>OX465487.1:18676847-19876847 GCA_950022335.1 Eurois occulta
TAAGAGAGAAATAGGGAATTTAATTGAGAAGCAACGATTATCTAATACAACATCAAAAATGGTCATGTTATACTAATATTATAAAGAGGTAAAGTTTGTGAGGTTGTAGGGGATAAGCTCTCGATCTACTGAACCGATTTTGAAAATTCTTTTACCAATAGAAAGCCACGTTATTTGTGAGTATTATATATTATAATTCAGTTAGGCTATATATTATCCCGAAAAATTAAAAGACATTTTCGTGGTAGTCGGATTTGCAAAGTAAGTCGGAGAAAAACGGTCAAAAATGTTTACCGCCAAGTGGCACGGGTCAGCTAGTCTTTCATAAATTCGGTTTCAAAGACACAAGTGATCAGAATGTTGGGCCACAAAAGAGATGAATGAAAGGCATTTGCATGTGGCTGAGATGAGAATGCTAAGGGGGATGTGTGGTGTAACGCGAATGTATAAAATAAGAAATGAGTACATAAGAGTAAGTCTGAAAGTGTCGCCGGTGACTGAAAAGTTGTGAGGTAATCGGTTATCGTGGTATGGACATGTGATGCGGAGGAATGAGGAAAATGTCGTGAGGAATGTTTTGAGTATGACTGTGGGTGGGTATAAGAGTAGAGGACGACCAAAGAAAAGGGGGATGGACTGTGTGAAGAATGATATTGCACGAAAAGAGGTGTCTGATGAGATGACGAGTAATAGAGAAGTATGGAAGAAGAAGACATGCTGCGCCGACCCCAAATTAATTGGGATAAGGGCAAGAGAATGATGATGAGATACAAGTGATTAACACAACATTAAAAGATTTGGGGTAAACATTTAGAAGCCTCTAATAGTAGTTCAAATATACTAAAGCAAATATTGAAATACGACATTCTCGCATCAATTACTTAAGATAAAACTTAACTCACCTTCTCATTCCTCCCTAATAAATTAAAATAACACCCTCAATAAATAAATTCTACTAATTGCAAAATTCGCATTCTTAAAAGGAGCCTAAAAATCGCTTGCAAATCAGGGTCTCGTTCGGATCGACCAATCAAACTTAACGATTCAATTAAAACGAGAGGTAACAGATAGAGGATAGGCCAATAAAATCCTTAAATCACGGCCAAACGTGAGACATAAATAACGGGAATATTTGTAACTAGCTTTCGAAGGCGGATTCGCTCGCGTGAATTTCTGGATTCGGAAAGATATGATGAATGGCGCAGAATTTGTGGGGAATTTTCTTGTTCTTATTGTGATCGTCTCTTTATAGTGATATTACGCTGCTTTACCTTTATTTTGTTTAGATTTTGGTATCATTGAAATATTATTATTTAAGATGTATTCAATTAGTGAACATTATTAGTGAAGATTTTTTTAATTCTATTGTTCTTTTCTCTAATAATTTCCACTCTATACGTACAAATTCATCTTACAAACTTCAATTTTACTAAACAACGAACCCCCAGTTTTTCATGATACACCGACTTAATCTTCGATATCGAGATTCACCCACAAATTACCCTCACTAAAAATCGGTCTCACGCCTTGGTTCGGAGTGATACATTACAGCCGGATAAAAATATTTTTCTAACGTAAGAACCTGTTGCGTTGATACGACCGCCTAAGCCTACCAGCGTGTTTTCGTTGGCCAAACCGCTCAGTTATCTTACAACGATCAATTTCGTTCAGTTCACTCGTGTATGAGTGGACAAATTTTTGGGGGATTCGAGAAGGACTCTTGAAACGGTTTTCATGGTGACTTGTGGTTTAAATGGTGGTGTATTTGGTAATGGAATTGAAGATGAAGATATTGGACATTCGGTTAAGTTAGAAGATGATGACGTACCTGAAACAATACAAAAGACAGAGTTAGATAAAGACGAACAGCAAATCAATGAATTATATAGAAATGAAATAAAATTATAGTATTCAAGATTTTATAGATCAAATAAAACTAGCAGCTAACAAATAATCGAATTAAATAAACACTTAGAGTACTAAATTGTGAGTCTAGCAGCTATTGAGAAGTCCAGGCTTTTCACCAATCAAAAATAAACGTAGACGTTATTCAAAATGAAAACGCTCGCTCTCAGAGAAGCGAAACAACGAAATGTACTTACTAAGAGAAAGCACTTTTAGACCTACCAATTTTAAGGAGCAATTTAAAAGGTATGCCTAGTGGGGCTTTTTAGGTAGTATTTTGCCTTATTACATGAAATAAATTAACATCCAGCGCGAAGGTATTTCAATGAGCGAAGTTGTTCTCATACATCACCGGCGAGTCACAACATAGCCCGGAGACTCCGCAAATTGCCGCTTCTACCATTCCCGTCCCGTTTCCGTTGCGATGCACTTCCTCTTTGCATTGGAAGGAATATGCGCCATCTCTTTCAGTCTTGCGGTGAGACCGCGTGATGGAACGGAATACTTTGATGAGCGTAATAAAGAATAATAATTTTGTTCCGGTGAAATATTGAATTGGATTTTCTTTGTACGTCCTCGTTTCTTTTAAGCTGTAGTGAGAGAGCATCGTGGAGGTTCTGTTTTGTACTGAGTAATTTAAAATGGAAGGATGTAAAATTTTGATTGTGTTTGAAACAAAATATTGAAGTGTGATGCGATACTTTATGGTGGCCGCGTAGTACTTATTGGTTAGATGTAAGAGCTTAGCCATTATGAATTTAGATATAGAATATTATAACTTGGTTTTTAGTAGGAGCTCGTGGTTAAATAATAACAGCAGCTCGGGTCGATGTTTAGGTTAAGCCGTGCTTAGGTTGGTCTGTGGATGGGTGACCGTATTACATACCGAGTTTCCTCCGTGCCTCGGAAAGCACGTTAAGCCGTTAGTCCCGGCTGTCATTTGTAGATCTTTGACAGTCGTTACAGGTAGTCAGTGGCCCGAAAGTCTAACAACCAGTCTTACCAAGGATATCGTATTACCCAGTGGACCAACTGTGGACCAGATAGGTAGTCGCTCTATATAAAATACTGATATTCAGCTGCATCCGGTTAGACTGGGAGCCGATCTCAACATAGTTGGGAAAAGGCAGAGAGATGATGGTTTTTAGTAGTGTTTTAGTGTATTCGGTTTTAAATTACGATGTAGATTTGTGGGTTTTTAAATCTTTGTGAACATATCAGCATCATCATCGTCCTCATTCTTCTCCTTTCCTTATCTTAATTAATTTGATGTCTTGTAAACATACCAGCATATTATGTCTTGTAAAAACATGTTGTAAAAATCCGCGTGATACATAACCCACCCCAAGAGCAAACAGTGAAATCTCTGCAACACTCGTGCATGGCGTATTTCTCAAAAATTACCAATTGCTACGTTATTTTCGACAATCGATTTGTGTCAAACGAGTGTGGCAGGTAAAAATCGGTATGCTCGCGTCGCTAGGGGCGAGCCGTGCCGGCGGTAATCCTATCGCGTCGGGTGCCCCGCCATGCCACCGCAAACATTAAAAAAAGGGCGAAAATGACATTTCCAATTTTCTACTGTTGCTCCGGGGCAAATTCATTTTATTTGTAGGCTCGGATTTTGCCCGTCATGCGCGCGAGGATTGGTCCCCGCCACCTAGTTGGCAATATTTCATTCGCATCAAAGGAATTCTCACCCCCGACGCCTAGGTACCGAGAGTTTATTAACGAATAATTCGAACTTCCTCAAAAAAGGAATTTCTTAAGAAAATTAAAGAATTTACTCCGCTTTTTGATTTGCACTCCTTTTTTCTAGGCAAAATAAAATATAAATGAGACGAGTAGGTTTTTTTTCTTTTGAGATTTTAATATTTCGCTCGGATTTCGAATGTTCCCTATAAAGTTTATTAAGAATTTATCCGGAACGTGGACTAAAATGTCTGTAGACAGTTATTTGCTAAAAATGGTAACGTAATTTGATTCGGCTCGTTAATTTTTAATTAGTGAGCAAACTTTTTGTAACTGCCAAATTTTTTGACGCCTTTGTTTAAAACTATTGCTGAGGAATTTTAAATTAAGTGAAATGAAATGGAGTGTTTACCACTACAGAAGATTTGGGCTGGCTTTGTAAAGTTACTTAATTTAATTCTCTTTTGGTAAAATCAGTTAGCTCTTTATCTCTCTACTCGGACGAGTAAACATAAGTCTGTAGTTACGTACCTACTATATTTTTGTGGTAACCATGCGACTGCAATTTTTACAAACTTCCTTTATAAAAAACTTGCGAGAATTTGAATGAGTTCCAAAGAAAGAATGAGTAATGTTGAATACTGGAAAATGCTTAAGTATCAGCATAAATCATCTGTAACAAAGAAATCGAGTTGCAGGAAAAACTAAGAAGATCGTGTGAAATGGAATGCATAAGGTATTTACGGGCGAAAGAAAGATACCGGCATTACTCTTAACTATACTGGTACTTAAGTCTCGAGAAAGAGATTTTTATTATGAGAAATATTTCCCAGACGAACTCGTCAGTCGTAAATAATTTCAAATGACATTCAGATGCGCCATTGAACGTTGCGTCTAAATTAATGTGCTGGGGTTTGGTTTTAGGTAGATACAATAATAAGAAAAAAACAGTCAGGAGAAGGACTATAACAAAAGAATCTCTGGAAAATTGGAGAAAACCGGTATAGCACGTAAAAACAAACAGTTTATAAATGCTGTGTGAACCATCTAAGACAATGCATAGCACTAAACCCTGCACCAACCTAAAACATGCCACCCAAAACAATCGGCTCACAAACAACATTTACCACCCCCAGAAAATGAATGACGAAGCTTGTCACACGGATAGATTCATGTAAAATTCATGGCAATGCCGTCTTCGCCTCGCTGTGGTTCTCTGAGCGCGAATTTGCTATAAAATTACTCACAATCTAATCATGTTGACGCCTCGTTGGATTAGTGGCTTCGAAGTCTTGGCTTCCATTCATAGGAAGGAACATCCCGAGATTTTCTCTCGCTGATAAATCTGAAGGGAGATAGCGGTTGATTGTTGATGCAGTTGCGGGTTTTTTTATGAGTTTATTTAAGCTAGGTTTAGAAGAATACCGTACGTCACAAAATACCTTTTGCTACCGTAGATGAAACTCAAGAATATTATTATGTAAATGAAGATATTAGGTAGGTATGAAAACAGGCGTCGGAATAGACTTAAGCCAAGTTAGTGTCGTTTCAGCGACTTTGTTTTATTGATTAGAACCATTTGTTAATTCAAAGTCAGATTAAAATGTATGCTCACAACTCTTTACTGTATTGTACACTTCTAATGAATTGTGAATATTTACGTTTGTTGACTATCTAATGTTTTCTTATTACATGCATATTTGCCAACGTTGGTCACACACTTTCATGACACCCCCTCTACCTTTGTATTTCTTTTTACAGTACTATTATCTATTACTCTACAACTTTTCTATTCCTAGAGAATACACTTGATGAACTTTATTATATAACTGACATGTTGCATAAATACAAACTGTGCTTTGCAATGTCCAGATTTATTCATTCACGAACACACGTATGAATTAATTTCCACATCGCAATAAGTATGTTTATGAAATAAAACCAAAACAGTCTAATAATTCCCTTAGCAAAACATATATAAATGAAAAAGACTTAAACAAGACAAACTGGACATGCTGTCCGTTTCTCACGTTCAAACAATGTCCCCGATTACAAACAAATCGACACATTGTGACGAAACCCAACGAACTGTAGCCGCTTATGTCCACAAAGTTTTTAATACCCAACACAGAATAATTCTCTTCACATTTCCATCTCAGTTGTTTGCATGAATACGGTGAACGTATTAAAAACATACTTTGAGTTTACGAAACGAAAAGTCATGATGGGAAACGAGAACTGGGACAAACTCGCTAAATAGTTGTATATGATCCTAAAATTAAGTTCGAGTTACTGCAGTACCGAGACTGTCAGTTGTAAAGGTATACTCGCTTTTAGGTAGTAATGAGTAAACAATATTATGAAAAAGACAATGTTAGATAACATGGATACTGACTATGAAGTTAAAGTTGCTTTTATTATGTGTGTGCTGACTACAAATCGGTTATTCAAGCACTAAAAGTTTTCCTACATATACTAAGCCTTGATTAAATATGTTAATACCCACACGGAACAGTACAATAAAGAAGACTGCTCAGTTTGCAAGAAAATAACGTAACAATATGTAAAAGATCCAACACAAAAGTTCAACTTCTTTTCATGCGGTACAATTGTCATGCAAAAACACCGTGTTTCAATATGAGCGTAATACGATATATTATATCATTGTGTGTCGTTGGAAAACGCGTCACGTGCTCACAAATCGCCTTAACGGTTCAACTCATGTGAAAGCACAAATTAAACTCTGTACCTGTATCAATGAATAAAACCCATGCTTTCTATGGGATCCCCAACGTTTCGAACAATGAAGAGTGCTGGATTATTTTCGAACCAATTTCGAGACCTGTAGTGAATGGAATTTGTACCTTTTATGTAGGATCGAATTCGATATAATAATGTTTAATATTTCCATACACCAAACGTACAGTAAAATTCTGTGAACCGATGGACAATAGTCGGATACAAAAATATTACTCGGAATCTGATATAACATTGTATCTGTGAAACAATAGCAGGTTCAGGCAATGATATTTTGAAGTACTCGTCATATTCGGAAATATGGAATATTTTGTAAAGCTGGTGTGAGGGTATTTTTTATTGCAGCTCCCTTTGATTTAACCCTTTTGTAAATATGTGTGCGTTCATGGAGCAGTAATACCCTTTGAGTATTGCACTATTATGTGCTCCTGCGAGGCCAGATATGTTTGAAACTACGTCCTTACGCTGGACTGTCTGTATACCGGTACATGTCGCATTAACTATAATTGCACATTGCTGACATTTGCATGATGTGAACTTTGAGAACTTGGCGATAAATCATTCGAATGGTTGAAATCTAGATTGAAACCTTAAAAATCAGTAAAAATAAAAACAAATTTAAATATTTCAAATTATTTCAGATGACCACACGACCCAATTTTTCCACAAACCCCTGGTTTTTTAAGCAGGCAACCCTAAAACAATATTGTTACAATTCCGACGAAGATCCAACGGTTGATTGGATCCGGTAGGGTTGTCTAAATTAACCACCCGCCGGAGGTGTCTTGCACCTCACCAGTTGAGAAATTGGATTTGCATTCACGGAGTTACAATTAGCTGACGGAATACTGGCCTCCGAAGACATCCTGATATATAATTCAGATAGTAAAGTGATTGGTTCACAAAACGTTGTTTAGAGGGCTGGTCGGATCAAGCTCGGTTTCCTGAATTATGAGTTTGGAATATCAGATTATTATTTAGGGGTTTGATATGAAAGGTGCTCGTGAATTGTTTAGAAATGTTGATGTTCATATCTGATTGTGCCTTTAGGGAATAATTAGGGTCTGTTGGAAATTTCAAAATGAAGACAGATTGAATTACTTTCTACTGTATAAATAACCTCTGTAATAAACTATTGAGTTTCAATCGCATACTCTAATCTACCATAAAATTCCAACCCATTATCGAAAAACACCACTACATCCATTTTAAAATTAACATCTTCAAAATCTTTGACATCATCGATATTTTTCTGTCTGTTCATCACGCTACGTATAACAATGTAACAGTCGGCTGCCGGATGCCCTTGTCTAACATTATACGCTAATTAATTGGTAATCCACATACAAAGCAAATCAATTAAGCCCAATAATTACAATCTACAGTATTGAAGGCTTCTATATACACATTGTATATGTTTGCAGTGGTATTAGTAACAGGGGTGTTTTACGATGTCTGAATAGATGTAGTTATACGGATTATATGTTACGTAAGATTTTGTAGGAGGGAAGTAGGTATTTTCTACGTGTTTATGTTGCAATAATAAAAAATATTGTTAGTTCGTCACGATACTAAACACCACATTCATATTGAGTTATCTATGTTGCCATAATTATAATTTTATGGGTTGTCTCGTTGGTTTAGTGGTTGCCCTGGTAGTCCTGGGTTCGATTCCCAGGTCGAACAGTGTTATTGGGTTTCTTCCATCAGGAATGTCTCAGTAGCAGCCACAGAGTCTGAATTTGTGCCCGGATATTGATGGCAATAGGCTCGCCTCCTATTACATCGGACTTAAATATAATTGGCGAAATGTGGGTAAACTATTAAATAACTACACCTCTGCTTAACCCTTCTACGATTGCAGGCGTGATGTTATGTGTGTTATTTTATGCACAAGAAAAACAATAAATATTATTAGTATCACTAATTTTACTCTAGTAAGGAACTTACTATTCAAACAACCCTCTGTATTACTCAGTGAAGTTACTGTAACTTAAAAAAAAAAAAACCTTATGTCCTTCTGACCTATTCACCAAGTTTCTTTCAGTGTATTCGAACTAAAACGTCGTAATTTACACTTGGCTTAAGGTCAGACGTAATTAGCAATTAATTAGAAGTCGTCATGTCCTATGCGTAGTGTTTCGTATGTTGTAATAATAAAGCAGTCATCCACGTGATAATTGATGTAGTTAGTGCTTGCAGCGCTTAATTACATGTCAGTTGGATTACGTAATTATTGTGTAGACTTTCTCGTACGGACGGTATGTAGGGGGTGTCATGTGTAGCTACACTTACTGATTATTGGAACTTGAAGAGTTGTTTGATTTGATTAGATTAATTACTTTTGTTGTAGTTTAGTTATATGAGATCTTAGTTACACGGTAGATACACCCTTTCGTATAACCGTACCTAAATATTACACAAGATCTCGTTTGTCTTCTGTCACTCATTGCATCATCGATAACTAAATCAGATTAACAATAGTGGTAACCGCTTTCAAAGTACGTTTTCCCTCATGTGTATAACTTATGGAAAAATCTTTTTGATATTGCTCTGTTTTCGTTGATATCCATAACATTTCTGAAAAACAAACACAACCACTATGCACATTCTAAGTCACAAATATCAAAAATGAACTCAAGATTCAGTTCCCTAACTCTATTCGGTTGCATTTCTCGAAGCGGGGGCTTGTACTAAATTTATGTACATATACTAAGATATCCCTAAGATACCGTATAAAATTGTAGGTCAAGACACGCAAATAAATACAGAGAGTGGATGTAAGAAGGATTTGTATAATGTTGAGCAAGGGTCAAAAGACAAGCCGAATCGGGTCACAAGCTTTGACTTGAGAGGCCGCGACGAAAGGTTTTACATACATTTAAACTGTGTAAAGTAAATGTCCATTTATTGGGAGATTTCATGTTTATTTTGGTGGTTTAAAATTTGTTGTTGAGGTGTGCTTAGACCTAAAGTTTAAAGGGTATGTTTGACCGGACAGTTTACTTAGGTAAAGTCAGATTTGAGAAATGATTGTTATAATGAAAAAAAAAATGCATCTTAGCTTGTATTGGCACAGCTAATTATTATACTTGTATTACATCATTTCTTTGTTTTCATAATCATAATACATCAACAATACCAACATTTTAAAATAAAATTTCAATCAAAAACAATATTTTGTTTTTATGTTTGGCTACTGGCAGCTGAAAAATATTACAGATGCAACAAATAAGTAATGAAGTAAACGACAAAAAGGCTTCGTAAAGACGAAAAAGCGAACAGCAGTAGACGATGTTGGGAACAAAAACACGCTAATGTAAGGCGTATTATCATGAATAATAAAAAAAGTACAGCCGAGTATCATAAAGTGATGTTATAGAAGTAATGGGGGGAAAAACGCCCCCGGGGGCGTAGGGTGCGCACTCGCAAAGATTCTGTTGGCAGAATTTTATCTAGATGTACCAAGTGTACAATCTTGACAATGTCGGGAAATTGTGATACAACGTACTAACAATGTAATTATGTGTGTAGGTTTCTTTTTGTGTCTCGAGGATCTGTCGATAAAAGAACTCATGTTATTTATTTTTTGTAACAATGAGAATATCATCCAGATACATAAATCATTCGTAAAGTATTTATTGTGTGTTTTTTTTTTGTTATTTCCACTCCCTAAGCTGTAGGTGTTGTATTTTCATTATTTTAACCAATTGTCAAGAATATAAATAAGAAATAGCAATTCTCAATTATTAGTAGTCGAAACCTTACACCACTTCCATTTGATGATAACCCAAGAGCAAGTCTAAACAGAATCATTGAATGAAGAAATTAACCGCTGTATTCTCAAAAAGAATCTCGACAACATTTTAAAGCGTATCCAGAAATTTTAAGTTCGTCACCCGTATCCATCTCTCAAGGGCCGTAAGTAAATTCAATCTGTAGGCCGCACTCCCAAATCACCTGAACACTCACAGCGCGTATTAGGCTCGCGTATAAATCTAATTTGGATATATTTTCTTACATTTCAAAAGTTTCCACGTTGGAAATGAAAAGAAGATGGAGTGCGTCAGCGTCTTGTCATCGCGAAAACTTGGGAGTATCGTGTGAGACAAATGGGTTTGCTTTGGTATTTGTTGTTTAAAGATTTTTTCCTGTTGATGTACTGGTTGTCCTTTTAATATAATCTATACATATTATAAAATAAGCCACGTTATGTGTCTATCTGCATGATGTTCTTTGAAACCCCGGAACGGATTTATACTCTGATTAATACTATTCTTTTATGTGTTAATGCATAAATATCAACTTACAAATATCTCAATGATTGATGACTTTGCAGTCTTATATCTAGTTAATAATAAACGTCTCTTTTTTATGAGTAGATCATTAAAATAATGCCACAGATCACAACCACAGTTTTGATCTAAACATTATTCTACAAAATTATGTATGCATGCTCCTCACTGATCCAGCTGGTAATAGTTTACTTATTAATTCAATTAGTAAACATATTCAATTATCATATTATCTAATCATTGGTGTGCAAAATGATGTGGTGCGTGAGACCAAGAACGGCGCAAATGCAGTTAAGTAATTAACCCTGTTGTTTGGTCTGCAGATCAATTGACGAGAAACCTTAAACTTGGTTAGTAGACAATACATTATTGTAAATACTTCCTATAATTATAATTTCCTAATGTAAATCAATGCAATTTTGTTTGCTGCAAATCGTTCTTCTTCGATATAAAACGTTACTCATCTATACGAGCCAATGATACAATAGAATCAAAATTCACACTTTACGGCCGTCTTTGTTTTTAGTTTGAACATTAATGACACTCCCAGTGTATTTTTATTTAAAACTTTTAGTTTGTGTTTCCTCAATTTTCGAAAAGTGATAGTTAATTTTTCTAATCAGTCAAATATGACAACTATGACTAAAAAAATTTGGAAAGTGAAAACTTGGGGATGATTAATATTAGAAATTTTGAAAATGATTCCATCAAGACTTATCATAAAACAGAACCGAACGGCAAAATTCCCATTAACCATCGATTTTTGCCGGAAGCCTGGCATCGTAATGCGCTGCTCATATGTAGCTACAATACATCTTGCTTTGTCCCATTCAATGTGTAGACGACGAAACGAGGCTGGCATACTGATGTGTTACTTTTAAAATTTATTGCTGCAACCCCTTACTTGGGGTTGGGGTGGTGTCGATAGAAATTTTGAGTCAAAATGTCATAAGACTAGTCTATACTGCTACTAATCCTAGGGCGGAAAGGGTCTTTTTATTAATTATAAGATTATAAACGTTAAGATCTTAAGATCTTAGTTTAGTTAAGATCTTAAACGTTTACGTAAAAGGAGCAATAATCTAGACATAGTTTTCGCAGAACAATAAACCTGGATCGATCGAGTCTTTAATTTAAATTGTATGTATTTTGACGTGGTCGTTAAACATTTTCAATTTAAGAGGTTTTTTATTTTTGCTACGTTTTGTTTTACCTTCAGTTATTTAGTTTTCTGAAAATAGCTGATTCTCTAAATAAAATCTACATAAATAAATACCCAAAAGTGAAAGATACATTTTAGATTTAATGAATCGAAAATTCACAATAGAACTTTGCCATTTTTCATCGACTATCGACAATGATATCGCATCAATATAAACACTATCCGACGTCGACGGTGAATAAGAAGTAATGAGTTTTCTTTTACATCGCACCTGACTTCTGGCCTCGCAGACGCCACGCAGACTCCGCTAAACAGGATTAAAACCTTTTTTATTTCTACTATTGCTTTACCTCCATTCACTCTTATGTAGCTTGGAAGTTATGTACTTCAAATGATTTTATTTATTTGTAGCTATGTTTATTCTGTTTGTTGTAAGTGTTATACTAAAATATTTTACTAAACTTCTTGAAATATTTTTAGTTTTTTGCCTTTTTCGTCAGATGACATAGAAATACTGAACACAGTAGGTACAAGCAGACAATTTGAATAACTTACACACCGTTTGCGTTTTCCTAAACTTTAGCTCAATCAAAAAGTCATTGGACTTCATCTAAATGAGAAAAATAAAGGTGTTATTATTAAAATAGAAAATAAAACTCCCAAAGACCTGATTTAACAGCCATAACATGAGCTTAACTTAATCTTTATGTACAGACGATGCGTCACTTGTAGCAGCAGTTGCAAGCTGGTTCAATACTCCCATACATTACCTACTTAGTGTTGATAATTTAAAAATTCTCGGAGTTATCCCGACTAAACGCGAGCAACGCCGTCGCGTGTGGTGTCCTACAGGGTGTGAACAACGAGATTCTAGCGATTTAGAAACAGAGAAGCCTCTTTTAGGTTATGATATTATGAAGATGGTAAAGATTTGAAGGCACATAATACATTCTCAGAAGTTTCAGAAATAAAAAAACATGGACATGACAAGACAATTTATGTGATAGTTGAAAGTGCGTAACTTATTTAAAACGAAGTATTATTCAACACAAATCGACAAATTTAATACAAAGAAACAAAATGAATCAGAATTCCCATAATCCCCTCCACAATGAAACTTTATTGAGGGGTTAATCCAAAGCCATATCGTTTGTAACTTGCGCTCACCAGTCTCACAGTGTCGCAGCCACGCCGCGGCGACACCGCACCGACAACATGCCATTTGTAAACTATTTGTATGCGGGCGAGTGTGCCGCCCTCACTTTTCTTACTTCCCAGTGACGAGCGACCGGCAACGCTACTATCTTAGCGCGCTTTCCAACAACAACAACTCACAAATTCAGTGTCAACTTCTCCAACACGGTGTCTTCATACGATTGCGAAGTACGCACACCACGAACACGGTGTCTTTAAACTTGGATGTTGGAAAACCTTAGTTTATTCAGTCACATTGGTATTTATGTGCCGTTCGAATATCGCGTGCATGCTCGCTGAATTAAATTTTGTTCGTGCGATGTTCTCGCTTGTGCGCTTGATACGTTGATTGAAAGGTATTTACGTACGTGAGCGTTGCTTTGCTATGATCTATTTGTCTGCTGATACTGAATTTTCGGTTGGAATTGATTTGTTAGGAATTCTGTGAAGATAAATTAAATTACTATTATCGTTCGCTGCATTGGGATTGATATTTGAATTTCTAGAATCTATATTCCGTTGAACAATGTGTGCATCATAGAGTTAGTCCAACCTTGTTTAACAATGCGAAATATATATACCTAGACCTACATGCATAGCAATAACGCTAACTTTATCTAAGAAGTGGCCAACGGACCGTCATGTGATGAAGAATATAAACCACAGTAATACAAAACCGTTGCATCGTTCGATGCATTTTTATAGCTCAAGCAATAAACCGTTGGGGGTGAGACGAAAACGACAATAGTGCACTTAAGTTGCTCATAAACGGTATATCATATCCCACCGAACAATGTTATTTATTTCGCAGTACTGCTGAACATCTACTGATTTGAATAGATACGTTCGAAGCTCTAAGACATTTTGCAGTTTATGTATTCAATTTTTCCAATGAAATTAGTCATGCTGCAGATATTGAGGAAGTTGTACTAGAGTAAGTGTACAATGTAGATATAAAATATGAATAGTTTGTATTTGGATAGTGCGCAATTGCTTTAGTATTTCCTGCTTTTACTGATGCAGCTCATAAACTCAGGTTTGAAGATGTAAATGTAAAGAGCAACAAAACTTTAAGATAGGAAGAGACTAAGGTGGATAACTTATTTTATTATTGTAGTAAGTTCAGAACAAAAACATTTGAGTAAATATTCTTTCCAATATTTGAATAATTTTAACGAACTATTTCAAACTGATTTTAACCGGGTCACAGCGAGCAAACATCAGATCTGCCAGTTTCTTTATCATATTTTTATTGATACAAATAAAATTTTAGTGTCCTGTTTGTCATGTTACTAGTGTATGTGGTACCAAGTTTCACATACTTTAACGAGTGTCTCTGAGATGTCTTAGCATCAGGTTTGAAGGATCCGTTCCAAACAATGATATATAACACTTCTACACTTTAGTTTTTACTTTACCTTTACATCCATCCACAGCTGTCAAAATATGATTGGAATATTCTTTATAATAACCATCAACGTTATTTATAAAATATTCTACATTCCCAAGTAGATTTTCGTTCTAAACTTATATTTCAGTATCATTATCTTCTTTTACTGTCTTATTCGAGCTTCCAGCTACCATTGCATCTCTAGTTTCGCATACATGGCTTCAAATTCTACAAAAGCTCTTTTCGGCGTGCATTTGTGCCGTTTCAATACATTTAAGACCGTACTATAAAACCAAATAGTGCTGGTGGTTTGAACTCACATGATAATGATATGGGTTAAGACATTTAGAAAGAAATCATCACTAACGAGAACAAGATTTTCGATATAAGGGAGATAATGGTATGATCTCATGGTGAACTGCTTCTAGTTACTGTTTAAAATTTGTATGTATTTCTATATAAATACAATTCAATTCAATACATTAATATAGAAAATTAAAGTCTTCCTTTATCATTATAACAGTTGCCTGTGTACAGGTACTATTAACTATTAGTTGTTCATCTAGATATTAAGCCTTGCCTTCCTCTAAATACATACAGACCTATATATTATGGTCATCGTTATACGCAATCATCTATTCAGCACAACATCGAAATCCTCCCCTCCCCATCGTATCATACCGAAATATTTTAAATATGATTACAGAATTTAATATCAAATTATTAAAGCTCATTTCAATTAAGTTCAATTATGATAGAATTCGAATAATTTTTATTGGGAGGGTTGGAAATTTATTAAACGTGAAAATGATCAATGTTTGTATTGACGTTGGCGGTATTCCAACTGCCATTATTATTGTATGGTTTATTACTATGGGTTATGTTATGGGGAGTATGAGGGATTATGGGCAGGAGTGTTTTTAGTTTGAATGTGTTCCATCCCCCACAATGAAGGGGGATGGGCGATACATTGACTGAAAAGCTGCTTTTATTTGCGTATTTGGCATCATTGACTGAGTCTGTCTTCTTATAAAAGAGACTGATTTGCAAGTATTATTAGTACGTATTCGATTAGGTTTTTTATTTTTTATTTTTTGGTTATCCAGCAAGTGTTTGCACAATACATTTGTCAATGTACTGTGCAAACACTTGGTGGATAACCAATCGTTTAAGAAATAATCGTTATAGCTAGATTTATAATTGCAACAATTAATGGCAATGATGATTTTATTCTATCTAGTTTATTGACTGAGTCACTTCTGTTCGTCTCTTTTTTAACTCTAGCATGGTGCTTAATGTTTTATAGAGTAAAGGTTGATAAATAATGACTTGAAATAAACGTGTTATTGAAACCAAACTCACGTTCGTGTTGCCGGTCCACGAACTCAAGATATACGTAAACAATTAATTAAAATTATAATATTGCCTGTTATAGTATTCTTCACATAATAAATTTCCACTGTGATAAATAATACGCACTAAAATGTGGTCAAAATTATAATGTAATATTCATAAAATGTAGCGATGTTATAATTCGATTTGAACACAGCTTCAGGGCTCTCGATAATATGTCATGATGTTATGTGCCCTAAGTTGTAGGTTAATACGGGATTTGGTGGTTAAACCCGTTAATTCCCCTAATTAGGCCAACAGTTTTCAAATACTCTAATCGCTTTGGACACGGTAATTGTCATGATGATTAGTTTCATGGAATTACATCATCTATTATGTACTGTGATGTGTTTGATGCAGGATAATTATAAATTATTATAAATTGAACACAGATTCATCAGTATTCTACAATTATTTTCACAGTTTTTATTATACAGAAGTCTAGAACCTGATAACAGAGGAAATGTGTCTATCCTCAGGTGTTTGTTTCTAGTCCAACATTCTTGATACTTGTTTTCAAAAATGTTGATTCCGTAAGTAACTGATGTGAGTAAAAAAAGATGATGAAGCCATTGAGTTTTCACAACTACCTAAATTCCACTTTTAAGTCGAATATATACGGTGGATATTAAACCATGGTGTTGAAAACACTTTGAACTTCCGCATCAACCAAATACCAAAACATTTTCATTATTGGTTTGTTCAGAAAACTGGACCAAGCCATAATGCGAGTAGCGGAAAAATATGGCATCTGTGTTCTGAATATTTAAGGTTGAATGATTTCCCAAAAGTTCATGCTTTATTCACGCTATTCGCTCAAAACTTAGCCCACAGCCGATCGTAAGTGATTGCCGATATGTAGGATTGTAGAATATTTTTCGAGCGCAACTTATCACAATACAAAACGGTTGAAATATATTTTAATAGTCGGATAAACTGTCGGATTGTTGTGAGCGCTTGCAGATATCATGATTTTTGGTACTCATGTTTTATTTATAGTGTTTTATTGATTTATGTGAGGATGGGTGGGTAACATATTTCTGCTTGTTATTTTTATATTTGTGTGGAGTTGTGTTGAGTAGGTAGTTTTAAGATTCAAGTAAGTAGTGCGGTATTGAACGATGTCTTATTTTCATCGAATTTTGTTAATTTATTTTTACTAAGTTCTGTTTGACATCTACCAACCCGCACTGGGCCAGCGTGGTGGATTGCAGCCCATTCCCTCTCATAAAGAGGAGGCCTGTGTCCAGCAGTGGGAACATAATAGGCCTTTTATGCTTTGTTACCAATGTTTGCATACAGTATGGAACGTGGAAAGGTTGATAGGCAAGCGTGCTTCACTCTAGGCCGTATCATAGATTTTGCATCAGGCGAGTTGCGGCCAAACGCAAGCCTACTATCCTGTAGTTCTACCTACGCATCCTGATTTTAGAAGTTGGCTATCAGTAACCCTATGTAAGACCTGGTACCTACTAGCTAGATGTTTACGATAGTCATGGGGTTCCTCGTCTATGTTGGACTCCATGCATCTACTCAAAGTCCTAACTACGATCAACTAGAGATTTTATTAGGTACTAACCTCGTACGAAATTCTTTCTGACCAACCAGTTTTTACGACTGGTAATAAAATTAAATCTAAGTACTTGATGCACTACGAATTTTACGGTAAAAATAGTTTTGGAATATAAGTTTTAGTATTACCGTACCTATAATTGTAAACTTGCTACATAATTAATGACAGATGTAATTCTCTTAGTTTGTCAATGATAGTTACTTTCGTGAACCTTGTTCATTCTTCTGAATTTTTCATATTGTCGCTCTTGAATCAATATTTCGGTTGAGTCCAAAATAGCTTACGGCTTGTGAATGAGTAAGCAAAAATAAAAATCTATCAGATTACTAATTCTTTTATTTTTTTTTCTTTGGCCAACCAACAATTGTATATACTGTTACACTAACAAAAAAAGATTCTTATATCAAAGGTTAGTATTACAATTTCTTATAGGTTAGCACCGCATGCCCCATAAAATAATTAATACATGTTACAGGTTATAAATAGACTAAAGTAAAATTAAATTCAAAATTTAAGAACAGAATTAAAATAACCATCTTCGTCCCATGTCATTAAGGATCGGCGCAATACGCTTATTCTTCCGTTCTTCCCTGTCAACCATCACGCAATTCTTAACTTTTTACTTTTCACATCATTCTTCACACAATTCATCCTATATCTGTGATTTTTTCTTATTTGGCGTCTTCGATTCCCCGTTGACTCAGGCGATTATTTAAAAATCTTTGAACGCAGTTCAATTTATTTTAAAAATCAAAATGTCGTTTTCTTTCGGTCAAACTCCCTTTATACAATATTTAAGATACATTCCTTCCATGTGGCATAGCCGTGGGACGTCCTGTATTATAGTAATCAGAACGCATATATATCGAAATTCCTGGCTCTTATACGTCCAAAGCTAATAATTGAATTGTACTTAGGAATCAGGGTCTAACCATCATAGAATAGTCCGGGCAGTTGATACCGGGACGGTAAGCAGAGTGAACTTGCAGTAACTTGCGCAAATGTTTACCTAGCGATAGGGTGGGCTGGTCCTGGCAGGGAGACAGGATATGTCCTTTTGGATAATGATAGAGACTGACTTCAGTTTCTCTTTTTCTACAGCATAATAAAATGGGATAAATAAAAATGAATCTTTCTTTATCGTGTGGTTAGTGTTTTCGTGTGTGTGTTAGTCTATCTCTCAAGCATGCAGGTTTCCCTACGAACAATGGATAATTAATATACAATACGCACATGAATCCGATAAATCAGAGCGTGCCTTGGGGTCAAACTCGATACCTAGCTATGACTTGGCAGTCCAACGGTCACACCACTAGGATATCAACGCAATTTGAATACATATAATAAAAATGAATGGAATTAAAGGAATAATTAATACTTTCGAATTTACCAAGTTGCAAGAAGTAATTAAACGTATGCATAAAACCTATCACCATCCATAACACCGTTCACCATTTTAGAAGGAACTACTTTTAAATTCAAATGAATCCGTTTAGTCTACAGAGCTTAAATTCCAACCCCAATTGGTTTATCGACAGTCTCCCATCCTAAAGAACTTAAATAACATTATTATTTTTAAGTTAGCAGATACCTCGCAGGAGATGGCGGGACGAGCTGGATAAAACCAACGACCAGTGGTGGATCGAAGAATTTGGAAGTCATGGGAAGAGGCCTTTGCCCAACAGTGGGATGACACATTCTAACAGTAACAGTAGCAGGTATCTACAATATATGCAGCATTTTTCTATACTTTGTGTTTTGTCTTTAGAATTACTAACCACGAAACTACACACGAGACAATACTACCTGCATTTAAACATACTTTCTGTATAAGATCTTCCAGCAGTTTACTATTCATTTAATTATGTGGAGATGCACTCCAAGATTCTTCCGAGGCCAGTATTACAATTTATCGAACTCATGGACTCTATAGCACATGAAATGCTTAGAAAGTTGGAGCGCTCGGTGGTCTTACGGTAATCAAACTGTGAGACAGGAGTATACAGTGGTTTCTGAGGCATGTCTGTATGCCTTTTGGTGCAAGTAGTAAATGTGATTGAATTAATTATATAATATTTTAACTAGTTGATGAAGTCTCATCATCTGTCTAGCCTTTTATTATGTTTGGGTCGGTTTGGGTGACCTCCACAACACAGTTGATATATGTAACATGATAAGACTAGTTGTCAGACTTTAAGGTTTCTGACTGATTACTTTTGTCTAGTTGACGTTGTCAAAGAGACAAAATTCCTCAATATGTTTTTGATATCCGATTTAAACTGGGGTTTATTTTTCGTTATTCGCAACACTTGTGAATGCACTATTCAGTTATTTTATTTTACTCAGATGGTACACAAGAGACATGTAACCTACCGTTCAATGAAAACTAGTTTCCACAGTTATACCTATCTATTAATTTTTGTAACTGCCATAACCAAATCTGTAAAGCTCTTCAAAAAAGTACAAAAAACATTGCAATATTCACCACCAAACATTCCGACCGGCCAAAAAAACAAGAAAGAAACTAAACTAAACATTATTCGAAATATTTTCCATTCGAAATCACAAACTAAATTCACAGGTTTTGCATGTTACAGTGAATATCTCGAATGGGGCGGCCGTTTATTGAACGGAATCGAACCGGCGTACCGATGAATCGACGGTAAATTAATAATCATATTACTCTTTCAGTGGAATGCAAATATTTGATGATTGCGCTGCGGCGAGTGCTGAATGTCGATACTGAGGAACGTGGATGCTGAATATTGCTGGATACGCTCCATCGTGGTGGGCAAACATGTGCGGTGTGATTGAGCGTGGCTCTGATTGGGTGTCAGTTAGCTTTGAAAGCCGTTGTGCGATTCGATGGGATTTGATTGATTCGCACGGGAGCTCTTTTTTGTTTCCTTCGGTACATAACCGTCAAAGCAAACGCTTCAACGGTCCATAAACGTAATCGTAATCACTTTTCGCCAACTTTAGGAATATGATCGCTGATTCACGTAGTTGATAGACTGATATAATACATACATCGGTAATAAAAGACATTATGCTGCGAACACCGTCAAAAGTATAACAGCTTAATACATAGGCTTTATTATCACTCGGTTATAAAGCTTTTACTAGCAGTGTTTGTGTGTATCAAAAAATGTATTTCTTTTATTAACTTCTTGTTAGCAAAGTTACATCCAGCAATATTTTTCAGTTTACTTTATATCGTCCTTGTTGGGAGCAGTATTTGTGTACAGTTGTGAAACATCCGTGATCGGTTTCTCTCGCGCTCGTTGTGCAATCGACACATTTAGTTTTTTCTATACATTTTCAGTCTAACTAGGAGTGATGAAAGATTGTATTTCTGCACATAATACAAGTGTTTTTATTCAATTGTATGGTATTTGGTATTTGAACAACACATTAGCATATTATATGATTAGCTCGTAGCTTTCCTTCTGCTGAGGAATTGATCTCTTCTCTGTGAGAGGGGGTGGGGCATATTACACTATCACGTGGGTCCAGTGTAACCCCCATAATGAATCCAATTTTGTTATTTTCACGTTGTTATCAAATTAAAAAGGTGAAGTTTTGAGAACATTGGTGATGAAATTATCTAAGAATTTTTACACACGTAACCGGGTCCATTGGTTCAATAAATTGTTTTCTATTTGAAAAATTGTCATTTTTCCTTCGAACACTCTATTAAAATAATCGATATTCGTTCAGTTTCCAAAGAAGAAAAATACTTCTTCAGTTTCTCCAACCAAACTTCTCAACATTTATATCACCAACAAAAGGAGTAAACCATAATTCAAGTCCACATCTAAAAGTCGGTTAAAAAGCCGGTAGAACTGAGGTGCTGGGCCGTGTGGATTGCACTAAATTATTCCCCCGGGCTCGCGGCGAGTTAATGAATTTATAATCAAATTACAACAGGACTACCGCCCCGTGAGAAATTTCGCAGATAAATCCTTACAACGTTAGCGTTTTATTTGTTTCGTGGTGACCGCGGATTAGGTTCCGTAGGGTTTCTCTGAAGGTTTTAGGTGATTCAGGGCATGTTTTGAGAAGGGAAAATTTCTCCTTAAATTTTTCGTTTTTCGTATCAGTTTATACTTTCGAGCTGAAAAAAGGACAAGATCCTTTTTTTCAAGATAAACTGATACGTCGATTATTCTTACATTTGAGTTAAATGAACTCTATCAGAGCTGTCCCACGGGAGAGGACTTGCCATAAAAGTAAAAACGTTTCCCCCAATAAGTATGTAATACTTTTACTTAAATCAGTTTATAACATATTGTTTTAAGCTCTAAAACCGTTTATTAAGCCATGTCCAATGCAACGTTTAAGATTTGTTTGTTTGCATAGTTGAATATGAATTGGGACAGGAAAATAATTCATTATTAATCATACATATGGTGCTACAGCTTTCGTTTCTTACAAATTAATACCTACAACTCATCCAACCTTCGTGTCTATCACCAGTTCTACGCACAACTAACTATCCTGAATTATTCCCCCACACAATACCACCTAACTGTACCTACTAAATCTTGAACTGGAAGTGGCCAAGACGTATAAACGGCACATTATTTATTATCTACCATGCGAGAGCCGAGTGAGCCCTTTCGTGAAAATATTAAGTAAATAAACGGAGTGAGCGAGCGATGTTATGGCCATGAGAGAGGCGATAACGATGTGTATCGCTGCTTTTATTGTTGATAGTGTGGGGGGTATTACGATAATATGGACTGAATGAAGTATTATTAGTTTCCTTTTTGAGTTGCTTTGAAGTTTTAATTAAGAAACAGCGATGGACGTTTACCTCAATGTGAATCGATGACCTTTTGAAGACTACGGGGATGCGCTGGATGCAAAAGGCACAGATCGGTCGATGTGGCGGCACTTGGGGAACCCTAGCAGTTGACGTCTTTCAGCTTAAATTACCATCTTGATCATGATGGATGTTGTGAATTGATTGCTCTTGATACATAAATTACTCTAAACTTTAATTTAGGCTACTCTTTGGACATCGATAGGGACTATTAAGCCTTAATAGGCTTAACAAACAAATTTCAAATCCTTCCGGAGTCCTGACGACTGCGTAGCTGTTAAACCTCGTAAAGGACAGAGATAAATATACGAAATTAGTGACAATTAGTAATTAGAAAAGCACTAGAAGACGAAGATTCAGTTTAAATAAGAAAGTAGATATTACAAATAAATAAACGCCAGCCTTCAGGCCACAACAAAGCACACTGCTTGCTAAAACAAACCTTGTCAAATTGAAATGTTTCGACAAACACTAAACGTGTAATGAGACCGTTCTCTCAAGATATTGCTAAGCATTTTGTTTCTATCATCCTTTGATGGATTTCGACAGATCCAGATATAAAGTATCCTTGGTATTGAGTGGGCGATAAATCGATTTTGAGTTGGAAGATGTTGTATTAAGTGTTTTATTCTCGGTCGAAATTGTAAAAAGAATTGGAAGGATGTAGCTGAAAAACTGGGTCCATACTTCAATTATTTATATAAATGTGAAGAAACTCTCTTCGTTTTTAACCTTTTCACACTCAACGGCTAAATGGATTTCGAGGAAGTTTGACAAACAGGTACACCGTAATCTGGGTCACAACATTTTTCATCGCGGTACTACGTTACCTATAATTACAATAGATAAATGCTACTAACAATAACGATAAGCTGTAGGTCCCGGCTGTCCTTTGAAGATCTTTGACAATCGTTCCAGGTAGTTTGTGACCCGAAAATGTGACAACCAGTCTTACAAAGGGTATCGAATTTCCCAGTACTAACTGGGTTGTGGAGTCACATAGGCAGTCGCTTCATGCAAAATACTGGTATTCAGCCGCATCCAGTTAGACTTCGAGTTTAATTTGGTGCAGCCGAATACCAGCATTTAACCGATCCTAACATAATTGGGAAAAGGCTAGGCGGATGATGATAATGAAATGTTACCAATAATAATATGACGGTCAGAAACCAATTTCTGCATTTTATCAGCACTGTCAAAAACGTCCCATGAATAATAAACCCGGGATACGCCAAACAAAATAAATCCAAAATTATAATTAATTTCTCAAACTTTATTGCTCACAGTAAGCCAGTAAGCCGAAAATATTGAAAAAAGAGAAAAGCGATCACCTTTTTACGACATCGTAAGCGGGACCATTATCGGGGTCACTTGATATGGGATTTCAATGTAAGGGGTGCTACACAGTCATGTTCGGCTCGGTATGATTCGACATAGTCGGGCAAAATAAAAAAAAAAAAATGGAATAATTCAGTTCTTCTTCTTCATCTCGAATCAATGACTCAGATTTTGTCCGACCATTACGTAGCGACCTGGACAGCTCTGTCGTTTGCCTCATTCAAGTCCTGGAGGTTGCAATTAGTTGTGCACGACAGACAGGAGGGAAGATGTGGCATATCCTGTGTTGGGGATCCACACTCGCATTGTGTCCAAGATGGGTAGGTTCTACCCCATCTAGACATAATTGTTGGGTCTGCAGCGGTCAACTTGAATCTAAATATTTGTGTCGATATCAATCAATTAATTCAGTCTACTTTCACCCTGCTCCTCTGCCTCTGGCATTCAGTCTGACCATCTAGTTGGACTACGTCAAAATAAGTTCGGGAAAAGCAGTTCGGCTTAGTTCGGATTGTGCCGAGCTAAACCGAAAATTATTTAGAAAAGGTAGATGTGGAACGGAGTCTGCTGATCCCAGCGAATGCTGAATGAAAGCCATAAAACTGTGTGTACCTAGTAATTGCTTCTGGTTGGCTTTGTCTTTCCAAAGTTCTATTTCCTATACTTTAATACTATAAAACTACTGAACGGATTTGGATGAAATTTAGAAAACAGATAGTTTATAACCCGGTTTAACATATACATTTTTTTTTATTCCGGTAGTGTGTTCCCGTTGGACAATTATGGAACTCCACGCGGGCGAAGCCGCGGGCATAAGCTAGTCGAATATAATCGAGCCGGACAAGTGAGTAACACCCCTAAAACTCGTCATTGCACGGATAATACTTTCGGCCGTAACACTAAAATAAAAATGGTTATAAAACTCTATGTACAAAATCATGAAGTGAAAGGCTGTAAAAGGGTGTTATAACTATATTATATAGTTATGTTTAATCAAACTTTCGGTCGGGTGTTAAAAGTTTTTGGACGTAATGTTGCCGGTGTGAAGTGCTGGCCGGTGACAAACGAATGTTCAGGTTTGTATGGAACGCGGAGTATTGTGTGGTTTGGCGGTGGTCACATACCTATGTACTTTGTGTGAGTTTGCGAGGCGTTGGCTTTTTGGAATCATGGATGCATTTGGTTTTTTTTATTATTTCTGTTTGTGGGTAAAATCACGTCCTATTTTTAGCAAAATTGCACATAACGTAAGGTAGACTAGTAGAAAATGCCCTAGGCATTAAGTTCGCCTTCGTACCGTTTTTACTTGTGCATAAAATTTCAATAAATAAACAAAACGCAACGTGGAAGGGATAGGCAGCGGAGTAGCTATAACAACACCTACATTTCACCAGTTACGTTTAAGCCCCATGTGTTAGGGTCAAGCCCATCGTCAAATCCACAAATTCAGTCTTCAGGCTGCTATTGCAAAATTCCTGAACGAAAAAATCCAATAACACTTTACCCGACCTGTGAATCGAACTTAGTATTTCAAGCTCAGCAGGACCTCTTCCAACTACTCAACCAAAAAGGTAGTCAATACGCAATTTTATCTTTATATTATATAACGTTAACCCCGAAAATATCTGAACTATTCTATGTGCACCTTCCCCGTCAAACTTCAAGTTTTCGGCTAACCAAATTAAAGTTTATTCTCGACAACATTCTAATATAACACCAGGCAGTGACGAATAACTACAAAATTTAAACTACAAGTAATGCCAAGATAAAGTTTTGTATAGATGGAGAAGTTTCAACCACATGCAAGTTATTACATAGTTGATAATTACAGATTTCGCTCGTACAAAGTCGAGTACGTAGTGAACTGGGTTGGTAACACTGATGTTGTTTATTATTTTGGTTTTATGTGTGTGTAGTTTATGTTGGAAATAGATGTGAGGGCTGTCGATTTATTGAGGAGTACCGACTTTAGAAGCAGGCTGTCAGAAGCTATACACGGCTTTATATATGGTCACCATGTATTCAGTACTTACATCAAAATTTTCAACGGTAATTTAAAGAAATTAAAACCGGCCAAGTGCTAGCCGGAGTTGCGCACGAACGGTTTCGTACCATTATCTATAAAAACGGCAAAAAATCATGTCTGTTGTACGGGAGCCCCACTTAAATATTTTTTTATTCTGTTTTTTAGTATTTTTTGTTATAGCGGCAACAGAAATACATCATCTGAGAATATTTCAACTGTCTAACTATCACGGTTCATGAGATATAGCCCGGTGATAGACGGACAGACAGACAACAGAGTTTTAGTGATATGGTCCCGTTTTATCCTTTGGGTACGGAGCCCTTAAACAGCTATATTTTGATTGTGTAGGTACTGCGATTTGATAGGAATACCTGATTAAAAAAAAATACCGGTGAAATTTTTTTTTCGGTGGTTCAGAATGGTGTACTTGTACGTGACCGTTTGTGCGTTGGTGTCCCTTCTACCCTGTAGTTTTAGTATAAAACAAAGACGAACTAAAATATTAGAACCACTTGCATGAGATAACTTTGCTACTCTCTTGGTCTTCTGCTTTTCAATTCAATTCAATTCTTTATTGCATATCACATGTGTGTCAAATGTGTTTAGCCCAAAACTCAGCCCCGCTCACTGATGCAATAAATACATATATCTCTTGGTCTGATTTTGTGATGAAAGATAAAGAAGTAAATGATAGCGTGACGGTTTACAGAGGAGAATGGAAGAAAAAACTTGTTGCGCCGACCCCAAGTAACATGGGACAAAGGCAGGAAGATGTGACTACTTATTGAAGTGTTAATTATTTTAAAACATAATTATGGTGTAACTAACACAAACACTTTTCTTAAAAATAAACAGCTGATAGTTTTTGGTACCTTTCTTACTACTTCCTGATCAATATAATTTTCAAGATAGCCTAGTCGTCTTCTTCTAATAAAATGTTTCTACACCTAACAAGGAAAATGTAAACTGTAAAAAACCCAACGGTCACTCAAACATTTTCCGAAAATGGATGGGTAAAGAATCTCATGTAAATATAAAACCTTTTATATATTTTTAGAATACCCAAAAAAGTACGGAATTGAAAAATGTTTTTTCCCTTCAAATTTTAACAAGCTGGTAGTTTTAAAAAAAGAAGGGAGTATCAAAACCGAACATCTAACAAAAAACCGTTAACGTAAAAGTGTGTGCCCCATAAAATACTGTTCGTCGGTTAGGGTTGTCACGGACTTGTTATCGGTAAAGAAAGGTCTGTTTATAAAATATTACTACAGTAGGTAATCTTTGAACATCTTCTGAGCATATTTTTTGGACACCCCATCTTATGTTAGATTTCGAATTCAGAAAGAAGACTATCAATTTACATTTACTTGGGAATCTAGTCAATCATCATCTGCCTAGTCTTTTGCAATGTCGGGGTCGCCTTCCAGTCTAAATATCGGTATGGTATAGTATGATATTACATGTAGTGATTGCCTGTCTGACCTTAACAACCCAGTTGGGAATATGGTCAATATTTCTACCACGAAATTATAATTAAAACAGAATAACTAAGCAAGCACTAACTGATGATAAAACTAAACAGATAAAACTAAATTACCTACCCCGTTTCAGTCTTTTCCTAGAACCATTTTCCTACACCGAAAACACCGACGAAATCGGGAACTCCGCACCAACCCTGTAAAGTTCACACCCGCGAGCGATACGCAACGGCGCGTGATCTCGCATGAAACGAACGGATTTCAGACCGCCTGAAACGTTCCAATCCTAACGCAAACGTTTGCGCAAGTTTTGCACTCAAAAGAATATGCTATATTGGTGTTTGAGCGAGATATGGGCGTTTTTGCCAATGTTTTGCCAGTGTTAATATCTTCAGGTTCTGCGTTATTGTTGCTCAGGGAGTGTTTTTATTGGTTGGTGTTGTGTTTTGGGAATCAATGAATTCTGTGTAACGTGGAGTTTGAAATTTTATGGCTACCATTTTGTCCTCTGTAAATGTTCGGTCAAACCGTACGATCAAACTGCAGACACGGCTCAAAAAACCGTGTCCGGAGTTAGTCCGTTATGGACTGACCGATTCTTAACTTTAGGTACCTAGAACGAATTTAAATAATTATAATAATATTTATGGACAGAATTTCAAATGCTAAAAATAAACTGTTCTGCGATAGACTGTTTCGTTGGTCTATTCAAGTCTAGTTGTTCGCAAGCGTGACTGATGAGCATTAGGCCCTGGATTCGAATCTCGGGTCGTACAAAGAGTTATTGGGGTTTTCTATCAGGTACTTCTCAGTAGCAGTCACGTAGACTATATTTGAGTCTGGTTGAAGGCAATAGGCTAGTCGCCTATTAAATGGGTCTTAAAACATAATCAGCGAAATGCGGATGTAATATTAGATACGCCTCTGCCTAACCCTTCGTGGATTACAGGTGTGATGTATTGTTCTGTATGTGAATAATAGATATCTATCGGTAGTTTTAAAATTTTGAATGAGGAATGCACCATTCCAATGCATGACCAAGTGAATAGCATTACATTTCAGCCTCGAAATACACAACTCATACAAGTACATACATACTACCTGCGTTACCGAATACAAAACATAATAATTATCGGGAACAGCAGCCGAAACGGTACAGTATCGGAAATAGAATTTACTTTGATACATCAAAGCTGTACCGAACAAGCAACGCGGCGTTCAGTTGACTTAAACGTTTGTAAATGTTACCTATCATATGGAATTCGGAGTTTAAGTGTGTTTCAGCTGTGTTGATTTAAATCAATTTTGGAATTGATGACGAATTGGTAATGGCAAATGATAGTAGAGTTACATAAAATTACTGAACTAGCAGTGATAGCCTAGTGGTGTGACTGTCGGACTATTAAGTCAAGGTGTCGACTTCGAATCCAAGATTCGGTTCGCACTGCCAGGGCTGCGGGACTGTTTGAAAGAGATACCGCGGCCCTGGAACATAAAGGGCAAAGAAGGAACATGGATGGGATTTAGTCAGTAAAAGTCTGACACTCCCTTCCGCTCCGCCCAGAGCGGGAGGGGCCATTTGATGATTTCCTCCATTATCACTTGCTTAAGTGTAGGAAAACATCGTGAGAAAACCAGCATGGCTGAGAGATATTTCTCTACGGCATGTAATGATAAGTCAGAGTTCCACATGCGCCATAAAAATTGTGAAACCAGGTTAGGCACTAACCACACGATAAAGAAATGCATACTCATAGTAGCCAGCCCAGTTTTGGACCGACTTAAATACGTCGGCCATTATTTGCCATCAAATACCCTAAGAAGAAAACTGTAGGTTTAAAAACAGAATTTTATTAATTGAAACCTAGCTGAACATGGTATACCTAGGTAACCTGCCTAGCCTTGTCACAACTATGCTGGCGTTGGTATGATGTAGGTGTCTGTTATAAATTGCAATAGCTGATAACACTAGGTACACTCCATAATTTTGTAAATGGTACATGTCTGACCGTACATCACTGACCTTCAGAGGGAATAATAACAGCCGCTCAGATCGATTTTTAGGTTAAGCCGTGCTTGCCTAGGTTGGTCTGTGGATGGGTGACCACCCATTACATACAGAGTTTCCTCCGTGCCTCGGAAAGCCAGTTAAGCCGTTGGTCCCGGCTGTCATTTGTAGATCTTTGACAGTCGTTACAGGTAGTCAACAGGTAGCCTAAAAAGTCTGACAACCAGTCTTACCAAGGGACCCAGTACTAACTGGGTTGTGGAGGTCAGATAGGCAGTCGCTCCATGTAAAATACTGGTATTCAGCTGCATCCGGTTAAACTGGAAGCCGACGGGTCAACAGAGTTGGGAAAAGGCTAGGCAGATGATGACATCACTGACTTTCAATTGAATTCAAACAAAGGTTATCTCTAAATGATTTTTTTTAGCGATTGGACCTTTGTGTCACCATAATTCTGTGTTTTTTTTTTTACATTTTGTATCTGTACTTTGAATAGTGTGCATAATAAAGAATTAACATTTATCTTTTATTTTAGGGTGATTGGTAGCAACTGGGTGAGAGTTGCCGAGATTCGAGTTATGTGACGTGTGCTTGAAAAGGCCTATGTCCAGCAGTGGACTGTTGTAGGCTAATGATGATACATTTATCTACCTTGGTTGGTAAATGGTCACAGTACTGCTACCTGCCCAACCACTCAGTCTCTTAATGCACATGGTTCCTGTAAGTACCACGCAAACAAGAGCGATTGGGACGAGGATATTGATGACGTAGCACGAACGCATTTTGACGCATGAAAGCTTTTGTCGGTTTTTCGTTCACTGTATGTCCCGTTGTGTTAATAAAATGGCGCAACGCACACATTGCACGCAAAGGTGACAGGAACTGCTACTCCGCCCAGTTCACGGACCAATTGTTCCATAGATCTAATGAAATTGGTTTTTAACATAGTGTTGTCAGGGAAGTTTTACTGGAAATAAACATCAGAATAAATAAAAAAGTATAGCATAATTAGCCTATGTCCCCACCGCTGGTGGGTTAAACTATTTATCTTAGAGCACATTGAAAATTTAACCATGGCGAACATGAAAGTAACGTCACGTCCATTATTAAACAAAATTGCCACAGAACAGAAATGTAAGAACCATGAAATCACTAATAAATGATTATCAAGCGAAGGAGCCACCTTCACATCCAAACTATTTACAGTCATAGCAAGAAGAAAAAATAAACAACATCTTTATTTGTGAAGGTCGCAGTGATAGGAGAAGCATTTCGCAATCACACAGGTCTAAGGCTCCGTGGAAGGGAGTGGGCCATATTCAAATTAAAAAAAAAACAACAAAAATCAATCTATTCATTTTTTTTTTTTTTCAATTTTTTTTTTTTTGTATTCATTTTTTTTTCATATTACACCACGAGAGCCCGTACTACGGGTGGGTGAACATCATAATATCTACGTTTCGTCTTCGTTATTTTTTTTACTTTTGGTGTCAGTTGGTGTCATTTCCTTCACGATTTTGAGAGCAGTAATGATGACTTAAATTAGTCAAAGTAAATGGCCTGTGAGCATGCGAACTTAACACCTGCGACACATAAGTCAACACTGGGTCCCAACTGTTATTAACTAAATGAGTAAGTAAATGAATTTAAAATACCTTCTAAAATGCCCTCTAAAACTATTAGCGACTATAAAATAAAAGGTTAGTTGGAAGTTAAAGGGCGTCCCCGTCAGTGGCGTCATTAATCATAAGGGGTAAGAATTCGGCTCACGTCTCGGTAACAACCGTCGCGTCCAGGTGAGTGTTTAACTTTGTAGTTGTCTGGTCTGCAGTATTATTTTATGATTTATTATAAGCCGTTGCTTGGGTTGTCAAAATATGATATTTTTCATGGCTAAGGATCTTTTTATTTTTATTTTTTGGGACTGAATTCACACCCAGCTACTAAGTACTACTAAGTACCTACTGACTGACAACTAAATACCAATTAAGTCTTAAAAGGTACGAGTATAATATCAAACCGTAGGTAGGAGAAAAGATATAGGTACTTTAAAGGTTGCTGCGTCAGAAATTGATGCTGAAGAGGAGAGCAGTGTGTAGTGGCGCAGATTGGGAGCGGCCACCAGTTACTGCGGAGGCTGAGTTGATTAAATATAAAGGACAGCCGTTTCATAAAAGGGCGTAAAAAAAACTTCGAAATTAAACTCACTATTTAAGTTTTTAAAACGGCATCGTCACTAACACTATCATTAACACATATGACGTTCCCGATATTTCGGTGTTGTTGCAAGCGCCATTATCACTGACAAACTAATATATTTAATTATAAATATCCAATGATCTAACTATGAATATTTAATTATAAATTCACTATTTGAGAGAATCAAAGATTTTTTACAAAATTATGACAAGTCATACGACGATTTTTATAATTAAGTACTTACTCTTATCATAGTTACTGATTCTCACTGAAATGTGAAAATAAACTTTTTAAGTGCAGATATTTTCCGATATATTTTCAGGACCTATCTGAATCACAAATACTTAACCCAAAATTCAAATCACCATCCACAATACAACTCCCACGGGCTAGTTATATACCTACCTAGCTATAAATAAATTGATCTATATGTTAAAAGCGACACGTAACATCGCTGTTGACATAGGGCCCATTGCGTCGATAGGTCGACGGTCCGCTTGCAACCGATATTAAATGTTTACATTTGAACGTGCCCTAGGTAAATGTAAACAATACTATGTATATACGTGGATTTTCGTCGAATATCTCCAATATATCCTAATCCGTAGGTATTTTCATGCTGGATATTCATGCGTCCCTGACATCAAAGGTTTAATTCGAATGAGTTTTACGTTTCAATGTGTTTCATTGGAATGAATTTTCATTGGGTCGTCGAACGATTAGTGCTTTGTTTCTAGTTTTTGTCTCTGTTATATTGTGTGGTAGTGAATGCTTCAAAGAACAATAATAATATGGTCACTCGGCTAACATGCTTGGACTAGTAAAATCTAACAAAACGTAACTTTATGAAACATATATCGTTTCATTCGCCTACATAAATATAACTTAGTACGGCCTTCAATATATTTTTAAAAGTTCTGAGAATCAAGTAATTATGACATAATTATGTTTTTTAAGGTTTTGTTCATATTGTAACAATCTGTGGCATTCAGGTTAAGTCTGTTAAACGAATGCCAAGTCAACAAGAGAAGAAAACTAATCGGAATCCCTACGCAAAGCAAAATATCTAATAAAAACAGGAAAATCGCACAGAACACAAAGTCGTCGCCGAAACTATTCAAAGTCTCAAACAACAATGGTTTGCGCAGAAAACTTTTTAAATTTCTATTTACTTGTCAAAAATGGGAAGGGACGTAATCAATCGATTTATGGCAGTATCGATTTCAGACGTTAAATTATTCGTTTTTTATTTAATCCATGGCTTTAATTAACTATTTACCACGAAGTAACATCAGATTTTATTTGTGGCTAACCGTAGTTTAATAATCAACGTGAGTTTATACAGTTCACATTGCCCGGGATTTATTCGGATTTAATTTCGATTAATAAATAAAATCGATTTAGGCTTAAGAAAAAGTATGGACTTCTCTAGTAACGAAAGTAATTACGGATGCCTTCAAAGTTAAATATTTAAAACTGCGTTCTATTAATTAAAGTAGTATTTTTTAAACAAATATCTATATTTTTCCTGCTTTAAAAATCGGATTGTATCCAATAATTACATTTACTTTGCACTACATTTAATGACAGTTTCATCTCAATACCAATTTCTATTTTTTCTTAGTCCACAGTGACTATTATTCTTTTATTTGAACACATTCTGATTTGTTTACTACAGAGTATAAAGAAGGGGCAAAACATTTTAAAGAGTTTCGTGTTTCTACAACGACATTCAACTGGATTCTTTTTTTTTCTTCGTCTTAATTTTTAAGATCGCTGGCTGCAGCTGTAATTATTTAACCACGTGCTCCTTGAGCTACTTTTTGTAAGCAACAAAAAAATCAGTGGAGAGTGTATCACACTTTAACAGAACTGTTACTTTAATAAATTGTTTTTTTATTTATTTAGAAAACTGTAAATAGGTAGTAGATAATAGACAATGTAAAGACGAAAATAACTTGATAAAATATGATTCTTAGAGGTGATGTTCTGTAATTTCAGCCCCACGGGAAAACGGCTCCAGCCGTTATGTTGGCATGTAGATAACTTTTTCATTTTTTTATGTTATTATTTTTTCTTAGCATACCTTTTCCAAGTACAACCAAATTCTTAAGATACATTAAAAAGGCAACAACCCACATTCTCTTTCATCATGATTACGACATTACCTTCAAGAGCTATCTCAAAATCAAAATACCATGTCTCGTATATAACGTTGTTTTAACTAATATGATTTCGGATAAACCTCTTTGTCGTGTTACGTGTCCTTTACAAACAATATAATGGGCTTTACGTCAGCTATCAACTCAAAGTGAACTGTGCCTTTAATTGGGCTGGATACCTCGGCTTATCATTGTGTGTGACTACTAGTTTGTAGTTTTCTTTTAAGCTTTTAGTGGTTATTTTATAAATCCAATAGTTAAACATTTTCATTACTAGCATAAGCTAGTAGCCGAGAGTTCAATAACTGGCCCATGGGATCATACTACCGGTATAAGGTTATAAGCTATCTGTAAGCTAAATTTCATCCAAATCCATTCAGTAGTATTTGCCTGAAAGTGTAACAAACATCCATCCATCTTCACAAAATTTCGCATTTATGCTTTTGTTAAGAACTTAAATAAATTGGCAGTTTTATCTTAACATAGACAATCTTAGAATAGACAGGACACTACAAATACATAGTTGTATATTGTTCAATGGGAAAATAATAAATAGATACACTACATACTTATCGGCGCAGGATGACCTATAAAGAAGATTTTTTTACAATACTAGCAATTTATTTATCTTTAGAATGACAGTTAGTGTCATAATCAACCTTTTCAGTGATTCCAGTAACTTCGTAACAAAACTATACAGTGCTACTGCTGCGCTGTCGTACTTCATAAAACCAAATAAATAGATTGCTGCACAATAATGCACATCACAGTTTAGTACCGAGCTTCAATAAAGTGAGCTTTAATAACGCGCTGTGAAGAGCATATTATTCGCTCCTGAGAAGCAAGCGAACAACCCTATCATGTGAGAAATATTACGTTCTTAAAGACGAAAATCGTTTAGCCATATTTGCTTATATTAAAGTATGATGTGATGTAAATATGGTGATGTTCCAAAACAGACGAGACACTTAATATTGTGTCCTGCCCATTACAGGAGCTGTGCTATGTGCTGCTGAAGGTACCCGACCTGTTGTCAAATTCTGTGTGTATTCAATTTAGGTTGCCATCAACACGCTAAGAGAAAGAATAAACAAAAACCGGCCAAGTGCGAGTCGGACTCGCGCACGAAGGGTTCCGTACCATTATCGATAAAAACGGCAAAAAAATCATATCTGTTGTATGGGAGACCCCCTTAATATATATTTTTTTTAATTTTTAGTATTTGCTGTTATAGCGGCAATAGTAATACATCAATTGTGAAAATTTCAGCTTTCTAGCTATCACGGTTTATGAGATACAGCCTGGAGACAGACAGACAGACAGACAGCGAAGTCTTAGTAATAGGTTAGCGTTTTACCCTTTGGATACGGAACCCTAAAATACACACAGGCCTCTGTCTACATGTTCAAAACAACACTTCGGACTAGAGCTGTGCAAATAGCTATGTTAATCTGTTGTACAACAATCCTTATCGATAGAGACTGCGATTTTAAGCATCACTAAACACTGATAATTGACGGATCCTCTATTAATATTGACTAACCACGAGTACGGGACGCCTCGTCTTACAAAACGTCGGTTAGCATTAATGTTACCGTGAAACTTTGTATAATTTTCCACCCTGTTCAATTAACCCCGAACTTAGCGATATAACGCAAGCGAATGTTAACAGTAAAGTTACTTTTGTACAGTTAAATTGTGTGTGATTTAGACCGCTCTCACACTACGCCCGTTTCGTGGCCAACAATATATATTCTGTTCAGAGGGTGAATCTGTGCTGGTGCAGCTAAATAACAATTTTGTTTTTATTAAACTTTATACAACATTACGCCTATAATGTCCAATGGGTTAGACAGACTAAAGGCCAGTTATGTTTGAGTCTCATGAAACACGGGCGAGTCTTTTTCCAGCAGACGGACACAAATTCCAGAGCCTGACTGCTGTTGAGACATTTCTGATGGAAAAATCCAATACAATTTGTTTGTGTGAAGTGGTTTCGTGATAAATCTGTTACCAGGCACGGGATATGCTATTTATCTTAGAAGACATAGGACGGTGGGCTGGTTTCGGTTGGTATATAATTTTTTATTGTTTTGGAAACCTGAGAATAGAACAAGAGTTACTTCAAAGGGTCTTTTATTCATTCAATTATAGCAAAAAAGCGTCTTGATTAATTAACATTTGGCTAGTTCTACAACTAAAACCGATGGTCTAAAAGAGATGGCTAAACGACTGCCCCCAACATGACTAGCACAAATAGGAACCTCACACTAACCAGTAATATTTAAATATTAATTCATGAATTATTTAGTGTTTAATAATTTCTTATAACTTTCGTGAACTAATAAACATAAAAAAGTTTCTTAATTGTATTTTTATGCTTTGTTTTGGTTTGACATGACAAGGTCAAGGAATACTGACAGCTAGGGAAGAGACATATTGCATTACCAAAATGTATCAAGTTTTTTTTTGCTGCAATTACCCCTATGTAGATATTTACTTCAAGTACCTTAGTGCAAAATCGCCAGTCAAAAACACAATTATCAATAAAAATCGTCACAGACACATTAAAACGCCTAGATAAAAGTTTATAGCAATGTCATTGTTTGAAGTTTTTGTACCTTTGTCGTAGGAGTTGCGCGATTTTGTTTTTAGTATTGTGCAAATATTAAAAGTTCCTGAACCTTTTTAAATACAAAATACTAATTTCAGCTATTTAGCATTACATATTGCTAGGTACCATGTTTATACATGCGTTTTCATTGCGGGGGCAGTCGTCCATACTTCAATTTAGCCATGTCCTTTCTAAAAGAATAATATTATTATTTTAAACAAAATAATTACTTTTAGCAGTCTTAATATGGTTTAGTAAACAAGCATTATAATGTTAGAAATTGTTTTAAAAATCTGTTGTCCTACAAGTGGTATATTGATAAAGCTGTGCTATAAAATTATCCTAGCACAGGCATCTAACATTGTAAGACCTACATTGTTTAATTAAGATTATATTTGTTATTAATTAACATTATGCCAAAATTCAAATAATCAAAAAATATTTAATTGTTAGAATATGGTACAAATAGATGTTATAATATTGGTGCCAGCATATCCTGCCTTAATATGGAGTACAAATATTTTTATACAAAAACAAAGCTTATAGAACTAACCTATTAATAATTATCAATTAGAGAATAAAATATGAAAAATATATTAATAACTAGCTTTTGCCCGCGGCTTCGCTCACGTGGATGTCGAAAAATATCCGACGGGAACGTACTACCGGGATTAAAAATTAACCTATAGGTTAATCCTGGTTACGGTAACAAACATAGTTACATACCTTCATCCCCCTTTTTAACCCTTCTGGGTAGAATTATCAAAAACGCTGAGACACGTATAAATCATTTTTAAACGTCTGCCTAAACACAAAATTTGAAGATCCTAATTTCAAAACTGACGAACTTTCATATAAACTTCCATCTCCTATTTTACCCGTCTAGGGGAGGAATTCCCAAAAAATCCTTTCTTAATGGATACTTACTCTTCACAAAAAACACACCCTCCAAGTTTCATGTCTCTAGTACCAGCGGTTTGGGCTGTGTATATATAGAAGATTGAGATTGTATCGTAGTAATAATGAACAAAAGAAATAATTAACATTGACTATGTAGTTTTTCATGTGGTGCAATTAAGGCTATTTTTATTTTGCTTTAATGCTTACTAACGATTCATCCTCTAAGTATTCTTGAACATTGTAATAGTTTTTTTCCTAATAACAGTCTGGACAATACCCATCATATTATTACGGCTTCGTTTTCCTTTTAGATCAGAATCATAAAAATCAACAAGTTAATCAAATGCTTCTTTGTTACAGCAGCAAAAATTAAGTCTATAACAGGATAAACTAAAAATAACTCTCCTAGATAATCTATCGATGAAGAGATTGCCCTTTTTTCCCCAAACTTAAGACAGATGATTTGGCTCGAACGTTTATTTTACAAACAACTTAATCGCTTCCTCCCAAATTGAGATTAATGTTAATCGATACAGAATAAAGACAAAAAAACTGTTTGTTTTTAAAACAGCTTTAATAAAGTAGACTATTCTCGGGTTTGTTTGTGTGTTCAGAAATATTTTTAATGAGTTTTAAGATTCAATTAGTCTCTGATTCAGAAACGCTTTTTATTTTTATTAAATAAAAATCATTTTTATTTTATTTTTGTTTTTAAACTATTTGCTTTTATAATTATTAGTTTTAATTAACTTTTTTATTTAAGTATACGTTGTGTCAATTTAGATTGTAAAAAATATTTTGCTTCAAAAAATATTTGAATAGTGTACTCTGAAATCGGTAATACACCTGACCATATTCTCGCTAATAGTTCGTATGATCTATACCCTGCAGTGTGACAGAAACACGCTGGCGTTATTATACTTCCCAATGCAATATCACAAAATATTGCACCAACAGATATCATAACCATTTCCCCACAAAAACCGACTTAGAACTCAATAACGAACTATCAAACCAGCCAGTTCGTGCAATAAAGTAATACTACTACAGTTTCCTTTTTCAAATGTCTCTCTAATCCTGGCTGCAGTCGTTAATCGTTAGTGTTATGGTGGAAAACAAAGGAGTACTGGACCAAGGAGGATGGTGGATGGTGGATGGAGGATGAGGGTGGGTAGACGAGTCGTTGTACCCATTGACCTCAAGATTCTCTGCAGTTGCACAATCGTCTTAGGATTAGGAGGTGGAAGTGACGGGTGGGAGCGAAGATTTGGGGACCCCTTCCTACAGTAGGTAGCGGTCTTCAAACCTAATTTTAGACCTGACTTGACTTTTATGATTTGAATTAAATTAGAATGTCTTTTTTTTGTGACTAAGACTCCGCCTGTCTGTCTATCTGTCCGTCTGTCACCAGGCTATATCTCATGAACCGTGATAGTGAGACAGTTGTTTTCACAGATATTTCTGTTGCCGCTATAACAAGAAATACCTACTAAAAAAACAGAATTAAATAAAAAAAATATTATAGATAATGGTACGGCAGCCTTCGAGCGCGAGTCCGACTCGCACTTGGCCGGTATTTCTTAATTTTTCTCTAATTGTCGATGTTGCATTTAGTGCTTATAATTTCCAGTAATGCACAGAACTGATAATAAAAGAAAATTTTCATACAGTTCTTGTAATTAATGGTAAAAAATTGTGTATTATATTAAAAATGTATGTCACGGGGAAGTTAAGTCTACATACACAAAATATATATTTGATTTTAATTACCAAAACGTGCTTCACAGCAGAAGAAATGCCAACTATTCGCCATCACTTCCTAACTTAGTCCACAGAATAAGCGACAATGTAATACTGTGTGTCGAAATTCACCGGCTCAACTACGGACTATAGGGTACAGACTCCAGACTCTAGTACAGAAAGCTATCCGGTGCGCAAACCTTTGAACTTGAAGCATTTAACTAATCGAATACCTACTTGTCTCAGAAATTTCTAATAAGCGTCCGCAAGGCCCATACTAACTTGTGTTTATCGACTTCGGATGGTATTTGCTGAAATATTGAAGCGTGTCTCGGTATGGTCATGTTAAGAGGATGAAGAGGCATCTACTATAAAATTTTACAAGACAGATGTGTGTGGAATCGCAAGGAGGGATGTCTAGAAGGATATGCCTTATATGTTTTTTAAAAAAGGCCAGGAGCGATGCACTTTCAAAATTGTGAATATAACCAAATGTGTGACCGTAGACGATGCAAAAGTAGTACGCCTCCATGGAGAAAACGGTGAGAAACGTGATGTAAAGAGTTTTAAATCGACTGTTTATTATTGACTGAAAAACGTATTAAGATGGTATTTGTCTGGGACTTCGTCGAGCTTCATTGTCTCGGTGGTTTTCTGGTGGTTGCCACTGTTGATTCTGAACTTCAGGAATTACAGTGGTTTAGGAATAGTGTGGTGAGATGTCCCAAAAAACAAAATTGACTACACAATTAAATATTGGCGTATTTTGTGTAGTTTGCTCGACTGACGTTGAATACAATTTGTTTAAATCGTTATGGTGTAAGGTATTTAATCATAAGCAAATAAAATCTTGATCACTTTCGTATTTGTTTTCCTTTTTTTCAGGTGGATAGTAAAAAAAAGAAATATAAAACGTGTTAACACTCTGTAAAAACATAACAAAAAATGTTAACGGAAGATTACATTAAAATAACCCGTAAAAACTCGTGTCGAACAAAATAACTGTTATATTTTAATTTTCACAGTGGGAAAAACAAATAAAGGGAACTATAAAAACACGAAGCGGTGTCAACTTCAATTAAAGCTATAAAAAACGGTGTTATAACTAATAACGAATTCGTGCTGAAGGCTTAATGCCAACCCTACGATGCATGGACACGGATAGTGGGAAATTTAACAAATAAAAGTAAACCCTGCCTCTAAAAGATTATGGTTTACTTTTGTTTGTAGTCCGGTTGATGAATGTAATATCTCAAAGAGTACGTATTGTAATTATTTATTCTGATATGAGTTCATTTGAAGTGCTTTTATGACCGGTTTTATTGGCCATAATAATTTTAAAGAATTACAAACCCACTGTGGTTTTTTACAGGAAATTGATATCGTATTCGTGTGTCGTTGTATTTTATCAATAATCTTTATTACATACATAAATTTATTCCTTCTTCCCATGGGGGTAGGCAGACACCACAGAACGCCACCTGCTACGAACCTTACATTCTCCTTTTGCCTCGTCCACGTTCATATATCTGGTCATACACGCACGCAGGTTGCGAGTAGGTTCTACTCACCTGACCTTCCTGAAGAACCATTTTTTATTTTTTTTGGTGGGTGTGAAATCATCAAATGACCCCCCCCGCTCTGGGCGGAGCGGAAGGGAGTGTCAGACTCTTACTGACTAAAAACCACCCATGTTCCTTCTTTGGCCCTTTATGTTCCAGGGCCGCGGTATCTCTTTCGAACAGTCCCGCAGCCCTGGACCTTCCTGAAGAACCTCACATAAAGTCAGTCATGTGTGTTTTATAGAAGATGTAGACAACTCACGCCTATTTCACATGGGGTAAGCAGAACCTTCTTTCTACCATCCTGATATATCTTTTTGCTTAGTCCTCTTTGATGCATGCACAGCTGCGAGTACTACACACTTAATCCCACGGCGCTCATGATGCCATGATTAAAAAAATGAATTTTAAGATTTTCTACATAAATTCTAATTTTTCCAAATAAATGAAAAAATTGTCGTAGGTTGTAAATACTCCTGTATGCATGCGAGCTTTCGTTATTAAAATTAATAACATAGGAAATTATGTTTACATTGAAACGCAATTTACGTGGCTTAATTAAAATTTTCTCTAATAACGATGTTAACGCACAGGCTTTTTGTATATAGGCTGTAGTATTTTGTATACAGGGTGGGGTATTTTGTTTGTCGCGTTGTCGCCCCCGGCCGTTCCGCCTTGTTTGTTCCGGCTTGACCGGCAGAGTGTCAGATTCACGTGTTTTTTGGCGAAAAAATAATAAAAAAAGTTTTTGGCTTATTTTTTTACTTTACAGCACTGAGCTAAGTTATTACTTTTAGACTCTCAGATTTTTTATACTTTAAAATAAAAAAATTGTATGTTACTTTGATTATTTTAAATTGAGGACGTTTTAAAATTTCGAATTTAGTTTATATTTGGAAAAGTTTTGTACTATTAATAAATCTGAATTAGGTTCGTTATAAATTAAGCTTATAATTGAGTTGTTTGTGATAGTTTTAATCTTCCAAAACAATAGTCTAGATTTATTTAAACATTTTTTTGCATACACAGAGCTTACGTTACAAATATTGAGAGCTAACGAATATAGTAACGGGTACACCTTTCAAGATGTTATTATATTCTCTGTAAACCGAACAATTTCATCCTTAAACCATAGCCGAAATCACCAAATAAACTCACCCCCAAAGTTCCTAATCACCCATGACCTCATCATCTGCCTAACCTTTTTCCAACTATGTTGGGGTCGGCTTCCAGTCTAACCATGGAGCGACTGCCTATCTGACCTCCACAACCCAGTTAGCGCCAGGTAATACGATACCCTTTGTAAGACTGGTTGTCAGATTTTCGGGCCACTGACTACGTGTAACGACTGTCAAAGATCTACATCTGTTATGGGGACGGGCTGCAGACATTGAGTCTATATTTATTCTGCAAAAAAGAGCCATCAGAGCCATATATAATCTTCGTAGGCGCGATTCTCTAAGGGAACTGTTTAAGGAAATCAAAATCATGACGGTACATTGTCAATACATCTACGAAAACATAATGTACGTTAGAAAAAATCTACATCTTTTTAATAAAAGAGGTGACAGACACAATTACAGTACGAGAACTAGAGACCAATTAGTTCAGCCGGGCTTCAGACTCGCTAAAGTAGACTCATCTTTCATGGGGTACTGTTTAAGATGCTATAATAAAATTCCACAAAGTATTCTTGAACTGAATGAGACGAAATTTAAATCATGCATTAAACGCACACTATGTAAGCAAGCATATTACAAGTTGGACGATTATATCTCTGATAAAAATGCTTGGCTCAATGCCGGTCCTGCTCCACATGGACAGGGGCGCATAAACTGATTAATGGATAGCATTAAATGGTATTGTTGGAGCTGCTGAAGATTGTACAACTATCTTTGCATTGTATAGATTCAATTTCTTTTGGTATTATATAGCCGCATAGCCCATATTATGTGAGTACTATGTAATAGAAAGCTATCCTTCGTTGGAAACCTACGTCATTTTTTTTTTTTTTTTGACTTGAATTTGCCCTGGCGGTTAAGTGTATGTCATGCTCACTCAAATGTCTCGCTGATGGTGGCGCGTGTGTCGGATCAGTTAGTTCCCTTCAAAATGGTTGAGTTGAATGGTGCTGATACATGCGTCATGTTCGTGAACGGGCGCTGTCAGTTGTGACTGGTCATCTCTTGGTTGCCACGGCTTATTTGAATTAATTATTTTATTTTTTGAATTGTTCTTTTCCTTGTTTTTACTATGGACACTTTTAACGTGCACATCTTGCTACATCGCTCTCACATAATGTACCATCTAAACATGAATGATGTAACCAAGGTTTTGTAAAAATATTCTGATTTAAAAGAGTGTCCATGGAGTTTCTTGCCCGTTCTTCTCCATAGAGATCTACGTTAGGGAATGGGCAACTACAGTACTTTCACAGTTTTTATGCCTTGTGACTGGGACTGTAGCTAAATTTCATTGTTGTCTTTGTTTCGACAGTTCAAAAGTGCCTGTAACGGGCCTACTTGAAATAAATGCTTTGATTTTGATTTTGATTTTGACAAATGACAGCCGGGACCAACGGCTGAACGTGCTTTCCGAGGCACGGAGGAAACTCGGTAGGTAATGGGTGGTCACCCATCCACGGACCAACCTACCTAGGTTGGTCCGTGGTTAAGCACGGCTTAACCTAAAGATCGACCCGAGTGGCTGTTCTTATTTAGCCACGAGCTCCTAACCATACCCGAAATCACCAATAACCTCACCCCCAAAAATCCTAATCACCCATTAGACAAAATAAAAACCTATCACCTATCACAGTTCAATGCGTTACTTAATAACCCCGTCGACGCGGCTTTTTGCGCACACCGCTTGCGTCCCGCCGGCGGCCATTCGGCTACAACCTATTTCCAATTTGCGCCTATCAATCAAGACCAATCTCACTGAGTGGATTACGGCCAAATGAAATTTGCATAGAAACCCGCTGTGCACAACGTTTGTATCTGATATTTACTGGCTGTTACTGTTACTGTTTGATTCGGTACAACGCGCTTGTTTATTAAAATTAAGCGTCATTTTGTGCGTTGGTGTTGACGGGAATAGTTTTTTTTTCGGCGATTGGCTTATACGTTTTCTAAGTTTATGCGTGACGTGCATTCCTTAACTCATTCGTTCAACTTGCTGAAAATCTCCCACTTGGACATGAGTTGCCTGTAAGACTTTATATAGCCTCGGGACCAAAATTAGCCGCAGCAATGAAAACCTGTTAAGGTGGAGATTCATTGATGACTCTGCTCTGGAGTGTAAATGTGGTATTGTTCCTCAAACGATAGGGCAATTAATATCGTGTCTTAGACGCGTCCTGTTGTTTGTTCAGTACAGGATCTGTTGGAGACTACTGAACGCACCAAACTCGTGGCTCGACACAATTTAGATTGTCATCAACATGCTCAGAAGAAGAAACTTTTATTTTTATATTTTTTTCTAAAATCGTTGTCACTTTGCTATCTTGCTTACAATGTAGCGAAAATCTTGAAATAAACTATTTCTTTCAGATATTAGCACCTAAAACTCTTTTCTATCGGATTCCGAAAGCTTTTGAAGAAATTCTAACATTGAATCGACACCATAAAAACTCAATTAATGTATTGAATTGTCACAATGGATTAACATTGGATTAGCAACAACCCCGCTAACCTAATATTTTGTTAATAAACTAAGATTTCACGTACTAACTAATATAAAATTGAAAAAATAAATGAGTCGTTCTTTTTATTAATTCTTTGATTTAATTTTATAACTGAATTTTAATTAAATCTATTAAACTTAATTTGTCACAATTTTTCTTTCATCTTTATTATGCATAAAACTGTAAACTAAAACTGACTCAAACAATTTAAACACACTAAAATTCCAAAAGTATTTTATGAGATTTCATCAAAATTCAACAAAACTCATTGAAGATACACACAAAACACTGAGATAATATTTAGGCAAGATTTAATAATGAAGAGTACCGAACTTTGGGTAGAGTAAGCAGAAACAGTTCAGTTACTGATATCAAAGATTATTTGTACAGATTTATGTTAGGGCCTTCGCTCACGGCGAGTTTTTTGTGGCGATGCTGTCGCCCGTTTCGTAAACGCGCTTCTGTAACGCTGCAAACGTGCGCCAGCATTGCTACAAAAAACTCGCCGTGAGCGAAGGCCCTAACATAAATCTGTACAAATAACACGACTGTTTTCGATGAAACCCATCTTGCAACTGTAGTGTTCACAGGCATTTATGTATGGAAGCGCGACTTCATCGCGGTAGTAGCGATACGGAGTCGTGGTTACGTAGGCGAGGGTACGCAACCAGCGGCAGTATCGCGACTGTGTTGCGGCCATTTTGTGTTTGTATCGCTGCAAAGAGTCGCGATGGACGAGGGTCCTTAGGCGTTTACGCACCTCTGAGTTTGATGGAATCTGCTAGGTAAATTAGAATATACAGCCTGTATATTTTAATACAAATAAGTTTGAGGTTGATCATAGACGTGATTTTAGTGGGGTACTAGATATTATATTTCTGGTTGGTTCTGTCGTAGGCTTTATAAGGGTTAAGTAGGTAGGTACGGTAACAAAAGCACTGGAAATTAAATCTATTTCCAATTAGTTTTAGTTTAAAAATTCAAAAGCTTTTGCATCTACAATATGCGCATAAATATACGTAATAAATTTTAAATGTTCCCACTGCTGGGGTAGAGGTTTTTCTCACATTCTCTCACGATGTTTTCCTGCAATGTGGTGATGAAATTAATAGCATAAAGTAGGTTAAAAGTTTGGTTGTGTTCAAACCCAAGAGCTGCAAGTTGTGAGTCTTGAACATACAGAAAAGTTTTGAAAATCAATTAGGTAAAGGAAACGTTCAAAAGTAAGTAGAAGTAACGGTAAATTATGTAGGTTGATAGAGGCAATATACATACTACATAGTCACCTACACAGAAATTAAGAACATCTTTCTTTCTGAAGCCGTAAAACAGAGTAATGGGTACTAAACGATAAAGCAACAACAATAAAACAAGATGCTATAATTAAAGTTACAATAATGACGACGAAGCTGTGCCAATGAAGTCTCAGCATAATGCTGAGTTGTTTAATATAGTTTGTAACCTAATTATTATTCCGTTCGCTAACTAGGTGAAATCGCTTGGTAAAGTTTAAAGCTGACAAGTTAGCAACCTGTGACAACTTAGCCTTGGGCTAGACACTACCTTTCATACCTACCATCAACAACCGTTGAATAATGAAAGGGGAGGCATAAACATTTAGCACCTGGAACATAGGCTTCACATAATCCACCACGCGGGCCCAGAGTTATAAGAATAACAGAAGTCTTCGAATTTTTAGTTCTATGACAAGCCGGTTTACTATGACGTTTTCCTACGCCATTTTCAGAGCAGTGGTGATGAAATCTATATTAATAAAAATCAATTGTCTCATGTATAACGGAACATTACTTGAGGAGAGGACGGCTTGGCGTTGAAAGTTAGTAAATAATTTGCACCCGTGTAAAGCCGGGGCGGGTTAATAGAAAGAAAAGTACCAGTCTGGGATCGAATCCACAAGCTACATCTAGTAATAAGGGGCTAAAAAATAAATAAAAAGGGGTAACACAAATACGAGTAAAATTCCAAAAGCCGTTGATAACTTAAAGGAAGGGATTAAAGTGTTTGAGCGCAATCCAGCAGCGTTTAAAGCTACCAATCGCGCGTTTAATAATTAAACTTCAAGAATACAAGTGTCATTTCACTTTACAACTCTGCTGCCAACCCTCCCGACGCCCAAATACTCAATTATGTTTTTAATTGAGCCACGCCGTGCATTTGACACGAATGTCCGACGGGTTTCGCTTTACCCCGTAATCGCAATTTTAATTGTACAGCGATTTTTATTTCGACGAAGCTGCTGGAAATTCGCTCAAGATTAGGTGGGAAAATGCTTATTTTCATATTTTGACTGTGACTTTAATTTGATCAAAGCGGGAGAAGATTAGTTTTAGCTTAGATTTTCCGTGGACACGTTTGTTTTGAAGGTTAATGTTCCAGTAATCCGATGAAACTTTAAATTGTCAAGGATTCTTTGAAACAGTACCTAACAAACAAAACTTTGAAGTCAGGAAGTCAAACAAATACACTAGAATCACGAAGTCAACACATCCCATAAAATTCCAAACAACTACTCCATGAGTTTCTTTGAACTCTGAACTTAAAAGAAACTCGTACAATAAAAGCTCCTTGCAGTCCACTAAAGGCCCAGATAACAATAAAAATAAAACGGCGAACATTCTCTGTACATTTCGATTCGGGAATATACAAATCGTTTGTATGGACGTGTCTTGTTACGGCTGGCTGGTTCCGTACACGGCTGACACCTGTTCCTGTCACTATCGAATTGGGGAAGACGTATGGACATGTCCAAACGTACCGTGCATGCTGAGACAAGATTCTTAATACTAAATGTTTCCTTATGTTTTTGTATTGGTTAGGAGAAAATAATTGTCGTTTCTTGTTGGTGTTTATTTCTCTTTACTTAGAAGAAGCATCCTATGGAATAATTTCATCTTCATGAAACAGGGTAGTAGAAAAATAAATATCAAAGGTAAAAAGATTATTTTTCTGTCAGAAACTTCTGTGGTTATTTACACCATTCAAGTGGGAAATATCTTACCAGCAGGTATTCCTAAAATACTTAAGCGTCTATTATACACAGAAACGTTTTATTTTATCTAACTTATTCTATAGGTCAGCTTACTTATACAACTGCGTGAGATGATACTTTGCTGATATCTCAATCACTTAAGTCCCCAAATCGATAAAGGAAACTTTCTAGTATGTTTCCCTCAATAAATGTCTAGAAGGTGTATTTCGTTACAAACCAGCCTAGAGTTATGAAAAGAATAAGAAAAAATCTGAACGACAAAAAAGTAATCTCATTATAAACCAAATCAAAGTGGGGGAACATCAAAGTACAAACATTTTTAATCATCACCTGTTCGACGAGCTAGTTGACGAAATAGCGATCCTCGATATCACAAAACTTTCCTTTGATAAAAATATTACTCATTATAACTTTTGCGCACACAAAACTCATGCTGATTCCCCTGAGAGGTATCACATGAACGGACTTGGAATAGATGGGAAAGCAATTTCCTATCTTATTACCAACGTTAATTCGTTTTGCACCTGAGTTGACATCAAAACTTATAATCAGGAGGTAATTACCGGTATAATTACGACGAAATTTGATAGAAATTTAAAAGCAATCGTTCGTACCTTGTTTAACGAGAACGTTTGGAACACGATAAGTCGTACACTGTTAAATTGGACCCACTATGAACAGGAGCTTTGATAATTTTCATGTCAAAAGAGGGATTGCTACGTTTTCGTTATTGAATTTGGAGTTGTCATTAGAGATGTATATTTAGATAGAATAAATTGTAATTTGTGTAAAGTTCGTTTCAAATAAAGTGATCATTTTAACACGATAGGGATTTAAATCTAATTGAACATTAATATTTATTACTTAGAAACTATAAAGAAGATTTATTTTATTCTTGTTAAAACTATTCTCAAAAATGATTACAGCTGCTACAAAAACATAACAAGAATGAATTCTACGAAAACATTAATCCTGTTATAAGAACAAAATTAATGAAAAAACAAACAAAGCCGTTGCGAACGAAACGATAAAAACCAATAACAGTATAGATGCCACAGAGTGAATTAATATCGAATGTTGCAGAATATTTTCTGCAGAAGGCTCATGAACATCTGCAGAATGTTTTGTTTCTACAAGCGCGCTTGTGAATGGTCGAGACCATCAATTGCAAGGGAGCAGACTTCTTTGTCTGCTGATAAAGAGTGCTCGCGAAGGTCCATTTCGAATGCTTGTCACTCCTTTTGTTGTATCCACGGTTTTTAATTTTGAAAAGAATTTCGTCCGAGTACGTGTGAGATGTTGAAGTAAATTTGATGTTGCTTTGAGTCAATTTGTGTTGATATTCTTAGCTATAGTGGATTAGTTTCCGAAAAAAAATGTAGCGAAAATAATTTATTTATAAGGAAAGAATGGTTGTTTATCGTTGAAGATGTTTGTGGAAAACTAGACTTTACTTACAACATTATCGATGCAATTTGTAAGGATGCTGTACGATGTCAACTTACCTGTAACAAATACAAAACAATCTATTAGTAAAACCAGAGCAATACATAGAGACGGTACCAAACAATTATTGTGGAAAACGCTCCAACCATTTATCTTAGCTTTTCATTTAACATTACCTCCAAATCTATTACACTTCCTTGTAAAGCAGGCGAACAAAATCTTCCTTCAAAACTTTATCATGTTAGAGGAAAAAATATCTCGTTCGCGAGGCATTACGTAGACGCTCCACCATCCAACTTTTCACAAATTTCCAAAACTTATAAAACAAACGTTGCTCCTTTAACATTCGCACAATTACCTGTTACAACTTGGTGAATGCAAATTCCGGCCATATTTATTTTCGCCGCCCTTCTGTTCAGAACTTTCTTATAAATAACTTAATCAGGGTCAATCCATCAAGCTGTCATTCTTCACAGAAATACATTTCTGTTGCCCTAGCACCTTTATTCAATAACAAATTTTCAATACAAAACAAAGGGAAGTTGCACGAATGGGTCTCCAGTTTACTATTACTCATTTGGACCTGCCAAAAACAAACTGACGCGACCCTGCTTACATGTTACACACCATGTTTAGAACAAAAATGTACAAAGTTACAGTGGAAAGTTTGTAATATAATTTGCTGGCGATATTGGGTACGGGATTTAGGTAAATACTTCAAACTATTATGTAATATATTTGTAATATCAGGTAATAGCTTTTGGTAACTGCGATAACAATGTTATTAAAGGAGAAAACTTGCTATTATATACTGTTGTGTATTTTACAGCTTCATTTTTGAATATAAGTTTTTCATTTAAAATGTTCACACAAAATGTTCAAATATATTGAGTTTATTACAACTTAAGTTTTGCTATTACCTTTATCTAAACAAACAGCTTTCATAACATCGAATATTTAATATTATTATCTTCTTTATACCTTTCTTTATTCCATCATAAATTCATCAATTTATGAAGCTATCCCATAACACAAAGCCAAATACTTCACCTACAGTTGAACGCACAAAAATGTTGCGTTAGCAGAAAATTCGCATAAACATGTTTGGACTTCGGGTCACTATGCTTAGGTTGCGATCACGAACGATTTCACGGGATACCTTTAAGAATATTCGCTCAAGTACGATAAGCCTGCTACAAAATTCAAATACTCAAGCGATAAAAGCATTTTTGATCTCGATTTTTGTTGAGATCTGTAAAATTTCATATTTCAGTAACGTTGGTGGATAAGATTATGGTTTTAGTTGATTCAATCAAGGAGCTCGCGAGGGCTGTAAGGGGTTCTGAACTAACAACTGTTCTTAATCCACTCTATCCGAGTTCGAATGCCGCCCAAACGGATTGGATTACCTTTACGTACTTTATCGGACTTTTTCTCCTCAATATTGGATATAAGCTTTCGAGATTCAACACCCCTTTTGTTTCTGCCGTTTTTCGTTACGTCGGGTTCCGTTTTAGTTAAAGTTCCCTTCCACATTCATATTTTTGGAATTCATACTTTAAAAACCGAATTCGATCACCCAACATCTTTACATTTCTCCCACAGCTTCATACAATCGACGACAAATTTATAAGATCACGTGTTCCTATCCAATCTAAGAACAACGTTTAAAGAGAATAGTTTAGTTGCAGCAACGGATATTGTGAGGAGGCACCAGCACCCTTTATGCCTTTTATATCCTCCCCCGTCACAAACATTTAACACTGACTTCCAGACAGTAATATTGAGACTTGGACAGATAAAATCTTGTGAGTTTGAAAGAGTTTCCTTTATTTGCGAGGGCAAATGGACAATTGCAAGAAAAGGTATAGGTGCACGAATGAGGTTCTGTTCAAAAAGTTTTCGATCTAGATTTGTCTGTAATGAAGGTACCAGGAATTTTCTTTTGTCAATTTTCGTGGAAAGTTCGCTGCACTGACTTAATTTGATATTTAGATTGGATTTTTGATAATGAAATTAAATGTGTAATTTAAGTTTCTTTCGTAATTTATTAGACACCTAGTTGTAAGCTTGTTTTGAGACGTAGATCAGATAATTAATTCAGAAGTTTTTTTTTTAATTATTTTAGTTTTGTTTTGTTTTACTGCAGCGAAGACTCTAACCAAAGTCATTTTATGTTCATTTAATTTATATTATTTATATTTTATATTTAATACTTCTGTTTTCATTATTCAATCTATCTATATTACATGTAATAACACCTCTGACTCCATCATGGTCAAAATTTATCATTAAATCGAATAACCCTACCCCACATCTAAATTGGCCTCAAAACTACATCCTTATTCACTTCGAAGCTACCAGGAGTGCAGCGGCAGGAGAAGACAGCCGTCATTCCGCTGTAATACAGATAATTGCATTTAACTACGGGACACGAGGAAGCTTGGTCTACGTGCATACGTAACTCACTTTGCACTGTTTAAAAGCGCTCGTTCGTAACAGTTCTGCGGTTATTTTTATGAGATGTTCTTGGATTTGTGCTTTTGTGGGAGTGAATGATGTTGCAAAAGTGGAATGGATTTTGGTTAGTTTGTATTTTGGGAATGCAATGACAACATTTTGGGAGTAAAAAAAATATGTGACTGTTTTTGGATAATATTTTTTTTTACCATATTGACAACTTTAATCATATGATTCCGAAGGTGACTAACTTTTTAACCACATCGACAAAGCCAAGTCTTCGTCTCTCCTTCTATTAGTCTTTGAAAACAGCAAAAGACGGCAATCTCGCCATTTATCGTTTAGGGACCATTTTCACATAGTTCTATAGCAACCAGTCATGTCGCTACAGTTGGGTTGCAATTGGAATTGCCGTTGCGGTTTGCGGTTGCAGTGGCTTTACCTTCACAGTGTTTCCAAAATTATTAAAAAAACTAAAAAATTCAACCGTCAACATTCCCCATCACAGAGACAGACAGCAACAATTACGTCTCGTTCATTTGAACTACGCCCTCCACAAAAGAAATTACTTCATTCTTTCTAAATTTAAACTCTCCAAGTTGTTCAGGGGCGTCTAACGGGCGGGAGTTATTTATCTTCGCTCTCAGTATAATAGAATTTAATTAAGTTAGGTGCGACATGCTTCAAGCGGCAGGAATTTTGCGAACTTGCGCCAACTCGATACACGGCAGTTCTTGTCGTACGTGGAACCGGCGGTTGTATTTATGAATAAATATTGTCATATAGATATGAAAGGGTTTCGGTTTTCGGTGGCCTACTTTTCGAAACAGAAAAGTATCTATTAGAAACTTTTTGTGTCTAAGATCTTATGTAAATTCTGCCGGAAACACTCGCGCCTCCAGCTATCTGTGCATCTGATTCAACTGATAACTAAGATGGGGTGATATTATAAGATATTTTTAGTTTATCTTATTATATACAGTCCCATGTATGCATAACATGCGTGAAGCATAATCAGGCCTCCTCTCTAACAATAGGTTGTAATTCACCACGACGTCTCAGTGCGGGTCGATAAATTCAACATGACTTATATTTTTTTAGTCCAGAACAATTTTACATGAGATTGTGAGAAACTCAGAATCTTTTATCATCGCTTTCTTAAATATTGATGATCACGCTGATACATGCCAAGTAGATTTCGACTGAGCTCAAGTTTTAATCATAATTATTCTCAGTAACAGAAAACAATTCCAAAATATCGACTAATGAAATGAGTCCTGTACCAGAATTATCTGACTACGTAAAGTTCCCGTTCCGACTCAAAAAAAGAAATAAAGAACGTAGGAGCAGCCAGTTGGACAGACATCGCAAAAAGAAGTACATTACATATCGCAAAAAAAGGTCTAAACCTTTGTTTTTGCGATATGCATTTCTACTTCTACTAGATGGCCGTGTATTGAACATTTTTGACACAATTTACCTGTTTCTCTGCTGCCATTACAAAAGGTATTTATGGAGTTTATTGGGAAGCCAGTGGAAATTACTGGTAATAAAAGGATGACGGAAGATTTGTGTGTCTGAAATGTGTTTGAGTATTGTTTAGGAATCAAAAGAAAAAATATGGCTTTCTCTTTACAAACATTACATTATATTATTTCATAAAAATATGAACGTATAAGATAATTTACAAATTGCTACCATTTACTACGGTTACGAAAGTTCTTATTACAACATTCTTTTTATCTAAACATAGTAGACCCTTATTTAACCATACGTTTACTATTTAGAATAATAAATCCCGTAAATTGCCAACAAGTTATGTATCACGCGTAAAGCGCAATGATTAGTTAAATGAATTTATCGACAGCCAATAGCAACATTTGACTTGCATTTAATTTTGACGCGGCGTAGATTTTCGTTCCTAGAACTGGGTGATAAAATCTTTTCACAGTTTTTCTATTTCATGAAAAAGTCAATTAATGGGATTAAAATTAAATAAACTTAAAGGGTATATTTGATGATTTTAGTGATTATAACTCTGTAAAACCATACTTGTTACTTAGCCATACTTGTTAATTATATTTTAATCAACATGCAATTTTACACTGACCTGCAAATTGCAAAAAACTTAAGAAAATTTGAATTTTGTGGGCTACCCTAGCGCTATTACCAAAACCACTGTCGGTATCTCTGCTCGAACTTTCCTTTCTTTAAACAATTCCACCCCAACGGAGATCAAATAATTACCAATAACTTTGCACATTACTGCATAATAGAATTTATAGGTCATAATATTAGTACACTAATAATATATTGTATCCGTTTATTTGGCCCAGCTTGCACCTTCGGGAGTCCGAAGTTGGAATTATATTGGCAACTATATTATACTATGAGACAGTTAACTAACCTATTAAGAGCTAACACTAGTGTTAGGACTATGATTAAATGTATTATAGATTGTACTATTTTAGTTTTGAGTATGAATATGGAGCAAAGGAAGACTAAAGAAACTATGGATGGACTTTGTAAAGGATGATATGGCAAGAAAGGAGGTGTCTGATGAGATGACGAGTAATAGAGAAGTATGGAAGAAGAAGACATGCTGCGCCGACCCCAAATGAATTGGAATTGAATTGGATTGCAAGAGAATAATGAGATTGTACTATTTTAATAACAATATGGGTGGATTACAAGTAGATACGAGCTTTTCAATAAAATCGTGTGTTAGTATTGGCATAAGGTTGTGATGAAACCAAAACTAAGTAGTATAAGTAAATAATCTCTACTTACGATTCTTCTTTAAAGTCAACCATCATCATCATCTGCCGAACCTTATCCCACCTATGTTGGGGTCGACTTCCAGTCTAACCGGATGCAGCTGAATTCCAGTATTTTACATGGAGCGACTGCCTATCTGACCTCCACAACCCATTTAGTACTAGGTAATTCGATACCCTTTGATAAGACTGGTTGTCAGGCTTTCAAGCCACCGACTACCTATAACGACTGTCAAAGATCTACAAACGACACCATGAACGGCTTAACGTGCTTACCGAGGCACGGAGGAAATTCGGTATGTAACGGTCCATCCACAGACCAACCTAGGCAAGCGTGGCTTAACCTCGATCGACCCGAGCGAGAGTTATTTAGCTAAGAGCTCCTCTTCTTTAAACGCGAACATTCATCTTAAGATACTACATTAGAAACTCCTCACTTCCCTCCCTCCAGCAAAAAAGAGTATCCTAACAAAATCTCTCGCACTTTAATCACAGCCTGATCGAATTTCCTCCCCGCAAAGTTTCAACGCGAAAGCGGAAACTATTACGCTTTACATGGCTGTTTACATAGGGTACTTTACACTTAGAGGACAGTGTTTGTTATGTGCAGCGAGCAATGTATATAGTTCCTGCCTTTTGATAGACTGCGTTTAATTAGAACATGGGGATTTCCTTACATGACGCGGAAACTATAACAAAGGTGCCTGTTGCTTGTCAAGAAAAGTTGGAGATATTGTTGAGAGAGTAGATAATATTATGTTACTTGGCTTCGATATAATAGAGAAGCTCGTGGCTAAATAATGACAGCCACTCGGGTCGATCTTCAGTTTAAATCGCGGATGCCTAGGTTGCTCTGTGGATGGGTGACTACCCATTCTATATGGAGTTACCTCCGTGCCTCGGAAAAGACGTAAAGCATTAAAGAACTACAATTGACAGCTCTTTAACAGTCGTTACAGGTTCAAAAGTCTGACAACCAGTGTTACCAAGGGTTTCGTATTACCCAGCACTAAATGGGTTTTGAAGGTCAGATAGGCAGTTGGTCCATGTAAAATACTGGTATTCAGCTACATCTAGTTGGACTGGAAGCCGACCCCAACACAGTTGGGAAAAGTCTAGGTAGATGATGTTGACTTAGATATAATCTGGTCCAATATCAAAACATATAGCTCTACCGTACCGTACCGTAAGTGTATCTATGGGCGTGTTGCTGTAGTTAGTACTACCACCGCCATCTTATTTTTCTTTTAAACAATTTTACAACAGCGCTCAATAACAATTTCTGTCAGCGTGGTGACCGTCAAAATCGAATCGTCTGTCTATTTTATTGATACCAGTGCTAATTACTAGTTGTTCGTTATTCTCAGGAAAACACATTGAATGTATGTCTAGAGGAAATAGACTTTAAAAAGAACATGACTGAATTCAATTTCCTAAAAAAGCAAGCTCCATCATTATTGCGCCAATGTAGGTAGTAACTTGTGTATAAGTTTTTAAACTGTCATGGTCACTAACATTATAATTATCACTAGAAACGGGATATTTACCATGTCCACTGTGAACATGAAACAAACAGTGGACATGGTAAATATCCCGTTTCTAGTGTTAATTATATAGTAACTTGTGTAGTCTGAAGTTGGTCCAAAGGTTATCTATACATATATTATTAAGAGGTATAATTTGTTTGTAAGTTTGTAGGGGGCAATCTTCAGCAATAATCATCCAATTCTAAAAAAAAAATCACTGATTGAATGATACATTATTTGTGGGCTATAAATAATATTTGTATCATGCTTAATAGCCGAGCTATCACAACTTTTGCAAACGCAGTAGCGGGCGAAGTACCAGTATAATACATATAAGCTAGCTATATTACTGCCGTTTAGTAGGAACTGTAAACTTCATCAACACTTAATTTCATATCACCCAAAATCCGTATATCGAGAACGTTCATCCAATGTACGCCCTTCCAGATCACCAGACACGACCTAATTAATTAATCGCAGCCTAATTTACAAAGCAGGATTACAAGAGCATTCGTACAATCAAACGAACGAGCGAGTGAGTAATTATCTTCAACACCTTCACATCTGAACTGAAATGCAAGTCAAGCGTTGTATGTGCGACGGCGTAAACACGCGTACGTACTAACCCGATTAGACACCCCCTTACACCCCCAACCCACACCCCGAACACACCCCGGACATGAAACCGCGCTAATAAGGAACACTTCACTTGTAATTTCCCATTTGTTTCTATTTACAACTTGTGAAGTGTTGTGCTCTGGATTATATTTTTATGGATGATTTGCGGTGGGTAAGGGTTGAGATATTCGAGTTTGTGTACGGATTTATTGGGGTTAATTTTAAGGTTATGTGTGTTAAGTTTTTAGTGTTTGTTAATTGAGTGTGTTTTATTTGGGTCACGGAAGATTAACGACATACATAAGTGTGTTATTCTTATTTTAGTACACGAATATGGTATGAGGGTTCATTTCCAGTGTCGGAAAAAATATTTTATTCGTCATCTGGCTTTTCCCAACTATGTTTGGGTCGGCTTCCAGTCTAACCGGACGTAGCTGAATACCAGTATTTTACATGGAACGACTGCCTATCTGACCTCCACAACCTTGCTAGCAACTGGGTAACACGATACCCTTTGGTAAGACTGGTTGTCAGACTTTTGGAAAAAAAAATTATTAATATATATAATAATATTTTTATTTAGTTTTTCCATCAGGAATTTTTCAGTAGCAACCCGTAGTCTAGATTTGTACCCGGTTGACGGTAATTATAGGCTTCCTCCTTATAAGCGAATTATGGGTGTACCTCCTACCGAGCCCATCGGGAAAAACAGAGGTGATGTTATGTTTGAATAACAACAAATGTTTAGTAGCTCAACAATATTTCCAAATTAAGTCCTATAACCATCCAAACGACCACCCACGATCAAAGATCATAAAAAAATCCATACATTTTCCAAAACGGGTCAAAACGCACACCGAAACGGACCGAAACGTCATAAACAAAGACAGCTATTGAAACACTAAACCGTTTTGGCAGTAAACGGGAGGCTTTGAAAGAGGTCTTGACAAAAGGCGGTTCTCTCAAAGTCCCTATACGGAACCGCGTCACGTATGCGCCGGTAACGTGGTACCGATAAACGATTATTGCTATGGTGAACGGTCCGGTTTCTAAACCACTGAAACCTTACGGACCTATTCCGTGGACGCGAATTGGGTTCTATTTGAACGGACGGACGTCGAATTCTGGATGTACTTAGAACATAGTTCCTAGAATGTTGTCTCATTTATGGATTTTAAAACAAAATATAATGAGTTAGTTATAGGTATTTCTTTTGCATGGAGAAAACAACTACAACACACAACGGACAAACAACATAGGTATAATGATTAATTACTTCCCGGTGTTTTTTTGGCAGTATGTATGGATGGTGGCCGTCTGATTCTGGATGTTGTTCTAGAATTTATTTGTATGTCTAATTGCTTTCTAATGAAAAGAAATAAATGATTCGTTATTTGTTTTTTTGGCATTCAAGTTGGTTTCTAGATGCGGTTTCTACGTAGTTCTTGAAATGACATTACTTAAAACGAAACGAAAATAAATTGATTAATTACTTAAAGGCATTTCTTTAGCATTAAAGTATATGTCTGTAAAGCTATAAAATTAATGAATCAACAAATCAAATAAATTATTTTAAGTGATGTCGAATGGAGTAATGATCGAATCTACTTTAATAAACAAGATAGATAAACATGACGAGTAATAATCTGATGTTCCATTAACTTAATAGTAAATAAACTTTGGTAACCTTATTAATTTTCACTTTGATTAATAAAATTCTTAAAATCCATACAGCTACAAATACAAATTTATGTTTTAAAAGTACATAAGACTAGATTACTAAAGTATTATCTAAAACGGACCGCTCTGTAAAAAGTTATGCGATGCCATACATAAAAACAAAAATTTCGCGTCTACTTAATAACCTCCTCTGTTTTTCGTCGGTTAAAAAAGGACTCGAAACAAAGCCTGTTCTGTTCTCACTATCAACAGCTCACACGAAATACTCCTAATATAAGGACGAGACAATCGTCACAATTTCCACCCACCTCTATGTAAATAAGCCCCACTTTACAACCAGTCAGATATTGAACAATACTTGCGACATTTATTATTTTTCAACTTTCGTTTCAAAAAGACCCAATGTAACAGCAAAGGAAAAAAGCGAGTTAATTGAGAGAAAGAGGTCATGAAAATGTTCCTTTGCTTTGAGGTTTTAAAAGGGAATTTGTATTCAAAACGCTGGCAGCTTTGTGAAAACAGTTACTATAGAGCCATAGAATTTAATGACCCATGTTTGTTGAAAAATACACTTGAATTTAATATACTTATGAGTAAATATCATAGGGACAGAACAAACAAGTATAAATTGTATTGCAAACGTGTGTGTGGTCGCCTTACCTCCATAAATGTGGGGTTTAAAGTGTTTGTCTAAAGTCTGAGAACGGATGCTTATTTGAGTATGTCGATAGTTTTGTTGCTAATGAATATTGCGCATATTTGTGCATGTGTGAAATCAAAGTTATGGTTTCGTTTATTGTATGGCGTAATTGTGAGAAGTAGATTTCATTGAAAGTAATTTTATATTTTAAAACAGTAAAAGTACCGGGTAATAATATTCTAAGTGCACTTATAACATTTATTTACAAAAGGCCGAAACAGAGACTACAGCAAACAAAATGAAAAACGTTAACAATAACATTTTTTAAATTTTAATTCCTCCTAAAACTAAGAGAACAAATTACACGGGACGACCTAAAAAAATAAATAGAAGCACAACAAATAAAACATCAGCTTATTACAGTGGCAAAGCGTGGCCGTACTCAAGTTTTACCAGCTGTGAATTTCTCTCATAAATATTCGATTGGGCGCCATGCCCGGGGCTTGGGACGACCCCCTTTGTAATATTGAGATTCATAATTTGACCCGCAACTAACTTAGCGATCCACTGAATTCCTGAAACACTAATAAGCCAATATAAATAGAGTCTAGACTTGGACTTGACGAGGATTTTGGTTTTGAGGAGAGTCGATAGTTTTTGTGAATACTGTAAAGTCAGAAATTGTTCGGTTATAATTTGGTCGTATATCGTGGATTTGAAATAATAATTATTTACGTAATTTTGTCATTGATGCTCTCAAAACAGTGTTAGGAAACAAAGTGAGGAAACTGGCATGTCCTAGAACCAGAAATTCGGTGAAGAACCCACCAACCCGCACTGCTCCTGAACCGTTGATAATGGCGGACTCACAGAAAGGTGCCCCATAAAAAGAAAGGAAAAGAAGGTTTTGGCGTTCCCCAGTATTAAAGGCATAATAATATATTAGTACAAAAGCGACAGCAACAGTCACGAAATTAAAAATGAAGCAAAGACAACGGAACATAATTTTAATTTCAACAGCAATACAAAACTAGGGCAACATATTCAGTAGCAGACAGAAAAACTACCTTGTCATGTAGTTTGATTTTCATTCTTGACGCGGTGACCGGAAGTCGTTTTTATACGGAACCTCGTGTTTCACAATCTATGTTCTGGCAACTCCTTTAATTTTGATTCCTTTTTCCTTAACATCGCCTAGTCTTTTATTCCGGCCCCTGCTTTTAACTTTATTCCATTCAGTGCCTATATTGTCTAGATTCCTACAGTTGATTTCTTTTCGTCTGTGCCGAGAATTAGGCCATTTTTTACCGTTTGATTGAAAACGTCAAAGGAATCAATCTGTTTTGTGAATTCATAAAATAAGAATGGATTCACGATTTCTTTTGTTAATCGTGGAAAAAAAGAATATTAACAATTAACTTTTATCCCTCTATTATTGTACAGTTTTATCTTTAGAAAAAGGACTATTGGTATTATTTTATTTACACAGGAAACTTACAGAATAAGATCATTATTTGGAGTCTGAGTTTAAATGTTTCGCACGTGTAAACAAATCCTTTAGAATTTGTACCTTTCTGCGATTTTTTCGCATTCTGACCTATAACTGTTAAATCTACTTCATAATTAAATCCTTTTTCTTGCCATATAAACGAATAACATCCATAGACATATTTGTAATGAGATGCCTTAACTCACCTGTCGGTTCTCCTGAACTCAATAAAAGTCGTGTCGTAAAATTGTACTGAGGAATGACGTATGCATGAGCTCCCGTCTCTTCGAGTTCAGCCGTTCAGTCAGAGTACGCTTGTATGGCGCTGTCAGTCTAATACTTGAAGGCTTTTGTAATTAAATGTTGAGGGATGACTGAGCATAAAGCATTAAATTTGTTCAAGACTAATGAGCAGATTAAAATGAACAAACAGTGTAATTTTTATGAGTAAGATTTTTGCTTTGATTTTGTAATAAAGGCTAATAACATAAAGTGCCAGCTGCATTTTACAAAGCTTCGTAATTAAATTGAGCTTCTAATAAAAGTAGGTAGGTATTTGCTTATTAAATTAGAATTTAAACTCTATGAATAAGTTATTTTTAACCTCGACGGTACGCGGCAGGTATTTAGACGCGGATTCTTCCGTTGAGCTTTTAAATAGATTGTGATTTGTTATTACATAAATTTTCAAGGAGCACATCTGTGAAAAAATATCAAAGGATAAGAAACAAATCCTTTAACTTTAGCCTATCCCTTAGTGTTCAAGAAATGTTTTATCTAGAGTTCAACAAAAACGTCCCAAACCTCCATCGTGTTATACATATCTTCCAAATATCAAAAAGGGCATACGACCACGACATTCCTGTTAAAACTTTATTCAGCATAACTTCAATGTTTTACCGAAATTGGGCTTCCAAAATTGCCTCTCAGACGAAAGTAATAGGTGACATTCTGGGACTTGACAATCGGTAGAAGTACTTAGCAAATAGTTTCGCGAGTCAAAAGCTTGTTGGGTGATGAACTCATACCTGCTCGAAACTGGCTTAGCTTAAGCGATGAGAGCTGAGCGAGCGAAGTTGAACTTGTTAGTTGAGATTTAAATGAATTTACGCTGATGGTGGAATGTTTAGCTCTTTATGTGGAGCTTTTGGGACGACTGAAACGTTTTCGACTGTTAATGAAATTTGGAACTTTCATATTGTCTGTATTCAAATGTCAGTGTTTAGTTCTCATGATATTAATGAGGTGATTGTTATCAGAATTTTTAAAATATTAAGTAAAAGTTTCAAAACCTTTAAAATACTCATTGTTTTTATCCTTCTGTTGGTTTTAAAGCAATCCTGCAAGCTTTGCTTAAACATGTTCTATCAAAAAAGGTTTCGTGTTCCATCAAAACGACGTTCATCAACAAAACGTCCACCTAAAAGTCTCCAAAATCGCATAATCATTACTCAAAACTCACACAATAAAGCATAACCACAACAGACATTTGTCAAGCGATAAAAACAAAAAGTAAGCCATCGAGAGTGGCTCGGAAGCACCACCTAGGAGGCGTGACCGGCCAATTTGGTGGAGAAGTCTCGAGGGTCCAAGAGTAATGCCTCTGACGTCCACATAAGCACCATGAAATTTATCGACCTTACGTGCCGGACGACAAAATAAAAACAAACTCGGCAAGTGTCAAAGTTCGTTTTGGAGCTTCCAGCGGTTTTTATATTCAATTACTGCGGGTGCCGGGAAATTTTTGGAAGTGTACCGAATTCTGCATTTGGGTAAGTACGCGTATTTACATATAGGATTTATAGTTGTTGATGTTGCATAAATTGTAACGTTTTTTTGGGTGTGTTAAATGAGCTTATATTATGTTGATGGTTTAACTGCAGAGCCTACGCAATTACAGAAAATTCAATAGAGCATCTGTACCTAAACTATGGTAAAGGTGCCATAAGTTTAGTGAAAAATGACCATATCCACAAGCATCTCAAGCGAGGAAACCATCAAAACAAATCATCCATTTCCTATAGATGACTTTTATGACGACAGCAGCTGATAGATTCCTGTTTTTATGTCGTCTTCAGATCAACTGTCGAATAACATTACTATCGGTACATAAATTCATTGATAGATGCTATTCTTTCAACTAACTCTGCAGTTTTGGTAAAACTATTTTGTAAGTTTATGGATTCTTCTGACACATCTTTCTATCCCTTTCTTCTTTCTTTCATGGGAACTTTAATAAGCGTAACATTGAAAGTGTGAGTGAGATGCATTGATAGAGCTTCAAACAATGTGTTGGAGACGTTGATATCGGTTCGTAGTTTGAAACAGTCAACAATTCGAAACGTACTGTCTTGGTAACATTGAATTTCACCCAATAACCTTAGCTTAGATTGATTCCAGCGTTTGAATTATTAATACAGACAATATAATATATATCTTTCACAGATATTTGTTGAATGCTTATGGAACTAAAATAGTTAAATATTGTTAAAGATAAATTGACCGAGAACTATTTAAAACCGTTTGACTTCAATGGTGCAGAAAATTATAGTTGCAAAGAATCGTAATAAAATTCGGTTACCGAATAAGAAAGTAAGACTACGAATATTATAAAACAAAGGCATTTGAAATATTTATTCATACGTGCAAACTCATAAGCATAATGACTCCGAATTTCCATGTAGACCGTATGAGGAGTAATCCGGAATAATTCGAGCAATAAAAATTCCATTAACACTTCGCTATCGAACCCTAAAAATTTTATATACACGCCTTCCATCGGCTTATTATTTACTACTGCGCAAGAAACGTCACTTTTTATACCAGCGATGTACAGTAAACGGGGTATTGCTACGGCTTATGAAAGTTTTCATATCGACTTTTATCGTGACATAGCATTTTATATTGCAGACGTATTACATACCTACTAATATGGTGGAGGCTGTCATATTTTTGATGCTTTATTTATTGGGTTTTGAGAAATGATTTTTTGCGATAAACATTTTTAGGACTACGTGTTATTGGGATATTAGATTTTAGATGTACCCAGTTTTTTTGGTTCATCTAATTCGTACATTCAGCCAAGGTCACCGTTAAAACAGCACTTAAAGTTACAATTAAAATAACGAATAGTAGAAATCTAGTAACACAACAAACATAAATTAACACAAATTTTAATACAATAGCTGCAGCAACTTACAAACTAATCATAAACAGTGCATATAGAAAAGAATTTTTCGAAGAAAGTTGAAATAATATCTATGATGAGAGTAAAATCGCGAAAATTCAAGTTCATGCGGCACGTCTCTAGCGCGGGCAGACCGCCCCTTGCCCGCCCTCGGCCACCCCGCTAGTGTTGCCAACGAACATATGCTGCGGGATCTACATGTTTTACGGGATAGAATAGAACATCTTAAAGATGGCGGCAGTTTGTGCTACTATCAATGAGCTTCAGAGAATATAAAACATGTTAATCTTTTCGAAAGTGAAGAATATTTTGTATAGATGGAAGAGTAATCTATTTAATACAAATCGCTCACTGACAGTACACTATTGCACAAGACGACTTTCATATATGGAAGTTCGACATTGTCAATGGAAAATCCTATCACACATACCCTGCTTGCACTAGATACTAACGAAAATATTGTTTAAAAAATGTCAGTAAAACGAAAAAAATATATAATACTAACGTCCTCTACAAATACAAAACGACAAGCAATAATCTATGAATCATAAACAGATTATAAAAATCATCCAAATAAATCACGAAGAAAAAAAAATATCGTATTAATATTTGTATCTAAAACCCGGCACGGCCCGGGGCATTCCGGGAACTTGGCATCACTACCGTCCGCCCCGCACTTTTATCGTCGGATAATTGAATTTCCGCACTTCGCTACAAACAGGAAGTTCCGCTGGTTTACGCTCAGCGCTGAATATTGCATCCAACGCTGATGGAGTTATTATTTTCAATATGACGATTAACCCTCGTGGTTGGTAGTTGAGATAATTGAACTGTGAACTTTGGTCGAAAAGGTTTTCTAGAGGATAGATAGCGCCGTATATAAGCATATCATCCAAATAGTAATTTTTTTATTTGATGATAACCAGTCTGTGTATCTTTATCATCTGTTTTACTTCTTAACTAATTCATGCAAGAAATTATATTTATCTAATCATAAACATCATTTATATAGTTCACATGAAATAATTAAATGAAATGCATAATCTGTACATGTTTTCACCGCAATAGCTTCACGAGTAAATTACCGAAAACACCTACTAGCCAGCTAGGCTATTCAAAATGGTCCACTCTCCCTTATTACTCTTCCTGTGTACATTCTCAACGATGAGATGCATCTTCTTAAAATATTAGTTTCTTGTACACTTTTGAGCTTATTTCTATGCGATTTTATAGGTATCCATAGTGCCATCATTGGAGTCCCGTGCCAATTGCCTCCGAAGCCTCTTTAAATAGTTTTTAAAGACTTTATTCGCCGGGCTTTCTGCTCGCGACTGTTCCCCTTCAGTCTCCTCGGGCCTCCGAAGGAAGGCTTCCGCTCTTATTTACACAAGGCGAACCTTCAAAGTCCCAAGTTGTTCGGTACTTTCTGTGAAGCTCGTCTTTTCAATTTTAGAAGCGAGTAACGGAAAAATGGGAGTTTTTTGTATGAAGTATAGGTAGTTTAACCTTCTCATTTCTGTGCAGTTTTATGTAACACGGTTTTGTGTAACGTTTTACACAAAGAAACTAGGTACTGTAAAGTTTTACTAGGCTTGCTTTCACATGAATAACACGAACACACGTCCTCGCTACTATAAAAAAAAAACTATCGCTTACTAAATCTAATTTGTAGCAAAATCCGTAAAGTAAACTTATTACAAATTATGCAAATATGTCTTTCCTATCTGACGCGCTGAACTTTATTCCCCTTTGTCCAAATAAAATATAGATATAACGACATGTAAGGGTTGTAATTCTTTTCCTTCAGATTCATTCATTCACATTAGCAGCCGAACTTTCACATAACCCCAAAACTTCGTATACTTTGTGCTTCACCAAGACAGCACCTACCCCTGTTCGTAGCCTTCCGCTCCTCCAGGGAGGCTCTTCCAACTATTTGTGAAAAACAGCAAATAAAGCTTTGTCAGCGATAGGCGAAGTCGAGTGTTCGTGGTTGACAATACGCTCCTATTCATTTCCGCTAAAACCTACTTTGAGGGTAGTTCAGGTTTGTTAGAACAAACCGACTTTTAAAACGGTGTTCGGCTTTGTTTAAATCTTACACGTTACTTGGTTCCTATCTTCACTTTAGGGATATTCTTTTATTTCGTATTCTCAAAGTTGCGTGTACTCTTAATCTGGCTTAAAGTGTAGCTGTCGTTTTACAAACTTGCATTTGTAGTAGCCACGTAAACAAAATCAACTTTTATATAAACAAAAGTAACCTTCTTTACTATTTGTTCAATCATTCATGAGATGATAATCCTATTATGTTTCACCAAAAATGTATTCCACATGATTGAAAAGCGACCCATTTCCCACATTAATAATAATATAATTACGTCATATATGTAATTAGATTTATATATTAAGCCGACAAAGCTGAGCTGTATCAAAGCGGCCCTTTGACTATTCAGTTGTGCCCTCCCGAATGAGAGGTACAATAATCTGACCGATGTCTGACTGCATTTACCGGTGGACCTATCAAAAAGTTCCAGTCGTGGCATTATTCGACTTTGACCAATGTCGTGTACGAGCCCGGGTGGCCCTCCCCGCTGCCCCCCTAACCCCCTCGACAATACGTACAGATGGGCAGTAAGTGAACTGAAAATTGTAGTCGTACTTCGTTTATCTGGACGACTTGCTACTTCCAAGGCATGATGAACAGAGGACCGTGTTGTTTGTTCTTGTGAAAACTGAATAAGCTGTGTGCTTATAATATTTTCTTGGAAAGTTTCTAATTAGAAGAAAAGCTTCTTGCCGTTCAGTTTAACGAAATAGGCAAAGGAGCGTTCTTAGAACATTATTAAAAATAACTACATTTCTGAGAATCCTTACCCTCATCTTGTTTTAAACCGTTGTTGTGTTCTGCAATTTGTTACTAAACAATTATAAAATAAAGATAAGGGGATAGGATTTTTTCTAAGAAAACGTGTTGCTTTATAATTTACTGTCTTAGAAACTTAACAATGTTCAAAGAAAATTCACTATCTAAGCTCTAAAGTCGAATCAAGTGGACATACCGTTCGCTTTCCTGTCCAGTCGAGTCAATACGACTCCCTGGCGGAATTAATCAATTTCACTCATAACTAACGATGTCACATATATTAACTTGTCTGTGTTGAGGAGGAATTAATATTGTAGCTTTATATTGCTTTGCACTGAAGTGTCTGTAAGCTGATCATTATTACACGTACATGTTATGGGTATATGAATGTTTGGATTTAATTATTGGAAAGATGATTAAGTTCTACATCCACATAATTATTGTTTTTTTATTGTTATGTAATGACCATTGTTATGTGATGTCACTCAACCACATCGCATTTGTACCGCACGACATAAATAAAATACAATGCCTGGTTGATTTTGAGAACAGATCATTACGCCTGCAATCCCCGAAGGGTAAGGCAGAGGTGTACGCTACAAGTGCACCTTTCGCCAGTTATGTTTTAGTCCCATGTAATAAAAACCGAGCCTATTGCCATCAAACGGACACAAACACAGACTCCGTGGCTGTTACTGAAAAATTCCTGATGGAAAAACCCAATGACACTTTGCCCGACCCGGGAATCGAACCCAGGACCTCATCCTCAGCAGTCGCTCAGCATGCGACCACAAGACCAACCAGGCAGTTAGTTCGAATTTAAAACATCCCAAAACCAAAGCTAAGCGGCACCATGTTAGTTACCTCTGAACATCTAATAACCATCTCATAAAATTAAATTCTCCAAAATTTTCTTTCCGGCCAAACCACAGCCAGACGCATCACCAGAATTCCATAGGTGATGTTTAAAACTCATCCATTCAAAACGTTTCAATACTAACTCGGTAAGCTCACCAAAGTTTCCTGTTTACCAATTAAAATTTCGACTTTCAACCTCCCCCCCACACACCTGAAGGGTTAGACCCGGGCTGTTTTCCAACTAGTAGACACGCCACTTAATAATTCCCTTTATAGTGAAGTAAGTTGCTTACAAGCTCTGTGGTGTCTAGGTAACTTCGGCACGGCACACATTACGTGGTCTCTTTAAATATTTGCTCGGTGGATTGAAATTATTTTAGCGTAAGACTCGACGGAACTTGTATCTAACATTAGTTGTAGATCCTTTGATTATGTTTAATGAGGATTCCGGAATCATGTTCATCAGTGTTGTATTTGTGTTTATTGCCAGTATTCGATATTATGTGGGCCTATTTGAAATTGGAATTCGAACTGCCAAAATATGTTGCGTGCGGTGCGTATGATGCATATTTAAATATGGCTGCCGATATCGGTATGTTTAAAATGTTGCTTGAAATATTTGTTTCGTAAATTAAATATCATCATGTTGTTAGTTTTGCAATAGCGTTTCGAACGTTGCTGTTTTCGGAATGATGCAAAATGCGACAATCATTTTCTCCTTACTATTTATTCACTTGATTGATCTACCATCCTCGGCAATGCAGATTCAGCAGAAACTTCTACCAAAACACAAAGATAACAAATCAAAAGAGAGAACTCTAATAAAAACTTCTTACAGATTGCAGGACAAATGGAAACATGAGCGAGAGTAATCCACAATTACACAGCGACATCGGTAAGAGATTCAGGATAAAATTCATAATCCTCCGTGCGGGAGGGTAAAGCCGACCGCTCACTGCAACCGCTATAAATACAAGTAAATAAAATGTGGTTTTAAAGGTTTTGTTCTATTGTGTTATGCGTGTTATTGATGTGATTTTGTTAAGATTATAGGTGGTTAAGAAGAATCTTAAATCTTACTGAATCAATTTGTTACAAAGGCTATCTTTGTAACAAATTGATTCAGTAAGATTTAAGATTCAGATTACCGCAGTACTTCGAGACGCGTCGTATGTGGTCGCGATGAAGAAGAAGATAAGTATGTATGTTTTATAAGGTTGGTGCGGTACATAAAAACATGTAATTTATGTACCGCACCAACTTTGTTCTGTTACACAAACATGACAACTCATTACAGCTAACAAAAACTATAAAGAATATAAGTTTTTAAAATGTCGTGGTCACTAACATTACAATTAACACTAGAAACGGGATATTTCGGCGCTGTTGCCGAATTGTCTGCTCATAAACACCCACCCGCAATAACTTCAGTTTATCCGTGATCATGGTGCCTGCAACAGCGAAATATCGGGACTCAAAACAAACAGTGGACATGGTCAATATCCCGTTTCTAGTGTTAATTATAACGATAAAGAATTTTTGACATTCCCACATAGACCTACGGTTGTGTGTTTTTATCACGGTTGGCGGAAACTGCAAACCAACACGTACTACATTACTTGTGCTATGAGTATATTCCCTTTCTCCTTGTCAAAGCCTACTTACTTTAATATTCTGAATACGACATCTCTAATGAGAGTCTTGTTAACAATACAATAAGGTCTCCTTTTACAGATAATGTCTGCATTTTTAATGCACTAGTAAGTGGACGTCCGTCGTTATTGGTGCCGAAGGATATCGTGCCGTTTGTCGAAACTTGAACGAGGACTCGCGGGAATTCGGCCGACTTCGGATTTACTCCGCCCCGGCCTCTTGGACCCTCGAATGTACTGTGACGGACTCAATTTGTATGGGCTTTTGATTTATTATGTAATAGAGTTGATGATTTGGAATTGATGACTTTGTTACTTAGAAATAAATATGTAGCTTCGAGACCTTCAAATTGTTATAAGACGCCTCTGTCTAGAATAATAACATAATTCAGTCATTCTGTGTCGAAAATATTAATTTCATATTATCGAGTTACAACACAAACAATTTCATAGTTAGTGAGAAATATCTAATTACAGTCTGCAAAGTTTAGTTTGCTACAGAATTACGAGTACTTCTAATGACATGGAAAGTTTGTTGTTACAAAACTGAACGTAATATCAAGTTTAATGTATTGTTCTGAGCCATAGAGTTTTATTTACAAAGCCATTAAACGCATCGACAGACACGATATCGAAAAGGAGGAACAGAGGAAACGTCTCAGAATCCCACGTCACAGTCCATGCAACGAGCTGAGCAATAATATAAATTTTTATACCGAACATATCGCTTCCGTCCGCGACTGTACGACGACATTGTTACTGGCGACTCGAAAAACTAAAGATCCACTTCTATTTTCCGATAGGGCGGGCATAGTATCATTCAACTTTTTTATTATCCCCGAACAGGTCAGTGGACGGTACATTCTGTTTTTATCGATTTGTTCAGTCAAATAATACGGGTATACATGTATCTGATCGGGTGGCCACTTTTACTGTTGTTGCAAAAACAATGTTTGGACGTTTGTGGAGTGAGGTAGTGTTGCCTCGGATTTAGGTTGTTTTGAATGTTAATCGAAGTGTAAAATCTTTGTCGTTGAATGCACGTTGTTACTAACGTTAAGTGACACCTAAACGAATGTGTATATATTTATGGACTGTACTCTCAATTTTCGGTGCTTATTCAAGTGTTAAAAATCTGCCAATGCGTTTTTATATAGAAATTTATTTAGATGTTATTAAGTGTTAGTAAAAAAGTCATAAATATACTATAAAAGTAGTAAAAAGTCATAAATAAACTATAGTAGTAGTATAAAGGTCACAAATCTACTAACGAAAGGGGCGGGAAAGTACTATTGAAAAATATCGAAAATTGAACACGACCCCTGGCTGCCTTGCCTAGCCTTTTCCCATCAATGTTGAAGTCGGCTTCCATTCTAACCGAATGCAGCTGAATACCAGTATTTTACATGGAGCGCCAGCCTATCTAACCTCCACAGTTAGTTCTGGGTAATACGAAAACCCCTGGTAAGACTGGTTGCCAGACTTTCGGGCCACTAAATTCCTGTAACGACTATCAAAGATCTACAAATAACAGCGGGAAAAAGGGCTTAACGTGCTTTCCAAGGCACAGAGGAAACTGGGTATGTATGGGTGGTCAACCGGACCAACCTAGGCAAGAGTGGCTTGACCTGAAGATTGACCAGAGCAGCTGTCATTAGTTAGCCACGAGCTCCTCATCCTAATTGGACACGACCACCTCCTTAGCATAAAAATAATCGATAAATCGGAATCGAAAGTCTCTAAAACAGGCAAAACCAACAAGCAACCACCATTCCCTTCCTCATCGGACTACGAACGTCACATAGCAAGTATTTGACACCGAAATCCTCGCGTGGAAACCACTATTTACCCTAACCTCATCGAGCACTAAGCCAATTACGGACCCCGAGTCTTTGACGTGAGCGAATCAAATTCAATTTGTCAACATTTCGCCACACTTAATCTGAATAATGAATCCGGGTAATCTTAATCCTGTCCATTGGCAAGCTGCCGAACAAAATCTCGTGACGAAAATTGGATTTTTCTAATGAAAATTGAATTTTAAGTGGTGTTAGTACGGTGGCTAATTCTTTGGCTGCAGGGTAATTTTGACAATTTGGTTGGTTTACTCGATGTGATATTTTAAAGACAGGTTGGTGGTTTGGATATCGCTAAAGTTAGGAAACCATTTACCTGTATGAAAAATCAAGTTCAAGTTTTCGATTTCAAGAGACGGTAAAAGTAGGAGCTCGAGTTCACCAATATCATTTTCAAACAAAATCTGCGAAAAACCGTGCACAGATATTGCTCATATCCCTTAGATTCTTATAAACTTTTCTGAGAATTTTACTAGGTCACCCAGGACTTGCATTTTTGAAATTACTTTCAGAATTCACTTCAAATCTAAGAGTGCCAAGTTCGAAAAAGTTACGTTGTTAATATTTGACTATCTACTCGGCGACACATCAAGGTATACATATCCAGTATAGCCTGACCTCGTTTTGTATGAGCTTCTCGTACAATGAGAGATCCACTTAATTTGGGTTAGGGTGGTTTGACTGGTCGTCGGGCCTATCTACATATTTTAAACATTCGTATTTGCTTTGGTCATTTCGTATTTCAATCCATAAACACTTCAACAATTTAACTCCAACATTCCACCATAATCCACTAATGCAACAAAGCATAGAATTGTCAGTATACCTTTCATTTCCCATTACAGTTTCAGTCGTTAGTCGTAATAGGTGCGAGCCTGCGTTTGATTGAACTTGATTAACATTTTGACTGTTTGCGACCAGTAATCCAGTTGCTGACGTCATGACGAGCATTAGTCTTTGATGTGCCGCATCGATGTCATGCTTACGGACAAGTGAGCACGACAAAGCAGATTTGGACTAACCTTGTATGGTTGGATTGTCCAAAATGGCAGATGGTCGGTTTTGTGACGGTTTTGTGAAACGCAGATTAAAGCGATTATTCTGAAAGCGGATTTTGCAGTGAATAGCTCAAAATTGTAACTTCTCTACAATTTTTTTTTATTATGTTAGAAATGCGAAAGAAACTTTGTTTGTTACCTTTTCACGCCTAAACCACTGAACCGATCATCCTGAAATTTTGCATATACGTTGTCAGGTGTACAGAAACGGACATAGGGTACCTTTCATTCCGAAAAAAAGTACAAATTTTTGCGCAGAGTTACTTAGCGTGATGTACAAAATGCTTGATTGACGGCTCCGTGGACGGTCCGTTTACACCTTGTATTGTTTACTATGATAGCTTCCGAATTAAACCTCATTAAAACAAAATCAGGTGGCCTACCATGACGTCATAGAGCAGGAGTAATTTCAGTGTGCGAAAGAGATGGCGCTAGACGACCTGTCTCTGACACTGGAATTACTCCTGCTTTAAGACGTCATAGTAACCCCCGTGATGAGAAAATCTAATGAGAAAATAAAAAAACAAATCCAGCAAAAGAGCAACAAATTACAGAAATATCTCCTTCCAGTTAATTCTGTGCTAATAAATAAAAGCACAAATTCGTTTGACGAGATATCCCAAGAACTTTATGCCTTTGATAAAAAAGTGGGGAGGAAAGGCACGCCACTAGTTCAGTGGCGTGCATCATACTCAGGATCAAATTAAAAAACCGGTCGGCCATCGCCAGCGGCTACATAGGGGAGTCTTCGTGTTCTCTAATTAGAGGGAAGGTCGCGTTTCTGGACGCTCTTTGCTGTTTGGTGCGAGTTATGAGAGAGTTTTGATGTGAGCATTAATATGGAAATTCGATGCATTTGGTAAGATCGAGTTGGAGCTGTAAACTGTCTTGCGGTTCCAAACGTATGCTAATTATGGCGTTGACGTCAAATGTCACAGTATTGGACTTGATTTGGGCGTTCTGAGACCTTAATAATTGATATTTCGCCGTCCCCGGAGAATAAAATGATAACTGCCATTATCTTAGTTTTGGTGTTATGTCATTTTTGGGATCTGTGGGTGGTAATACATCTGCTCAATTTTTTCGAAATTTTTATACAGTTATTTGACGAAGTTACAAAATTTTACAATAGTATTCAAAGTTTTAACACAGGCCTTAAATTACGAGAATAAAGTGTTAATATAATATTATCGAAATGTTTTCCTACTTGTTAATATGACAAACAGTCTTACAATTATATTCTCGTGAAAAATATTCGACTGGATAATGATAAAAGCAGTTATCGTTTTATTCTCGTTCAAAATCAACCAGGCGCTTCGTATAAAGATGTGTTAGTAAAACGACTTTTATGGTTTTGAACAGTAAGACATATTGTCATCATCATTTGAACCCTCTCAGCACACTGCTGGAGGGTTCAGGTCTAGGATATCGGTTGAGGAGAGGTGGTCAGGTCATATAATCACCTTCTTTACAAGGATGATCTAAAACTCTTTGCCCCCCATAAATTGCAACTGACAAAACTACTGAAGGTAACAGAAACTTTCAGAAACGCCATCAGGATGGAATTTGGTGTGGACAAATGTGAAGCGAAGGGAGATTATGGAATCCTAGGGAACTCAATCCTCGGATTCCATACACCTTAGATCTCTCTCCTCAACAGAAACCTACAAGTGTTTAGGTATGTCGAAAGCATTAAGCATCAATACAGTCGACATGAAACAATCGTTACTGGTTACTGCCGACATGAAACAATCGTTGAGGGAGCGCTTCATTGGCCACCTGAATAAGGTGCTAACAACAACAACAACATCCATTTATTTTCAGGCTACTTTGACCCATAGATATATGTATACCTTACAGACTAACGTACATAATGATATAATACAAATTGTGTTAGTAAATAGAACCTTAAAACTATAGGAAGCGACGATCCTAAAGTCCTCGTCCAAGACGAGGTGCTGATAACAAGAATTGTTGACTTTACGGCGCGACATAAGCAGTTACACTCTCGCTACCTACTTGGTCTTCTGACGCAAGTACTCAACGATGTCCTCCACCGTAGTGGTGTAGTGTAGGCGGGAGATGTACACCGGAGTGTTTGGCTTCGCGGCACGAATAGGCACTAGGCACGTTGGACTCCGATGGAGCCGTACCGCAGCGGTGCTTATTGGTACGTTGACGGTGCATCCTATTCAATACTGTCACAAAATGATCACCAACCTGTTACAGTGCCTTTTCAGGCACGCAGCGCTTAAACAGGCTTTTGTTAGGCGGAAACAAGGTGTGCGCCTTCAACGGTTGGGTCATGCCGATTTTGATGTATTCTTTCGGCATACTCAAATGAACTCAGACGCAACTTGATGCCCGGAATAGGAGGGTCCGTGCACTGGCTGACCGCAAATCGGATGCAACACCTTCGTTCGTTGGTAATGAGACTGTATATCCCACGGAAGTGTGCGGCATAGCTTCTTAAATGCTAACTAATAAACTAACCGTGAGGTATCGCGTCCGTGCACAACCGTGAGGTATACAGTCTCTCGGAATACTTCCTAGAAGCCAACTTGGGGATGCACCGAGGTTTGGTTTCAGTGGACAAGGGCCTCACCCTCCCTGGCTAACGAGAACTGGCGCAAGCCTATAGTGTTAGACACTAATGACTGCCCTGCATGGGCGCGATGTAGACTTCTTAGCATCCGTATCGTGGATTTGCTTCGGTGACCTCTTCGGCGAAACCGAAGGTTTTGTCTGTGCAATAATGGACGAAGCTATGATGGCGAACAACTACCGGAATTACATCGTGACATACTATAAGTATGCGCCTGACCCAGTTCTAGACAGTGGTAATATCACGTTGTGTTGGGATCGATCTGTCATCACTGACTGGACTATTGTTGTCAATAAGCCTGAGATTGTGGAGATAGATCGATTGGAGCGTCACACAATGATGATCCAGAGAAAAATGAAAGCAGAGAAAGATAAGCAGTTCAAGTGTCTAGATCTGGCTCGCGAGGTTTTCGACATGTGGGATGTGAGTACAGCAGTCATTCTGCCGATAGCTGTGTCGGCCATTGGCTTAATAGCCAAAGGCCTCGACCAACATCTGAGGACGCTTTCGCTTGATTCAGAAAGCAGAACTTCTGGACACGGCGCGTATTGTTAGTAAATTCCTCTCTCAAGAGCTGCTCCTGATGGGTGGACTACTTTTTTTAAATATTTTTTATAGGAATACTTAAAAATGTATTAAATGTGTATTAGAACAAATAAATGAAATAATTCAATAATATAAGATCATATAGCTGACTTTGATTAATACCAAATAGTTTTTTTCACTATTGATTTGATTGTTTTTTTCATGTATTTATTTTTGAGAAGTGAGAACCTAGTTTTTTTGCTATAGAACGATTTGGAAGACATTTGTTACAAAGTTAATTTTCAAACACTAGAATTTAATTGATTACCGTATCATAGTTTTATTGGGAAACCAAATTTAAAGTCCATAACAGAAAAAAAGTTTCACAATATTTACGAGAATAAGACGATATTAAAGTATTATCATCATCACTTGCACCCTAAAAACCCGTAGAATAAAATGATAAGTAATGAGTGCAATATTTGATTCTGATCAGGCTGTACGGAGAATAAAATGATAATCGACATTATACAACTTAGACGATGACTGATTTTGACTAACTTCTTATTTTTTTAATAATATCTCTATTTTAATAATTAGGCGTATTTCACTAAAACATTTAAAACACACAAAAAATAACTTCTTTTCAAAGCTAGGAATCATCAGTCTACGTCCAGTATTTAAGGAGCAATCGAAGAAAACATGTTTTTTATTTTTCCTGAAAAGTTGCGTTTTTGTAATTATCATTTTATTCTCCGGGGACGGCGATTTGTCTAGTGTTAAGGATGTCTTAATTCTATTTCTGTTCTTTTTTAGGGTTCCGTACCTCAAAATGAAAAACGCAACCCCTTAAAGGATCACTCGCGTGTCTGTCTGTGTGTATGTCGTCTGTCACAGCCAATTTACTCCGAAACTACTGGACCGATTGAGTTGAAATTTGGAACACATATGTAAGTTGGCGACCCAAAGACGGACGTGTAACGTAAATTAATGAATTGTAAACTTGGGGGCCCCTTTTGGGGGGTAAATTATAAAATAAAATAAAAAGTTTTTTGTATTTTATTTTCGGCCCGTTTAAGCCTGAACGGGCTTACTAAGAGCATTTCAAATATATATTAGTATTTTTTTATAATTTTAATATAATAATAGAGGCGAAAATTGACTATTCTCTGCCCCCCCTTCCTTAACTCCGAAAATACAGGGTCTAAAATTTTGAAAAAAGTACAAAAAATAGTTCATTGTCTATAGATTACAGGAAAACCTATAAGAAATCTTAGATTTAAAACAACTTACGGAATTTAGATAATTAACATACGGAACCCTCTCCACACGAGTCGAACTCTCACCGTCAGATTTTTTACACTAAGTAGGCTTGCGTATGGCTGGAACTCACCTGATGTGAAGCAATGATGCAGCCAAGGGTGGTGCACGCTTGCCTACAAGAAACCGATTCACTCAAACTTTGAAAAGAACAATGAAAATGCTTTATGCAAAAAATAGCAATGTGTTTTGATTGTAATGAGCAGGAACAGAGAAGCCAGCAGTGAATTCCATAGACTGGCGGCTCTTATTATTGTTAAAAATATAAAAAAAATACTAATTTTCTGTGTTGCCCTTAATAAAGACATGATTATTATAGTTTTTATTTCTGTAACAAAAAAAGTCGCTCAATTTTGTTTAAAACCCAGACATATTTTAAAAATACTACTTTTCCGTACCAAAACTGAGACGAAGCCTATAATCTTCTTGCCTGGCCACATTCCGCCGCAGAGGTTTCGCCTACACCACACGGCTAGCCCCCGGCCTGGCTGCCCCTGCTAGCACAGCAAAAGGATTACCAAAGTAAACAAAAGCTATATAAAGTTAATCCCAAGGTAGCCCACAGTTTATTATTTAACAATTCTGCGTGATAGTGTGCTCGGGTATCTTGTGGTAACTGAGGATACATATTAAATTATCACAGAGATTTGTTTTGATATAATTAACATGCAGTTTTGAAGAAATAAACATTAACTGTTGCAGTTTTTACGTAGACACAATAAAACATAATAAAAAAACACATACACGAAAAAAAAAATGCTATCAAATAGCCTTCATAAAAACATACAATTATTATACTTCTAGACCGGGCGGGTCTCAAAGTATAATATTTGTGTTTTTGGTGTTTTTAATTGTGTTTTTTAGAAAAAAAGATAAGATAAGATATTAAAAATAACCTAAGGTTGAATAGAAGATGAAAGTTCGTGGAAAATCTTTTGCTAATTGGAGTAACAGATAGTAACTTAAATTAACTGTCTGTTACTCCAAGTATCACAACCAAATACCACTATGAAAAAAAAAATGCAAAAATAAAAATGGATGAACCATTCAAACACGCTGGATCAAGGCTAATAATGATCCAAGCTTCATTGTTTAGGTACTTTGAGGAAAATTTTTATCCACGTGAACAAAAATAACCAAATTTAATTTTACCCACATGCTCGACCTACAACAACAAGAATCTATTTTTACCTCAACATTTTGTCACTCTAAATCTGCTTTTGTTATTACACGTTACTAAAACATACAACTATTGACCCCTGGTTACATTATACGGAGTTGCTGGGCTATAATATTGTTTTCCCATCAATTTCGTACATAAACACGTCACCCGCTTAATATTCATGACTACCCACAAGTCATTATTCGCCAATGTTCACGTATTATCAATACGATTATTTCTATGTTATAAATTGATAGATTTGGTGTTGAAATTGATCTGTTGGGGATGAAATTGATGATGTTGCTTTAATAGAGGAACTAAATATGTCGTGATTGAGACTCAAGAGTTTCCATGGAGTTTCTTGCTCTTTCTTCTTTAGGGAGGTCTACTTTGTGAAAAGTGAAAAGGAAATCTAGTAATTCAACAGACAAGAAAGACAAAAATCAACTGTAAATTATTACATTTAAATAAATGTTTCGAGTTAAATAATTAAGCTGGAACCATAACAAATAGAAAATGAAGACAATTTTGTTTGGATTCTAGCACTGAATGGTAAGTTTTCATTACTGTTGGAGGAAAAACGTTCAATGTAAAGGAATTTTGTAGAAATAAGTTGATGAGAGCCTTCTGTATTTAACTAGATAAGAAATCGTGTGCGGCAATACTACAAGCGATTTTCTTGTCGATCCGCATGAGTCACAAACACGTTGGGACTAAAATCCTGATCTAAAACCACACTCTAATACCGTCCAACCTACTACACCACTTTCATTAACCACTGTGCCATCTAAAAACGTAAATCCTAACTAACACCGCGGCGAACGCAATGAAAATCGTTTTAATTCACTTAAACAACGCTCTGGTTCTTTTCCTCGGTTTAATTAGATCGGCTATTGGTGGCACCTGGGGCTGGTCTTTGTTCGTGCAATGCTCCCCACGAATTGTGTCTTCTTCACTTAATGGAGGACGCTGTTACACCGTACTGTAATTCGCTGTTGTAATAAATTGGAGAGTGTTGTTTAGAACGTGAATTTAATGTAGTTTTTTTTTGTGATTGAAGTAACAAGTAGATTGTGTTTTGTTTTAGTTTAAAAATGGTAGAATCATATCCAAATCCTAACTAATATTATAAATGCGAGAGTAAGTTGGTTTGTTTGTTTTAAGAAGCTAGTTTCTAATAAGATGTTAATGTAAATACCTAGACGTGATATTGTATGAACGCAAACAATGATGCAAAAATAAAAAATGTGTGATAATCTTTTTAAACATCGTTGTAGAAATACGAAACATTTTGAAAACAATTGCCGTTTATTTAAAACCACTGACAGAGAAGTAGGTGTTTGACGAAAAAGGTTGTATTTATTTGAAAGTGATTGGTTTAGAGAATTAAGTAGAAAACTAGATAGCATCGATCTAAGATAGATTGATTAAAGCAAAATAGATGAAAATGCGAAAGTCACTGCGTTAGATAGGTTAAAGAAAGAAATAGAAGCCGTCTGGCGTCCGTCTGTTTAAATGGAAATCATTTCGATGAACCTTACCTGGATGAATTATTCAGGAGAGAATTAGGAATCAATTTTAGAATATGAATTAATGAAATTGACTGCTATTTTAATTTCATTGCCTATTGAATCTGTTACAATAATTTATTGAAATAAATCCACTTCGACAAACTTCAAGATAAATCATCCGCAATTTAATTACAATCAGAAATCCAAGTACATGCGTGGATATTACATTTTATACATCATACTATGACCTCATTTTTCTAATCTCTTACCAATCTCATCACATCATAAAATACCTACCATATAAAATAATCGTCATACTCCCAATGACAATAAAGCTAATGTTCCACCTGATATCATAGCATTACGCTACGGTGTGATGTCACACCATTTTCACGGTTAATGGAAGTGCAGGGAGACTATTGCGGGCCGATGTTCCGCGAAATGCACTCGATGAAAGGAGACTTCTCGAATTACCCAACATAACTCGGTGTTTAGTCGAGCGTCGAACGCTCGGTGTACGGTGTAATTGGCGCCTTAGTGGCAATTTGCCGAAGACAAGTAACATATTGCATGCTGATGTTTATGTAATAGAATTTATTGGTTGGTCGTGTACCTGCATTGTACATTATAAGAGTAATGTAATTGTTTGGTATAGTCTCCTTTTTGTTCTTTGTTGAGTTAAGTGGTTTTATATTGGTAGCGTGACTCTCGGTACTAACATGTTGAATTACTTAACAAATTATGATTATGTTTACATTGACTTAAAATAGAAATACATAATTATAACATACATAGCAGCACGCCTAATACAGGCGTCAATTATAGGCAGAGTCGTACTTTTAGTACACCGACATTTTTATAACTATGATTAACTCCCATGTAATAGGGGGTGAGCCTATTGCCAAAAAGAAATACCTACAAAAATAATCTTTTGTATCGCTTTATAGTCGTTTTCGTCATACCAATAAAGGACAATGCTCATGGATGTATGGAATCCCGTACCATACTGCATCAAAATCAAGCTTTGTTTTTTATAGTCTACACTTATCATTATTGATTCCTACAAAAGTTCTTTTTCCCGAGTTTCGGAGTAATTTTATAAAATTGAAAATAACCTCCAAACCAGGCAACTAGAAAATGAACAATTGATACATCGGTTTGCCGGGTGACTGACGGCATTATTCGGTTGACCCCACGACTGGATATATCTGCACAATTAAATACACACAAATAAGTTCACAAAATACGAACAAGTGCAACTTCTCAACACACAATACAATAATTAATTAATCTCAACTCTAAACACAGAGACGGACGTAAAAGTCAGACCTGCAATGTGCCTGGGATTTAAATAATTGTGAGATCGATAAATCAGAATCTTTAGTAAGAAAATCGATTATGTGTCAATTAGTGATACCAAATCGATTTGTTGTACAACTTTTACTTATTTGTTACTGTTATTCCACAAAAAGAAAGCAAAGGTAATACAAATAATTTGTAAAATGTTTTTGAAGCAAACGTTATAGGTTATATTGTAAAACAAAAACGATTGGAATGACTAGTTAGTCGATTAATCAAAATAGTTTTTATTGCATTTTACATCTCTACGACCGGTTATGTGAACGTCATGTAAAGGGAGTAAAACAATATTCATACTTCTAAACTTTAAATTAAATTTCCTATTCAAAAATCAAATCCATGACGCGTAATGTCGTAAAAAAATAAGAAAATAATTACTATAAAATTTTGATCTTGATGCGTGAGACTTTTTGGTACAACTTTTGGTTATTGTCCTTTAAAAATAAAATTTTCTTTGTTTTCGACTATCAATATCAATCAACTTAGTATAAAAACTAAGACACTTCAAACAAAAATCAGAAACTTTACATAACTTTCTTTCCTGTCAGATGGGAGTTGAAACGAACATTTCTAAAAGTTACATGCCTGGCCTACGGGGTCGCGATGACCGTCTGTCAACTCGCATACACCCTCTTTATCTCTAGTCCATTGGGAGATGAGGTTTCCAGGTTTCATGCAAAGCATGATCATTGAACGGCATTTCAATTTTCATTTGAAGCGGAAACTTGGTATGGAATCACTCATGATTAGCAGTGCTTACTGTTTACATAGTTTTGAACATTTTAGAATTGGATTTAAATGAGAAATTTGGTAGAGAGTGATTTAGGAATACAAATAAATCAAATAAGTTTTTAACTCGCGATTACAATGAAACTTTTTCTAATTTCGAAATTAGAAAACGTTTTGGCCATTATTATTTTTTAATCGATTTTTTCCCAATTCAATCACAGACAAAAAAAAAATCAATCGCCGCCATTTTCTTATTAACGTCAGACCGTCCCAATATTTCAACCGCCAATTAAAAACAAGGCACAGCTGAACATAATCGACATCGGAGCAAGTCGAGTGGACGAAGCACGTAAACAACTCGATCGCATTAACGATGCCATCAACCCAAGCCTATTTAAATCTCAAGAGTAAAATGCACCGACTATTGTGTGGGACAATGGCACGTACTAATGCTGTGAAACGAATTGAGAACGGGACAAGTTCATTGTGACTCGTACATAAATAAGCATTTGCTTGAAGCCTTACGCTTCGGTGTGAGTGACGGCCGGGAGCGTGTGACGTAATTATTCAATTAGTAGATTAGGTTTCTTTTCGTACTTACGTGGTGAAGTTGAAATGGATATTGCATGTGTTTTGTGTAGGCGATGGAAATGTGGTGGAAACTTACCTAGAACAAGACAAATATTTTCGTTAGGTTTAATTTCAAATGCAATATCAGTTGCTGTAGCTTGTAGTTATATTAATGTAAGCTTATGATTAAATAATACCTACCAAATGAAGTTCATTAGAGTTACGCTAAGTGCCACTGCTGATACGTTCTGATTAAAAATAAACTTTCTTTATTCATTTTTATTTTATTCAATGTTAACAATCTCTTTTTCTAGTTCAATAAAATTACTTGCAAATATTAATTCTTTTATTTATTTGTTCTCATGCGCATCACACGTATTACAATATTATGGTCGGTTTTTGTACATGAACCCTGTCAGGGCACTGCAAAGCAAAATCTTGGTTTGATGTTGAGTTTATGAAGTTATGAGCATTAGATTAAATAAATTGAGTAAAAGCTTATCTAAACACAATACGATACATTTCAGAAAAAAAAAATATCATTATGTGTATTAATTTCATTTCTATGCTTCGTCCATCAATCTATCTTTTGAATAGCTTAAACAGCAGCGCATTTCGAAGTCCTATACAAAACGTATTATTTTACCCTAGAAATTAGCCAAAAGCACACCCAATTCAGACACAATCAGACTGGCAGGGAAGAGATAAATATAAAAGGCCTAGGACCAGTTGAAGTGACGTGAAATGGAGGAGATCTATACTCAGCATTGAGAGTGAAGAAGAAAAAACCCAATTCGCTTTAAATTGCTCCTTGCACCAACTCCACAGGACACAGGAGGGCGTCCCAAGAATTAAGATCGCTGCGCCGGTGATATATTGAATGCGGTGAATGAGCAATAAATCATAAGCAATTTAACAAACAATACAGTCGGTAATGAGCTACGGTCGCTCTAGGAAATTGTTTTAGTAGCGGTTCCAGGGTTTTAATTGGAATGTGTTGTGTTCGTCACGTGTTTACTTGCTGTAATACTGTAGATTTTGCTATTTTGTACTGAGACCTAAACCTTTGAGGTCATTAAAGGAATTAACTCTGGCATGTTGCAAAGAAAAAGGAAATAAACAATAAGGTTGAAAATAAAATTAGAAATGAGAACTTGTTTACAATCATTATCTAAAGCTGTAGTCTATACGTGTTACTTAGCTATTACGTTGACCAAAGCTTATTCCTATTACTGCATCACAACTGTCAGACTTCAAGAAGGTATTGTGACATTATTTTAATGTAATAAAATCAGTTCAGAAGTCATTTCAACAAAATAGGCCGAGACTCAGCATTTTTAAGTGTTAAAATTACACAACGAATTCTCCAAATCCCATGCCATGCAAGTGAAAGGTGTGCTTTCACTATTAGTAGTATTTACTCTTGGATGAAAGTAGCTGGACAAATTGCCCAACAACACATTTGTTTGTTGATTATTTAAGTAACAAGATTCTATTAAGTTTGAAATTAATAAACACAAACAATAATTACTTGCACAATATAAGTTTAGTTAGTTACTAACTACGACTTAACTTCTAACAATTTTAGCCTTAAATGATATTCAAACCGTCTCTTGGACGTAGTAATAGATATTTTTACAGTATCACTTTATTTTACAGTTCTTTCATAAAGTTTAGCAAGTGAAATTTATTGAAACATGCAAATTAAACTTAAACTTGTGAAGAATGAACTGCTCCACGTGTATGTTTTACGTTCATCGTAACAAAAAAATCATTAGCAAGAGGAAACGTCTTAGTTTTTTTAAAGACTACGCAAGTCCCAATTTGTTGAAATAAGTTATTATTTGTAGATAATAGATTTCCTACAGAAAGTCCCTAGTTATCACTTTAACGCTTTATATTTAACTGTGTGCCGGTGCAAAAGAGCCAGACTGTGACTTCTCAACCTTGTCTCTGAAGTCGGTTACGGTCAGTAAAAGATCTAATCAATATCATTGTAGGTGATTAGTTAGAGATTCTTTAAAAATAAAGTCATTCAAATTGTGCTGTTAGATTCAACATGGCAAATCTGACAGCTCACTTTCATTTAGACAGTCATTCAAAGCAACAAGACGAATGCTGGTTTTAACTTAAGTGACACCCACATAAGTTAAAACCAGCATTCGTCTCTTGTACTTGTGTAGATGATATTACATTGCATCCAACTTCGAAAAAATTGTTCACCTGACTGTACGTTTTCAATCAACCTCCATCCACACACGACACACGTTTCAATAACTCATCATTTTCATCGAAACAGAATTGTTTTCCATACATACAAACAATCAAACAAAAAACACACCGTTTTTAATACCACTCCACCAATTGCGTAACTCTAAAACACAGTTACACACACATTCCAATATACCGTATGAATTTACAGAGATCTCCTGTGAGCACACAATAAATACATATTTCATGAAGTGGTATTGAATAACAATTGTTGGGGCCGACGCCGAAGCGGGGCCTAGGCCGAGGGCCGAGGCGCAGGCCGAACGGAACGCCGTTTGTGACACATATTAAAATGTACTGCCGGCTTTAAGTGTATTAGATTTTTACGCGGCTTTGGGTGTTCCTTTTTGTTGTTTTAAATGTTTGAATATTGAGAATGGAGTGAAAGGGAGATTTCTCTTATTATAGTCAAAGTACAATAGTAAATGAATTGTTTAAGCAATGTTTGTGAATATAATTATTTATCTTCGCCTGCCTTGGTTCGAACCCATAATCCGCCACCACTGGGCCACCGCTGCTCTCAAGAAAACAAAATCAAGAACAACTGTTACCAATAAAAAATCCTTCAGCATAACTTCAAACATTTGACATAACGTTAACCTTAACAGTCCTGAAATCCAGAAAAAAAATGAATAAAATTGAACGTTGAAGTCTTTGACTTTTTAAAACGTGAAACAATACTGCGTATCGGCGTAAAAAGTTTAGCACTTAAAGAGAAAACCAGTAGCAGTTTTTTTTTCATGAATCGATGTTCTTTTGTTTTGAGTATGATGCAAGGTGCTATACTTATTCGGGGCTGCGGGACTGTTCGAAAGTGATACCGCGGTCCTGGAACACAAAAGGCTAAGAAGGAACATGGATGGGTTTTAGTCAGTACAAGTCTGACACTCCGCTCCGCCCAGAGCGGGATGAATGGAATCATTTGATGATTTCCAAACCGAAAATAAAGCCAGCTGTTCCCTACATTTATGATCGATTAATTCGTCAAAATGTAGGGAACAGCTGATTTCTTTTTCGCGATTTCAGGTTTGGTCCCATAGTAAAAGTTGTTCATAGTGATGAGTACAATGACCTCTTAAGAGGTTTCTGGTGTTTTACAAATAACCCTGTATATTGATATATATTGATCAAAATAACAAAGTTGTGCATGGTCATATTTGGTGGGAATTAACACTGTTTTAAAGAACATAGTTAAAAATATCAGCCTGAATGGTTATACAAATGAGTTATAAAATAAAAACTCGATGTCATCCCACCCTAGTTTAGCCCTACAAACTGCATTATTTACATCTGCATTCCGCACAGTTCTAGCCATATTTCAGCTTACTAGCACACAATACGCTCGCAGACCGCAGCGGCCAGTTCTTATAGATATATTTCGATTACCTCTCCATAAAGAGAAGTTATCGGCTCTGTATCATTGCAATATTGTCAGTTATTGTAGTCTATGTAACTGTGTGCCTTTTCTATGTTTATTTGCTGTATCGTTTTCGTGTAACTCTTAAGTATTACTGTATCGCAAATGTGATTATTTATTCTCAAATAGCAAAAGATGTTGTCCCTTATCAAGTATGCTTTTTTGCGTAATTATGCACAAAAAGCATAATTATAATACCTAATAAAAAATAATATCTGAGGATAAGAATATTTATAATGACCATGTTATTTCAATCGTCAACAGAGGAGAATGGAAGAAGAAACCGTCCCATCGCTGAGCGACTCCAAGTAGAATGGGACAAGGACATGAAGATCTTGATGATGATTGTGATTTTATTATAATCGATACTTTTCGGTCAAAAATGTCAAAAAAGGTCTAAAATGCTAGCAATGGTTAGAACTGTCTTAATACATTCATCATCAACATCTTCCTGCCCTTGGCCCATTCTACTTGGGTCGGTTTCCAGTGGATGCAGCTGAATACCATTATTTTATAAGGAGCGACTGCCTATCTGACTAAATACATTATGAAACTTAAATAAAAATTGAAAACTTGGATAAAACCTCACTTGACTACACATCATTGTTTTTCTCACCTGTGTTCCTTGACAATAACTAAATCTTCAACACAAAAAAAAAATTCAAGTACCTATCAAGTTTCTCTGTAGAAATAAAAAAACGATAATCTCTAACGTTGATGAGTATTAGTGGGACCTCTATCTCTCCTGGAACAGACACAACCTATCCTCCACAGGGTTAAGTTGATATTGCTTATTATGTGCCGTTTTCTGTCGCAGTGAACGGGTTAGGTGTCTGCTATGGTGCACCCGGCTCTCGTTCTCATTAGAAAGAGTAACTCTTGTTTCTGTTGCAGTATTTTTTTCTTGTTTCTTTTGTAACGTTTTCTTACTTCTTTTCGCTCGGAAAAAGATGCCGTGGACTGGTTTGATGCAGTCAAAGTTAAATTTACTTGTGTTTGTTGAATCGTGTTGGTAGTCAGTTGACTTATGTCCTTCAATTTCAATGCTTGTTTTACGAAATGGTGACGAAGTTGGTTTGATTGATAGCATGACAGTTTTAATATAATTAGAATGCAAGGACTTTAAGAAGTCTAATGGAAATCCATATCAGTTTGAGCCTTTAAGTCTGTTAAGTGCTGATACCTCAGCTATTAAGCGTCCTATCGAAGTTACATCTGCAAAACATTGGAAACGGACGCAAATTGTGAGGTAATACCTACATGTTATCCCCGTTTATCTACAACAAAGAAAACTGTTTTATTAATATATTATACTGTACCTGTTTTATTAATATATATATTTTTGTAAAATCGATTAGTCGATAAATAAACATTGTTTTAAAATAGTTTCAATTCTCATAACAAGTTCTATAATTATTAATTGGTATTCAGTTCTGAAGCGTAACATTGCAGTTACCTCAATTCATTCAAACTCATCTAAAAACACAACAACATCCAATTACCCAACCATCAGAAACAACGTTATATAAAATTCAATTAAGCCAAAATATAAAAATACATAAATAAAAACGTGAAATCGATTTAAAATGGCGACACCACAACTAATCAGGATGCGGGCCGCGTGATTTATTTCGCGTCAAAGTTGAAAATTAATTCACAACACCGCTAGAGGCGGTCGTAGAGTGTGGAGCCTGTGGAGGGTTATAGAGGTGGCGGGCTGTACAGTTGGTAGGGTCTAAAGGTGTGCGGTTATTAGTGCTTGCGGGATAAGATGTGGGTCTAGGTTATTGGGTTTTAAAGGGTAGATCACGTGGTTAAGACCGTGCACAGTCTGAGATATTATCGCAGAGTTGCTTTTGTGTACTTAATCGCCTTTCTATCAATCGAAGTTTGTGGTATAGATTAGAGTTAGAAATAGGCAAGTTGTGGCAGTTTTAAGAAATCATCAACATATCAGTCAACTGCTTATTACAGGCCTCTCCCAAAGGTGTCACCACCTCGCCAGGTCCGGTAGCCTATTGGTTTTCATTGATCGACCTTGTGGAAGACTTTCCAACGCTGTACCTCCTAGTACCTACGTTGTTATTATACTATAACCTTGTAGCTTCTTCGGCCATCCGTTCTACGTCTTATGGGTCCTGTCTACCTACACTACCGAAATCACAACGTTTATGATGCATTTCACAGTCCTCCAGTTAACTTTACGATATCCCGCATAACAACCACACCATGTCTTTCACATAATCAATTTCCCTAACACGCCCGCCGATTTCATAACCCAACCGTGTCACGTCGGTGACAGAAACTCCGGTCTTTGCAGCGAAGCCAACGAGCGACGAGCGAAACAAAGCGGTGGCCACAAACCGCATTCAGGTAATTCACATTCAAAAACATTCATTCAATTTGAACATGACATACTCGTATTTTGTTAAGAAATTGGATAATGTTGGCAGAATTGTGTAGGCTTTAATTATGTTGCTGGGTCTTGAGAAGTACCTACATGAATGGTTTAGTTAAAACATGCGATGTGGTTATAAAATACTGTTGATTTGAAATCAGGACACAAGGATTTGAAGTCGATGGTTCGAAAACCAGATTCACCTGACGTGTACCATCTTGTTTTTTTTTATATAAAGTATCAGGGAACGATTTCTCAACTGCTTACTGATTGGTCAATTTTTATTGTATTTTGTTGGAATGCCGAAATAGCAAAGGCTCGTCACATTTTTTGACAAACAAAAACATGAGTCCTGTAGCTCGTCTTGCAGTTACAATCTAACATTAAACACTTAATAAAACACTGACACTAATACATTAATCGAAGAGCTCTCGTTAGTGACAGTAACACTATGAAACCTCTGCCTTCCTTCACACATTACAAGCATAAAGGTAACGTACACCTCCTCGGTAAAACTGTTTACATTCGACAAACACGATGAGGTGTGTTGTCGTCACGTCCTGTGTGACACGTTGGAGTGACGGCCGACGATTTGCGGATTATATTCTTCGGTTTTGATGTGTTTTAATACAGTCGGTTAATATATTGTTGTATTAAAAACTCAAACTCACAGCATTTATTTTAATTAGACCATTACGGCACCTTTGAATGTCAAAAACAAAAAGAAGAACAAAAAAAATAAAAACTTGAGAAAGTACTGCAGTTGCCCATTCCAAAGCGTAGATCTCTATGGAGAAGAGTGGGCAAGAAACTCCATGGACACTCTTTTAAATCAAAATATTGTTACAAAATCTTGGTGACATCATCATCATGAGATTGTACATGTAATTATATGAGAACGATGTAGAAAGACGTGCACATTAAGAGCGTCCAGAGTAAAAGATTAAATTAACAATTTAAAAATAAAGTAATTAAAATAAACCGTGGCAGCTAAGAGATGACCAGTCCCAACTGACAGCGCCCGTTCACGCACATGAGGCATGGATCAGCGCCATTCAACTCAAACAAATATTGAAGGGAACTAAATGACCCGCCACCATCAGCGAGACATTGGAGCATGACGTCAGCCACCAGGGCACATTCAAGTCAATGAAAGATAACTAAATGTAAATGGTAGCTTTACAGTACAAAAGCTGATCTTCATCTTTGTATCATGCGGCTTAGCCCGTGTGGATTTCGATAATTGTCACCACGGGATCATACTACCGGAATAAACGTTACTTTTTCTCATAGTAGGTCTTCATTTTACAACTTAATTAGCATAAAGCGTTCTCACTACCGGGTTACAGGCTTCCTCTCAGTAAATTTGTTGACAACGATGCACCACACGGGACCAGTGTGGGTTGGTGAATGTCACATTTCCTTGAATGTTCACTTCTAGTACAAACCGGTGATGCCGGTGTTCTCACGATTTCTTTCAGCGTTTTAAAAGCTGTGATACACAATGGAAAATGCTTGCCGTTGAATCTACTAGGCTAACACTGCTCACAGCTGCTCTCCTTGTATTCCATGTTTTACGCAAATAAATATTCTATTCTATTCTATTCTATTCAGACAATTTTGCTGAACAAAAACTATAAAAATAAGATTTTCTTTTATTTATTTTTCTAGAATGAGAGGAACTAAGCTATATGAAGAGCAAGGGAGACAACCATTCTACTTTAAAATATTGTTCAAACTGCAGCTCTTCAAAAGAATTTGTATGTAACTAACTGTCTTGCGTGTTGAGTTGTATTTAACAATCGTGACTCCACAAATTGCTGTAATATGCTTAAATTACTAACTCGCTCAAACAAATTGTTACAACATCACACCTAAGGCAAATTAATAAAAGGGCAAAAAAAGGCGTTGATTAATTAAAATGATTATGAAATTTATTACTAAAACAAATTAAAACCTGGTTGGTTTTCTTTTTATTTGAGGAACTAAAACCAATAAAATAATACCAATTATCTATACCCTATACTGAAGCTAAATAATATACCGACAAAGGTTGATGAATTTTGAAATTCAAATAGTAATAAATAGTATTTCTGACCTGTATGCGGCTCCGTTGACCGACAACTTTTCCTATTAAATAAACATCAACTATCCGACAAAATAAATAACAACTTTAAATTGAAATGTGCCCTCCCAGGCCTTGCCTGTGTTTTCTGAAATTTATATTGCGTTCATGTTTGCCTGTTGAAATAGGAAATGTGTACATAGAATTATTTTCGTGAACTTGTCTATTCATTTCACCGGTTTGTTTTAAGTAATCATTTATTGTTTTGATAGTAAGGTACCTTTCTACCGTCTGTGTACAAAATGCCATCAAAATATGATTGCCAATTAATTATAATAATTAGGCATATCTTTGATGATAATATTGTAAACACGCTACAGATTGGGAATACATAAGTTATTGACTAATGTCATCAGTATTCAATATCGATTTAAAAGAAGCTGCAGGTTTCTATCTTTCGCTGCAAAATATTTATGTCATACTGCAAAAAGCAAGTGAAAATTCAAACACTGTAGATTCCACAGCGAAAGCTAAATGCGATGCATTAAATATTGCAGCAGTTAATACTAACGGATTGTTTTAACGCAATTGAACGCAAACGTATAGCCTCCCTGCAGGAGCAGCGCGGCGGTGGCCCGATAGTGGCGGCCCCGACTTACGAACAGTAAGTGGTGTGTTTGAACCCAGGCAGGCGCATTACTTTGTGTAATTTATTTCATCACCACCGCTCTCAAAACGGTGAAGGAAAACATCGTGAGGAAACCGGCATGTACTAGAACCAAAAATTCGAAGACATGTGACATCTACCAACCCGTACTGGGCCCGCGTGGTGGATTATAGCCCATTCCCTCTCTTAGAGATGAGGCCGTGTGTCCCAGCAGTGGGAACATTAGGCTGATTATGCTATGTATAGCCTCCCTGATATTTCCAATCAGCGACAGTGCCAGTATCTTAAATACCATTATGGAAAGGGTTGATTGCCCTCTTGTGCGGTACTGGAACAGTGTGCACACGGGTTCCAGGCTAATATTTTTTCATTTTAGATAAGTTTTACCATCATAGTTTTAAGTCATTACTAACAATTTATGATTTTTTATCTGAAATAAAAGGTTAATATTAATACTTCTTTCACTACACTACAGCACTATCTGGTCTGCAATAACGAATATCCCTCTTCATTCCCAATGTCAGCTTACCCCGCAATATTTCCACTACATTTTGTGAATAACAAATCATCTTTTTGGCTTGTTTTTAATGTAAAAGCCGTGCAATTGTTCGGGCCATAAATAAAAATTGTTGCGAGAACACCTCAGCAGTTTTAATATTTTAATCCTCGCCAGGAGGGAACATAAATTTTGTTTGACTATTTGATCGTGAACGGTATTGTAGGAAACGGCGGCTGTTTCGATAATGTTAAGGCATTTTCTCAGGAATTGTACGAGTAACATCATGTCGAGATAGGAAATCTTGTCGCGGATCTCTTCAGTATTGTTGTGGGTTATAAAATGATAAATCGTGTCCGGATTTTGCTCTAGCCAGAGGGCTTTCACAAAAAGATATTTTATTAGTGACAACGGCGACGGTGAAGGTCGAAAATGAATGAGACTAACCGTAGGTAAACTACCGAAAATTCTGTTAAAAATCTTATCAGAAAAACGAAACGATTTAAAAACGATTGTAACTTGTCTAGACCGTGAATTCAGCGCATTAAATAACCACCTGAAAAAACAAACAAGGTAATTTTACACTATGATTTCAATTATCCCACCAACTTAAAACACAACCCAAAAAATCAAAAGTCAATAATGATCCAAAATTTACAAAAAACTATCAAATTCAACTATTCCACGAGCCGAAACAATTGAAGCTAATGGCAATAGAGTTCCACAATGCTTTGTTACTGAATCGCTCGGCTTTCCAGCACTCGTTGTGAAATGCGGTGGTTTTATCCGCCCTGCCGATTCTGCTCTGCTAATAAATCATGGCACTTTTGTCAGGTGTTACAATTTGTATAGCACCATGCTCCGCTGTGAGAAGATTTTCATTTTTTTTCGCCACCCTGTTCACAAATCATCAGAATTGCGGGTGAGTAATTGTTTTGCGGTATAGGCGGTGAGAGATTTATGTATAGGATGATCTTGGGATTTTAGTTTTAAATGTCAATGTACCAAGTATTCGCAGTAAAGTCTCCGTTGCATATCACTAAACAAGGAAACATAGACACGAGAGTGAGAGACCCCATAGATAGGCCTGAGAATCGGGAATTTCTCAGTAGCAGGCTGGAGTCTAGCTATAACGATATATGCGATTGGTGGGCAATAGGCACCCCCCTAAAACTAATATGAATTAACACTCAACTATTGAAATATGGATGTAATATGGGGTACTACACTGCCTTACCCTTAGGGGATTATAATATATTATGAAAGATTTCCTTTAGTAGGCAATTCTAAAAGTACAAACAAAACAGATCTACTAGGAAAATTGTCTACAACCCAATTCATTTTCCTTTCAAAGATAATCCAAATTTCCATAAAAATCTTAAGCACTTCACTAAGAGTTACTTCTGAGTATCTTAAAAGATAGCAAACGACATTTCCCAGTAATAAAAATCAAGCAAACGAAATCTACCAAACAGCATAGAAAACCATCACAGAATGAAACGAAACTCAAAGAGACACGAGACAGACTAACACGTTTATTTGAATAGTGGCACACGACAGCAAATATTTAAACTCACATAGAAAACGTGTATTTGCACCCGTGCAGAAGCATCTGTATGCAAACACTGGTAATGTGATCAAGGATGTACCTCCGCTTAATTGAATTAGATAGCTTTGCATATAGTTTTTGAATGACTTCGAAACTTATAGCACTGTTTGTTTCCCAGTAATGGATGAAACACATTGTGCAAGTTTATTCTGAAATAAGTGGATAACTAAGGTTCAGTTTGAAGTGCAATGATTACTCTTTGGTCGTAAAATACTTTTAAAGTAAGAGCAATGAGTGTATTCACACTTTCGATACTGCTCTCTTTTATTTAAAATGATTATGTTGGAGTTAAAAAGCTCTTTTCATAGAGAATGAACCATGCATTGTATAACATGTAGAATGTGGCTTTCATAACATTAACTAGACCAATGGGCACAGTCAAATTGTCATTGTATCGCCTTATAAAGATAATGTAAGTAAAAGTCAAAAATGTATCGAATTGACACGACTACGGCTACTATGGTTTAGGACAATCCTGTTGGAAGTCGGTGTATTTTTTGACCCGCCCAATCCCATTTTAGCCTAGCAGCCTTCTTGCTAACGTCCATTATGCCCGTTTTGGAACGTAGCGTGGTGTTACGAACCCTGTTTCTTTTGACACCCAGAATTCTGCGTTCCTTTTGGAAAACTCCAAGTCGGAACTTCTGAGTGTCAGTGAGTAACCAGGTCTGAGCACCGTAGGTTAGGATGGGCAGAATGCATGTCGCTGTGTTTGCGCTCCAGGGAGATCGGAAGATCACCCTGTATTAGCGTCTTCATGGACCAGCAGCTTTTCCAAGCGTTTTTGACTCGGCGATCGATTTCTCTTTCTTGCCTGTTTTCGAGAGATACTAACTGGCTCAAGTAGATATACTCATTGACAAAATGTATTTCCTGCCCATCAATCTCGACCCTACACTTAGTGCTGTTGGTCATAAGCTGGGCTTAGACTAATTCATCGTAAGTCCCACCCTAAAGCTGGCCGTGCTCAGTTCTTGGAGCAATTGTAATTCCAGGGCTGTGGGGGCAAAAAGGACTATGTCGTCGGCAAATCGGAGGTTCGTCAACCCCTTAGCTTTAGCCTTTGGTTGTCCATAAGGCTACTAGCGTTCTAAATATCTCTTCATGAGTGCTTGTAAATAGCTTCGGAGAGAGCGGGTCACCCTGTTTAACACCTTTCTGTAAACAAAACAAAAGTCCTGCAGGATTCAGTTTAAAGAAAAAAACTTATTTCCCGTTGGCTAGGCCAGATTGTGTCACGTTGGATGGCAATGCTATTTCTTTGGCCAAAAAAAGGTCAGCCCTCTTGCCACGTGAAGAGTCGACCAACCGCTTGGCAATATCCTGAAATACTAGGTGGGCACTCGGACCCCACGGCCCTAGTAAAAGTAAAAAGTAATTGAATAAGTTGAGAAATTGGCCTCTTCCGAGCCATCTCCATACCTAAGACAAACTGATCAATGCCATGACCTTTCGTCTATACTGTGTACCTACATAATTATGTGTATGAACACTTCCTCACATAAACAACAAAATAATCCCATACAAAACGAAAACAGGAATCTCCGCTTATAGGAGGGAAGGCTTTAATATTTGTCACAGGAAACAGCCTTTATTTACCCCATAGGGGTAGGGTACATCCGGTGAAGGGCAGGCCCATTGATTTCTGTAAGGGTGGCCCCTTAATACCGTCCACTTGTAAATATGCCTCGTATAATATTTAACTTGGATCTTTTAATAATAGGGATCAGTTTTGGTCATCTATTTTGGAATTTCGTAGTTTTGAGAAGGTTTTGATAATGTAATCAAATTATGGCTTCTATGGTATGAATACTGAGTGTCGTTTTAATAAGATGGTATTATTGTCACCTATCTTTCAAGTAGCTAATGATGTTTTATCTAAACTACCATCAATTAAAACATTTATTCAATCATATTAAGTCAACTTTGTATAACAAATAATTAGTGTAATAGAACAGTAGAACAAATGGGAATTTCGGTCCCACTATTTCTTCAATTTTATAACTCTTTAAATCGAAGGACTTGTAGAAAAACATATTTCCATAGGTATGTTCTAAGGTAGAACTAGTGGGAACGAAGCATGTGATACGGCAAAGAAATGTCGTTGTTTTGCCATCATATGTATGCATATGAATCAGGGTCGCGTGGCGTGGTGTGAAGTTTTACATAAAACCAACCGCTGGAAATTAACAAAATATAATTGGCATAACTCTTGCCAATAATAATATGACGCCACAAAATATTTATTCATAAAACCCAATAAAATAGCTGACATGACCCTCTCAACAGTCCCTTCGTAATATTCAAAATGTCTGGACCAGCAAATATTCGAAAAAAAAACAAAGTTATTTGAAAAGTAAAACAACGCACGCACCTCCTAAAAACGAGAAATATTTAAAACATCCCTGGGCTAGTCCAATAGCCTTCTCCGGCTCAGGAATTCATTATGACGACAGAAATTTGTTTGCGATATGAAATTCCTAAGACTCCTCCGCCATTTCCGAACAATTCATGTCATTCCAGTGACCAGGTTTTTGTCAGAACAATTTTATTTGACTTTTATTAAATGCTATTTCATGCTGAATAAAGTTTGATATTTTAAAGTAATTAATTAAAAAGTAAACCATGTTGATTTCTTAATTTCTGTTAAATTGTCTACTGTAATTGTTAAGGAAAATTTCAAGATATGAGTCGAGTAACTTATCCCAATTTATTTGGAGGCGGCGCAGCATGTCTTCTTCTTCCATACTTTTCTATTACTCTCCATCTCAAAAGTCACCTCCTTTCTAGCCATATCATTCTTCACAGTCTTTCCATCGTTTATTCGGTCTTCCTCTACTCTTATAGCCTATGTTGAGTATGTATATCTATATTCATACTCAACATTTCCCTCACTATATTTTCCTCATTCCTCCGCATCACATATCTATCCCACGATAACTGATTATCACACAACTTTTCAGTCACCAGCGCCACTTTGTAATAAACCAATTGTTAAAAGTATAACTAGTTTGCCATAAAAATTAAAAAACGAATGCTTCTGGATATCTTCATCATTCTTTACTCTTCCACCCAAAAAAACGTTCAGTAAAAATCAGACTCAAATGACCATAAATTTCAATTAATTTGGAAGGTTTCAGTCCAATTGAGCCAGTTCCTACCATTTTAAATTCTTGTCTCCAATTGTTGCTAGGTAGGTAAATTTAAATATTTTACACTTGAAAAGAGCTATCGAACGTTCCTACATTTTAATGGGCAACGCTTCGCTAAGCAGTGTCTGAAATGTGTCGATGTTTTTGTATTCAATTTATCGATGGAAAATTGAGTAAACATTTTAACGAGGAATGAATGTATTCATGAATTACTCGTATTTTTACAAAATAATGCTATGCAGGTTACGTAACATGACTATTACATTGTAATTACAGAAGATGACCACTTATTCCACCTTTGCTTGAAAGACAATTGTCTATTACATTATAATTGTATGACTGCCTCGTTGGTCTAGTGGTCGCAAGTGCGACTGCTGATCACGAGGTCCTGAGTTCGATTCCCGGGTCGGTCGGTGTTAGTTGGTTTTTCCTTAAGAAATTTCTCAGTAGCATCCACAGAAACTGGAATTGTGACCGGTTAGTGGTAATAGGCTCGCCCCCTTTTACATGGGACATAAAACATAACTGGCGAAATGTGGGTGTACTATTAGGTACACCTCTGCGTAACGTTTCGGGGATTACAGGCATGATCTTATGTTGATTATAATTTGCTAAGATCCAGTCATAACCTCATCTCGCAATCAATCAATGTTATCATGTCTCATGTTATTTTTGATAGATTGGGGCTAAGATTTGAATGCAAACGTTTTTCAAACTATAGGACAAGGTATAAAGTATGAGAATCTATCCTCTAGAAGAGTTTTCAGCTTGTTAACCTTTCCACATCTTCCTCCCCATCTATTCTCATATTTAATACTGTTTCCACCTAACTAAAAGTCCATTAAACACTTTACTAAGGTCCAAATAAAATCTACAAGTTAGCACCCATGAAGGAAAAGCCTAGCTCAAAATTCTCCCTAACATCGATACTTTTAGACATCCCTACCACCATTACTTGAACTTCAATTAGATGATATCTGACGTTTATAGTTCTTTATGCATCCAACGAGTCAGATTATGCTTTCCAGGAGTGAGATAATGCCATTTAAATGTAGGTCCGATCATTATTCCCTTGGTGGAGGCGTAATGAAAATTTTGTATAGGTTTTACGATCGCCAGGAGTGGTTTAATGAGCCATCTTTGAAGGTGTACCTTTTTTGAGGGAAATAAATTTTGTTATGCTCGTATTAGACGTAGATTGAATGACTTTTTTGTAGGTGCTGTAATTAGGACTTTTTTTGCATGTTATATGGATGTTTGGTTTTGAGTTTGGACATCCCTGACATCGATGAAGGAAAACGTCGTGAGAAAACCTAAACTTATTATTAATATACATGGTCAACCCATTTTGAGCAAGCGTGGTGATCAACACTCGTGCCGTTTTTGTGTGGGCAGAGGCCTTGGCCCAGTAGTGGGACAGAAATAGGCTGTTATTATTATTATTTAACATTTCCCTATTGGGTCTGCCTTTGTCATATAAGCTATTTATATGTCTTAAACTCCGTTCATCTGCCACATAAACATCAAAGCCCAGATTTCCTCCACTAAAACTTTTATGATAATGAATTCGTCAACATTTATCAATCAATCTTAAATTACCGAAAGCAGATAGTTTGTTGCAAATTGTGTCGTAAGCTGAGCGCATAAGACGCAAATTCATCTGCTGGGAATACCTTATAAATTGCAAATACACCATTCCGCAGATCGTAAACGTCGTAACTCGTCCGTCACATAAACAATACTATCGGGAGGCTGGTGGTGTGAGATATGAGATACCAGCGTTTTTTACAAACCAAGGAAGTCGTTAGAATCGTCATCATACTACGTACTAGATACGTACCAGCTACAGTGATTGAAAACACCAAATATTTATGTGGGTCTCTGGTAGTTAAGTTATCAGTCAGAGGCCCATGGGCGGCATAAAACTCAGATACCAGGTTAGGCACTTCTTCTTAGCGTATCGATGGCAAAAAGTCTAAATATGTTTAGCTCAAAATTCAGCCACGTGAACCCTGTTCACTAATGCAGTAAATAAATCATCTAGAGCGCAGGTGATAGGGCAATGCGGTGCAAGATGGAAGGTGGGCCATTGTTTGTGGGGAGACGCCGCATACGCACTTGAGGTCTGAGCCGTCCATGAACCCCCATCTGCAGAGATTGTCTTTGCTCCGGCCGACTTGGGTTCGAAGTCTGTTTAGAGATTTCCAATTTAGGAAATAATCACATAATAATTATAGAAGAAGAATGAAAATTATGGATTCAATATTCATAACAGAATATCTAATTGATTGATTTCCATTTAATTAACGAAATGTTGAATTCGATTGTAATTAAAAATACATAGTATTGCAATGTGGTCATCTATCAATTAGTCCCTACCGATTTAGTATTACATGCGGTTAAACAGGTACGGAATAATTGCGGTCGTTGCTCAAGGCGGGTCTTTGAAGGATAAAATGTACTAATGAAGAATTTGTCAGTGACTGATGCCCGAAATCTGTCAATACCAGTTTGATGGAACTGTCATTAAAAGCTGTAATTATTATGCATCTTTACAACAACTTCAGTTACCGCTGCAAGCTTATGCCTTGCGCCTTCTCCACGTGAATCAATCAAGTATCCACTATCCCCCATCATTTACTTATTCAGATTTTATGTGTCGCCGGCACCGGACCGAAACTTTATGTACCATCAGCTGAGCGTTTATAGAACATCCACCGAAATGTGACCCGTTTTTCAGACAAAAACGCCGTTTTCTTGGGTATAAAAACTATGGTAGCAAAGCTTCTCCTTTTTGGTGTTTTACGATTTTCATTGATGTGATTTTGCACGTCACTATTTGTATATTTTTTATTGACTGTGAATATTTTATTGTTTTAAGTTATAATAACATCACACCTGTAGTAATACCAGAAGGGTTTGGCAGAGGTGTATCTAATAGTACACCCATATTTCGCACGTTATGTTAAAATCCCATGCAATAAGAGGCAAGTCTATTTCCATCAACCGAGCACAAATCCAGATTCTGTGGTTGTGACTGAGAAATTCCTGACAGAAAAACTCAATTACACTTTTTACCTGAACCCAGGACTTGCGACACTCGACCAGTGAGGCAATCACAGTTATATACGTTGTTTGCAATCTTTTCTTTGATTGATATCCTCAATACTTCTCAACACAACAGTTAATTGATTTAAGTTTCGATCAAACCGTTATAGATAAATTTAGGACAGGCTTTGGACACTGAACACTGACAGTACTTCAGTTCATAATCTGTCAGAGCCTGGAAATGTGTCGATGTGTGATATGTGTGTGTGGTATTTATCTACGAGTACAATTCATCCATATCGGTCTTTAATGGCTTTATTAAAATACTGTCAAGATTTGTAAGTTGTGTAGGCAAGTTCTAAACTTATCCATTGCATAGTTTCTATATTTCAGCATTGAGTTATTGTACAACTTTAATACTAAACAGCTACTAAAACCAAAAACCAAAAATTGCTCAATTTTCTACCCAAATTCAAACATACGATGCACCATACAAATCCAACGCCAAAAATGAGCATTGTCGTCAAAGGGCGCGAGCATGCTCTATTTATGATTAGGTAACGAGTTCGCGACGCATACCAATGAGGGCACGTCACTTGTCATCCGTCATACGTGTTCCGACGATCATCGGGAATCAACGCGTAATGTGTTTGAAGAACATGTGGCGGAAGAAACAACTTTCTGTTTTGTTTGTGTGTTTTGTTGGTGAGAGAAAAAAGGTTAAGAAAATTAGTAATGATTTTGTGTTGGACTAAAGAAACATCAGAGAATGTTAACTTAGTAAACTAAGAAATTAAATTAATAAAATATCCTATTACAACAATCATAATTAATTAGAAAATTCCAACAATTTTCATAAACGCTCGAACATTTTACAACGTTCGAGAATTCGCGTCGTAAAAACCATGGGACACTTCAGGGGGCGTTTAGTGTTTTATATGCCAAAGGGATTTATGTTATTACCGTCCATATTTCTGCGGACTGAAGCCGCTGAGAGGTCACGAAATCTTGCCGAAAGGTGTCGCCGTGTCTGTCGTATAGGGGTGTCCCTCTCGCACCTCGGTGTTGCTTTAAAGCGATGAATATGAGAAGTTGTATTCGGATCACGTAGTGGGCGCGGCGTGCGCGGCGCTCATGAACTCCGATGCCAAACCTCGCCAGATATAACGTTAACAATGAAAAAATTCTCTCCCCCCACCAAGGTAGAAGAGTTGCGATGACAAGTCCCAACAAACTTGGTAATCAGTTGTAACAAATTTATGTGCCGTGCGTGAGAGAGTCGAGTTTCGCTTTCTCCTACGAATGTTATTTGTTGAGAGAACGCTGCGGACGTTAATTGTCAGTTGGATGTTCTTGTTTTATCATAATTATGTATTAAAACTTTAATTGCGACAAATCTTTTGAGATTAAAAAGGATTTAAGTTAAGAGCGCAGGCCTGTTTAGGGGCGATTAGACGGTGCTTTGTCGTCTTTATTTTAATTCGTGCCGCGAAAAATTACATCGTAAACAACAACTCATGGAACGAACATGGCCAGAGATCGCACAGGATAGAGAGGTTTGGAAGGAGGAAGGGGAGGCTTCCCAGCAGTGGGATAACAAAAAAAAAACTATTCAAAGACTTTGAACTTTTTTCAACGTTGTCAACCCATTTAATTTTACTTTGGCAATGAGCAAAGATGGTTATATTGCATTAGTATCCTTTATCTACGTACTTACACATTTTATAAACAAGTTGAATTTCTTAATTTTCTTGTTTATCTGAACCCTCGATAAAAATGTTGTAAAAATCTTAACAATCAAGCAATTCCCCTAATTCTGAATGCGCTAACACATTTTAACAGCTGCTAAAAGTTATGCAAATGGGAAGAAGGCATAAAACATTTTTATCGCCGCTAGTTGCAAGAGCAAGTTGAGGGAAATCGAGTAACTTAATAAGACATTTACTGGGCCATTGCTGAACGTAAGTTTTTTGTAGACAATGGTCCAGCAATTTGTCACGTTTCATGCTTTAGCACGTTTTTGAACAAAATTTGTGTCGCATTAAATCTTTCTGTCTTGTTTCTAAAATCAAATGAAAGCAGATTTTACTGTCTCAATGGAGAACCCTAGAATCTCATACACATTGTTTTTAGGGTTCTGTACCCAAATAGTAAAACGGGATTACTAAGACTCCGCTGTCTGTCTGTCTGTCCGTCTGTCACCAGGCTGTATCTCATGAACCGTGACAGTTAGACAGTTGAAATTTTCACAGATGATGTATTTCTGTTGCCGCTATAACAACAAATACTAAAAAATTGAATAAAAAATAATATTTAAAGGCACATGATTGTTTTGCCGTTTTTATAGATAATGGTACGGAACCGTTCGTGCGCGAGTCCGACTCGCACTTGTCCCAGCTTCAACTCAACTCCTTGTTGATATTCCCTAAAACTTTAAAGATTACGAAAACGTCAAAGCTATGAAATTCGTGAAATACATGCACATTATCCACACAAAAATATTCTAATAAAATTTTATTTACATTGTTTTTCTTCCGTACGATAGATAGAAACTACAAACAAGTTAAATACTTCAATGCATTCAAGTCGCGAAAAGATTTTAAAACCGGCAAACGGGTAAACTCATGCAAAACAAAGTTGTGATGCAGAACTCTTTAGAATGCCATTCTGCTTAGTTTTCGTATTTCTTAATACAACCTAATGCTTTGATTTAGGGTAAAAGAGGTGGCGGGGAAATGCAAACGGGATGCAATTGGGATCATTTAGGCCGTTTTTTTGGACAGTAAATTATGTCTGCTACAGAATACGAAAAAAAAAACAGTAAACTTATCCAAATCAAAATTTAAAGTTCTTATTTTAAAATCCTATGTTCAAGAAAAAACTAAATATAACTTTTCATTATATGACAATAGAATATTACTACGAATTTTCTAGATACTCCGTAACGTTACATGCGGTTGTGATCCTTAAATTCAAAAACATACCCTATATCTTTATCTAAAGTAATTCAATTACCATAACCACTGCTTTAAAGCTGACCTTGCAAGCAAAGAAGGTCATAAGTCCCAAGTTCCAACCGCCCTCGCTTACAACTCCCGCCACAACAAAAGCTGAGCTCGGATGAAAGAAACTGCACCTAAAGCGAATACGTGAAGTCAATTTGTGAATAAACTTTCTCAGTTGGTTTGGCACTGCGATACCAGCTAGACTACTTTACTAGATTTAACATTGTGCTTAATGTGTGTACGTGAACTAAGACAGCTTACCCGCTATCTCTTACAATGCAGTTTCATTGTAAACGATTTTTGGATTTGCATGTTGTTATGTTTAAGTTGTCGGCATGCTCATTTTCTGTTTCTGTTGTGTCATCGTCTAGTAGTGGTTGATGAAGATTGTGACTGTGCAGTCTGTGGTTTGTTTAATAACGCACTCTCACGGCGAATTAAAATGTCAACTATTCGTATTAAGATTAAAAAATAACAATACAGTGTGAATGTCACATTGAAGAAAAAATTAAATACTCGAAAACAAAATTAAAGCATACTTTACTTATACAATATACGAAAACACTTAACATAACATCACGCCTGTATCCCCGAAGGGCTAGACAGAGGTGTACCCATTAGTACACCCACATTTCGCCAGTTATGTTTAAGTCCCATTATGTAATAGGGGTCGAGCCTATTGCCATCAACCGGGCACAAATCTAGACTCCGTGGCTGTAACTGAGAAATTTCTGATGAAAAACCCAATAACACTTTGCCTGACATGGAAATCGAACCCAGGACCTCATGCTCAGCAGTCGTGCTTGTGACCACTAGACCAATGAGACAGTTTTACGAAAAATCTATGGAGATGTATACTTTTGTTTCATCAAAATAGCATGCGTCACTAGGTAAGAAATAAAATATCCAACGCTTCTTTTTAAAATCAACTCCATCATCGAAATCTCGGCTGAAACAAATCCCATACAAAATTGTTTCCCTAACCCAGTTAAGAGCATCACCGCGATACAGTAACGATGATGGATCAGCAAAATTACCCAAAGTCTCAGTTCATTTATGTTGCTTCTTTGTTATGAGAATATTTTTTATCTTAGCAGAAACAGATTCTGATGTTAGTACGACGATATCATCTATATAACATAATTAACATTTTCACTACTGCTTGTGGATATAAAGTGTCGTATAGTTTATTGAATCATTACCAAATGTATGTAAGAATATTAGTAGAAATGAATACTATTTACCAGTTGTGCAGTTGATAAAGAAAAAAAATACGTTGTTTTTCTTGAGCGTTTCGATCTGATAATACCCATTATCTAACTCTACTTCAACTCTTAATCCTTTATCGCGTACTTTGTCAACAATCCCTTCAATAACATGTAACAAATTCTCAAAATAATCCTAAATCCCGTGAAATCAGTAGCACTGTTGTGACGAACAGACACGTCGCCCGGTAATACAGTCATGAATATTAATGAACGTCACTTTATTTGCTTATTTATTAGCTACCACGCCGATAATAACTCGGTGAGGACGTGATGTGTTTTGTGCATGACAAAGGTTAGTTCTAGTCGAGTTTTCATGTATACATGTGTTTTGGTGTAAAGTTAGAAATAAAATTCAAAGTAGACGATGTAATAAATAGTCATTGTGTCAATTAGTGTACTTCGGAGTTCAATTTAAAATTGAATAGTATCTCCAAAGTAGGTTTAATTAAAGACAACTGTTTAAGGAATAATCGAGTTATCATCCATTTTATTTTATCTATCACAAAAATAACAATCCAGATGTCAGACTAGCGTAGAAAATAAACACAAAATAGATTCACAGAAAAAATAACAACCATATATAAATCATATTTTTATCAAATCCCTGTGCTTGAACATTGCGAAAAAAAATGTAGGCACATTTTAATAATATGTCACATAAAATCAGATAAAAACAACGTTGAAACTCCGTACCCGTGACAAGATTAGTTTCAGTTGTCAAGACAAACATACGAACTCCATAGCCAAGTTTATCTATTTCGGAAAGTTGACGAAAAAATACTATAAAGTATTGTACGTGAGACCCTCAAAGTGATACAAGGATGTAGGACAACAAGATAGGTCGACTTTATGTTTCAATGTGTAACTTTCTCAATGTGGTAATTTTCTTTTAAAAATATTTTTGACATCTATCGATCATCAGCAGTCTCCTGACCTCGCTTGTCCCATGTCAATGGGGTCGGCGCCACTCTTTATTTTTCTTTTATAGATCTATCGATAGTTTCAAATTTCGTAGAGGGTAATTTTAATTATAAATTACGTCTCATTTTACGATCACAATTTTTCCATAAACATACTAACACTTTTAAAGCCTCCAAATACATTGCTCCAAAATTGGAACTATTTCCCCTTAACCAAAGCCTAACTAGTGCCGGCCCGAGTTCATATCCCGCTCCCTTTCACGAGAGGATTACAAGGCCTCATTATAAATCACGGACTATTCACGTAACTATATAAAGTTACTATTTGCTAGACTTTGGCCTCTTGGGGCCCCGTCTATCTCTGCAGAATGATTGTCATAGAGCTGTCTGATTTATTATTCTGTTAATCTGGGACCCATTTTATCTGGAAAATACAGATCGGCGCTGTTTTGTTTTGGAAAGTCATTTCGGTTGGCTTGGACTTTACGTTTATTCGATTTGAAAAATAATTATTTTCAAGGCATTGATGGAAGAGATTTGTGAAAGTACTCGTAAAACGTTCCTGTTTTCAGGTTTCATCTGATAATTTTAAAGGTGAGTTGTCGCTGATTCAATAAGATTTGTCCAGCTTTATAATTTGCGAATTTAGTAGCAACTATCCGCACGATTATGTCAATCAGAATCCAGAACGGAATTACATCTAATTCATATTGAATTGACGGCACGGTTGGCGCAGTGGCTGAGCGATTGACTGCTGCGTTGCGTGTCGCGGGTTCGATCCCCGCACGGAATAAATATTTGTATGGCCTACAGATAGTTGTTCCGGGTCTGGCTGTTTGTGTATGTGAGTTTAAATGTTTGTAAATGCACCCACGATACAAGAGAAATTCCTAGTGTGGGGCAACGTTTTTTAAAAAAGAAAAGAAAAAAAAGCTAGGTATACCCTCCAGAATCGTGGAAGTTACATACAAGTTCTTCATTTGTGACATGTAGATCTGTTGGACGTTACCAAACACTCTTTCATACGATAGAAGCATCGTATGTCCCTCAGAGCCTTTTCTCCCCCTCCCTTCTTCAGGGAGAAGGCCATAAAAGTAAGTTAAGAACGTTAACATGTTTTACGTTTCCAGTTGTTTTAAATCTCTGGTGGCCATCAATAGGTATATTGACTGGATGGTGGGCGAGCACCTGCGTCGTAAAACTTTGATAAAGAGGATTTTAGCATAATTCAACGAAGTTTTTCATTCTTGCAGCTTGCCCTTCAACGAACTTGTCTTGATACATTATCTTAGCTTGTAATTTACGATGATATGCTTTTTAGAATATTGAAAAATTTGTATGTAAACTTATAAATATTATGTTATACTGCATTCTGCTATTAACTAATGGGATTTAAGCTTATGTTTCAACAGATAATTTACAAAATTATTTTCTTTTTGTACAGATAAAAAGTGGCTCGTGGCTAAATAAGAACAGCCGCTCGGGTCGATCTTTAGGTTGAGCCGTGCTTACCTAGGTTGGTCCGTGGATGGGTGACCACCTATTACATACTGAGTTTCCTCCGTGCTTCGGAAAGCCGTTGGTCCCGGCTGTCATTTGTAAATCTTTGACAGTTGTTACAGGTAGTCAGTGACCCGAAAGTCTGACAACCAGTCTTACAAAGGGGTATCGTATTACCTAGCGCTAACTGGGTTGTGGAGGTCAGATAGGCAGTCGCTCCATGTAAAATACTGGTAATCAGCTGCATACGGTTAGACTGGAAGCCGACCCCAACAGAGTTGGGAAAAGGCTAGGCAAATGATGACAGATAAAAAGAAAACTGGTTAAATCCATTTTTCTCATTACATATTCAACCAAAACACACTTGCATCAACAACATAGCATAATCAGCCTACAATGTTCCCACTGCTGGGATACATGCCTACTCTCTATGAGAGAAAATGGGCCACAAATCCACCACGTGAGCCCAGTGCGGGTTGTAAGATGTCACATGTATTCGATTTTTTGGTTTTTTGTTGTTGTTGTGCTTGTTGCACACGAGCACAAGCTAAATTCAATCCCAAACGACTTCATCAGTTAGAACGCCGAAAACAACAGTCAACAAGGAAAATGCTATCAAACTGAATCGAATAAGTACATCGCACAAACAACGTCGGAGAACTGAAACTGAAATGAAGTCCGCGGAATCAACTTTAAATACATACCGAAAAACAAACTGGCAGGGATGGCACAGAGGGGGGGCGGTGGAAGAGTTCAAACAGCGAACAACAAACGTAACAGTAAATTACACAGCGATCCAGTTCAAACCGGAACACGCCAGTTATTTGTTCAGATGCAATCTCTTCCCATTCCGAGTATATGATTAAAACAGTGCAGGACACCATTCCTATGGGAAATCATCGGGGCGAACGCATTGCATAATTAGCAGTCGCAAAGGCGGTGGTATAGACAGCTCGTATTTTAGTGTCGCACGCTCTTGGTAGCGCAGGTTTTCCCATCTGCACTGGCTATGTCAATATGAGCTGTTTCGTGCATGACGTTTGTTCCTTTATTCATTATTTAAATGACCAGATTACTCGACATCTCATTATTTAGACGACTCGTAGTAAACAGGTATCTACTAAGTAAAAGCAATAGTTCACATTTCATAATCATTTGGTATTGAACCAGTTTCCCAACTGGAATCGAACATCAATCACAGCAAGAGAACTCCAACTTATCGCATCGCATATTTGATATTGCAGACATTGCTTTAAGGTCACCAATTAAATATATTCTCAGTCACAGTTCAAACACAAAACTTCCAACATCTTCTCTCTAAAGTTAATCTTAAATACCCTACGATAAGATATCGAAGACTTCACTAATACCTTTCAGCCGGCGGGCGTGCATAAGCGTTTGTGCAAATGTACGGAGTGGACATTCCACACAAATAAGTTCACTTGTAAAGGGAAACTGAAATAAAACTTTACATATTCCTTGTATGACTTGTATGTAGTCTGCTTCAATTATAGGAGCGAGTGTCCAGCATGAAATTCTTTTGAAATTAATTTTCCAATGAGAGAGTTTGAATTCTGTTTGTGGTTCGTGTGTTGCAGGTTTAAATTCAAATATTTGCATCAATGCCTTTCTCATTGTTTACACGATGTTCTAGAAATTAGTCTTGTTTAATTATTTCACTTTAAGAACATTTTGTTTATAGAAGAGAGAAATTACGAACATAACAAATGACTTACGACCTGAAGGAACTATTTAAGTAAGCCATTATTCAATCCATTTATATGGTGTCAGGCACATCAAAGCATTTACAGCCGATCCTATAGTAAACAGTAAGAGCACAACACAAGCCAAAACATCTATCAACAATACACCTTGAAGGCTTCACTAACACAAATATTCTGAAGCTCATCCAGCAATAATTGGAATGGATGTGTCGAGACCACGCCCAGACGAAGACGGTGAAAAGGCCCCAAATTATCTCGATGTCAACCAGGATGATTAAAAACCAGAACCTTATCACAATAACAATGCCATTAGTGGCAGCCATTAGCTTGAGACGTTTAGATGTTACGGTTGGGAGTCACGAAGATGTCGTGTCGTGAAGAAACAATTAAACTCTCTAGGGTCTCTAAATCAGATGGCGATCCGGAATCTTGAATTCGGATTCACTTGCCATAAGATGCGCAGGTGTCAAAGCATGCGGTACAAGATGTTAGGTGGGCCATTGCCTGCGAGTTAAAATTGCCACAATCAGCATACATAAATTAGTTAACAATCTCTGGTTACTGCCATCCTGCATCATCGATGACGTGCAAAGGCCCCACCCCATTACTTCCAGCTCGACTGATATAGGACTAATGTAAACCCTTGAAACTGATGTATTCCTAGATCGTCCCGCAATTTTCCATGGGGTCTGCTGCAAGGCCATCTAGTTATGCTAATACATGGCATTCTGACCCACAGCTCATTTCATGCAACCTGGGCTAGCCTAATCACACGTCAGCTTTATGACCTTTTGAGCAAAGTGCGTAAACAGGGTTCTGAAACATAGTGTGCTGTTGCAAAATAAAAAGCTGCGCTCCATCGTACTTCATCGATAAATCAAAATAATAGCTCGACACACAAACCTTGTTACTTTGTATGTAAACAAACTTCCCCAACAAGATACAACCACCATTAAAGTCACAACACATCGTGTCACTAATTATAAAAACGCAAACTTGTACACGTCATCAAGTCGCATGATTGATGGCCCTTGCCGACTCACCGACAATTTTTCCATTCATCATAGTTAATTTTATTGAAGCGTCGTGTGTGATGAATTAGTCTAAGCGTCTAACCTGGCATACTAATAAATACACGTGGTTCGTTAGTCCACTAATGGACTTAATTCGTTAGCTGCATTTTATTCTCTTGTCATGAACATCGTCGGTAGTAAATGGCGATTGTGATCAGGTGTTATTTTGTGGGTGTGCTGGTTTGTAAAGAAATGGCTTTTGGGTGTAACTTGTTGTTAGTACTTGCTTGAGTGATTAGTTTAGTTTGTTATTTTTATTAGACATGCTAGAGAGGGACGGACTGTTCAAATATTGAGAACATAGAGAACCGTAAGGAAAAATATGTATACGTAATACGTGTTTGTATACGTGCTTATGTATATCAAATCAAATCAAATCAAAATATTTTTATTTCACATAGGCCTACATGGGCACATATGAAACGTCGAAAAAAAGGTGCACGGTTCGGGTTGGTCGTTTCCTATGGAGAAGAACCGGCAAGAAACTCCATGGTTACTCTTTTAAAATGATTAGATTTTACAATATTATTATTTTTTAAGTTAATTAAAGGTTTAAATATTTACAGCATTACAGCAGCATGTTACAGCATAAGTACTCAAATATGGGGGGACAGCATAGGCCCGACAATAAGTCGTTGCTTACTACACAAAAAAACGGAAAACAAGATAAGAGGTTAACAAAAGTTAACACACCTCTAGGAATCTACAAGGCCTATACTGTATGCTTAGTGCGAGTCTCATACTAAAATTCGAGTAACGTCTCGATCGCGTAAATCGAGTTTACGTCAGACGCATCGACCACCGTTAAATTGTGAGTGTGGGTTACCAATACATACAACTTACTCACCGCGTTCATTCACCGTGAGAAGTGACGATTGGTGAACGAACGAAACGAACAACCGATCGAATGTTGGTAACCCGGCCAAAATAAATCGACATTCGTATTTTGTGTTCATGGTAGAAGCGACTGCCTATTCAAATTGTGGTGGTTATACAACGAATTTGGAGGTTAATTTTTGTTTGTGTTTACAAAAGTTTGTGATTTGCATACTTACAGTTTTTAATATTATTGATAAAAATGAAGTCTACCCCGTCCCAATTTGAAATGCTGGTGACATAAATGAAGCAGTAAGTGTAATTTATATAATTTGGTGTGTAGTGAACTTAATCCAAATGGTGAACTTTGTAAAACTAAGTTTGTTACTTTTTAGGCATGGAGATCTAAGCAAATTATCGACTAATGCCCGAGGTAGGATAACGAGCATACGGAATTGGGAGGAATTTACTGCTTTATTGAACAGTGATGGTGCTGGTGACACTAAAACCACAGAAATGGAAGTAGGTTTGTCAAAAAGTTTATTGCTAACCCAGTTTGGTTTGAATTGGATATGGTGATGGGGAATAAAGTGTTGGCTTCTTTGTATGCTTTAAGGCTTGGAGTGACTTCAAGAATAATACCAAAAAAAGCTGCACGTTTGCATCAAGCAGCTAGTGGTACTGGTGGTGGGCCCGCAGTTTCTGCCAAATTATCTGATCTAGAACAGTGAGTTCTAAATCTGATGGGTTTCCAAGTAGCTACAGAATTGGCAGTGGAAGAGGCTGGGTTGTCACAGGTATATTTTAAATTCTTATACCGATATTACATACATGGCTTGTTGATTTGATGATTGATTGCGGTACCTACATTGGTGTCTTATAAATTGTATTCTCTTACAGGAAGTTCACATTCAGCACAGTCCTAACAATGATGATGAACAAAGCACACAAAGCTCTCCATCAGTTTGAAGAATGTAAGTTGCCTGGAATATAACCTTGTTCTTTAAAAATGGGTACCTTATATGGTTTCTAATAAAACATGTAACATAATTATACATTTTCTGTTTCAGATTCTCTGAAATGCGAACCAAGTTGAGACTAATATTGCCTCAACAGCTCAATCACCACTGTCACCGTCACTCTTGCAAATTTCAAAGAACAACAACACAAAGATAACATCAAATTGAGAAGAGAGCAGAATCGAATAATAGACTGGCAAGCAATAGGCGGAAGAGTTGTTAATGTTTTGGAATAACTAGCTGATAAATACTCTTAAGATTAATTACAAAAATTATCTTTACAGTATTTATCAACTATGTTCTTGTTAATAGAGAAATAATAAATAAATAATATAATACAGGCCTTTGCCCAGCCATAGGACAGTTACAGGCTGGTATTGTTATTATTTTATTTAGAATATCTTTATTACACACTCAGCAACACAGAATCGCGCTTATCTTGCATATTCTACCTGCAATAACAAAAACTTTCAAGTGTTTCCAATGTTTCTTTCTTATGAGAGGGGTACAAAAAACGTTTACATTTAGTCCAAGAGTGCAATTTAATAGTGCATTAGGGAGTCACTTTAATTTTTTTGTGGAATTATGTTACTGAGTGTTTTATGATGTTATTCCACTTGATGCAATTTACATTCTACAGATTGGAGTGTTTCCTTTATAACTGTTTATGTTACTTTAAATGCTGAAACTATAATGAAGTCCGAACTCAACTGTGAATTATTGTCATGATAGTAATATCGGACTTATACGGGTATTCACTCATCTTATGTTTTACACATGGTAAATGTTGCAAAATAGTCTTTAAGTTAAATGATTAGAACCAAATTACTGATTATATCATGCTTAACTAAAGCAGGTGTTATGTGTGTGTGCATATTTTATTTGTGTTTCTCATGTCTGGAACAATTAACTTGTTATTTATTATTATTGTGTAAATAGTTATCTAATAGTAATAGTATCTAATATTTGAAGTGTTGTAAAAAATATCAAAATAAAGTTCCTGGTTTGAACCATAATTTCAAGAAAGAATTATGTTAATAAAAGTATTGCAACCTTAGTGTTTGGTATTTTAATACTGTTCCTTTATAATAAAGTAGCTTAGCGTCATTTTACAATGAGCTCACTAGGTATATTCTTACAAATCTATACTTAGAAATGTTTAGTATTATTAATTTTACTTAATATGCAGTGTGTGATGAATGTTACACAAGCAGTTGCTCCATATAAATGTACCATGGGTATTCTGCAGCATCAAGTGAAATTGGAAGCCCAAACCAACGTTGGGCAAGCCTTAAGGTCTGATTTTGGTTAGGAAAACAAGATTATAGTGTTATACAAGTGTTTCATAATTTATTCTAGACCAATCAGTCACTTACAATGCCTTAACTTATATAGAAATCTAATTTAAGAAACTAAATAAGAGTAAAAAGATCTCGACCATTTTAGGGATCTAAAGAATACAATATGTGCCGCCACCATCGGCAAGATACAAATATCTATAAAATACTAGCTTCATAGGAGGAACATGGTACTTACTCACACATGTGCTATGCAAGTACATAATTAACATATTACAGATTTAATTTATCAAAAAAAAATTAAACTAATATGTACAACAACATATGCTTAATATCATAAACATCATTAGGTATTTTAAAATTAAATGTGTTCAAGTCTTCTAACTAATTGTTCCTTTAGAACCCTTTGATTAGGTCAGACGTTGAACCACCTATTACTCTCTCTGTGGGAATGGGCTCAGTGTTATCTAGTTCTTCATGTTCCAATCCTAAAAACAAAAATTATTTATTAAATACTCATTTGTGCCATTGATTACTTAATTAATACCAGTGATGTCCTCTTCATCTAGAACATTCAGATCAATGCCAATATTATGTAAAACGCAGTAGGCTTGTATAATTCTTGCACATTTCAGCGGCTTGTAGTAGTAGAGCTCTCTATCTTTGTTTAGACATCGCCATCGATTCTTCAAACATATTTTCTATGACGACTGGCTGCCACATGCTTATGGTTGTAATTGTCTTTTGGTGCAAGGACTGCATATAATGGTTGATATCACTGCAGGCTTTCCCATATAAAAGAATCATGATTTGCACCTTCAATATTGGCATTTACATTTAAAATTCTATATTGGTCATCACATATATCTGTAAAATAAAAATACAGTTAAGAAAAATAAATCTTTAAGAAGTTAAGAATAAATCATAACTAACTAGGTATATCTAATTAAATTATTATTTACCATTTGAACATTTATTGAATGATAGTGCTTCCGGCAATAAAACAGATGTTCTTCATCTTTTGGTGGGCCATATATTCTAAAATAGCTACAATCAATACACCCGATTACTCCGGGTATTCCATAATTGTCACAAAACCTGAAACAAACAACATACATTTCATATTACAATGATACTGATATTGAATAATTATTTACAGTATTTAAATCATTTAGACCATACCTTTGACTGATTGTTTGCCTGGTTATTGAAGTATTAGGAAACCCAATATATTTTCTTAGTAAGTATGTTCTTATGTGTCAGAGCCTTGGTTCCCTCTTCAGTGTACACTACACATTTTTTGTGAAACGTTTTTATCAACTCCCACTGGGCGCTGGTAAGACCCAGTTGCATAAAAAAGGAGGGCTGTAAGGACCTAAAATAATAAACATGGAAAATAAGGACATTGTGCCAGGGGGCAGGTTGAAAAAAGTGTTTCAAAAGTACTGATACATTACCTTATTTTTCAAGGATACCCGTTGAAACGACTAAACCAGCCAGCTACCTAAGCTCTCGGCACAAAAACCTGACAAAACTCTTAGGAAGCCTATATCTTCTCTTAAATTCAGCCTCCGGAAGGTCTCTTAGCGGATTGCTCGGGTGACGTGCTCTTGTACGACCAAAGCACGTTAAATTACGCTCATCTTGTGCTCTCGCGGTCTCAAACATCCTCCAAGCGAAATACATACGAGATGCCATTGTAATTTTTATTCACAATATGAAATTAAATTAAATTACTTTGTTATTTCACCACTCTCGCGATGCTCTCACCACAAAATCTTACGTGACAACTTTACGCGCTCGCAAGTGACTGCGTTTCTTATTCGAGCTGTCAAAACTGTCAAAATTGTAACTTACACTCGCGTTACACATGCAAAATGCTCGAAACCGTGCTCACTTGCGAGGAGCACTCACTCGTCACCATCGACGACGTAAATTTTAAAACTCACACTCACAAAATTTAGTTCTCACGTATGACGCTAGGTGGCGCTTACCCAGCGCCATACAAATATGCGTAAACGTTAACGCGCTCGATACGTAAAAAAAACTTGCACTAAGCATACTGTTCACACATTCACAAACAATAGTTAAAAATAATCTATATTATATGATACTATTATTTTTAACACACTACTATATTATGTAGCTTATGAAAACGGAGCTGGTGCTACTTTGGGGGTACGGAGAACAGGGCGTTAAGTTCTTCATCCTCCATAGAAAAGGGATGATCCTCCGACCAGACGGGTGTAATGTCTAGTGAAGAACCCGACAGTTGTTGTCGGGTTCTTCTATATATTCTTAATTCACGAACTTTACTTGCATAGGGTTTAGATGTATTTCGATGTTTAGTTCATCATCTGTGTAATAGATGGCGTTGTAGTACTCTTTGTACTGCCACTGCACTACCACAGGCAACAGACGATAAAGATCTATAATCTTCACAGCGCAAGTAAGTAGTCATGTCATCTATTTAAGTTTGCAACTAATGTACTACAAAAAGATACAGGCTGACCGAAGCCTTGTGTTACATGTAAGAGCCAAATAAGGGGACGTTACAAGGGTAGTCGCGTGCGATCGGTTAACAAATGTGTCAGTATGTGCATTATCGCAAACATTTTAATTTTTCTTTACTTTAAGCGACTTCTAAAGCAGGAGAAGCTTCATTTGAGGACATTGCTACTATTTAGTACATATTTAATATATTGAAAGAACAGCTGTATCCCGTGTCATAACTAAAAGGATTAAGGGAGACGCGAACAAAGTCACTCATTTGTTCGGAAAAGTGGAAGGCGTCTAAGGTCGCAGTGATCCGCGTTCACGTTCAACAAACAAAATTAACACGAAAGTCGCGCGTCTGCACAATTGCTTTGGTTAGGGCGCTGCCTCGCTTATTTACTCGCTTTGAAAAAATAAACTGTTCCTATAATATTATTAAAATAACTTTTTACCGACTTTCACAACGTAATTAATTTCAATAACAAAGACCTTTTAAATGTTTTCTTTGTAAAGGTTACGTTGAATAAAAAGGGTTATTATATAATTGACCTGAGAACATTTTGCGGAAGTTGTAATTATAAGTACATTTACTTTGAGTCGGTTATTAAAGTGCCATCACTGAATATTATTACATATTTGTTAAATTCATTAGTGAACATAATGGAATTACTTCCAAATTTTTCCACTTGTACGTTAAGAGGGAGTTCGTGGAGCTCGTTGCTAACTAATAACAGCCACTCGGGTCGATCTTCAGGTTAAGTCGCGCTTGCCTAGGTTGGTCCTTGGATGTACCACCAATTACCTAGGTACTAGGTACTTACCGAGTTTCCTTTGTGCCTCAGAGAACACGTTAAGCTATTAGGCTATAGGTCCCGACTGTGATTTGTAGATCTTTGACAATCGTTACAGGTATTCAGAGGCCTGAAACTCTGACAGCCAGTCTTAGTAAGGGGTATGGCATTACCCAGTACTAACTGGGTTGTGGAGAACCGCTCCATGTAAAATACTGGTATTCAGCTGAATACGGTTGGACTGGAAATCGAACCCAACATTGTTGGGAAAAGGCAGGCAGATGATGACGTCAAGAGAGAATTAAGTAGGTATTATTGTTATAGTCATGTTCAAGTTATTATACTGATTTAAGGATCAGTCTAACTGAAATGTTAGTTTAAGGTTTTTGAAAACTACTGGAGTTTGTATGAGAGTTTTATCATCGAAAACAGAGATTAGAAAAATTATTTCTTTAAAAATTTTGTGCAATTTTTTGTTACAATAATTACGTCGTTCGTATTTCAATGTAAAAATAGATTCAAAGACGAAATATTATAATAATTCTTGTAACAAAAATCAAGTTAGTTTTTTATTTTAAAGAATACTAGTTTATGCCTGCGGCTTCGCCCGTGTGGAGTTCGATAACTGTCCGACGGGATATTACTACCGGGATAAAAAGTATCACATATACATAAATCCAGGTATAACCTATGTGTGTGCTAAATTTCATACAAATCCGAACGATAGTTCGTAGAAATAGTTTTTGCGTGAAAGAGTAATAAACATCCACCCATCCATTCTCACAAACTTTCGCATTTATAATATTAATAGGATTCGTACTACTTCACCTATAAAGCAAGTAAAGCAAGTCTTAAACGTATGGACCTGAAATCATTAAACTAAAAGAAAAATTCCAAACATAAAATGACCCATTAAGTCACTCAAAATCCATAATCCTTGTTAGGAACCTTCTCAAATGATCCCAACACACTGCAACGGTGACATACCGTAAACAATTTGCATATTCCCTGGGCGAACAAGACAAGTAAACAACTTCATTAAATCTGATCAAAGCATGGCAGACGAGCAAATCTGCTTGCTTAGGGGGCCGAGATCGTTAGGATCCGAGGACCAGTCTTAAAAGTCGGTACTAGTGTTTGGGGATGATTATCTGTTTAATGATTTAATGATTTGGTTTAATGATTTATGTGTGGCCTGTAAAATTTGCTTTAAAATTATCTAGTCTTGGTGGACTTTAAAAGAGACCTATTTTCCTCTGACTTAGTGCTATTGTTTCTTGTTGCCTATCAAACACCAAATTAGTATATTCTTTAACAATTTACAAATAATACGAGTAGCATGTATAAATGTGATGCGGAGGAATGAGGAAAATGTTGGGTATGAATGTATATGGCTATGAGAGTAGCGGAACACCGAAGAAACGATGGATGGACTGTGTGAAGAATGATATGGCTAGAAAGGAGGTGACTGCTGAGATGAAGAGTAAAAGAGAAGTATGGAAGAAGAAGACATGCTGTGCCGACCCTGTAAACCACCAATAAATTGGGGAAAGGGTAGGAGAATGACGATTATGATGATCTCACACAGAACGATTTTATTAAATATTGCTATCAAGACTACATTGTTTACGAGGTGGTGGTAAGTTTTGCCATTATTACATTATTTTCCATTTTACTGTTGTACATGTTAATTAACTAAAAACTGATAGGTAACTAAAACAGATTAAAAAAACTAGTATATTAATTTTTTAACTACCACTAATTATTATTATTTATTTATTAAGTAAATAAATAAAATAAATAAATGTACTTTTTTATTTATTAAATAAATAATAATAATTACAGTAGTTAAAAAAATAATGCACTATTTTTTAAAATCTTTTTTTAGTTACCTATCAGTTTTTAGTTAAGTAACAAAAAAAACTCATTCATTTTTTAACTACCAGTAATTATTATTATCACATAATTCAGGACTCCAAGATACTTATAGAAATCCAATACTACAAAAGAATCACAATTTGTATACCAAACCATTATTCCTTCAAATCTTTTGCATGTCCACGAAGCAAAATACGGTTCAATTCTCAGTGCATTCTAAGTCTCAGAATCATGGTTCCTCTCTCTCCCCATTGCGAGTGCATACGTCAGGAATAAATCAGGCAAGGTTTAGATAGATGCACCTTAAATCCGGTACTGATCCGGCATTAAACGGCAATTTCTGTACGCGAGAACTCCAGACTATAGTGTCGGGGACAATTGCTTTGTGACGGCTAGTACTGAAATGTTTTTGGGAGTTGGAGACATTGCAACAATGTAAGCAAAATTAAATGTAAGTAGTTTACTGTCAATTTTAAGCACAAAACACACATTTTATCACAAAAATCTGCTCAAAGCTACAATAGAGATAGCTTTAAGGAACTTAATAATGTTGAGAGGACAGCGTTGTTGATAAACATTCGAGGAATCGGTTTCAGAAATGTATTTAAAAAACATTATGATGATGGTAGTTCTCTCTTAGGCTAAAACTTTTAGAATACTTGTACAGCTATATCATTTGAACACACAAATAAAAACAGATACAATAAAAATAGAGAAGGAAGCAGTTTCCTTTACAAAATGAGACACAAAAGAGATTGAGATTTTTGATTTTATTGATTGAAATTGCTACTCAAAAACCAAGTCAGTGTGAACAAGAACAAATTCACTTCAAAAATAAAGCCAAAAAGTCTAGCAAATGTATCAAAGCAGATAGGGCACTTGAAACCACTCCTCGTTTCGATACAGCCAGTGAATAGCAGAGCCTTTACAAAACGCAATGTCTCAACATATAACCTGAAGGCTTTGTTGAGCGAAATTACGCGAAATTCGCAACACATGTGTGCACATCTTTTCAAAAGCCAACCGAGGATCTCATTCGCTTGTAAGAAAGATTCCCTAATGAAGACAGGGTGGGACGTTCAACACCCTTTTGTTTTCAACTAAGCCTGTGTTTTAGAGCTCATTAAATTAAAGGATGAGATTTACACTCGTTAGGGTGGCAACGGTCGCGTTTTTGTTCCACTGAATGTACGTTTAGAGCTTTTCCGTAAAGTTTTGTTAAAGAAAAAATGTGTGGTAAACATTTTTGCAAATGAAATTTTTCGTGTTTACGTTTTTCCTGTTTTGTGAATGTTTATTTTTGGAGTGAATAGAGAATGGACTTACATGTGGTTTGTTAATGATGTTGCGACGCAATGGGATAATTATCACAGTTGTAAAATTATTTTTTGATGCTGAATTGTACATTTTTAGCAGAAAATTTGTTAAAAGCGGTCCGAAAAATTAAAAGGTACTGCAAGACTCAAGCATGATTTGCTTTAGTTTATAATAATTTTGCTTATAATATTTGCAACATAGTAAAGAAAACACTCACACATTCAAGAACAGAATCCTCCACGCTCATTAGAAGTAATCAAACGATGACTTACCTGCAAACAAAAAGCAAAGTTGTAATTTTGACCAAACACAGCTTGATACATGAAGAAAATATGTAGTTTCTTAAAACGTACATTTTACAAACAGATATTAAACAAACTATAAAATAATCGAAACTCTATTTAACGTATGTTTGCATGGCAATTTTATGGCGAAATGTTTCATTGCACTAGTTAACTCATCGTAACACGCGTTTACGCTGAGCATGCAGCACCGCCAGCATGCGTCATTTTGCAACTATGCATTTACCGGAAATTCAATAGAATTATTTTTCTTTGTATTGTATTGAGTCTTGCATCAGCCATCAGCTTAATATCCTGTATTTTTATAATTAAATTAATATTGTAATAAATAAATATTTTTTTAACTAAAATCCCGACCGCCGAAACTTAACTGGCGCAGTCGGTAGGATCGCGACGTTCTAAGATCGAATCCAACTCTTCATCTTAAGAGCGACGGTTCTCAAATCGTTTCTTCGTGATCTACAAAGAACCTATCGCGCGGTCGGACACCTCTACGGTCATCGGGATAAATCTCCGGAGAATTGGAGGAAGCTGCGCTGGCCGAGACTCGACTCGACAGGAGATGCAGTGGCTGCTTTGGTAAGTACTCTTATTTGCCAAGTGTCCTTGCTCGATTTCCTGCCTTATTTTAATTTGTGTATTAAATGTTAATCTATGTGTATCTGTCTATAAGCTAAAATCGCAGTAGGCAACCACAAAATTATAATAAGTAGCGTTAAGTATCCCACGAGTAAATTCCAAGTGTTTAATTTGACACCTCTATTGTTTTACGTCAAGCGCCACTAGGCCGGCAAGCTACAGAAAAACAATGTCGCTCAGGGATTATGATGCTAACTATAAACCGTACAAACTAATTGCAGATTTAATGCCAAGATATGATGGTAATCCTAAATTACTCAATTATTATATTAGGGAAGTAGAAAACTTATTACAGTTAACTTCAGAGGCAGATCGTGCGCACCCAGCGTTTATCTGCTTAATTAAAAGTAGGCTCAGTGGTCCAGCCGTAGACGCAATAGCGTACGAAGGCTACTTAAACTCATGGCCATCAATTAAGAATGCGTTAACTAGACGCCTTGGTGAACCACGAAATGAAATACAAGTAATGCAGGAGCTAACGCGAGTGCGTAAGTCTAAGGGAGAAGATGCTGAAAGCTTCGGCAAACGCCTCCGTGAGCTGTTGGATACTCTGTATTCCGTAGGGGAGCATGGCAATAAATCGTATTACGAAAAGATGGTTATTGAACAGTACATAAACCAGTTAGACTTCCACGTCTCGTTGGGCGTTCGAATCGCTAAACCGGACACCTTCGAAGCAGCCATTATAGCGGCTAGACAAGAAGAAGCTAGGCTTTCATATAATAGAGCTAATTACAGTAATAATAATCCTTCAACGTCACAAGCAAAGCCAAAGGAGTTATCTAAACCACCAGGCAATAATAATCCCATCCGTAATACAGTAAACCCATTTGTACCTGGCTTTATTATTCCCCCACAAAACTTTTTACCTCAACAAAATAATATGACCCCCGAACAGCGTCAACAATGGGTACAATCCGTGTTACCCTGGAAGGCCAGGCCAGCATCAGGTAACTCTAGACCAAATGGTTCAAATAACTTTAGGAATCAACCTAACATTCCAAAACCACCGGTTCCCACACCAGTATCATCGGACGTCACAATGCGTACGGTAGGTAAGCCAGAAAAACCACAGTTCGCCCAGCAGTTGTTCTACATCCCGATTCAGATGGCCACTCAAGATCAACCAGGACCTAGTGACATAGGGTTCTATAACGATGTCACAGACGGCAACAGTAACGGCATATCGGTCGAGCCGAATGCAAACACGGTCGAACAAGAGGTAGGTGGTGACCAGGATTTTCCCTTGGACACCAACCGAGACAGCCAGACGTAGTTTCAATAAATTTCCAGACCAAGAAATATTTACCGTACATAATACTACCAGAGTTTGACGGTAAGTTTCTAATAGATACAGGGGCCAGTCATTCAAATATAGCAACTGACGTAGTTGCAGGCACCATATTTGAGTACTGCGTAGAAACAGAACCCTTTCAAATTAATACGGCACACAGTTCATCAGTTCACGACAAGGTAGTCTACCTTCCTTTACCTCCCGCGTTTAATAGCGATATAACACATAAGTTTCTAATATTCGACTTCGATCCTAAATATAAAGGTCTTATCGGAATTGACCTTCTGCAAAAACTAAAGAGTAACATTGATTTAAATAATAATGTTTTACGTACATCTACAGCGGAAATACCAATACACTTTAGTTCTCCACCCCAAAAGATAAGTATCGAACCTAGATGCGAAAAGATAGTCAAAGTAAAAACCAACTACTTAGATGGACAATACCTTCACGACGATTTAATCTGGTCAGATGGTTTAATGTCCCCAGCAGCTATAGTCAACGTTACAAACGGTTCTTTTAAAACATCGGTAATTAATCATAGTGATCAAAAGAAGTGTATCCCGTTTAACCCGTCAATTGAATTAGAGAAATTTTCCAAGGTCAACTATAATAATAATCACGATATTAATACCATACAGGTTCAATCTAACATTGACCAAATATTAAATGAAAACCTTCAGAAAATCCGTACAGATCACATGAACGAAGAAGAAAAGCGCGAAATAATCCGGATATGTTATCAGTATAGGGACTTGTTCTATGCAGAAGATATACCACTCACTTTTACACACGCTGTTAAACACGAGCTCAGATTAAGCGATAATACACCAGTTTTCGTACGTAGTTACAGACAAGCTCCTCAACAACGCGAAGAAATTTGTAAACAAGTAGATAAGCTCCTTCAGCAAGGTATCGTGCGAGAGAGCATATCTCCTTGGTCATGTCCCGTGCATATCGTACCCAAAAAACCCGATTCCTCAGGCAACGTCAAATGGAGGCTTGTAATTGATTACAGACGACTCAACGATCGTATCATTGAAGATAAATACCCCTTACCAAACATACACGACATACTAGATAGATTAGGACGAGCACAGTACTTCACAACCCTAGACCTTGCTAGCGGTTTTCACCAAGTGGAAATGCACCCCAATGATATTGAAAAAACCGCATTTACCACTGAACGAGGACACTATGAGTTCCTTAGAATGCCCTTTGGACTCAAAAATGCACCAAGTACATTTCAAAGGTTGATGGACCATATATTAAGAGGCATAGATAATGTCTACACCTACTTAGACGACGTAATAATAATATCTACGTCATTGCAGCAGCACATAGAAAAACTAAAGCAAGTATTCGAGCGATTCAAAACACATAATCTAAAGATTCAGTTAGATAAATCGCAGTTCTTACAAAAACAGGTTAACTTCTTAGGACACGAGCTAACAGATGAAGGATTAAAACCAAACAAAGACAAGATAAAAGCCGTACTTAACTTCCCCCTACCTACGTCTCAGAAGGAAATAAAAGCCTTCTTAGGTTTAGTCGGATATTACAGAAAATTCATAAAAGATTTCGCCAGACTTACGAAACCAATGACCCTTTGCCTTAAGAAAAATAGTAGAGTCGTACACTCCCCAGACTTCTTAGAAGCTTTCAATAAGTGCAAACAAATTTTAACTAACGCCCCAATACTACAGTACCCCAATTTTGATGAGCCTTTCATCCTCACCACCGATGCTTCAGATGTAGCATTAGGTGCGGTATTATCTCAAGGAATAGTAGGATCTGACAAACCAGTAGCATTTGCATCCCGAACACTATCAGATACCGAATCTCGTTACTCTACAATAGAGAAGGAGCTACTCGCTATAGTATGGGCAATTAAATACTTCAGACCCTATCTTTACGCTAGAAAGTTTATCATCTACACAGACCACAGGCCTCTCACTTGGCTAATGTCATTAAAAGATCCTAACTCTAAATTAACTAGATGGCGTTTAAAACTATCGGAATATGACTATAAGGTTGTATACAAGAAGGGTCGTCAAAATACTAACGCAGACGCTCTATCACGTGTTAAAATCTTCCATGGCAGTGTTGACTCTCTAGCTGTTAATTTAGACGATAACGAAGATGATGAGATAATTAATAGAATATTCGAAAATGCACGTAGGGAAGCCGAAAATCAAATAGACATAATAGCATCCAATGAAAATATACAACCACAAAACCCAAGCATTCCTGAATCTCACATAGGCACAGATAGTATGAGTATAGTATCAGCTGAATCTGAATTAGTGTCTACGAGACATACACAGCCTGATAATGAAGCTAGAGGCATACCCATCATTACAGACGCTATTGACAGGCAGTTGAAGCAGTTCCACGTTAGGTCCACGCCTGGATCTACGTATAGAGTAGATAACAGATCCACTAACTCAAAAGTAGTTATAAAAGATGTCTTTATCCCAGTAAACAATACAGAGTCCGAGATAATTAGATTCCTTAAAGAACACACCATCGCTGACCGTGTATTCCATTGTTACTTTCATAATGAAGAGTTATACCATGCCTTTTCTAGAGTTTACACAACAATATTTAACGACAGAGGTCCTAAACTACTTAAATGCACAACACGCGTAACTCTTGTAGAAAACAAACCTGAACAACAAGAGTTGATTAAGAAATACCACGAAGGTAAGACGGTTCACCGTGGTATTCAGGAGACGTACAAGCAGTTGCACAGAAATTATCATTGGCCAAACATGCTCCTTACGATTCAAAGCTTCATTAATCAATGCGACACTTGTTTGAAATCTAAATACGAACGCAACCCTCTTAAACCACCCCTAGCTATAACCGATACACCTCGCAAACCGATGGAACATATATTTATGGACCTATATTCAACCGGAGGCGCAACGTTCCTTACAGTCATCGATAACTTTTCTAAATACGCCCAGGCAGTCCAACTAACAGCATGCAGCAGTGTCCATATAGCTGAAGCACTACTAAACGTTTTCTCAGTGTTAGGCTTACCAAATAAAATAACCACAGATTCAGATACTAAATTTGACAACGATGTTATTAAAGAAATATGCGCACTACATAACATCCACGTACATTTTACAACGCCTTATAACCCTAATTCTAACTCCCCTATTGAACGTTTGCATTCTACCCTAGCTGAAATAATCAGGATTCAAAGAATGACTAACAAAGATGACCCCATACAGCTAATCATGAAGTACTCTATAATAGCATACAACAACGCTATCCATTCGGCAACAGATTATACACCTCATGAGTTATTATTCGGACACACAGCATCTAGAAACCCATTAGAATTATACTATCCAAAAGAATTTTACCAAGACTATGTTATTAAGCATCGTGCCAATGCAGAAGCAGTTCAAGAGTGCATCGCTGCACACATGTCCAAAAACAAGGAGCAGGTGATCGCTAAACGCAACCAAGAAGCAGAAGAAATGAAATTCAAGGTAGGTGAAACTGTCTATAAACAGGTAGCAAAGTCAGCACGCAGTGACAAAACGAAGCCAGTCTTCAAAGGACCATACAAGATTATACACCTTCACCCAAATAACGTAGCCGAAATAATAGGTAACCATCCAAATTCTAAGTCCATTAGAGTTCACTTCAAGCTACTACGGAGGCCTCATCTTGTTGCAGGACCTTCATCGCAGGAGCCGTCGTGCTCAACACAACAGCAACCGTAACCATTACCCATGTAGATAATGACAATGGGATCCTCCTCCTAAAACAAGGTCAACTCCTTAAACAAGACAACTACTTTAGCCTTGCTTGCGTTTACAATATAACCAATCTGCATTTTACATCTATCCAATTGATGTCCTTATATTCAAACACGAAAAACGCTGAGAATTCAGCATCTGGAGATTTACATAAAACGTATAGGAATCAAATAGAATATAGCCTTAGTATTATTGGTAAGAAAATTAAGTTTTTAACGCCGCAAGTTAGAAAGCGACGCGGTCTTATAGATGGATTAGGTACTGTCGTTAAGTCTATCACAGGTAACCTCGACCATGAAGATGCAGCTAAGTTCGAAGAAGAAATCTTTAACATTAAAAACAGAGTTAAAAACGTTCAGGATTCACAAAGGAAATCCTTAGTGTTAGCACATAATACAATAGATGAGTTCAGTAAACAGTTAACAAAATTAAACAACAATCAGAAACATTTGGCTAGTTTATTACAAAATATCACTAATAATTCCAACGACTTATCTAACCATTTACGTTTCTTAGATATTTACGTACAGATAGATTTTAGTTTACAGATAATTTTGGATAGGTTAATGTTATTAGAAGATGCTATGACTTTTGCTCAGATGGGCACCATGCATCCTAGTATTATAAGCCCTCAGAATCTAATAGATGAGTTAAGAAATTTAGAAAGTATGTTTTCGTTTAAACCAGTAGCTAGTATTAGTATTAGTAACATATACAGGATAGAAAAGTCAATCAAAGTTAAAGCTTACAGTACAGAACACTCGGTTAATTTTATTCTCGAAATCCCCTCAATTACCCCAGAAACATACGACCTTATTCACCTTTATTCAATCCCAAATAAAAATAACCTTACTATAATCCCTAAATCCAAATACCTAGCACTTGGTAACGATGAGTACGCTTACCTGGAAGAAGACTGTCAGCCACTGACCGACGACACCCAGCTCTGCAAGCTCCTCGACACCAGAAGAATCGAAGACACAGATGACTGCATACTATCACTCATTCAGCATCATCCAGCTAATTGCACCCACGCTAAGATGAACTTAAGAAGAGGAAAAGTTCAGAAGATTGGAGATAACAACTGGCTAATAGTCCTCAGAGAAGACGAAGTCACCAAAACACAATGCAATACCAAGACAGACTACAAGAAGCTATCTGGAATTCATCTCGTTACACTAACGGAAGATTGCCAGATGAACATCATGAACAAGACACTACGGTCTCACACTGACACGGTCGTCATCAACGAGGTTATACCGTTACCAGAGCAGCATCAAGTCTCAGAACAATCAATACAATATGAACTTCAATTAGAAGACATCTCATTAGACAGCATCCATGAACTGATCAATAGGGCAGGAGACATATCCGCGCCAGAAGAAGATTATTGGCCAATTATAGCAGCTACACCTAGCTGGAACACAATCATCCTATATATCCTACTGGTCGCCGCAGCATCCTGGAAGCTGTATCAATGGAAAACTAAGAACATCCCGGAGGACACCAAGGGCAGCGCGGACGCCGCCAGAAGCAAGAGTTGCTTCTATCTTATGGAGGGAGGAGTTAACTCATCGTAACACGCGTTTACGCTGAGCATGCAGCACCGCCAGCATGCGTCATTTTGCAACTATGCATTTACCGGAAATTCAATAGAATTATTTTTCTTTGTATTGTATTGAGTCTTGCATCAGCCATCAGCTTAATATCCTGTATTTTTATAATTAAATTAATATTGTAATAAATAAATATTTTTTTAACTAAAATCCCGACCGCCGAAACTTAACTCACTGCATATTATTTTGATCTATTGTACCACATTTTCTACAAATAAATGATTTTGACTTTGACTACGAAATGAATATTATAATTATTATTTTTATTGAAACAACTTCACAGTCTCAAGATAATAATATAATAAGCTGGCAACACTTACGTCAACCAAACGTCTTTAAATATGTGATTTACCAAATATTTTTAAATTTAAATAGTTAAAATTATACCGAAAGCAACATAAACAACCATAAACATCATTTTTTATTAACAGTTTTAATAGAATAATCAAAGAACGAACACCAAAATGGAAATAATTGTTAAATGCAAAAAAGAAAAACCAACCATTGATCTGACACAATGTGTCAGATGTCAAAAAAAATTTTGGTAAAAATGTGTTAAAGATCGGAAGATGTTGACAAGATCAGCTGCTCGACGCGCACGCCTATCGCCTCCGGACCCGTCGCTCAGCTCCGCCTCGCCGCCGCCGGACTCCAGCCCCGTCGTGAGTGCTGTGACACCGGCCGTGGCAGTTGCGTCGAGCTCGAGTGACGAGTATTTCTCTCCGCCCACGACGCCACCACCTGCTCGTCGACGGGGAGGACGCCGGCCGCCGGACGGTTTAGGACCTCGAGGCCCACCGGCCTCTGATAGGGTCCCAGCTCCCGGCGGGAGTGTGCAGCGCATGCGATGGACGCAATCCATCAATGAAAATGTCATGCGCGCATACTATGGGGCTACAGAGGGGGGAAACAACCTGACCGCGTACCGTGTTCGGATGCTCTCTCTGTTCCAGGTGCTTGAGCCAGCTGTCAACGTGTCGGCGCAACGACTGTCGGATCAGGTGCGAGTCATTCAGCGTAATCGTATGTTGGATGATACCGCACTTGATCGCTTGCGGACTGAAATGCAGAGTAGCCATGTCATTGCCACGCCGTCGCAGGCTGTGGTTCCACCACAATTTACCGCAATCGCAAATCGCGATAACGATGTGAGTAATGACATGGTTACTAATGTAAGTACCCAGTGCAGTGAGGATATGAGGAGTGCTTTGGAGGGTGCGATTCGAGAATATCGGTTCATGCAACCCGACCTCAGACCACGCTTACCTCGTTTGCCCATGCATAACAAAAATAGGGTGCTGGTGGCTGTTCTGGATTCGCAGTTGTCAAACTATTTTGACAACTGCGAAGACCTCACCGATGCTCACTCAATCCTGTATTGTGCGGCTGTAGCGGCATGTCGTGTAGCTCATGTTAAATTTTCTGATGACAGAGCTACACGACCTAAACCAGCCGTACCGGCATGGCAGTACAGGATTGAACGACGTATTGGTGGGGCCAGAGCACTCATCGGCAGACTGATCTGCTTCAGGGAGGGCAATACTCGCCCTAGAGTGATGCGTTTTGTGAGGCGGGCGTTCTCGGGGACTGATATCAGTCCTCGAGACTACATGTCCCGTGTCACAGAGCGCATCGACTTCCTGAAGCAGAAAGTTTATGCACGGGCAAACCGTATTCGTAGGTATAAGCGGCGGGTGGATCGATACACTCAGAATCGCACATTCCAAAGAGATGCTTATTTGAATTAATTATTTTATTTTTTGAATTGTTCTTTTCCTTGTTTTTACTATGGACACTTTTAACGTGCACATCTTGCTACATCGCTCTCACATAATGTACCATCTAAACATGAATGATGTAACCAAGGTTTTGTAAAAATATTCTGATTTAAAAGAGTGTCCATGGAGTTTCTTGCCCGTTCTTCTCCATAGAGATCTACGTTAGGGAATGGGCAACTACAGTACTTTCACAGTTTTTATGGCTTGTGACTGGGACTGTAGCTAAATTTCATTGTTGTCTTTGTTTCGACAGTTCAAAAGTGCCTGTAACGGGCCTACTTGAAATAAATGCTTTGATTTTGATTTTGATGAAAGGTGGGTTTATAGGGCTTGGGAGCGACCGGACCAAGGTGTGACTGACGCGCACCTGCCGGATGATGATGCCATGTGTTCGTTCTGGCGCAGCATTTGGTCGGTGCCTGTCAGTCACACTGAGGGCGATTGGATCCGGGAGGTTGAACAAGCGTGTGATCCAATACCAGAAATGGGGGCAATCATCATCAGCCCCCAAGACGTAGCTCGTGCAGTCCGTCCGTTGCCTAACTGGAAATCTCCAGGGCCGGACGGACTGCACAACTTCTGGATCAAGTGGTTCACAAGATCGCACGCTTGCTTGGCATCCCAGTTTCAATCAGCCTTAGAGTCAGGGTCGCTGCCCCAGTTCTTGACGACAGGAATTACCCACCTGCTCCATAAATCAGGTAGTACTGCGGAGCCCAAAAATTATAGACCAATCACTTGTCTACCAATGGTCTATAAAGTTCTTACATCCATTTTGAGAGCTAAAATCAATCAACATATTGAGACAAATTCTATCATGTCTGCCTCTCAGAATGGATGTAGGAACGGGTCCCGCGGTACTAAGGAGCTGCTCCTCATTGATATGGCCATTATCCAACAGGTTCGCCGCTCCCGAAAGGATCTGTCGACATGTTGGATAGACTATAAGAAGGCCTATGATTCGGTGCCTCATACATGGCTCATGAGGGTGCTACAGTTGTATAAAATTGATGCAACTCTGCGCACCTTCCTGATGTCATGTATGGGGCAATGGAGGACAGTCCTTCGCTATCCAGGATGTCGGCAAATCCAGGGGAATAGCGAACCGATAAGGATAGAGCGAGGTATATTTCAGGGCGATAGTTTGAGTCCACTTTGGTTCTGCTTGGCCTTGAATCCTCTAAGCACGCTGCTGGAGGATTCAGGTCTAGGCTACCGGTTGAGGAGAGGTGGTCAAGTTATATCTCACCTCCTTTACATGGATGACCTGAAACTCTTTGCCCCCAACGATTTGCAACTGATGGAGCTACTGAAGGTAACTGAAACTTTCAGTAGCGCCATCAGGATGGAATTCGGTGTGGACAAATGTGCGGTCATGCATGTAAAGCGAGGGGAGATTGTGGAATCTGTGGGAACCCAGCTCTCGGATTCCATAAATCTTAGATCCCTCTCAGCAAGCGAAACCTATAAGTATTTGGGTATGTCGGAAGCGTTGGGCATCAATGTTGCTGACATGAAGCATTCGTGGAAGGAGCGCTTCTTTGGCCGCCTGAAAAAAGTATTTAATAGTCTTTTATCAGGCGGAAATAAGGTGCGTGCCTTCAACGGTTGGGTCATGCCGGTTTTGATGTACTCTTTCGGCATACTCAAATGGACTCAAACAGAACTAGACGCCCTGGATAGGAGGGTCCGTACATTGATGACGGCATATCGAATGCATCACCCGCGTTCTTCGGTTATGAGACTGTATATCCCGCGAAGGTGTGGGGGTCGAGGCTTTTTAAACGCTAAGACTCTTCACAATCGCGAGATATGCAGTCTCAGGGAATATTTCCTAGAAACCGACGTGGGGATGCATCGAGATGTGGTCGCGGTGGACAAGGGCCTCACCCCGCTCTCCTTGGCTAAAGAGAACTGGTGCAAACCTATAGTACTTGATACCAACGACCGCAGGGAGGTATGGCAGAGTAAGGAGCTTCACGGACGCTTTTTCCGGGCCCTGCATGGACCCGATGTAGACCTATCAGCGTCCGTAGCCTGGCTACGTTCCGGGGACCTCTTCGGGGAAACTGAAGGTTTTGTCTGTGCAATTATGCATGAAGTTATGATGACGAATAACTACCGGAGATTTATTGTGAAGGACGGCACGGTTGACATATGTCGGGCATGCCACCGTCCAGGCGAATCAATCCGTCACTTATCTCCGGGTGTTCTCGTCTGGCTAACGGAGAGTACTTGCATAGACACAACCTTGTAGCCAGGATTATTCATCAGCAACTTGCTCTAAAATACAATCTTGTTGAATCGGAAGTTCCGTACTACAGGTATGTGCCCGACCCAGTTCTCGAAAATGGCAATATCACACTGTACTGGGATCAATCCATCATCACTGACAGGACTATTGTAGCCAATAAGCCTGATATAGTGGTGATGGATCGATCAGAGCGGCGCGCAATGATTGTTGACATTACGGTCCCGCATGACGAGAACCTCGTGAAAGTTGAGAAAGATAAGCAAATCAGGTATCTTGACTTGGCTCGCGAGGTTGTCGACATGTGGGATGTGGACTCAGCGATCATTGTGCCGATAGTCGTGTCAGCCCATGGCTTAATTGCCAAGAGCCTCGACCAACATCTCAGGAGGCTCTCGTTAGGCAGCTGGATCAAGGGCTTGATTCAGAAAGCGGTACTTCTGGACACGGCTCGTATTGTTAGGAGGTTCCTCTCTCTGGAGCCCTGACTGCCGGTAGCTTGGACCCTGTTCCCGATACCGGTGGGCTACTATTTTTTATATTTTTAAATGTTTTTTTTATATTGTTTTATATTAAAATATTTAAAAATGTAATTGATATGTAAGAAAATAAATAAAGGAATAATAAATAAATACTATACAAAACAAAATCGAATGTGTATAAAATTATCTGTTTGGTAAGTTACTCGGCTATAATGGGAAGACACAAGTCTTTACAACAAGTTATTCAAAACATTGTTTTAATATCGTTCAAACTACAAAACAGAAGCCAAAGTTCTCCAAAAAACACCACATCCATACGTCGGTCACCATCTCAACGTTTACACCCTAACAATACATTATTTAGAGAGCCCAGTAATGCTCTTAACGCACCCAAGTGCTGTAATAGCACCTCAGACGTCCCAACTTGTAATGCGATTATTTCATATTTTCACACGTATTGTGTCCTGAGGTACGGAAACGTAATAAGGGACGTACGAAATATGTAGTGGTTCTATAAGATAGTGTACTTGTATGTATGTTTTAAGCTATGTGTTGCACACCTGTTTTGAGTAGGAAATTATGGTGAGGAATGAAATAAGAAGTAGAATATTATGCTTTTATTCAACTGGTTGGTAGATTCGAGAAAAGTGAGTGAATTGTCATAGAATTAGTAACCAAATTACCAGACTAAAAAATATAGTACCTAATGTTTCCATTAGGTACTATATTTTTCTATCTTTTTATCATTATTTTGTTTTATTTTTCTTGATTTATCATTACGAGTTTTTAAAAGTAAAAGATTTGAGTAAGGTAATTAGGGTTAGCATAAGCGTAATCAGCCTATTATGTCCCCACTGCTGGGACACAGGCCTCCTCTAAACGAGAGGGAATGGGCTATAATCCAACACGCAGGCCCAGTGCGGGTTGGGTGGCGTCACACTTGTTTTCGAATTTTTGGTTGTAAGACATGCTGGTTTCCTCACGATGATTTCCTTCACCGTTTTAGTTAGGGTTAAGGTTAGAATATACGCTCTACGAGAGTAGACATGCATATAATCTCCTACTTATCTAGGTATCCAACGTTTTTACTATTTTAGAATAGCAATTGAAATGTGGCACCGCTACCGGCTACGACGTAGCACGATTGGCTACGCCGTAGCATATTCGTAGGCTATTCATTTGTTAGTAATAATAGTATGGTTTAAAAACATGTTAATAAGCATATTTTTATATCTATACTTTATTGTATTTAATTGTCTATATTTTTATGTATTTTAAAGTACTCATGTGTATTTTAATGCTCGAAGAGTAACTATGAAAAGATTTAAAATCCATTTTGCTGATGTACAATTACATACATTAAACTATGAACATTTGAATGGCCTTTTATATTAAATTCAAATTCACATTTTTTAATAATATTATAATTTCACTGCAATTTAGCATCGCAATAACGCGAAATCTTTTTAAAATTAAATTTTCGGAGTAGAAAGATTTTGAAGATTTTAAATAATATGCCTTTTATAATTTTCAAACGAAATAAATAAAAATATCTTTTACAAGGGCGTGACAACTTTTGGTTTACCACAGTACGCCTGCTGTTAGACCTTTTTAACCGTTAAAATTCAGATTCTAGTACAAATTATAAACATGATGATTGATTTACTGAAGTGTTATGTAAAAATTCCACAACAAATTACGATTCTAACTTCGAAAAGCGCTTCTGTTTAACATTATCTTGTTTGGTTCAATTCCGATTTCGATTCGGTTACAGAGTTTTAACATTAAAAAAATCTCCATAGCAGATAAGAGTCTATACATTCACCACTACTTAACACTTGAGGGAAAACATTTGAGATGTCATGAAGGTAGTGTTTATTCCAGTACAAATTATCAATAAAGTCAAAGCATTTATTTCAATTAGACCATTACAGGCACTTTGGAAAGTCAAAAACAAAAAAGCTAAGCTACAGTCACAGTCACAAGGCATAATAACTTGCGAAAGTACTGTAGTTGCACATTCCAAATCGTAGATCTCTATGGAAAAGAATGGGCAAGAAACTCCATGGACACTCTTTTAAATCAAACTATTGTTACAAAATCTTGGTTACATCATTCATGTTGAGATTATACATATATGTGAGAACGATGTACAAAGACGTGCACATTAAGAGCGTCCAGCGTGTTTGAAGTGTGTGTGTATCAAATACTTCAAACACGCTGGACGCACTAATCAAACATTCAGTAACAAAGCCACTAAAAAAAGAAAACGAACATCAATTAACAACAAATTTCGAATGTATGATTGCTACTCGTATGCAGGTGAGGCTTTACAGCAATCAATAAGACTACCATAAACACTCTGACCAACATTTTATCCCCGAACCGTTACATGTGACATCTTGAAAGGACAAACTGGGAACCGTTCGTTTCTCGACCAAAGCTGTGCTACGTCGTCCTTATTCAATTTACATGCAAATGGGGGGAGATTGGGAGGGGAGTGTAGGGGGTGGGGGGTGCCACCGTGCCAATAGTACGCTGATGTATCGCATCAGAACGTGTCCTGTAGAAAGTTGGCGTGTGGTGCAAGCTTCGGGTGTGCTCGGGAGGAGTCGGGTTTGATTCGGTTTGAGTTTGAAGTAGTTTGGTTGTGACGGATTGGTGTTAGTTGGTAGTAGCTCAGCAGGTGTTTTAAACACTAATGAAGGCATTGAATACAAGGTATGACTAAGAGCACATTTCACCAATGAAATTAAACGTGGTCAGTACATCAAAGCGGCATTTAAGGGTTACGAAGTTTTTTATATTTCTAACAATTATGAGACTCACAGTTCTTGAACGTAGTTTAGATATAGTAAGTTCAAATTCCATTTCATACGCAAAATTCGCTCTAAAAGTGTAACTGGGACGTTTCCAGATTTTTATTAAACTGTCAAAATTTTGCAAGGCGAATCATTAAACGTAGACATTAATCAAGTTAGGTGACCAATTAGCCATACCAAAACCGTGTTTTGACTCGCCGATCTATCAGTGCAGTTTACTATGAATGATTATACGAATATCAGTTTTAAAAGTTTTGTTAAATATGTAAATAGTTTGAACTAAAGAGATCTGCCGTACATATACCAAAAACGCCTACTATCCCAGACCTCGCTCAAGTATCTCATCTCCTATAACTTGCACGTACATTGTAACGCGTGCGAAATATGACGCTACGGTAGGTGTCTCGATATTGATAGGTCGCAGCGGACAGGTCAGCACTGTGAGGTCTTTAATAATGTCTCAGTTAGCCACCAACCTGATTTATTGGTTCTTGTTAGAAGAACAAATTGAGATGGATTTTAAAAAGGGCTTCATAATCTAATATTCCGTCATAAATGTACTCTACATACTATTGAACTACATAATACTTTTAATTTGAAGTTCAACGATACATGTTTGGGTGTTGTTGTAATATAACTAGAGAAATGTGGGACTAGGGCACTAGGACAGTTCTAAGTTATGCTTAATATGATTACCAATTAAAGTTTTTTTTGAGAGTAATAAAATAATTCGCTTAAATTTTAGAAGACTGTTTCTCTGAAGAAGACAAGTCAATAATGTCCAAAAAAACCTTGAAACTTTTCAAAATACTCGTGTTATACAAAACTAGTCAATTGCAAAGTAGCAATCGAACCAAAAGATAAACATATTCACACATAACACACAACGGATGTTGCCTTACAACATTTACATTCATATGACCAACCAATTCCATACATTATCGCGTCCAATCTCAGCCAGGATATTTCCATATAGGTACATACAATTCAATAATATGGCGGTATCCATCGCAACCAGAACATCATTAAGAGCAAATTACGGGATAAAACAGTTGTGGTTGACCTTAAGCTTGTGGTTGACGAAGGATTGCGTGCGGTTGTCACGGAAATGGCAAGTGCTTGACGCGCCTTCAAATGGTTAGTTCTTGTGGTTATTGTCATTGATTTGTTGTTGTGTGTGGTGACGGAAATTGTATGTTGTTGGTGCAACCTAGTGGTGCCTATTTATGCCAACCGGAGATCAGAAAGCCATAATAATATTTATAGGTCGAAGATTGACTCTCAATAACACAAAATCAACTGTATAATGGTCGTTAAGTTGGTAATCAGATACTTTTTAGAACTTTGTAATCATCATCATCCATAGCTCGACTTCAGTTAGTGTTGCGTAAAAGCCTCATTTTGTTTGTGGTAATCTTCAAGCTCCTGTGCCAGGCTCATCCAGATTTTACCCACAATGGCAACAATATCGTCTGTCCATCTTCTTTGGAACTTACTCTAAAAGCATACAGAACAAAAATTGGTACCCAGAAAAGAACGATTGGTTTGGAATTTAGTCGCCAAAGTTGTTAACAAGTAAATGTTTTTGGAAAAAACTGCTTTAAAGTACAAACACAAGGTCCAGTTTTTGCTTTTATAAGGATCAACTTAATTGATACTAAAATAAAGTTCAATTGGAAACAGCGTCTTAATTAGAGGACTCTAGAGACATAGTTAAAGAACCTGATACCGGATTAACCAAAAACAAACCCAATACAACACAATATCAGAATCCAATAAACAGATCTCAGTCAAGCGTCATTCCCTATCCTTTCAGAGCAAACATTGTCCCCGATTTTAATTAGGGACCCCGTACCAAGGTCGCATAGGTAAAAGAACAAACAATGGACTGCGTTACGGCACATTTAACGTGCGCAATGTACATTGGTTTAACGGCAAATGCCTTCATTTCGGGCGCAGATGTTGAACGCGACTTGGATATAAAATTTAAAGATTATGACCGCTGCTATGTAATGTTTTGTGTTGATCTGATTGCTTTTGGAGATATTTTTTGTTTCTGAATAGGAATGTTTTACTGATAATGGTATCGGGTATTGCGATTCATGTTTTCAATGACTATTCTTTGACAGTGTTGTTGTGCTACTGCTGGGTCTAGTCACGGGCTCGTTCAAAGTGTTATTGTGATTTTATAAGAAGCTATCCGAAGTCCGGATTCATGCCCGGTTGATGACCAAAGACTCGTTCCCTGTTACGTCAGACTTAAACATATCTGATGAAATGTAAGCGTACCACAGTTACAGCTAAGTTGAAATAGGCGTAATGTTATGTTATTAAATGTTTTTGTAACATCCAGACATCTTGAAATCTATATTCTTTGTTTGGTTTTCCGTCCTGGTTTCTCCTTATATTAGCATAATAATATAACTTATTACACTGTTCAGTCTCCTTATTCATTTACATTGTTGTCATAATTATTTTCACCTTCATCATATCCGATTAATTGTTTATTGTATTAACTTCACCATGATCCCCCATACAAAGGTAACTAGATACTTCTTCTAAAACTCCAAGCTAATAAGACCTACTATCCTCAGTATTTATAAGAACATAAGGATCAATTTGGTCTGAACACGCAAACAAAGAAAGGTTTTTGCTAATGGTGTGTGAAGTGATTTAATCTAATTTATGTCTGTCTTTGCTCCGTTTGTCTTTATGGCTGTGGCTTTCGGGGAAATAGATACTTTTAAGTTGTTTAATACCATTTCTAATATTTCAGGTTGGTTGCTCGGTAAATTGAAGATTCGCATAATTTTGGCTTGAATACTCTCGTCGTAGGAAATTACTGTCACCAACTTTTTATTTTGTTTTGCAACTTATCAAGATCATCTATGTAGTATCTATCAACGTTTTAATTTATTTCGGCAATTAGTCTAGAAAAACAAATTCTCGGCGTTTTCTTTTATAAATTCAAATACTGAACGCCCCATATTTTATTTAAAGCTCAACATTTAAGACTCTGTCTATGAGTCGCAAAATTCCGGTCGGCTATTAGCTGCCGAGCGCTCCGTTATAATTGCGTTTCGCAACAAATTACAAGTTAGAATGAGGTAGAAACACGGGCCAAGTGGTTCGCAAGTCGCTGTACACCATACACGTTAAGTATCTTCACGATTATATTCGTATAGAGGGCAAATAGAATTAAAGGATAGGAATATTTCGATGATAAAATATCGCTTGGTTAAGAATGGTCCTAGAATAGTGCCTTGTGGTAGACTTGGCACATTAGTTACAGTTTTCAGGCTAATTAGTTGCTTCCTAGGTCGTTTGTGTTTGGTTCTCGAAATACCATTCGAATAGTATTTAAAAATGGCAATTAATCATCATTTTACTATTATTTAGCTAAATAAGCGTACTAAAGTAATAATAGCACAGTATCAAATGCGCATCAACACCCCACAAAAGAATTCACCAAATAAATAAAATATTCAGAATGTATTCGGTAAATCTGTTTGTATTTTGTCCCCTATCCATCTTACAACGTCTGTTGGGCGACGTGCTGCATAAACTTGTTTGTTTGTTAGATGAAAAATCAACAGGACATACACATGTACAGTATGTTACGCTCTATGAGGTATACTGCATATTTCAGGTACAGCTTACTTTGTTTCATGAACGCTATCAGCGTTTTATTTAGGAAAATGTTTTTAAAAGAATATTTTAAAATGATGAGAGTAGCATGTTTTATCTTTTGTATTTTTTTTTTATTTCTTTACTTTATTTTGTGTTGTGTGAAAAGATAAAGGTGGCTGGCACATAGTACATATATGCGATAAATGTCGATGAAGAATTTATATTGATAGATAAAGGACTAATATTATATTACATCATAATTATTATATCTTATGTTTTTAAAATATAAAATCGTGTCCTTTTAATTCTGGACTATGATCAGCACAAAAGAAAATAGACGCTGGTATAAACCCAAACAGATTTCAAATACAACATTCTAAAGCCACTTACTGACCTGTACATATTCCTTGTTTACAGATGTCAAGAGAAATACATATTTCAGCAACTCGCCACTATGCCCGGCTACATTTCATACACGTCATGTCAGTTTATCCGGCACAACAGAATGTATCTTTAGCTAACAAGTCTACCTAATGCAACTATTGATACTTTAAACTCCAAAATAGATTAAATTACTCGTTTTTAGGCATACTTCATAATAAGTTAGGAGACCTTGAGTTCATTAGGGGAAGGTTTTTATGGCGAATATAACGATACCTTAACTGTCGAAATTCATCCAGCCGTTTGGAAGAAAACAAACAAACGTTCCTTGGCAGTCGGGTAAAAAGGTAAACTTAACAGTCAGCTTGATTATTATATTATGTTCCTATTGTCTATTCTCGTAATTCTTAAATTCTATTGCATAAAAATTTACTTTCAATCCTTTTGTATCCAACCAATATTTATACCGAAAAATTTCATTTTCTTCCGATACGGTATCGGGCCGTATTACGGCCGGTTCATCCGACACAACCGGTAACATATTACAGGTCAGGCGGGGCCCACTTGATCACTGCCCGCTATATATCACACGGTTCTTAGCGGATACTTAGAACAAGCGGCCACTTAATACCTGCGGCTTTTCTATTGATGAATTTGAAGATTCTTGGGTTGAAGCGATTGGTTTTGTAGTAAAAAAGTGTGTTACAGTTTAGATGTATGATTTATTAAATTGTAATTACGCCAAAGACGTATCCTATTGTCGTCGTTGTTTATATGTGTGTAGGATCGTAGGTACTTTCTTTTAGTCTTCTTTTTATAATTATTTTATTTCTATTTGTAGTCTGTATTATAATGTACATTTTAATGTAGAATTAATGAACTATAGAAGTAATTAATTATCATTTTGTTGGCAGATTTAGATTTGCTTTCTATTTATAGTACATGTCAGTAAAAAATAATAAAATCATTAACATGTTACTAGTTACTTCCCGGTCTTTCAATAATTAATGTTTTATTTGGCATCTACAGATACTTGAACCGATCCTTTTGGGTTTAACAACTTGGAAAAAAACTGCTTTCGAATAAAATATAGCCAAATTATTTCCTCAGGCAAAAAATAAAAGATCTAGAGGACTGTTAAGCTTCCTGTCTTCTTACAAAGGTACTACCAGCACCGCATCCTTAATTTAAAAATGGCCAGTTCAATTTAGAGGGCGTCCTAATTAATTGATCTGGAGATCCGCGGAAATTGCGCCCTCGCCCCTCCCCGCACCTCAACCCCCCCGCCAGTGTATCTTTGGCTTTAATTTAGAATTGTTAGCGCAAAGGGAATGCAATTTACGTAAAATAATTGTTTGATTTCGAATATTCGAGGCAACCCTTCTGTAATTTGGTTTATGAAAAAGGTTCTTGCGATCAGTTCTGAGAGTGGGGTTGCTAATGTAATGAGATCAACCCTGGACATTTATAACGTGCGGCGTAATGTTATTAAATTATTCGGCTAGGACCCTGAAAAAGTATTTAAAATATTCTAAAAGGCTGTGGAATTTTAATGATGTAAACATGAAAATAAATTTAATGAGAACAAAAAATATGTGCTTATTGACATACAATGTTATTACAACAATTTTATAACAATCATATTATTATTTGTTACTGTAACTTTAGATCGTTAAAGACGACCTGATGGTGCCCAGACTGAAGGCTAGACAAGCAACTAATACCAATTCAAATCTGTATAACGCCTGTAATCCCCGAAGGGCGAGGCAGAGGTGTACCTAATAGTACACCCAGACTCGCCAGTTATGTTTTAAGTCCTATGTAATAGGGGGTGAGCCTATTGTCTACCAGTATTTTACATTGAGTAACCTCTTACGTGACAGTCCAATTGCTAGATAACACTATGCACATCCCTTGTTAAGACTGGCCGGGCCGGCCCGTCGGCGGTGGCTGGTCCGGGCTACTACCCAAAAAAATTCAAACGAATTCAGGGAGCGACGGCTAACGTGCTTCTGAAGCACGTAGACTCTCCTTATGAAGAGAAGATCACCCATCTACTAACCAACCTTGGCAAGGATTGCTTAACCTTAAAATTGAACCATGGGGCTGTTTTTGCCAAGCCTATCAAATTATTGTATCTGTAAATTACAAAGCTGTCACCACTAAAATCCAACCAACTTGCGCCTAGTAGACACGCACGTATATCTAAGGAAGTCGCGTCGACACTCGCATCAGTCGAAACACCTGAGATGATAATGTATGCAAATTAGCGTTAACTTGGGGCGCAGACTGCGCGCGCTGTATCAAACTTGTTATTTGTGTGTTTTAAGTTGGTACGATGATTTACGTGCGCTGGATTAAGAGCGGGGTGTAGTGGTGTGAAGGATGGCGAGCTTGTTGGCTGATTTGTTGGATTGTTTTAAGAATCTGTTACTTATAGATGTTGAAGCCACAGAATGTAAGTGGTATGGACACGATTAGATACGCAATACGCGTGTCTATTAGTCAATACTTCTATAGCTTAAATCGCCATCGTTGTAGCTAAACACATACAAAGTTGGTTACTAACCTTGCTTACCTACTTTATTTACACTTAAATAATGTTGTATGTGTATATCGAACTTGATCACTGCTACAAACTGCCCATTTAAAAAATGCCCCAGAATATTAGGTTATTAATATGAAAAGAGTGGGGCTTTCGGTTTTTTTTTATGACTGGCTGTATATTCGTGTGTTCAATCAGAATTTTCTAGTAGAAGTTTAGAGCGCAAACTTGTGCCCGGTTGAGCAACTCAAGTTTTAATTTGTAAAAATGTATAAGAGACTGTGTTATTACATTATATTTAGGCGTAACTATTAGCTTGAATTGTTTCCTGTAATTAATTGGTACCACCCAACTTTCAAGCTGTCCAAACATCACGTCCGTATGTCTCACATGTTAGTAAAGCAATGCTCCTCTAATTGGTTCTGACTGTAGCAGGTGTTGGGCTGTGACTTACGACGTTTTGTGCGGTGAGCAGAACTCGCGACTTGTTGTAACGCAATTATGTCGCGGGTAGTTTTATATTATGTAGACGTGCCTGTACTTGGGAGATTTATGATGGGAATTAATTTTATTGTAGGCGTAGCTACTGTTATGATACTGTTGTTTTTTGTTTATCGAAGTGGTGAGGGAACGTGCCCACTTGATTTAACTAAGTTATAATTATCACAATCGAAATACAGCATGTTTTTTTTTATATTTACTTCATATTACATACTCATATTCTGTTGTATCTGGTTAGACTAGAAGCCAAACCAACGTAGTTGGCTAAGGGCTAGGAAGATGGACGGTGATAATGGCTTTTGAAAGTCCACAAATACGAGTATAATACTTTGTATCGTTACTTGACAAAAATATTCTAAAAAAAAAGTATTAGTTGTCATCTTAAATAAAGTACGTAATCTATTTAAACAAAAAATCCAATGAAACCAATTTACACACATAATTTAATATAGCATACCAAACTGAAATAGATTCAATATTACCAACTTGATAAAACAGTTCAATTGAAACAATTAAACCTATTTTTAGATTAACTGACTAACTAACTAAGCTAATTCAGTACATATTTGAGAATAAAAAAAAATCCCAATTTTAAATTTAAATCTATTTATTTCCAAATGTATTTATCAGGACGATTACAATAACAAAAAGTAACACTCAATCTTAAAAAAAATAGACATGAATTTATTAAAGGGTAGTAATAAAAGCTCCAAAAAAAATATGAGCTTTAAATACTCAAAATATGAAATTTACTGCTTTATATACTAATTTTCCGACAGCTGAAAAGACAAAGAAACGACCGAATAACATATTATAAATTCGGAAAATCAATACAGCATTTCTCGTAATATTTTTCCACCAGCTTAAATTGCGTTTTCGCACGCTTCGTTCGCTCTCAAGATACCACCATCCTTTTCGAACCTAACCTGTCCAGAGTTGGGGTGCCCTAAGTCCCGAGCTCGCTTCGCTCGCTCTTGCATCCTAAGTTATAGAGCTTAAGCGATTATTTTAGCAGAACATATTTTCGGAAACTTACTATTTTTTTTTCAGAAGTTTGGTTGGTTTTTTTGGAAATCAAGTATATTATTTTTCGTAGAATTGTAATTTGAGTAAGCTCATGTTTGTTTGTTAAATACAACATTTTTTGTCGGTCAATTTTGTATTCATTTTCCGGTAATTCTTTTTAACCAAGGTTAGCATTACAGTCATCAACAGATCGTTGTAAATTAATTTGTTTTTCGGAAGCTTTATTATTTCCCTTTACTAAATAATACATCGTATTGAATAGAGATATTATCTTTAATGATGAAGTAACATAAAATGATACGCTTTTCTAAGTTCTGGTTCAAACGCGGTCAGTAGATGAATTGAAATCTCACGAGATTCAAAGAGGCACCTTTGAAGAAAAACGTGGTAAAAGATAAGTAAGTTTAGACATAAAGAGTTTCTGTGTCTCTCTATAGAGTTAATATTTTCTATAGACAGTGTGGGAAAGCAGCAAATGGGAAATAAGTAAAATGAATAGAGAATTTGTACATTTATAACATGATGAGATACTTTACTTTTTTCTCAAAGTATCTACAGAAGTAGGCAAGGTGTAAACAGGCCCTTTACGAAGCCGTCAAACAATAATTCTGCACATCAAACTAAATAACCCTACGTAGTTTTTTTGTTGGGAAACGTCTATTTTTGGGATGAAAAATGACGTTTTACGGTAAAACTCAATGTAACGCACTCAAAACATTGTGTTGATGAATGCATTGAATAGTAAACGGTCATTGAGATATTATACCCTTAAAAACTAGTATAAAAAAAACACTTGCGAAAACGTCGGAAATGTGGTCTCCAATTTCTCTCTAACTAGAAAGTATACTTGGAGACTGATATACCATCATTTTCCTGCCCTTATCCCAATTTATTTGGCGTCGGCGCAGCATTTCTTGTATGAAGACCAATTGAAGACTGATATACCACGAGAGGAAAAGAGAAGAGTCTTTAGTTCAAGTTTAAAAGTTAACAAAAGCGAAAAAGCAGTGAATCATAATATGTTTACTTGTTCTACAGTACCATGACTAATAACAACACAAGACCAGTGTAAACACGTATCAATCCTAACCAGGGCAATAACAAAATGAGCGTATAAAGAAAGAACCAAGACAATACCGGTGGCCCAGTGGTGGCAGCCCCAACTTACGAACAGTAAGTCGTAGTCGTGGGTTCGAACCCACTTTACTGAACTTACTTTGTGTTATTTATTTCATCACCACTGCTCTCAAAAGCGGTGAAGGAAAACATTGCGAGGAAACCGGCATGTCCTAGAACCAAAAATTCGAAGACATGTGACATCTACCAACCCGCACTGGGCACGCGTGGTGAATTATAGCCCATTTCCTCTCATAGAGAGGAGGCCGTATTGTCCCAGCAGTGGGAACATTATAGGCTGATTATGCTAAGACAATAATTTCATAAAGAAGAAATAACAAATTAGCGGGCGTGATGGCGACATTAAGAGACACTATAGACCGAACTCTGGTGATGGATAAAACGATAATGCCATTTGGTTATTACTTAGGGCAAAATGGATGCCTAAAAGTCCAACAAACTTTATTACCAGAAGGTATGGTACTACCTAGTAACTCGATTGTGAAGGTCACATACGCAGTCAAATACTGATATTTAGTTGAACTGCAGTTAGTAGCAGTAATTAATAGCCTAAAGGTATGACCGTCGGACTGCCAAGTCCCACCTTCATTCATGTGCGTATTGTATAAATTATCAATTGCTTCGGCGAAGGAAAACATCGTGAGGAAACCAGCATGCCTGAGAGATATTTCTCGACGGCATGTAAAGCCAAGTCAGAGACCCAGAAGTTGCATAAAAACTCTGACACCAGGGTAGGCATTAACCACACGATAAAGAAAGACGGAACTGAATTACAGATAATGATTGAGAGCATGTTTCTCAATCTTGGTCAAATATCTTCACGTTTTCTGTTTAAATTACAACCATGTTAATAATAGTGATGCGACAAATGATCACAGTGGTTCAGATTCCAGCAGAGGATCAAAAACATTAAATAAGTGATGTTAAAGTACGTTCTTATGTGATTAACCCTTTTATTCTCATCTAAAAATCTTGATGTATAAAGTAGATCTAATTAAATATAAATACTATAGAATAGGAACAAACAAGGTGAATGAGTCATATCAATCATAAATTATACTCTTTTCTCGTACCATTTTAACAACCAACATCTCCCAAAATAACATTTAATAAACAACATTGTTTTTCGTCAAATCCTTCAAATTCTCGGCAATCAAATGTAAACAGGTACTGTTTCTTAGATTATAAACAGGCGTCTTGTTTCAAAACACCTTCGACTTAATTAAAATTTGTTTATACAACCAAAGAAAACAAACGAAGAAAGCCAGTTAATTGCGTGCCTAAATATTTTTTTGTAACGTGTTTATTTAATGGAGAAAAGAACAAAAAAACTTAATTATAGATCTTGAGTATTGGAAAGAAATAGTCGCTAAGAAACATTGATTATAGCTCAGAGAAATATGGAAAAAAAGTTAGGAACATTTGGGTTAACAGATTTTGCTGCTTTATTTTTCTTAGTAGCGACAAAGTACAAATTGAAAGAAAGAAAGAAAGAAAAAATATTTATTTGTCGCAGGGACATGACGTGCATACAAAAAAAAAAAAACAAAAATAATTACAATAATCATAAGGCGCATTAATACAACAGGACAGAAACAGAAAAAGAAAAGTTAACAGCTTGCACGTCGTGACTGCGACAAGCAGGTTACCACTCAGCATGATGCTGTGCTATGGAGGGCCTGCAGCACAGCAATTGGTAATTGCTTATCAGTTTGCGGAGGCCAACACCGACTGCTTTAGAGCAATAGTGCGGAAGAGAATGGCCTCCTTGATGCGACGTATGCGGGATAGCTCCAATGACCTTCTAAACATCATAGCAGAAAGGGTTGAGTGTCCTATAGTGGGGCACTGGAATAAGGTACACTGTTCTGGCCGTGTCCTTTTTAATATAAAGTAATTTAGTTTAAGTGTATAGTTATAAGCTTTACTAACAATTTTATATGGAATTTCACGTTCTGAAGTAAAATTATAAATAAAATAAATAAATAAAAATGATGAACGTGACAAAGAAAACAATGTTTTTTTTTTGGTGTAAAGATCACACTTTTCCTTAAATAAAATAATGGTTTAATTTAGAAATTGCCTTTACTAAAACAGCGAAGCATACAAAATCTTCAATGACATAAACGTAGTTACTAAAGTACAGTCAAAAACGGTGACGATATTATAAACACTTTAGCAAAGAGCCCATTTAAAGTAAATTACAAAATCATAATTAAAATCACAGCGACTGACGAACAAGGAAACATTAATTACAATACACCCTCCCACCACCAAATCAAAACACTCACAACCAAAATAATTTACACGACAAAATCACTGACAAAATTAATAACTACCCGCATTCTGCAGATAATTATGATAGGGTACCGGCTGACCACACTACAGCGAATTCGGTCGGTCAGACGGGTCTGACGTCAATGTCAGCAGCCCGTGTCGAATTTAATGAATGCTTAGCGATAAATAATAGAGTTCGTTAGATGAATTAATCAGATTTCGGATGGTCATTGTGACATTGATTGCTGTGCTACAAGCACCGTGTTGTGAACGAAAATAACTTTGCGCCCTGATTTATTTTGTATTGGGAAATGTTGTTTGTGCAAGAAATACAATTGTGGTGTTTTGGTGGGTAAGTAGACATTGTTTTTGGAATTACATGAAGATTATTTCCTAATCTTTGGGTATAAAGAAATAAAAACACATAGTCTTTAGAAACCAAGTGGCAGTACATTTTATTCATTCCAACATTATGTCTTCAAAAACTTTCTCCTCATCCTCGTTCACTAACTTGGTCAAGTATTTCCAAAAAACTTCTGTCAAATTACCATTGAAATAGTCCTTAAGATATTCAAAATGTTATTTTTCGGCCGAGATTTGTACGGAAGCAAATTTCGCAGTTACCTAACAAGAGCGCCACGATTTTTGCAACTGTTCCTTACGAAAATTTCAGCTTACATAACGTTATTATCCCGAGTAAAGGGCGCTCCCGCTTTGAGCAGCGTACAATGCTCGTTTCACTATACTACAGGGGTATACGTAGTGTAAAAGCCTGCAATGCACTACATCCAACCGTCTGGAGTACGCTCCCCTTGACCGGTCTAACTTAATAATAAAACCTCTTCGGTGGCAGTGACGTTTCGTTTGTAGAGTTCAGTTTTGATTTCTTAAAATGCTTTTTTGTTGCATTGAAATGCAAATGAAATAAAAAAGCTTGTTGCATTTAACACAATATTTTATGTTTAGTTATTATGTTTAGGGTTGCCAGTTTTTGGTAGTATCCACTGATTCAAGAAATTTGTTAATAATATTTAATCTGCCTTACCTACTTAAAGAAGCACTCAAACTGAGCGGCCCGGATAGCGGGCTTTGACAGTTATCTCAATTTTTTTTTTGTAAAAGTCCTGTATCCACAATCCGGTCCGGAGTTCAGTCCCCTCGGTTTGACCGCACGTTCAGCTTAACCTGTATGTACCAATATCTACGTAACAGAAGTGCATACTTCTAACTTTGGAATCACCCGAAAATTCCCGAACACCCAGAAAAACATCCAAAACTACAGAACCACTCCATTACGAAGAAAACATTCACCCATTTTTTCCCAACCCTCGAGCAGCGCGTCTCTCGGAACGGAAAATGTTCCTTCCTTCCTTATTTGTCTAAAAACTGACGTGGACTCTAGAGGGGTATTGGAGTAACTTTATTTAGTTTTCTATTCCAATGTGTACCTACATCGTGTAAATGAAAAAGGGACGAAACCGGTGCATTTGTCATGTGTACGGATATTTATTTTTTGTGGTAGATTTATGGCTGTGAATAGGTGATTCTGCCGTCAATAAAGGTTGTTCAAGATTTATGTTGTGTTGAGTAAATACTTCCGTGATGTGTTCCTGCGCTGAAGGCTCTTGAAAGAAGTATGGTGATTGGTTTTGTATGCTGTTAACAATATTCTACTCTGCGAATTTGTTTAGTTGCCTTTTTAGTATAAATTTTGTAGATTGCCAACTGTAAATATCATATACCTCTAACTTCCTGTAAAATTTATTTGATTGATGCGTTTTTAGCACGGTTATGGTATGATACGGTGTAGTAGGCAGTGGAAGATGTTTGCTTCAATGAATAAAGGCGTATCAGCTCGACGCGCTGTTCGCTTACAACAAAGTGAGCCGTATAAAACTTAATTTATTAATTTATTAGACTTTGGATGACTTACAGCTAAATAAACAGAATATTATCTTATGTTAGTATGAATGAATGACAACTTTTTATCTTATTTTACTAATTCTTCTTTATTTTATGTCTTTTTTATTCTTCTCATATAATTAGTTAGTTAAATTATAGCGATGCTGTTTTATTTTTGAATTTTATATTTCATAAGCCAAATATACTCTTAAGCTTAGGGAGTTTAATTGCGTAGTTGTTTATTTTAGTTTAGTTGTATTTCATTTCTAGAGCCACTCGGTTTCAATTTTATACTCTTTTGTGTTATCAACTTATCACTTTCTTTGTGAATGCTGGTTAGCCTGTAATTGGCGACTGTGTAAGTCCAAGACTGTAAAACCTGTACTCAAGACATTTTGTACACACAAGTTGTTGGTAAACCTTTATTAATAAATAAATAAATAAATACAATAGTGGTAAATAACAGTATGATAATCTGACAGCCAATTACAAGTCTTCACATCTAGAGCTTGTCTGGTATAAATATACTGTGGAACAAAATATACACACCGCCAAATAATGCCAAAAAATTAAAAAAAAACGTGCAAATAGATCATCACTTAAAATATGTAAAAAAATAATATCATTGCGAGAGGTTATTTACCATGAGAAGCAAGATGTTAAAATTGAATTAAAAGAAAATAAAAATAATAAAACCATAGTCTAAAGAAATTTAGGCTTTAAAGAAATTCACTGTTAAACACTTTTTTCCGAGGCCACACCTGTTTCAAAAAGAACAATACTAACCCAGTAAATGATGACTATTCAGCATACGCTACTACAAACTAGTCCTTTAAGTCGTGCCACACATACAAACAACACAAGATTTTACTCTCATCCATTTCCCCATTGAATATATCAATAGATGGAATAATTAAAAGCACATCGGTATCCATTACACCCCGAGCGTGTTTTTGTCAGTGCCAGTAACACTACCGCTGCTGTATCCGGAAAAACTGTCAGTCCATATAATTGTTTGATACACACCCGGGCTCTGTTACTGAAGGTACGGTTTACGGTTTACGGATATTTTTACGTGTATAATTTTCTTTGTACCTACATTTTTGTAATTTTTTTTGTATTGTGTTTAACTTATCTTTTTTGTATGCTCATGTTTCTGTGATATTAAGCATGTTTTATTTTTCTTTCTTAGTTATATTTCGCATTCATGATTTCAAATCTTGTCAGGTAAGTAACTTAAGATCGTTTAAATTATCATTTTGAATGCTTAGAATAGGACCTGTAAAGCTCTATTAGTGTATTGTTTAAGTAATTTCGTAAACACATACTTAATTAAACTTCAGAAATACTTTGTCAAAACGTCTGTATTGACCAAAAACGTAGCTAGTGATAGTACGCCCACTTCAATTTATGTTATTTACTTAAGTTACAGTAACAACACTATTTATTAATTTCCAAAACATTTTCAACCGAGTTTCGAACTCATCCGCTAAGCTTTCAAATATTGTTGAAAGGTAAACAACCCGAATTAGCCACGTAAGTAAAGTCACGGGATCCAGCTAGTTGTACAAATATACCCGGTATAATTAAATGCCCGTTTTAGTCAGATCTGTTACGTTGATTAAAATTTTCACGTAGAGTTTCCCTCGCACCGCGTTACGCTTTTTGACTGGTTTTCGATTACAGTTTTTGGATTGGCTTCCTTCGGGTTTTATTTTTAGCAGCGATTTTTGGCTTGAAATCTCATATTTTCATTTTAAATAAAACGAAAAATTTATGTAATGAAGGTTTTACATTACACGACATATGTTTGACTGTATGGTCTACAACAGGAAAATACTCAGAAAATATAAATGTATTATTGCCAACAAATTCACTTTACTAAAGATTCCATCAAACGAGTAAATATCTCACGTGTCCACATCGCAATTTCTCCCGATCCCTCTAACATTTATGAAAGCGTATTGGTGGAAAAACTCAATAACCGTCAAATGTTTCAATAGAGGCTGACGGCGACAACACTAGAAATCTTTTGAACAAAACGGGGCAGATTGTCGGCGGGCTCAGGACGCTGCCTTGCGGGAACCCGAGCGTTTCTCCTACATCTGTCGCAGACGACGCGTAATGCACATTTAATCTCCTAACCACTTCAAAATCTGCCAAAATGCTTTATTGCTCTTGAACAAGTTCTCAAGCTGGTTCTCGGTGCTCAAGATAAAACTTTACAGGCATAATGAATCTTAATCGCGCCGCCAATTCCCAAAATTGTTCGAGAGTTTTGTTTTAAAATAAAACTTGAATTTATCTCGTTTGCTCGGAATTAATTTTGCCTTTTGTTGTTGCGTAATCGGTTACCTGTGACGGGTGTTCCTTTTTAATTTCGTTTCGTTTGGTTGTATTAATTTTTTGATGGACGGATCTTTAATTGTTGTTGGAGTGTCATTCTGTTTATTGTTTTATTTCGTAATATTAAAATTAAAGCATTAAAGTCTACAATTAAACTTTCGACAGTAAACTTCGATTTCCCAGCCTTTATTAAAATTACCTTCGCTACCAACCAAACTAGTTTTAGTTTAACAGACGAAGTAGATATAATCGTCATAAAATCCAATGTTAGGACAGAACAGAACAATAAAACCTAAATTCCGAGGATTCTTAGATCCCTAGATTTGGTTCGACCAACTCCTCGCCCAGAAACCGGCTGTCTCAATGGATTAGGGCTAGAAAACTTTTAATCCTTAATATCCTTTACTAGGAAATGAAGTTTAAACTCCGTACATCCGTTGTGAATGAAATCGGACTTAAAGACTTTGGGGACAGAGTTTTTGTACCAAAATAGAAAATTAAGTTGGTGCCTGACAAGCAGTTTCTTGTTTTGCTTTGTGCTAATAATTAGTCGTTCGACCTTTGTGCAGACGTTGTGAGAAATTAATATCGGTAAAAGTTTCTTTGGTAATTATTTTGCTATTGATTTACCACTACCAATTAGAGGACTCTTTGAGCTCAAACTGAGTTTATTCCCTACATAGTTAAATTTAATTGGGTTGCCTTTAAATAGTCGTTTGTTATTTAAATTGGTTTTTTTATTTATTGGGAAAACAAACACACACGGAATGTCCTAGAAAAATAATTTAGAAGACAATGTGATTGCCTGGTACTAACCTCTCACAGAAGGAATAATTGTATCCCAGCGGTGGGAATGCTGTACGCTGAACATAATAATAATAATAATAAACCGATCAGCGCGCCGCGTAATGATAGTCGATGTTACCATCCCGCATGACGAGAACCTCGTGAAAGCTGAGAAAGAGAAACAAATAAAATATCTCGACTTGGCACACGAGGTTGTCGACATGTGGAATGTGAACTCGGCTATCATTGTGCCGATTGTCGTGACGGCCAATGGCCTTATGGCCAAGAGCCTCGATGACCATCTATCGAGGCTCTCCTTAGGCGGTTGGATCAAGGGCCTGATTCAGAAGGCAGTACTCCTCGATACGGCTCGCATTGTGAGGAGGTTCCTGTCTCTGGAGCCCTAACCACCGGTAGCTTGGACCCTGCTCCCGACACCGGCGGACCACTATTTTTTATATTTTTAAATGTTTTTTTTATGTTGTTTTGAGAAATATTTAAAAATATGTAAAATGTGTAAATAGATAAATAAAGGAAATAATAATAATAATATATCTTTATTTTCTCTCTTCACAAAGGTTCACATAGTTATAATAAGTACAATTGTAAAAATAACATTTTAACAAAATGCATAATATATGTTCCTTTGTGAGAGACTGGCGTCCATAATAGGATACCCTGTGTGACGGATCCCCAGGCCCTCACCCCGAATCAACATGAATGAACATGTTATATGCCACCTATAATAATCACAGTTTTTGTTAGATTTGTATCAGTATAACTTGTAAATAAATAAGTTTATCTAATATCCATGATTTCATCACTCACAGGGAAAATGTAACCCTAACACAGGTAATCCTAAATTGCCTATTACAATACCCGCGGGACTACACTTAGCACGCCGCCATTACTGACAGCAAATGACATTAGTAATGGCGTGTTAGGACTGCATTCCGCATTAAGGGGCGCCGATGCAATTAATGATAAAACCACTCGAAGTAAACTAAGTGATATTAACACCAATAACATTGGTGCTTAAGTTATCCCTAAAGGCGAAAGTGATATTTAAAATATTGTTGTGAAACTTACAACAAAATTAATTAACCTCACAACTGGTATCACTGACGGAAACTCAGAAGTGTACGAATAGAACATCCATACATAGAACGATACGTATTAAAAAAGTTATAAAATAGCAAAAAATAACAAATAATGATGTATGACTTTAAATATATCTCAAGATATTACAACGACTGATAATAATATCAGTTCAGCGTCGTAACCACTAAACCATCCTATTGTGTTACCCAATAACTGAGCGGCCACTTATTGGTTCCACATGAAAAAAACTGTATTCAACTTCAATCGATTAACACACTGTTAGACAGCCGTTCCCAACATACTTCAGAAAAAGCTAGACCTTCATATCAACATTTTTGAACAGCGTCAATATCAAACTAACTCCAAACCCATATTATCATTAAAAATAATCACCATAATGGAATCCGTAAACAACTATTTTGCAACTACCTTCTACTAGAGAATCCCGAAATTGTGCAAGTTTGGGGTCCCGGGTCCGTCAATAAGGCTCTAACAGGGATTAAGCCTGAACTCATCTCATTAGTTTGATTGCAAGATTCTGCAACCGTGTTGCGATCGTGACATAGTTGTGGGCCAAATTGATTTCCTTGCGAAAGCCTTCGGTAAGTCAGTAGTCTCACAAATCAAATTTCGGTCTGGAATCCATTAGGGAACGGTTCGAATGTGTAACGAGATGTAGATAGTTGAATAGTTTCGAGTTAAGGAACGTTTAAAAGCGTTTCTTTAGAAATGTTCAGAAGTGGGAAGGATTAAGTGAAGGAGAAACAACTCTGAAAGCAATTGTATGAATGAAAAGGAGTATTTAACTAAGTAATAATTTTATAGGAATATTTAAATACATTACAATAACATACATTTATATATTTAAGTATTACTATATAAATCACACACTCACTCTCTCACAACACCAACACGACTGTCTTAATTCACACCCTCCCCCATACACACACACACACACAACACTCATACATATATTATACATATCACAGAGACACATATATCTTACATATCTTAGGTTACGAGTAAATTAGATTAGATTAGATTTAGGAATTTATTGTAACGGATATATTATAAGTGTAACAATAAAAATGTAAACGGAACAAAGGAGCCTGGAACTCACGACACAGGGAATCCTAGTGCGAGTTTCAGGAAACAATGCATTGAATGTACTTGTTATTAACAATAAATTATTCTTATTCTTAAATTATACATAGTTGTTCAAAACTACATAAACAACCAACTTCAGTCTATTCTTTTCGCAGAAATGCAAGACCTCTAGTTCTATTTTCAACTAGCAATAGCACCTACTCATAACTTTCACCCATAATACCTTTTACTGCATTATTCCCACCCAAAAATGCCCAATGCCGCTTATAAATAAAAACTTTTTGATACCGACGCGACGAACAATATACTAAAGCGCACAATACGTTTAAAAAAGTTTTAAAAGTACACAATAACATCCCATCCTCGGTACCGCTTTAAAGCAATAAGTCAGACGGTATTTCACACCTAACATTTGCGTGCCATAGTATCTCTAAAGTGAGAATAAACAAGCTAACTTTTGCCATTCCACAATGTGAGGATGGGGCCCGGTTTTATTCACACTCAAATTAAACTTGCCAGATTACATGGCTGCACCAATGCTGCTTCTTAACTATCCTGCCGAAGAGTTTCGACAAGGAGTCTGGAGTTTTAGGAATAATGCATTGCAGTCAAATGTAGTGCGAGCTTTGGTAGATGTTTTAAACATAAGTGTTTCTAAAGTTTGAAATATACACAACATATAAAATGATGAGTGCACCTCATGATTTTATATGTTGTGTGTATTGTGTATTCAGTAAGAGGAGTGCGTTGCAACAAGCTCTTAAACACAATTTGTATTAATTGCGTTTGTATCAGCAAATCCACCGTTTGAATGTAAATTTTATTAATGACTAATATTATATTAACAATCACGTCAAACTTATGTAATACCATCACAGGAGATACAATTACGAATAAAATATGTCAAACTTACACAAAACTCCTTCTGTCACACTTCTATTATTTAAAACAACAACAAAGATGGATGCTCCAGTAATTATAATCCAGCAACATAATACTCCGAACAGATTTCGTGTTACATTAATATCTACCTCAGCAAGTTTTGGTAAATCGATACAATTTGTATTGTACTTTGTAACAGTCCCATTCAGGTTTTAATTAATTGTCAGAAACTGTGGACCGTTTGATTGAAACACTTCGGAGAACTTGTTTGACATTGTTTGGACAGGTTCCTGAAACAATCCGTGTCTATTCGGATTACAGGCGTCTTATAAGTATTTCGGATTAATCAGAATACGATTTGTCATAAAAGTTAGGGTTGTCATCTTCTAACGGAGCTGGGAGCCTGCAAGAACGCACCGCGTAAAGGTAACGTAAATTGTAACGATTTAAAAATATTTTTTTAGGACTTAATTCATATCATAGCCGATGCTTATTGTGTTTGTCGTCCACACTTAAAACTTTAATGCTACAGGATAGCTGTTCTATTCTCAATTCAAAAATTGTTCAAATTTACGTTATGTTTACGCCATGCGTTCATGCTAGGATCTCTAAGCATTAATATTGTTGGGAGTGTAATCAAATTCGCTGGTAGTGAACCTCTTTGTTGGTGAAATATTGAATTACCTAACGTTTCTTGTATATCTTCTTTGTCATCCTATACTCTGGCGTCTTGCCAAAGGTAACTTTGCCTGGAGAGACTAATTTTCAGTTCATTAATTTTATCCTTTCTTTGTGTGGTTTAGTTTGTAGTTTACTATAGATACAACAAAATTTTGAAATATATCTTTTTTGTTTTACTTAATATACATTGGACTATATCAGTATTGGTTTTAGGTGAATACAATTTCTGCTGTGTAATAAGCTTAAGTATTAAACCTGTATCGTACTAACTGTTGGGACACAAGCATTTTCTATGCGGAACGAAATAGGCTATCCACGCGGGCCCTGTGCGGGTTGATGGATGTATGCCCAGTGTGCCAGCACAAGCCGGTTCTCTCACGATATTTCCCTTGAACCATTTTGAGAGCCATAGTGATGCAATAATTTACACAAAGTAAAAGCCCGTCTGAGTCTAAACCTATGACGTACAACTATTCAGGGTGTATAAACGCAATACCTCTTATGTGGTGTCTCAGACTTTCCAACTGAACATATTTTGTTCTATGGCTTTTGGAAGTACCTACATATTTTTTTTTAGTTTTATCCTTTATGTTGATCGCGTCAGTTCCTAAATACCATTAATTTTTTTTGCGAATTGCAAGAACTCGTAGAAAAAAGTTGTCCTGTTTCATAGTCTGAGAGAGCACACAAATGTCTTGCGTTAATTATGTTACACCCTTCCATAAGCCGCTGAAGATATTTGAGTCAAACAATTGTTCAGGCCACATGTATCAATAAATCTACAGCCAAAATTCCTTACAATCCGAAAACCCATCTCAAAAACCATACAAATCTTAACACAAATACGTGCCAGTTATTCGGCTAGTAAATTACAAAAGGATTATAATAGATGTAACAGCACTTTGAAGTTCCAACGCAATGAGAGAGGCGATTTATATGTGTCCGCAAACAATCTAATTTGCATGTACAAGGCAGACGGATGGCGTAATTTTCTCTGTCTCATATCGTCTAAGAAGCTTATACTGTTCTTATTAGGTGTTAGGTGATCGCCTTGAGGCGTCCCGTTATGATGTTGTGTTTAGGTGAAGCTGTAATAGGCTATTTCGGTTGTTTTAGTAATAATTTAACAGAAATGGGGTTATTAACAAACACGGTATTGATATCAAACACGTGTGTTGATCAAAATAGTTGCATTCTTATACAAGTTGTGATTTTGGTTCGCGACAAGTTTTGAAAATATGCACGCATAAAACATCTACGTGTATTTGTAACTGTTTTCTTTACCTTTTGAAGTTTACTAACAAGTCTTTTTATACTTACTAGGTTTAAAGTTTAAAGGAAGACGGTAGACAAATCATTTGGAATACATGTTTTATTCCTTGTTGCATACTGAGGTGAGAATATACATAATTTTCCAAATAAAGAAACCCTCTTAAATATCTATTTAACAGACAACACTTAAAATTGGTAAGTAACTTTACAGTAATCAACGTTTCTGGCAAATAGGCAATTTAGATCCGACCAATTCAATTTCGAATTTGAGTGAAAAGCCTTACCAGATATATTTAATTAAACAAGGATTTATCACTGTTTAAACCAGTGGTTTTCTTGTAACTGTACTATTCAATGTTTCAATATCAAATCTATTTATATTTAAATGCAATACCACCAGGTTTGTTGATGTTTTAGCTAAACAACTCCAGAATAGAGCGTCTCTAGACTGCTAGCGCCACACCGTAGCGGTTTTCGGAACTAAACTTTCTTTTTCGTGATGGTTCTTACAACGTTGTTGTGGAAAAGTACACGTTAGACGCACATGGTCGTAGTTTTGTAAATAGATGAGAAATAGTTTCTGAAAAAACGCAGTTTATAGAATAAAATAGTGAAAGATGGTTGAAATAAATGGTGCCTTTAAGATGATGATGGTGGTTTTCTCTTCAGAATTTCCTCAGTAAATGTTTTACGATAATAATGGAACCGAAATAAATTCAATTATGAAAACAACGTTCTTCCTTTTTGCCAAACATCAATCCGATAACGAAAAAAAATCCTCTGTACATATATTTCGACGAAAAAAAAATACAAATGTACAAGGACAAAATTTAACAAATCTCGTTACGCACCCCCTATTTCGTCGGGATTTTCATTTCAACATAATGTCATTTAGATACCTGATTTTGCAGGCCTTCATGAACGCGCGAGCGAGACGCAGGCACGCCGGCACGTGAGAAGAAGCGAGACAGTCTGCTAAACTTCACGTACAACTTTGAAAAGTTCAACTCTAATTGCACATTAAAAATTGACTTTGATAATTTTTATAACATACATTTGTCATAGAACTTTGAGCCTTATTGGCGTTGATTTTAGTGTTTACCGGATTGATAATGTTTTGGATGTGGGTCCATGAATGCTGAAAGGTAACTGGCGTCCGGCGGGTACGGCGAGCAACAGGCTGTCGGAGGGGCGGAGTCTTGGGTACCCGCGACTGCGCATAGGACCTTACGTTGCTATGACGACGCCTCTTTCAATGTTTGTGATTGCACGAAACGTTTCTGAAGGAAACTTTCGCTTGTGATTGACGCGTAATGTTCGTAATTGTGTTCGCCTGTTGACGGCATTTTAAGGCTTTATGGATGTATGGCTTCGGGTATGATTTGCTCTAGTTATACAATTTGATTTTGTTTGAAATATGATTTTGTAAAACGATGGTTTCTTACATTATCCAAACATTCTTTTTTGAAAATTCAATTCAGATCATTAGTCTTCATTTAAGCTCGAACCCTACTTTAGTAAAATAAGCAAAACCATGTTAGATCAAAGCCTCTTTCTGTATCATGTGGTAGCGCCTGGTGTCAATTTTTATGCCACCCTGACTTAGATCAAAGCTACAAATATTAATCAATTATAGAATCAGCATTGCCATCCAACGTGGGACGAATTTTTGGGCGCCCTGTAACCCTTTTTCTACTTGTGCATATTTTTATTACTATTATAGTTTTGTTGTTTGTCATGAAAATAAATTATAGATATATTTCAAAGGCAAATGAATAATAATATAATAATACTCACTAAGTAACCCTTCATTAAAACCTATTTCTCATAATTCTCATTCATCCCACTCAGTCTAATCCGATTCCATTCCACAACTTTACTAAGAACATACGAGGCTTCTTCTAAACTCAGTTTTTACAATGTTTCACCGTTCAGAGTCGGGTCAATGTCACGTTGAAAGAGTAGCGTTATAGCTTACTGCCGCCCCGCTAAGAGCATCGCGCTATAAAGTTTTGTTCACTTTGACTGAGAGCCTGTAGTGCTGTAGTGTTAGTCTGTAGTGCGTTCAACTTGGCTGGAGTTGGTAATGAGTGTGATTGGAAGGTGAATCGAATTTTATGATAAGAAAATGTAATGATAGAGTTTTTATAAGTTTTAAGAATGGTCGGTATGTTGGTAAATAACATACAATCTCTCGCCGACTGGTCGACACTTCGCGTGACCAGAGGGCTGGCTCTTTCTTTGGGCAAAGAATTAGCATTGCCATTCAACGTGGCAATGCTAATTCAGTCAGTCAGTCAGTCAGTTAGTCAGTTCAGTGCAGTCTTCTGGGCACGTTTCCAGATGACAGCGATGTGGAGGAGTACTTTGACGCCTAAGACCTGTCGTATTGTCGTCGTTGTATATATATATAATAACTTACTGTTTAAAAGATCAATGATAACATTATACGCATGTTCAAAATATTATAAGAAAATCAAAGAATGGAAGCAATTGTAATTTTTCTTATTCCTTCAATGCTGACGGCATTAATGTTAATAATGCCTACTTGCATGATATAATACACACATAATTCACCATGCTTAATGCAAGTATCCGACATATTCAGCAAAGAGCCAAATTGTTAAAACATTTTTTTTTTCTAAATATGTTTATTATAAATAACACAACAAAAACATAAGTTGTTTTGAAAAAATACTCTCCAGCCATTGTTTTACAAAAAAAAAAACAAATTATCTATTTAAATCCGACCTTTTTCCACCTCGTCAAGAAAACAGCAATTATTTTTATTACCGTTTTGCCTAAATCTGATAGCTTCATGATAGCGTTTAATTAAACAGGGTAATCCTTACTTTGGTTACACAACAATGGTGGTGGCTGTAATTAAGTCCGTGTTTTTTCCTCCCCTTAAAGTCAGTGGCGTATCGTCAAGCAGATGTTTAAGATATAAAAGGGAATGGAACTGTATGTTTGTGACAAAATATTAAACGTTCTACTTCAACTAATTTTTACATCTTGGTACAAACTGTACAGTTTTTGTAAGCCAGAGTGTTTCATAGTAATTGGATTCATAAATGCACTAGTATGTAAAATGAAAACTAACCCCATTATTGTAGTAAAGTAGGTAGTCATCCCTTCTCTGTCATAGAAAATGAATTTTAGTTTTTTTCTCATGTCTATGAAGGTGTGAGCTCACTCTTGAAGTACGCGCGTCTGAAGTACAGTCTGGTGCAAGAACGGTATAAGGGCACATCTAATTATTTAAAATTCGATGAAAATGATCTGTTTTTGGGCAAAATGCACACTTCATATTTTTGTAAATTAATCTAAAACAAAGCAGGTACATGAAATATATGAAAATAGAAATGATACGAAAACACATTATGAGTATATATAGTATTCCATAACGTGCTTGAATTTTTTTTATCAAAATAATGTTGTAAGGAATACGCAATCAATTATAAAATTAAATCTTGATGTTTTGTGGAATAAAAACATAAACATATTTGCAGCAAATAACAAAGGACATGAAATAGGTAGGAACTAAAGGAATATTTAAAATTGATAGTTTTTTACCAAAAAACATACTCGGTGATAGAATTGGAGCAAATAACAATTTGTTATAACAATCAGCAGGCCAGCAGAAATATATCATGCATTGTATTGACGTGATTTATTGTATTTCTTTCAGGAATCAATAGTTTTAATTGTCTGGATCAAGCTTCGATCAATAATGTACATCAAGCGGTTAGTAGTTAAGAGAAGCCCTATCCTAATCAAAGCGACCGTAGAGCGAATATGTAAGTTTAATTCATTTTGTTTTATTAGCTGTACACTGGACATTGATCGTTTTGCCCTGGATTTTATAAAAAAACTTGTACTGTAACCGTCAAGGTATGTGATGTAAGTAAAAACTGTCGCATGACTTCTATACATAATGAATGAATATTCAAATGTCCTGGTTTATTTTAGAGCAGTAGTGCAATTGAATATGTGATACGACTCTCAGAAACATAATTATTCGACGTCTTTTGTGGGTACTGTGAAGGTGGACCTTACATTTTGTAGACTGGCAGAAAAAAAATCTGGAACAATTCGATTACACAACCGAATTTAGAAATAATAGAACGCGTCGTTTGTCTGATTTGATGAAAATTAATTGATAAGAAATTCTTCAGAACCTTTTTACTGGCAGATGCTCCAATTTGTCTAGGAGCCGTAGGACAGTCACGCCAGTCAGTTACTTTATAGAAACTAACATACCTATATCCGTAAAGTTATATTCTACTGAATTCTACTCAACATTAAGCTAATCAACTAGTAGTGCTATTACTATTGCATTATTTCAATTTGTAAACAAAAATACAACAAACACTACGTGACCAGCAGCCATCCAAACTATTCAGCTAATCCCTCAGAGACACATTCTCCTTGATGCTTTCAAACACGCAACCAAAAGAAAAATAAACAAACAAAATCCCTCAGGAACCTCGAGTAAAAAATCTTAACTATAACTTGGTCCAACTTGTTTTTAAGACGGTGTCATTAAACCGGTAACCTCGGGGTTGCTGTCCACGTAAGATTGCAGGAGTAAGGAACCTTAAGGGGAACTTTCTTCATTGCCGATAAATTACTGAGTCACTTTTACAGCTCAGGAGAACATACGGCAAAACTTTCACATGTGCTGTCCAAGTTATAACAAGATAGCGTTTGGACGTCTTAAAGAATTTGAATGGCTAAATTCTTTAGGAATTCAGAAGTTGCTGAAGTGGTGTTACGTTAAGTACGTTGGAGATATTGAGCGCTGCAAGTTCTTGTTAAGTTGTCGTGTGAGCGGATTTTGGTAGCGTCCTAGTTGTTGGATAGTGTGTGAAATTTGGGCTGAAATCACTATTTAGTAACTGTAAAACCACGCACCATGCCACTCCGTTTTTCTGGCTACAGGGTTAGCCAAAAGTAACTCAACACAAAAAGAAATTGGCGCTGTCCTAACCACGAATGGAGATGTTTGATTCTGAGCTTACAGGAAACTAAAATTTTAGCTTAGATTGTGAGCCTTTCACTCATATACTAATTTCGTTGTATTAAATGGAGCTACAGACTAAAGATACCTTAATCATAATAGATGAGAGAAAATGTTTGATTTCCTAAATCGTCAGACAAAACTACTAGCTGAATGTATTAGCCCTTCACCAACTAATACTTTCATATATCAAAAAAATAATCTCATCAAAATTTCCACACCAAAAACTCTATAACTCTATAAGCTCGCAACCAAAAAATCGATATCACATACGTGACACACCGCTACCTCTCAACACACACACCACCACATAAGCCCCAGTTGCATTAAGTGGATAATCCCTGAGTTCATACTTTCATCTGTTTAATGGATGCAGTGAAACCCATCTATTGCCGTTAGGCGCTTTTTATGCGCTCCTATGGCAGTATTGAGTGGAAATATAAGTGCTGTGTTATGGCAATCGTTTTGAAGATTAGCCTTAGGTCTTGGGGTGAAGTATAAAGGGGTCACAAATAGAAATGGCGCGTTTGTATTTTCTTTTAAGAGTTTTTATGCTTGTTTAGATGTTTTAACACGGTTAGAAATTATTCGTGGGGAAATTCCAGGATAGATTTTTTAAATTGCCTGTCAGTCATCCGCCGTCTAACGCAGACCTGCCTGATTCAATGCAGATGCCTGTTCACTTTTGCTATAAAAGCGAATAATAGGTAGAGGTCGAAGGTTACGTAGACGCTGAAAGAGATTTTCACATCATAAATAATAATAGACTAAAGAATATGCGCATCTATACAAATAAATAAAATTTAAGTGTCTGTTTGTAATACCAAAATACTTAGGTAAGTACTACTTATAACTAAAACGTTTTTTTTCAGTTTTTGTGTGTCTGTTCGTTCCGGCTAATCTCCGAAACGGCTGTAACGATTTTGAAGGTACTTTTACTGTCAGATAGCTGATATTATAAGAAGTAATTAGAGACATTTCAGGGGTCCGTGCAAAAAAAAAACTAGAAATTGGTAACAAAATTCGATTCAAAAAGGGAAGTATTTTTTTTTAATAATAATTTCACACGAACGAAGGTCGCAGACAACAGCTAGTAAGAAATAATAGATTGTCTAGAAGGTGCAAAACTGCATCAAATAATCCAGTATTTTATAGAACTAGCAGAATAGTGAAAATAAGGCAGAATATACTGTGGTTTTAAGACGATAAGTAGATAAATGCCTTGCAATATACCGTTACTACTATAAGCTTCGTCTTTAGTAAATTTTAGTTATTACAACAACTTTGTAGTTTATTAAGATATCGTATCCACATTATTCCTCATAACACTTCAGGTACAGTTATGAACTCTTTCCTAACTTGATATTAGTCTAGCGGTGTGCTCCGTGTTCATTTATCAACCGTCAGTCCAGGACCGAACCGTGGTGAAACTGCTGTGGGGAAAGGAAAAATTAGATTGTTGATGATGGATTGATTAGGGTGCTTTGTAATGATGAAACACGTCTTCTGGGTTTAGCAAAATGTTCCTATGTTGCAGACCTATCTATGTTGAAGTTATAAATCCCTTTCTACATAGACTAAAACATAACTGGCGATATGTGGGTATTAGGTAGGTAGGTAGGTACTATTAGGTACACCTCTGCCTAACTCTCAGATTACAGGCGGCATATTATGAAATGCTAAAGTTATTCTGTTTGTCTGTATGGTATCTTTAATGATTTTGAACAAATATAGAGGAATTTTGGTACACAGACAGACAATGACTTGGGTTAGGATAAAGCATTTTTGTCTCGGTAGTACGGTCCCTTGAGATATTTGTTGACTTCCACGTGGACAAAGCTGGCCGAAGCTTGTAATTTTATTATTCGAACTATATAAATAAAGATTTTTAATGATTTTCATGAAGAACGACTTCTATGTGATTTATTTGCAATTTTGTTTTGCGGTAGTTATTCAAAACGATACTTGCGTCAGCATATTCAATTCATTTTATTATACTCATATCATATTTTTTTGTATTCTAACACAATGCTGTCCTATTTGACCCAAAGATTGACTTGACTGGTACAGAATGCCTTGTGGCATTAAGTCCGCCTATGTACAACTCTTGTACATGCAGTTTAAATAAATATCGTTTCAAATATTTATTTAGAACAGTAAACATTACTTCAGGAAGCGAGTCTGTTAACAACACTCAAACTAACTTATACAATAACATATTCCGATCTATTTCCAAAGATTTGCGAACACTACCGCGCTTGCGGTTCTGCAGCCACAATATAGTTACTGAAATGCACAGAAAACACATTTACCACAATCCATCATGGCGGATTTGTGGATTCCGTACGTCATACAAACGCCCGTTGCCTCCTTACTAATGCTGACGGCAAAATAACCTTGGATACGGAACCCTAAATATTAATCTACATAGTTTTGATTAATGAAAGTTTTTGACTAGCTTTTGGGACTATGTAGTGTCTTAACTTTATTAAAATATGTTGAATTGGACTCGATATAGATATGCAAACGAGTTTTTCAATGTCTTCTTCAAGTCAAAATATTTCACATAGGCCTACCTACATGTGCAATTATAAAACGAGAAAAAGGTGCACGGTTCGGGTTGGTCGTTGCCTATGAAGCAGAACCGGCAAGAAACTCCATGGTTACTCTTTTAAAAAAGGCTTTACACTATTATCAAGTTACAGCTTTACTACTTAAGTATGGGGCGACAGCGTAGGCCCGACAATAAGTCGTTGCTTACTACACAAAAACCGTAAAACACGATAAAACGCCAATAAAAGTTAACAAGCATCTTGGAATCTACATGGCCTACACTGTTCACACATTTACAAATAATCTGTAAAAGAGAATCTATAAAAAGGTAAAAAAAAAATAACAAGACTAAATTAAACAATAGTATGTTGAACTCTAATTGTTGTTTCTATCCTACCCTACTCCTAGCATTCTATTGGCAATAATTGCACAAGATGCATTTACAGGAACAGTAGTTATAAACAACCACTGCTAGTACCGTGTCTTTACCCAACCTTGAGTAGAAAAATATCTACCACACTTCAAACATATTCTTATGACTGCAGACTTAAAATTCCATATAACCGGGACGTAGGGAGACTTCAAAGGGTTAGGCTGTGAGCTGTCGCATGCCCGCGTTTAATAAAGAGGTTATTACGTTTCGACGACGGAAATCCTATAGATTCTATATATGTGCAGGTTTGAAAGATAATCACAATAATCAGCCTAAAATATTGTCACTACTGAGACCTGTGTATCCTCATTGAGAGAGGAAATGGGCCCTTATCCACCACTCAGGATTCGGTAGATTTGACATGTCTTCGAATTTTCGGTTCTGGGACATGCCGGTTTCCTCACGATGTTTTATTTCACAGTTTTGAGAGCAGTGATGATAAAATTAATTCCTCAAAGTAACGCACCAGTCGCGACTTAAAATTTGTGGGTCATAGGTTCAAACCCATACTCGAAAACATTCGTAAGTCGGGACCGTAACCATTAAGTCACTATCCCTCCATGCAAAATACAAAGTAACACAGTAAGTAGTAGTCTATTTAACCTTTTGAAAGCTATAGTCACATATACGTGACAAGCAAGCGCGTGCCCTGTACGCCAAACGACACAAATATGTGACAAAATGTTAAGTGAAATTGTGGTTTGACGTGGAGGGCACGCGCGTGCCTTTATGCTCTGGCGTTCAGAAGGTTAAATTAGGGAATATAGAAGTACCTTATGCCTACAGCAAATATAATAATGGTTAAGGAAGTTCCTTTCTATATCTCTGTTTGAAGGCAGGTAAGTTCTACGTAGCAATTATTTGAACAAAAACACACCACCGTACCACACCGAAGGTACTTAGAATTCACAGAATATGCAAGACACCTTTCGCAGTTCCTCTTGTTAACTCTCAATTTTTGCACACCGCCATTTTGGAAACGTCTGGCTCCATGCCCTAGACTTGAGAACTTCTTTATAATGTTTTTCTACATTTTCACCAGCTTTGCTAACAAACTCGCACAGCCATTGTTGATTTAGTCCATCTTACGTAAAATTCTCTCGAACTTACCTGCAAAGAAAAAAAGAAAAAATAAGTACCGACATAAGCCTTCTTAATTGTTGACAAAAAATACATTGTTTTTTTCTTCATAAGTCGCTTGTTTTTTTTTTTGTGCCGTATTTTTGTTACCTTGTGATTTAAAAATGAGACGTAAAAGGTTTTCTGATCAAAATTGAATTCTCTTTGTTTAATTTCTCCTGAAAATGTCGATGAAAATGGGCAATACCGGTTTTTAGTGTAACAGGAAAAAGGAATAATGTCTATGTCAAAAAGTAATTTATTAAAAAATAAATAAAGACATTGTTCGATGCTTCTTGAGAAATGAAACTAAGTAATGCAAATGAAAGTTTAAATAGAGACTTGTGTGCCTTTCTCAAATCCATAAGTCTGGAATGAAGTTATTATGTACTTACATAAATATAATCAATCTTGTGCTACTCATCTTAGAATACATCTTTGTAAACTATTTCATCACTGTATCAACGGATAAATACACCTTTCTCGTTTGATAATATTTATCTTTCTGAACCTTATGAGTTACATCCCTGGACATTTCACACAGCACCATCTAGTCCCAAGCTAAGCAACCTAATGCTTGTGTTATGGCAGACACATGTATGGGTGTTATGGTATTGTTGTGTTGTGGTACATGACTTGACATAGATATCTTTTGGGGGTATGAAGAACAACAGGGGGTGCAGGAACAGGGTGCTTCATCCCCCATAGAAAAGGGAGGATCCTCCGTCCAGATGGGTGTTGTGTGGTGGGCTACTACCTGACAGTTGTTGACGGGTTTTTCTATATAGTCTTAAGTCGCAGATAACTTTAACTGCGCGAATTAAGAATTTGGTTTTTTTGAGTTCTTTATTTATGGCATAGATGGCGCTGTAGTACTTTTTGTTGTGCCGCTACAACCTGATCTGTTAGGATATAATTAAATAAAATATTTTTATTTTTTTTATTTATTTGGTTACTGTTTTATTAATGACTGTTTTATGTAATTCTTTAATTTTATAATCTACTGTAAAATTTCGACACAGTGTAAAAATTTATACAGAAATAAATGAAATGAAATGAATGAATGAATGAATGATATCCCTAATTTTGGTCCCAAAAACACTGGTCCTTTCCATCCTATTACAACGCAAGCGCTAAACTAAACATGTAGGTTAAGAGCTTTCAAAACCAGTATATTCTAATAAGCCAAACAAACAAACAATAATTATTCGTGTAGCTGGGATTGTAATAATTATAATTATAACAGTTGGCAGCACACATTGAATATTTTGTGCGAGTCGAGTCATTTATTACGAGCTTATTAGCAGCGCCCCTCGGGAAAGCGCTCAAGATACGTTGTCTAGGGAGACCAGGAGAACGTATGGAGTAACTGGATGTGCCAAGTTCTGCTGCATATTGCGTGCGATTTTCTTTGGGATCGAATTGGGTAAAACTATTGATACAGTCGAGGTTGTAAGGTTATTTAACGCTATCTTAATTAAGTAAATCTTGTTGTAAACTCTGCGTGCGCTCATTTCATGGTTTCGCTCGCAGTATAGTCGGGAATTATCCCACGAAAACGTTTTAAATATAGCCTGTGACACTCGAGGATAATGTAGCTTTGTATATGTGAAAAAAAAAACCAAATCGGATCAGCAGATCCGAAAATTACCCTTTACATCATAATTTACAAAGTTGACCTCTTCATCATAGGAAACAGCTGATTTTTTTTAAATAACCGATGAAAGATTTCTATGTGAGGGGGCTCAGAATGATGTACTGAATACGTGGTAACCGTTTTCGCGTCGGTGTCCCTTCCACCCCGTAGATAACGACAGTATTTACAACTTTGTGACTGCACTTAAAATTCATATTCATATTGCGTTTAGGTACATACTTTAATATTTTTGTTAATATCTACTTCTGCTTATATCAAGATTGTGACTAGCAAAAGAGAACATTCTATTACAGATAGGATACCTTACCTACATTATAATAATGACCATAGAGTAACAAAATTCTTGCTTCATCATTCTCTATGATGAATGGAACAGTAATCAACGAAGAAGCATAATTTGAGGCAATGACAAACGAAATAGAAATACTTATTTTAAAACTTGGTCAATAATATTTTTATGCAGTTGTGTAGAGCTAAGAAATTACTTCAAAACTAGTTTATTATAATAATGAAATAAACCAATGAAAAAAAGTGACTAGTGACGCATGCTATTTTGATGAAACAAAAGTATACATCTCCATAGATTTTTTGTAAAACTGCCTCGTTGGTCTAGTGGTAGCAAGCGCAACTGCTGAGCATGAGGTCCTAGGTTTCATTCTCAGGTCGGGCAAAGTGTTATTGGATTTTTTATCAGGAATTTCTCAGTAGCCGCCACGGAGTCTGGATTTGTGGCCAGTTGATAGCAATAGGCTCGCCCCTTTTACATGGGACTTAAACATAACTGGTGAAATGTGAGTGTACTATTAGGTTCACTTCTGCCTTACCCTTCGGGGATTACAGGCGTGATGTTATGTATAACAATGAAAACAGTTTGGAACTTATGGTCATTGAAAGCAGTAACTATTATCACACACACATTCATCATCCGTTTAGCTTTTTCCCGACTATACGGGAATAATTTTATCACGGTCCAAATTTTAATATTATGATCTTTATTGAAAATAACAAAATACGTGTTTTTCATTTAGTATCACTCAGTTCTAAAATAATAAAAAATATAGCATCACTTAATTGTCCAAAAAATGTAAATGTTTATGAACATCATGCGCCGCGTCGAACACTGACCACACGACACGTGCGCCTGGCGTCGCCCCCAAACATTGATAACAATCAAAACATAAGTTGCAAATTTTCCCTTCCCGTTACCATGCAAAATTGAAATTCCGGATAGAATATATATTTTTTTGGAAATTTTACACACCTACTTTTTTTCAAAACTGGTTTCTTTGAAAGATACCTAATTCGTAGAAAAAATTTGGAACGTGATAAAAAAGTCTTCCTGTATATGTCAGGTTCGGCTTTCAGTCTAATCGAATGAAGATGAATATCATTTCTGCATGTAGCTAATATCATAAGCATATTAACATGCAAAAAATGATAACTTCACAACTACCATTTTTCTTACATCAGCAAAATAATTTTACAGCCCATTCCAGTGAAAACAATCTAGGGTCCAGGTTTTAAATCACTTCGGGCGTGATTGTGAGCAGTTTGCATATCGTTGTAATTGTAATTGGGCGAGACGGATGCGCGCCTAGCCGAGGAATTGGTCGGCTGGATATACTGCCTTATTTATTATTATTTTGGGTCGAGGTTAGGATAACAGAAAATTATGTAAACGCCCAGAATGAAAAGGTAAAGCATTTTTAACCCAGTAAGCTGACGTCATCGTATTTTAACGACTGACGTCACTTTCTCAGTTTTGCTAAATTGGAAAAAGAAACTAGTACACGCGCTATATGAAAAGGTAAAGCATCATATAACGTCCCAGCAAGCTGACGTCATGTTCTCAGTCAGAAAAATTCCAGAAGGAAAAACCCAACAATTTCACAAAACATCGTTTTCTTCGTGTCGCTAGCACGACAGTTTTTATATTTTGTTAGACCAGAACTCCACGGCGAGGTCCACGGCATCGTCGGTGGAAGCACAGTAGTCACTGCGGCTGCATGTACATATTGAAGCATATTTTGATGCCTCAATATCGTTTAATCGTTTATTCAAAAAAGGGGCATATTTAAAATAAAACATCTTAACAAATAATAACCTACAAAATACAGTTAACTCACATTATTTCAGCGCTGCATTTTTGAAACGCTCCCATCTAAGCGCTCCCGTTTTGTTCCTCCAAGCGCTCCCAAAAGGAGCGCTTAGAGGAACGATTAAAAATATTAAAATTTATTTCCTCGAAGCGCTCCCATGATTAACTTTCGGATAGAGATGGGACTATACTAACTGAAATTATCGATAATAAGTAGAACACATTGTTATAATATACAACTAGCGGCCCGTCCCGGCTTCGCACGGGTTTGGTAATTTTTTTTTTGTTTTGTTGTAAATCCTTTAGTCCACCAAATAGATGAATATAATCTACCGACATATGTACCTATTCATATTTTTTTATTGTTTAGAAAGCTTATGATTTCTCTCCATTATGTTTCCCATTACTACCCCCTTCCCCGCACACCTCAATGTTTTTTTTTCGGAAGTTTTTCGTAGAAATAAGGCAATGAGGTGTCTATCGTTTACGTCAATGGTAGAAATGACTTTCCTTGTCCTAGGCGGGGCGAGAGAGTGTCAGACTCTTACTGATTAAAACCACCTACTGACTAAAATCACCTGCTCTGAGCCGGGATCCAGTAACGTATTGCGCTCAACGGTGATGCTACCTATGCGATTGATAAAATGGTTAACCCTTTATGGCACAAGGTCATTATTTATATTAATTGTACAGAAACAAGGTGGTAAATGGGTATTTATGAATGGGAAAAATAATAAAAAAAATCTCATTACAAAAAAAGTATTTATTATTCCAAAAAAACTATATGTTGCAGAAATACAACATTGCTTCATCAATGCTAAAATAACTAAATAAAGTTAAGAAATATGAAATTTTTTAAAACAGTTATTTTGTTTGTTGTAGCACAAACTAACCCCGTATTTTTCGCAAACTGTTTGCGTATACCCTGTGCAGCCTGGAAATTTGCACCTCATTCTTTTATCCACCCAAACTGGCCAGTGCCCGTAATGGTCCAACCTCACATCTTTCGGAGGAACATGTTGTCTTCTTTTTATCTTGAATGAGACATTCAATATCACTTTTACACTTGACATGTAATATACAATACCAATAAATTGGCGTATTTCTTGACTAGTTACATTTACGGGTTTATTGGCATCTTTCTGGACAGAGTATAAATTAGTCTGGTCTCTTATAAGGTTGATAATATCTTCAGTAAACAAATATGAAAATACCTCAAATGGAGTGTCTAAACGAAGTATTTCTGGAGGTAACGTGTCTGATCCATGAAAACGTAGTTGGTCATCATTTATGTTCAGACTCTTCGTTTTCCAAATGATATTTGTCCTAGGCACACGGTTAGTTGTACTTGGAGCCGCTGTAGAACTAGTACTAGGAGAATCTATGACTGGACTTGGATCTGTTGCAGTACTACTAAACTGAGTATTTATGGATGTAGTTTCTAGGGTGTTGAGCGCCTGACGTCACAGTACCGTGGCGTGGAGCTAGTCGCCAGGGGTTATTCCCGTTCGTCCACACCCCGTCGCCAGTGGTACACACAAAGTACTAATGTAATTATTATGTAGGTCTACTGCAATGTGATTATTATACGTATATAATTTATATTAAGTGTATCTATGCGTTTTATTTATAACATCCTCTTTGAATACCTACACAATAACATTGGTCCTTCTATACACATAAGAGTGCCGAAAGCAAAAAGATGTTATTCTCTCAATTTCGTAATTTGGTTAAGCAACTTCGATGTCGATGATGCACACATGAGTTTTTAAAAATTATCGATATAATTCATTACTTCATGCTTTTCCCTATTTTTAAACGTGGGAGCGCTTCGAGGAAATAAATTTTAATATTTTTAATCGTTCCTCTAAGCGCTCCTTTTGGGAGCGCTTGGAGGAACAAAACGGGAGCGCTTAGATGGGAGCGTTTCAAAACGGGAGCGCTACGAGGAATACCTCGCATTTTCGCTACAAAAGGGTTTCAATAACGGCCCAACCTCTCCAATATCTGAGACCACAGGTAAATTATTACTGATTAAAAGTTAATTGCTTCTCCATACCCCATGCACTTAGCATCAGCACGCTATCACGCAAGTTGAAAATATTAATTAATGAGGAAAGTAGGTCAAAAATATCAGAATATTGTTCGAGGTATTTCCAATTAATTTTAATTTATTTAGTTAGTTGATTTCGCCACCAGGCTATGCCGATTAATACTGTCCCGAACAAGTGGGCAGCATAATTACTCAGCTTTGTCTTTAGTCATCAATATGTTTACCACCATTATCATCATCAGCTGCCTAACCTTTTCCCAACTATGTTGGGGTCGGCTTCCAGTCTAACCGGATGCAGCTGAATACCAGTATTTTACATGGAGCGACTGCCTGTCTGACCTCTACAACCCAGTTAGCGCTAGGCAATACTATACCCCTTGATAAGACTGGTTGTCAGACTTTCGGGTCACTGACTACCTGTAACGACTGTCAAAGATCTACAAATGACAGCCGGGACCAACGGCTTAACGTACTTTCCGAGACACGGAGGAAACTCGGTATGTAATGGTTGGTCACCCATCCACGGACCAACCTAGGTAAGCACGGCTTAACCTAAAGATCGACCCGAGCGGCTTTTCTTATTTAGCCACGAGCTCCTCCTATCTACTACGTCTTACAATAAAAAAACGCAGGATTTTTTTTGTCGCCATTCTGTAACATATGGGCATTATGCGTTGTTGTACGCACTCGCGATTTAAAATTCGTTTCAAGTTTGGATCAAACCACAGATTTATTTGCCGCTTGAATTGTATCGCGCGGTTTTTTTATCGTAGTGCGGGCTGAGCTCCTTTTCCAAGAACACAGCTAATATTTTTCAATGGATTTTTCCATTAAGAATTTCTACGAAGAAGTCCAGAGATTGGAATTGCGTTCAATTTCATTACACTTGTCCCTTGCACAAACATGGGACTTGAAACGATACTAATGAAATGTCAATGCTCTGCTGTATACCTCTGCTTGCCCCTTAGGAAATTACAAGCATGAACGACGCGTGGTAGACAATTGACATCCTGACTGATCAGTTGTATTTTTATGAACGAACCTGTATTCTGTAACACATATAACAATGTTTCAACTATCTATTTCCGGAAATCGCCAAGCGGTTGGTCGACTCTTCACGTGACCAGAGGGCGGGCCTATTTTTTGGCCAAAGAATCAGCATTGCCATCCAACGTGGTAATGCTGCCAGCCTTCTGGGGCCCAATTCTGCTATTACAATAGTATCAGAATGGTCTGTCATTGATTTCATAATTGTTGATTTTGACTTGTCAAAACTTGTCAAAATCAACAATTATGAAATCAATGACAGACCATTCTGACACTATAAATTGTCGTCTATTGTAATAGCAGAATTGGGCCCCTGGGCACTGTTCCTGTTGACAGCGATGCGGACGAATTTTTGGACGCCCTGTAACCCTTTTCTACTTGTACATATTTATTACTATTATAGTTTGGTAGTTTGTAAATAATTTAATTATCTTTGAAACAAACTATCTATTTTCAGATTAAAGCAAACATTCTTATTACAAACCATATTGACTCCATTCACACATTCACAAAAGTTATCTCAAAATTCCATAACACCTTTCCAGAAGGTTCCATAAATAATAAGAATATCGATAGAATATGTATTATTTTGTTAGTGCCAGATACCTATATCGTTATTCGTGGTTCAATTCTGTTTGGCTCCCGTTTTGATGATATACACAAGTGTTATATTTGATCTATGTTTGTGTGTTTGTATCTAGTTCTCCTGAATTTAGGACCGTGTAAGTCTGGTGACGTTGGGAATTTGGGTTGAGACACACGGATGGATGGAATAAAAAACAAAATTCGAAATTCTACGAGGATTTGCATTACTTGCTTTGCATTTTTCCAACTATGCTGGTTGTCGGCTTCCAGTGCTTCCAGTCTTATGCAGCAGTTAAATACCAGTATATCATACGGAGTGACTTCCAGTCTTCTTGTGCTCCACAAGCCAGTTACTGCATTTGAACTTCTAGAGCAAAACATTTTATGATATATTTGCCTGTTCGGTTAATTAACGATGTAGACTATCGCTTTAGGACCAATTTCAAATTTTAAGAACCATATTAATTAGTTGTTACTCAATCCATAGTTGCCAATTCCTTCGCTGAAAATGTTTATCGCACTTTAGCTTGCCAAACTTTCAAACCGCATGTATCTTCGCCGAATAGTAATACCTCGAGCATCGTTAGTGCGCTTTGAGTCCTAACTTATTATGTTAACCTCGTATAAAGAACTTCATTAGACTATACTATGGACCCCTGGGCAGGTCTGATTACGTCATGCTTCCATCTTTCCTTAACAAATCTATAAGATTCAGATTATGGAATAACTCAGTATGTGGTATGTGATCAGTGGCTTTCATAACACGGTGATTTCCATTCAAATCAATGGAAATTGGCAAGGAAAGAAATTGAAGAGAAAGTGTACCGATAATATTGTGTTATGAAATACAAATATACTCTCATTTTATTAAAGAAGAAGGAAATACAGGCACGTGTTTCCTTTCTACTGTTTAGTTCAGCAAAAGGCGTATGTAGATAAGTATGGGAGCAGATTGTGTTTCTGCCTACCCCATAGGAGAAAGGCTTGAGTTTATGTACTCGTATGTATGTATCTATACCATATAATTTCATTCAATTTCAGTTTGCTATATTTTTCTTGTATAAATACAAGAGCTCTCGTTGATTCTTAAGAAGAAGTAGATTTAACGGAATTCCTGAAACTATTCAATTTTCTTGTCTTTAAAAGTTCATTGACATGCCAATAAAATTTAAAAAAGCACCACCGAATCTAAATCTTTATCTTACCCCAAACAGACCCTCTAAAATCCTCTATGCCATCCTAAAATTAACCGAAACGACTTGCACTAAAAATCTAAACCGGCAATGTCTCAACTATTCACAGGCGGAGACGTATCACCCATTCCGTACCCGCGTCTTTCAACCGAACTGTTTTATGGTATGAACGTGAGACCAAGGCTAGTACTTAGTCAGTCGTAAATCTAGCCAGACGATATACCTAGTTTATGTACTTAAACTTTGTTATTTATATGTGTGTGTATTAACGGTGTTGTGACTTTTATAGGATGGGATGACTGTGATTTTATGGTGGTTGAAAAACTAAAGGACTGGAGTTTTAAAAGATCGACCTTAGATCGCGTCATCGCTTCATATCAGGCGAGGTGCAGCCAAACGCAAGCTTATTAAGCATTAAAAAAAATACGGATAAACTTATACTGTCACTTACGCGAGGTCTTCCGTGATTGTTCATGGACATCCCGTAAGTGACAGTATAAGTTTAGTTTCAAACCGTGAAAGATTAAAACAGTGTTTAATACGGAAATTTGGAAAAAAAGTCTCTAACCTCCCACCGTTCCCTAGGGTTCTGAATAATGAACAGGATCACATTTTAAACACAAAAGCCTACTTGCACCACACATGACGGATTAAATGCATTTAAAGTTAAACGTATAAAATGATTCCCTCATCTTCAAACGGTTGGCAGAAATATAACAATATATTCAATTCGTTTAGCCCTTTTTTTTCGGATGGGAAATCATCAAATGACTCCTCCCGCTCTGGGCGGAGCGGAAGGGAGTGTCAGACTTTTACTGACTAAAAACCATCCATGTTCCTTCTTTTGCCCTTTATGTTCCAGGGCCGCGGTATCTCTTTCGAACAGTCCCGCAGCCCTGGCAGGCATCGGCCCTTGCGGGCTCCTCATGTTTGCTGACATTTCTTTGAGGCGCGCGTGGAACACGAACGCGCCGTCGACACGGGCTGTCGTCATAAGACGGACGGACGGCGAGTTAAATTCGTTTAGCCCTAACGCATTTAGTTGTAAGTAGTGCAAGTGGGCCAATGCAGTAAACAAAAATAATGATTAAATTTTTTACAACAAATTGAGCGGACTCTCACTAAACGAAAAAGTTTTGATCTAAACCCAGAGATTAATCCTAGACAAGAGTTTTGATTACTACAACAAACAGTAATAGATCCAAATTAATTCTTAATCACAGCAATGAATTACCTTAATATAGACGTAAGCCAAATGTAATCAACTTTCAAGTTATGATCATGTAATTAATACCTGGAATACCTTCATTTGACAAGATGCCACTCCAGCTTCCTATTGCTGAAGTTATTGATCAAGTGTACAATATCAAAGGAATACTTAGGGATTCCTGATGGTAATCAGATTTTCTACGTAAGAAGTCCCTTGCAATCAAATAAGATTAAGCTACTATATTGAATAGTCCTAACTCCTAATTGAAAATAGCGCCAGCAGTCCAAATTAGACTTTGTTGTGTGACATGAGATTCTATTGCCGCTAGCGATTGCCAAGCCATCCTTTTTATTACAGAAATAAAGATGTTTCATATTGATACGGTCCCTAAAAAAATTGTTAGTTACTAATTAGGTAACAATTTATGACAAAGTTGTTGGATAGATGCTCACATAGGCAGGTACTGAATACATGATCCGACTTGGTTTTACATTAAATCTCACAACTTTTACGGTAGAAGAACTGCGTTGTGAGACTTGCATTTTGTACAAATTATGTTTTTGATGAGATCAGATTTTCTACGTAAGAAGTCCCTTGCAATCCGTCTTATAGTGTATTTTGTCAGTTATCATCTTCCATATTTTCCTTAGGTCAAATAAAGACTGTAAGAAGCAAGTTGGATTTAAAATCAAAGTCATCCGCAGTTCTTATAACATTGTTATCACTATGACATCGAAGATAAAAGAGGAAAATTTCGGGTTTTTTATCCGTCTTCTGATCTTAATTGCTTGCTTGATTAAAATTGTAAATTAAACATGAAAGTTTTAAAGCATATAATTATATTATTGCTTATTGCAATTATGTACACATATTTCCGTACTGCAGCTTCCGCCGTTCTCCAATTTTACATCCCAACTCACTACGCAGAACCAAATAAAATCTCCACCAGTTTCAATAATGTTAACAAAAATAAATTGACCTCTCTGCGAATCGTTTTTTAAATTGCCAGAATCTGCCTACCCAGCACGGTTCGCGGTGTGAAACGAAAAAATCGCCGGTGAAGCCGAAAGCCGACGGCTTCGATTTTATTCACCTTTTTGGACGGTTCCGAATCGACTGGAGCAGTTATTATTGTGTTTTGTAGAGGAAAAGTAATAATGCTGATGCCATCCATGACTGGGCGAGTTTGTTGGAGTATATTTTTTAGTTTTTGTGAGGCGTAGTGAATTACTCGGTGGAAGTTATGAAAAAGTGTCGTTGACAATAATAGGTATTCAAAGAAACGTGCAATGGTGTCTGAAGATTTTATAGTTACTTCATTCTGGTTATTGTGTAGGTTGCAATTTGTTGCCTGTGCTTCACTTTGAAAATGATTGACATTTTTTGTAAAGTGTGGGTTCTAAGAAAGATCGATTCTTCTTTTGCATGGATACCATTTTGTACTACTTTTGCTATTGTGGCTTTGGCCTAGTAGATGGTAGCAAAATCACAGAATGGCTCTGTATATTGAAAACCAGTGTCTTGTAAAAATTCTGAACCAGTAACATTACTATTTCCTTTATACATATCTATACATATAAATTACAATTTTAACTATTTAAATATCAAAAAAAAAATCAGTAGCCCACTGGTATCGGGAACAGGGTCCAAGCTACCGGCGGCGGTCAGGGCTCCAGAGAGCCGCGTCCAGGAGTACCGCTTTCTGAATCAAGCCCAGTGCATGGTGTCCCACTGTTGGGCAGAGGCCAAAATTACTATAAAATCCTCCAAATAAATATGTCGTGACAAAACAAGCTAACTGAAACCAATCCCGAAAGTACTAAATAGTTGGCACAAAAGCACTCAGTTAATTCACAAATTAAGAAAATGGACTAAAGAGTCTAGCGCTCTGGCTAATTCGACTCTAATCGTTTGAGTCTCATGAGAGTGGATCGCGATTTTATGGTTAAAGACTAAATCAGTTTAATCACATTGATGTACAGTTGCCAGCGTATCAGGTTACCACAAACTGTAAAATTTTCTCATTCGATTTTTAATTTAACCATCAACGTTTCATGGTTTAAAATCATTTGCAGAAATTTGACAGTTTGTGGTGACTTGATCTGCTGGCGACTGTACTTAAGTGATATTTATAGTAAGAATCGAAGAAGTCCTTTGGTGTGAACAGTAAAATGAAAAGCTACTACACCACGCTTGGAGGTTTGGTGACCACAGATGTTTAACCGAAACTCATGCTCAAAGTCAATTTGAAATCACTTGTAGGTCAATAACCTATAAAGTCCATTTGTCTTTAGATGGACATTGTAAAAATTGTTGTAAAATAAAGAGTAAATAAAATATCCTATCCTATGAACTATTAAATGAGCAATATCGGTATATTTGTTATCACGTCCTCGAAAACGGCTCTAACGATTTCGAAGACAGTTGCATTATAAGGGTTTACGGGGGAGAAACATCAATCTAATTAGGTCTCATAACTGTGAAAAATCGTTTTCTTTATTTTCACTCGAGCAGAGTTCGGTCGCTCAGGTACTTTAATTAGATAAAGCAGTTACAAGGTTAACAATATAAAGCAATACCCATCCATTTGGCAAATCCAAAATCTTTATCTTCAACAAATCTTCTGCCTAGCCTTTTCACAACACTCTGTTGGTCGGCTTCCAGTCTAACCGGATACAGCTGAATACCAGTATTTTACATGGAGCGACTGCATATCTGACCTCCACAACCCAATGAGTACTGGGTAATACGATACCCCTTGGTAAGACTGGTTGTCAGACTTTTTGGGGCACTGATTACCTGTAACGACTGTCAAAGATCAACAAACGACAGCCGGGACCAACGGCTTAACGTGCTTTCCGAGGCACGGAGGAAACTTGGTATGTAATGGGTGGTCACCCATCCACAGACCAACCTAGGCAAGCGTGACTTAAGCTAAAGATCGATCTGAGCGGCTGTTATTATTTTGCCACGAGCCCCTCCTTTGTCTTCAACAAAACCTTACTTTATTTTTACATTTTATATTTCAGAATGGGTCAAGCAAGATAGGACAACTAGGTATTTGCTTCTATCTTTACATTCAAATCAATCCGATAAGAAGAATACGGTGAGTACCTGATTGTACTAAGCTTATTTCGTCTGAATTCAACCAGTCTAGGACGAAGACGGCTCTTTCAAGATTGCTTTAGCTGAAGTACTTATCTTCATGTACCTAAGCATCTGAAGATCTTCAATACATAAGTGGCTTTGTATAAAGTTTTTGTAAAAGTCCCTTTGCAATATCACCATAGAAGTATGAACCAGATTTAACAAGTTTGAAATCATTATATTTTCTTCAGCAATCTATGGATTGAATTGTGGATTAGAATAATGCTTATCTTGTTATTCTGGAATTTTATTGACAACAGTAAGTTATTTAAAATTCATTTGAATAAGGCTGTAATGTAATGTAGTTTCATTACAACACAATATTCTCCTTTTGTAAAACGGCCTCCAAAATATATTTTGTGTTGTACGAAGAACTACAGGACAAAACCAAAAGAAAGTATTAACGCTATTTATTTGTTTATCAACAGAAAAACAGTTATAACCTATTTCAAACTGAAACAAACTTCCACCACGGAGGTTCATTGTAAACTCCGCGGTATAAAAATTTTCATAATGCTCCCGGCAGCTGATGCAATATTAAATTTTAAATATCGAACGCTTGTGTCGGCCGACATTCAATTTGCCGCGAAATCTCTGTTCGGAACCGCTGAACACACGACACTAAAAATAACGGTTTTGATGGCAGCTGCAGGCGGGAGATTTAAAAGATCGTAATGTACTTAATGGCGTTATACGGTTTTACTATTGCCTTGTAAAACGGTTATATGAGACTAGCTTTTGTCAGTGGTTGCGCCTGCGTTTAGATCGCATTAATTTCAAAATTATCTAGCGGGAATTTACTACCAAGTTCACTGATGGTCGACCACTTTTCAACCTTATTATTTAGGGCGTAAGGGTGAAAAGTGGCAGTACTACCGGGATAGATAAGTATCCTTTGTTTTAACTCAGATCAGGTCAGCTCAGGTCTTTTGAATATGACAAAGTTCGTCAGAGTTAACACACAGAAAGACAGAGAGACAGAGATACTTTCCCATTTATGATACTCGTGTGGATGGAAGTATAATAGGTATATACGTGTTTTATTTTCTTAGACGAGAATTATAGCACGTATTTAATAGATATAATTATCATTAATTTAACTATAACTTTGAGATACCTACAACTCTCGTTTAACGCAAGATGCTAATTTTCTCCGTAGTTAAATTTGGTATTTGAGCTCAAAATCAGTTATTATTATCTTATGTCGTTTTTTGAGTCCTGTTGTGTCTCACTTTAGGACTGTCTTCAGAAACCTAGCCAAATCGGTTAGATCCACCTGGTTTCACCAAAATATTCTGAATGTTGTTTTTAACTTTTCAAAAATTATATTCATGCCAAAAATATTACGTGCGTCTAAAGCAACAGTAACCTGCGACCAACGTCTTTATCATTTTTGCATAACATAAACAACTACAACATTAAAACCTGTTGAGTACATTTTTCTGCTCGGCTGGTCTCGTAGACCCTAAAATACAATTTATTACGAAGCATTGTAGCACTAAGTGCTCACATAATATCATAATAATATGCCTGCCATACATGAACATAAACAAGTATACGAAAATCATGTAAATGTATATGTAACGTGATGTACACTGTCTCTTACATACATTTCATCAATTACGGTGCCATGGTTGCAGGTCAACGCAGTTTTAAAACGAGCTTGATAGCTTTTATAAAACATCATGCAGGGAAAATTGTTTTAAAAGACAGTGAATAAAGTGCCCTTTTTAAAGTTATAATGTTGAAAATTGAACCCTGTATGCGTACCTAATAAGTACCTGAAACCTTGCGTTTTACTTAGCCTTGAAAAGACTAATTTTGATTGTGCTATATAATTTTCTACGTAAAGTAAGTTTTGATCTATCCCATACAGAGTTTATTTTCAACAACTTATTAGATCAATCGGTCGATTCGTCGAGAATCCCTTTAAATTTCTCAATACGAAAATAAAATCAAAGAGCATTTTGCCCACATAAAAGAGAGTACTGATCAAAATTCAAAAGAATTTTCCTCCAATAGAGATATTGTGGAAATACCTCATATTAAAATGTAATAAAATTCTCCATCGCTAATATAATTCTGTGGCGTGGACCCGGCCTAACGGTGGGAACACATACGCTTGTCAATTCGTATCCAACGGGCAATATTTATTTTCATTTTATTCGTTGAAAAATAGTGAATATCAAAGTCAGCCTCCCCCCTACTTATTCTTCTACGGTTTCGAATTTGGTTAAATCAAGTATTGTAAAGTGATTTTCTAAGAAGTCTAAATAATAAATAGGTAAAAAACAAGGTATTTTATAAAAGGAAATGCGTTCTATTTGACAAAGACATTAAATACACGACAACAAACAAATCCTACTTACGCGCCCTTAAAAATGTCCAATATTTACTAAGCAACCAATAACATCGATTAATATCTCCACCTTATTTTTAAAACACCATCATATTGCCCGAGTGCCCTCACTATTTATGTCAACAAATTAAACAGGGTCGGCGGGCACGTACGCAATAAAACTCCCTGTGTACACACTGCTTTCGAAATACCCGTTGGCGGCGCCACTGTCGACCAATCGATAGGTGGCTGGTTGCCTAGCAACGATCATGTTGCAAAATAAACAATCGGAATCGGGCCCCCGTCTAGAACAAATTTACTTAGTTATTTTATTACTTGTGTCAACATTTTAGATCGATATTATAAGATTATTTACTTGTTGGAAAACGGAGCATGTTTTTGTGATATATTTTTTGTTGGTGAGTAAACGAAGATGCGTGAAAGAGTGCTGTTGCCACCGTGTGTCCCCGATCAGTGCGGAAAAGACTTTCGTTACTCTCTGAGGAAGCCGAGTCCCAACTATCCTCATGGAACTAAGTCAAAGAAACCCAGGGTTGTCCCTGCGTTCACCATACAAGGTAACTTTTTTGTGTGTATTTACTTTGTCAATTCTTTGAAGAAAAATGTCATGAAGTAACTTTGAAGTCTCAGAACCAAAAATTCAAAGACATGCGATTTCTACGACCCCGCACTGTGGATAACAGGCCAAAACTTCTCATAGAGAGTAGGCCTTTGTCCCAGTAATATATATGCTTTGTGCCTATGTCCCAGCAATGGGAAAATAATGATATCCTTACCAATATACCAAGAAGCTTACTTCGAGGTTTTGTTGGAAAAATAACAGAAAAGGCACACCAGCAACAGTGTGCTAATCAATCACCCTTATCTGTTGCTGAGCCATCCCTTCAGTTCTGAATTCAATAAAAGTCAATAGAATTAATACTTAAAAGCGTGCCATGAATCTGTTTATAGGGCAGTAGGTACATACTGTTTTTAATAGGCTGGCAAGCCATATTTCCCTACAATAACCCAAACATTAAAATGGTATGATAGGTGTGTTTGTATTTTAACATCATCAACGATTGATAAGTTTAATTTTTATGCAAACTTCTTGAAAAATAAGATATTGCTAAGGTCATGAAGTGTTCTCGTGCCACGTGGTGTTCTTGAAGTAGACTTAGCGTCTAAGTCGTAACACGAGGCTGTAACTTATAACCTATAGCAAAATAAATACATAAACGTTTGTTTCGTTTTAAACCTTGTGGTGATCGCTACACGTGCTGTTTTCCACGAGGACACAAATTTGTCTTACAAAGTCAAACCATTTATTTAAATTAGACCATTAATGGGCACTTTTGAATTGATTCTAGTGGTCTTTACTGAGCGAATCGCAATGAAGAATTACTATTGGTAATTCTCTGCACTAAAAAATGAGAAAGATGCAGTTTCGATAACATTCCGAATAGTTTCGTAGTATTGCCCTCATGGCAATACTACGAATTGCTGACTGGCATAGATAGAAAATTAAATGTTGATGTTTTGACATGTTACTATAATAATATTTACCCGAGGATTGTGACTATCCGAAGCACGGACGAGTCTGAACTTCAACTAACATAGGTTTCCTTCTCTCTTTTCTAGCCTTGCAAAAGAACACCCGAGTGCAGCCTCCACCAAAATGTGGCGTGTTCGATCCCCTGCCTGCTCGACCAACCATGTTCAGGAAGTGTTACCAGCGCGGAGAGTTTCCTGTATGCATCGAGTTCACCAACTTTGGCAAGCGATTGGCTTGGAAGGTGCGTACTTATCCTATCTTAAAGTGTACTGAAATTTAAGTTAAGCTTTGAATAGTTTATCCTGGCTAACAGCAGCAGATCATCAGAGACTGCTTCGTTAGTCTAGTGGTCGCAAGCGTGACTGTTGAGCAAAAGGTCCTGGGTTCTATTTAAGGGGAGGGCAAAAAGTTATTGGGTTTTTCTATCCGTAATTTCTCACTAGCAACCATGGCAATAGGCTCACATGTGGGTGTACTGTATATCTCTGGCTAACCCTTCGGTGATTACTGCGTGATGTTCGCAGATCTTTGTTAGTCGTTTCGGGTGGTCAGAAGTCTGAAGCAATTGACAACCAGTCGTGCCAATGGTATCGTGTTTGTAACTGGACTGTATGGTCAGATCAGAACACAGCTATCGTCCATAAAACTTGTCCAATCTAAATACTACGACCTACGAAACTGCCATCCAAAACCAATTGAATTATTTATTTCCAAAGACAAAACGTGTTTTTAATACTATAGAAAAGTTCAGTGTTCTCACCGTAAGGCTAACCAGGTGGCCTAGTTATGTTAGTTAGGGACGATACCTGAGTGTTCCGACACTTATCATAATGTGCGTTGGTGGTCGCCTACGCATGACATATCAACCTATTTTTATGTGTTGACATACAAGATATTGAAAAACAAGGTTTTGATCAAGGACATTCTTTGACAGTCATTTCATAACTGATCTCTAGATTGGAAGATTTACCGAAAAACTTTCACAATTATTTTATTTTTGACAGCAACAACAGACCTTAGTGTAACAGAAAGATCATGTAAAGAAATGCGATTTACCAAAATTCGTTAAAGATTTTATTTTATTTATTGTCCCCTCCTGGGCAAACGCCTCGCCCCATTCCTTTCTCTTCTCTCGATGATGTGCTTCTTCTCGCCAATTCGCGAGGAAGCCATCCCAGGCGTCAAAGAAATTACTAAACTTACTCCATACGATAACAAGTAACATTTAATGAAAAGTATCAAAAACCCGACTACAAATTATAATAAAATATATATTTGTAATCTCTTTTTAATTTCCTTCATTTTGATAACCAACTCGATAGGATTGGTTTTATAAAAAAATTAACGACACAATTTAGTGTCAAAAATCCGCCATTTTGTTTTTTTTTAAACACCTATCGAATGACACTTGGGTTTATAAGACAAATCTAATAATATCTTAATCGTCGAAATCCATCCAGCCATTTGGAATGTACGAGGTAATAAAGAAATTTACAAAAAAACAAACAAAGAAACATACAAGATACGCGCGAAAAACATAACCCCTTCTTGGCAGTCGGGTAAAAATAACATCTAGCTTTTCTTCTAACCAAACTGAGTAAGCTGAGATATAATATTTTTGCCACTTCTAATAAGACATCTACTGTGAGCTCTTAATTTCTGATTCTAAGAAATATACTAGGTAGGTTCTAGCTCGGTGGAAAATTTTCCAGTTCAGGGAATATAGAATTTAATCAATTTTCCGCTCTATTTATATGAACGAATGGGAAAATGAAGTAAACCCTAGATTTATTGAATGATAATATATTCAGCTCAGTGGAAAGTTGCCCGGAATATCCATTTATAGGTAACCTTCTGGAAGTAATAAAATTAAGTGTTAAGTTATATTAAAATCTTAGGTCCTTGTTGATAAATCGCTTTGGGAGTTGCCTTGTTGAGCATCGTTTTAACTCTTGAGACACTGGGTTAATTAAAATCATTATTTGTGCTGTCTAATGGGTGAGCTTTTAACTAAGTTTAAGTTTTGGCGGCAGCTTTGCAGATAACGTATGTTTTATAAGTAACAACTTTGTAGGTAGTTATTGTCATTTTCTGCGAATATCCGGAACCATTACCACTAAAATGTCTGTTCTGTTTTGTTTCCTAGGTACCAATAGAAAAGCTGGACTTCCACCACTACCTTCCGATGTTCTTCGACGGCTTGGCTGAGGGGACCTATCCATACAACTTCATCGTGGAGAGAGGCATCCACGACCTAATCACCAAGGGGTCCTACAAGGTCCTGCCTGTGGTGCCTCAACTGATCATACCGATCAAAAGTGAGTTTTTTTTTTTTTTCAAATCCCAGGTTTTTTTTTGCGGCCAACGACAAAGCACCAATGATTGAAGTTGCCAGTGTCAATATTCCACTACAATGATGACATTGACAGCTGCTGAACGCGGTTCAGATGTGCTGATCGGGTTCTTCAGTTTTATCAGTAAAATTATCCCTTACTTGTAGCATATTGTTCGTGTTTTAAAGGTCACGGTATTATATCAGAATTACTTCCTCGCGCAGACAAAAAAAAATTGCGATCACCAATCCATGGCCCAACCTACTTTTCCCGTAAACCTGTCATATCAAATCATTCATTATTATCACATCAGCCTGGAATCACCCACTGTTGGTTATAGGCATCTTTTTTCTTCTGCCCCACTTTCTGTGTGTTTGATATCAAATGCTTCAATCTAACTAATATCCTTTTTTAATTTGAAAGTAATCATAACAATAAACCTTGGAACACACACTAGTGGCTCATGTAAAAGCAGCATATACCACACACATCTAGTCTTTCCTTCCGTACAGCCTAGGATATATCCTCTATCTAGATAATAACTTACAAGCATTTTCAGCGGCACAGAGCACTTCCGTTTGAGAGTAATTTCCAGTGCGTCTAAACGAAACTCCATGTGCACGACATAACATTTTCCCTGCATTTTCTAGGCTGCATTAATTCTTAATATTGCCTTCTAACGCTTTGCATTATCAGGTTTACTGGTAACAGGTTGAGTTATTTGAGAACTCTTTTTGATGTAAGGATATTAAAATGCATATCATAGTATATCTTCGAACCATTGTTGGAAATTTGATTTTAATTTTTAAGGCTTTGTGTGATGGTACGATAGAAGGTAGGATATTAGGAAGATTATTGAATAAAAAACTTGCGATTTTCAAAGTTATTTTTATTAAATCTGCGACATAATTTACTCACGGTGATATTTTCAACGTCAAGGCTGTAGAACATTGTATTCAATGTGTATTCAATGTCCTTTCTCGCTATGATATTGCTTGCTGACTACTAATCAACACATACCTATTACAAAATAAAGTTACTAGGAGGTTTATGTGTATAACTTGAAGTAGCGAAATCTCGTTATTTTCTATGTCGTCATTGCAGCCATGCAAACCAGCGTCAGATAAGTACTGTGGCGTAGATTGGAAGAGGCCTATGTCAAGCAGTGGACTCCATTACGCCGACATAATTTGTTCAAAGCAGGGGTATATTACTAGTACATTACAACATTTATTTACAGACGCTCTAGCAACTAAGCGTCCTGCAGTGATCTGCCACGCTCTCATTTGCATCAAGATGCTAGTAGGTGGCTGTGAGCGAGTCGGTGAAGCCCTCGTGCCCTATTACCGGCAGATTCTGCCCATTCTGAACCTGTTCAAAGATAAAAACCGTAAGTAGAATCTTTGTTTATGAAATTAACATTTTTCTAAGGTTAACGAATCTATTGCAGGCTACTATTATTTTATTATGGCTTTGAATATTAATTAGTAGTCATTACTCATGTATAGAGACATAGTTTTTCAACTAGACTAAAAAGCCAACTCAACGAAAGGAAACCTCAAAAATCCCAATTAAAAATCCGAAACACGATACAGTGACAACAATGTTGATGAGCCACCTTTGGGCCTTAATAAAGCTCATATATTTGTTAAAACGCAGAGGAGTATGTTAATGGCGGACAATTTACTAAGCATTAGCTTCAGGTAGGGCGCAAAAACGACGCGCCACAACTATTTGGTGACAGAGTGGAATGGCGTCTATTTTCACGGACGACTGTTTTGTTCTAACGAATAATAATAATTATTATGTATAAAGTTCATATTTACATGAAATTCTAAATCAAATGATGAGTGGTTAGGTAAGGGCATTCTGTTGGTCATACTTTAAACTTGGATACTGATGGAGATTCCGGTTCATTGAAAAATAATCGTGTTACCGTAAAATTGCAACCTATAAAATAGTCCTTTAATATAGTCGATGTACAATGGAATAGCATCTATTCCGCTTTGTATTTAATTTGAAAAAAAAATTGTTACAAGTACGTTACAAAAATACCTTCCCATTATACGTCAAAACAGTAACAGGCACCAAAATATCAAAATGGCAAATTACACAACAAAACTGGAGACATGGTAGAAGTCGGTAACAATGCGGGGTTGTCACCGCCGGTGAGAGGGCAAAGCCGACGCGCCAAACGCCCGAAACACCCCCGAACGCCCCGAATTTCACAGCCACATGTAATTAATCTACCCCCGGATGCCCCGACAAGTCTATTAGGCTGAAAACAATATCTTCTCGGCCCTCCACGTGTCAATTATGAGGTGAAAATGATTGATGACGTCATTGAAGCAAATCGGGCGTAGTGACGTAATTAGGTTTTGAAATTGGAAGCTTGTGTGAAAAAGGTCTTTTGTTTTTTTTTTTACTCTGGTGATGTTGCCGCTTTGTTGGAACATTGGCTGGCTGGCTGTTGGTTGAGCAAATAATTGCCGTTATTTGTGTTGTTTTTTGCTGTTCATTCAATGGTTTATCGTATTGAAAGCATTACGTTGCACTTGTGGGTATTGAGTGCGGTATGTAACAAATTGATTCTTTAATTTAACTCCCAAGTCATATGCACAAGCTTCCTTCATAATTAGTTGAATTGACAAAGAAAAAAGAAAAAGTTTAATCTAAAATAATCAAGATTTCCTCTTTATACATCAAACAAATCGTATATCATGATCGAACGGAATACGTTCACTTCGGACTACAAACTACAGGAACTATTAGAAATTACGGCGACCCAAATTGATCGTGGTATACCTATGTCAATATTCATTCAAATAGGTTCGTATTGCAGGCTATTTGAATAAATATTGGCTTTGCTGAAGGTGTTCCCAATATGCGGTCAAGTAAACTAGATGGGTCAGCAACAAAATTATGATACAGAACATCAACTTACTTTATTAAAAATAAATTTATAATAATATAATAGTGTAAAACCACTAAAGATATTTTTCAATACATTTCCAAAGCGGCCGAGACTGTAAAAAACCTTTTTGTACATGTTATCAAATAACCAGACACAGATTTTAATAAAACCGCAAATGTGTTTGTATAGTAAATTCATTTGACACGTCAATTTCAATACTGAACAGCGGAAAAAATAAAATTCAACATTTTGCGGGTAACTTTGCTTGTCGGAACTTTTTCCCGATATTTTAATAAAATTATAACTAGTGAGCTGTCAGCGACTTTGTTCGCGTTAATTTAATAATATACCAAAACCTCTATTTGTTTCTGAAGTGGTTTTCAAAATGGTCATATAATTTAGTTAATTTACAGGGTGGAAGGGACACTGATGCGAAAATGGTTACCACATACAGTATACATCATTCCGACCCCACTACATAGAAATTTTTCATCGATTATTTAAAAAAAAACTGCTGTTCCATACATTTTGATCGTGTAGGTATTGCACTTTTGTAGGAAACAGCTGTAGTTTTTTTTTAAAAACCGATGAAAAATTTCAATGTAGGGGGGCTCAGAATGATGTACCGAATACGTGGTAACCGTTTTCGCGTCGGTGTCCCTTCTACCCCGTAATTTCCAGATTGATTAAAATATTATGGTCTATTAGCATACGACATTGTGTTTTGAGCCATTTATTGATTTTTTTTTGGTTATTTTTTATATACTGTGTACATTATTGGCATGTACTAAATAAATGTATATTTTTCTTTCAATCGCTTGAAGGTGACACAGACAGAATAACGTTTGATATAAGTTTACTGATAAACGCATTTAGTTATTTTGTGTTACAAGTAGACCTAAGAACGTATATACATCGTTCTTTGTTATCCAAGAAACGCGTGTAACCAATTTGTGCTAGGCCGTCTCACCCGATGACGCTCGAAGTCAATCAAACCGTTGAACGTAAAGCCTGCAAGCGATGAAAGCAGCACAAAGACCGTCACCGGTCAGGTTCCAATGTTCTACACGGTACAAGATGCATCGAAAGTCATTCAATACGGAGATTGGCACTTTATGAAGGAGAATGGCAAAGCTAGCAAGGCTTGTAGATGAAGTTTCCTAGTGTTGTGTAATGAAAATGTGTTTGCTTACTGTCCGTTTTCCCGTGCCCGTTCGTTTGTGATACCGAAATTAATGTATTATTGAAAGGCACTATTAGATTATAACGCTTGAAAGTTATACGATAATATTTATATTCAGTTAGATGTCACCTGAGAAATATGCATCAGAAATGTTGTTACTTATGGAAGTAACTGTAAGTTAAGCAATAGGCTCAAACTATAATTAAAGGCGCAGCGTGGGCAGGCTTTTCGCGAAATAGACCGATGACTTGGGGGCGTAAAATCATAGGATACTAATATGAATTACTTTATAATTCTTAAAATGGTTGTGACCTTATTAAGAATTATTTTATTAGACGCAGTCAATATCATGAATTGTCAATTTGTGACCATTTTAAGAATTGTAACGTAATTTATGTTATGATTCTGCTTAAGTGACCATTTTAGGCCCACTGTTGAAGGTTTCTAAAATCCACTAGATACCAAAAGCACTGCATCGATCGTTTTGGTTTCGCTTGGAGATGGTCTATGTCAAATTGTGGACGTCTTTCAACATAGCGGTGAAAATACATTGATTTTACATTTCTAAATATTTTTTTTTTTTATACCTCGAACTGCCTCGTTGGTCTAGCGGTCGCAAGCGCGACTGTTAGGCATGACGTCATGAGTTCAATTCCCAAGTTGGGTAAAGTGTTATTAGGTTTTTCCATCAGGAATTTCATTATAAAATAGCAGCCACGGAGTCTGGATTTGTGCCCGGTTGATGGCAATAGGCGCGCCCCCTATTACATGGGACTTAAACATAACTGGTCTAATGGATGTGTACTTGTTAGGTAGACATCTGCCTAACCCTTTGGGATTTACAATTCGTGATGTTATGCTAAAGGCCTGTTTCATGAACTTCGATTAGCCACTACTTCCTACTAATATCCTATCCTACTAATATTATAAATGTGAAAGTTTGTGAGAATGGATGTGTGGATGTTTGTTACTCTTTCACGCATAAACGGCTGGACCGATTTGGTTGAAATTCGGTATGTAGATAGGTTATACCCTGGATTAACATATAGGCTGCTTTTTATCAACACAACACGCGGGCGAAGCCGCGGGCGGAAGCTAGTACCGAATAAATTCAAAAATGGAACAAAATTTGTATGAAATTATCTGCCAAGTATGTTAACCGGAACTTAATCGTAGGTGGTGAAACAGGCCCTAAGTGTATTAATTAATAACTTCTTGTTTTTTCAAAGGTAACTTGGGATCCGGTATAGATCACACAACAACGCGTGGAGAGAATGTCGCTGATCTGATAGAAAGCACTCTTCAACTGCTGGAGAGATATGGAGGGCCAGACGCTTTCATTAATATCAAGTATATGATACCAACATACGAATCAGCTGTTCTCAATTAACTTTTAAATCTAGTTAGCACTTATTTACTTTTCAAGTCCAACATAATTCAAAGTGAGTTTAAAATTATTAGGACATTTTCATACAAGTGGGTAAGGGTAAGCCTTGTCATTGCAGCCGAGGCGGAATCTTTTGTTTTGGAGCTGAGAACTCAAAAAAAACGTTTTTATATATTTTTAAATTTGGAACACAGATAAATATTAATTTGTTGATAAAACCAAATAATTTATTTTATATAATAATGTTTATTTATGGTATTCTATTTATAAACAATTTAAGTAATCATAAAATATTTAGGCTTAAAAGCCAGTTGTCGAGGAAGTATATTGAAAAACATTTTTTTTGCATCTAAATTGGGACTTAGGCAAGAAGATGATGATGAACAATCATCTTATGCCAAGCCTTTTCCAATCTTCCGACGGCTTCCAGTCAATATGGATTCTGCAGAATACCAGTATTTTACATGGAGCGGCTGCCTATCTCCACAACCCCGTAAATGCCATGGGTAATGTTGAACTTTGTTGGATTTGATGTTATATTTTTAATTAATTATTTTCGATGTTTTAATACTCGATTTGTAGTGCACTCATTTTTATGTGGGTATGGTTACTCAATATGATAATCAAGTAGTTTTTAATTATTATGTAGTTTTTATATTGTAGCCTTTTAACATAGGTACCTATTTACTGTGACTTCAAAATCGAGTGCAATTGTAACTCTAAAGTATTTTTAGACTTTAAAAGTTGTATCAATTGCTTAAGAAGTAAGATAATTGTTATTTGTGTGGTTTAAAGATAAAGTAGCGGCTTACCGCGACCAAATACCAAATACCACGCCTTTTCAATTAGTGTTCAACATATTTCAACTTCAATATAATTTTTTTTCAATTGTGTCGGTGTCTTTAGAAACTTAGAATAAAGCAATCTCTATTAAAATTAAGTGTTATTCAAATACTCACTATTGTGTTTATTATATTCTATTCAATTGTTAATTTTTGTAGTTCTATTTATTGTGGCCTTCGTAAGTCTCAGTTGGTTGTGTTCAAGTTTATATTTTGTTGTTACGTAATTTTAGGTTTTGATAAATAAATTGTGTGTGAAATTTATTTGTTTCTTTGCGTTTTGAAGGAGTAAGCCTGTTATGAATATTTTAGATTTATTAACTTTTGTTTAATAATGGTAAAGTGATTCATTCAATTATTAGTATCGAACAGCCTTTGTCTAATAACAGCGCTTCTATAGGTACTTGCTCTGAATATTTTGTATCTGTGTCCATAACACAAATGTTCTCAATTTATCTACAACTAGCATTATCACTGACATAATTTGAATCCTATCCTTCTTCCTACTAATACTATAAATGCGAAAGTTCGTGAGGATGGATGGATGTTGTTACTCTTTCACGAAATTCGGCACACAGTTTATAACCTGGATTAACATAGTATACTTTTTATCCCGGTAGTACGATCCCGTGGAACATTACCGAACTCCACGCGGGTGAAGCCGCGTGCATAAGCTAGTATAATATTAGTGTACACTTGATTTTTCCCGCGGTTTCACCCGTGTGGTAGTCGAAAATTACGTTACAAAGCGCACCTAGGTCTATATTATAGTTTGTCCTTCTCCATGTGACAACTTCATTAAAAATGCATTCTACTTACAAAACGGGAAAAGAAAACAGTCGGACAGAGTTACATTCTGCTTTATAATTACTTTCAAAATGACAACTTATCATATTTTAAAGGCGTCTGGCGGTGAGTTTCCACCACAAAAAATGTCTGGCAGTAGAGGGGGTGAATCATTATACTAGCCCATGTAATATCAAAAAAATCACGCTTTTGATGTAACTTAACAGCTGTTTAGCACACTTTTGTTACCTGATATCTGCCAAAGCCCCAACGATCAACTTTACATAATATGCAATTGTTCTTATCTATAACTAATTAAGGTTCTTCCACAGAAAAAGTTTCAGTTTTTATAAAATGACGTAGGTTTGCCGTTCATGGGATCTTGGTTCATTAGTATAACACATAAGTATGGACAATAAAGTCGACATATTTCAGGTATCTAATAACCCGAAATTGTTTTGCTAATAATGACACATAGACAAAGTTATACCCTCTAGGAGGTCACAGTCAATATTTAGATCAGCCAGGCAAAGCAATTTACAATCTGCGAACCCGAATATAGGGTGCTATGTATGCATGCAATTTGCATGGCCGGCTTCTGTTTGGGATAAACCAGACGCAGCGTATGCATGTAAGCGATGTCGGATCATATGTGTATGGCTTGATTTGAATTTGATGGTGCTTTGAGTGGCGTGGAAGTTGTTAAGGTGTTTTAGATGTTGCTTAAGATATTCATTGAAAGTGTGGTTTTATCAGTCAAAATTTCAATAAATACCAAAATTATTTACTTGAAACGAGAGTGAACAGTAAACACTACCATAAAATCCATAAGACAGAAGAAATGCTATGCTTGATCTTGTTTTAAAACATGAAACATAATATATCCTCAATGTTTTAAAAACATAAAAAAATTACCCTCAAGGCACCTGCACACGTAGCATGACCACCGTAGAAACGGGTTTTGTCGACGGAAGAATCGACATAATGACAGATTTCTTTTGTAGATCTGTCATTTTGTCGATTCTTCCGTCGACAAAACCCGTTTCTACGGTGGTCATGCTACGCGTGCAGAAGGACAAAGCTTTTCAACTAAAGATGAAAGAGAAAAATATAATCATATATTGTTATATCACCGTTTTTATATCTAAGTTCATGCAACATTTTTCACAAGTACACATTATTACATTAAAAAGAATACCTTCCACTTTAATATACAGGCTGAAAATAAATATACGAGGAAGTAACCGCCCGCTTCACAATATCGGGTAAGGCCATATGAGATACGTGACGTCAAAGCCTCGTAGGACACTATTGGTGCTCCCACCCCACTTGTAGCGCGATATGACGAGAACTGGTGCTTTTACCCCTTGCCGTAACTGAAAATTCTTTGAGTTTTACAATATTATGAAACGGTCTCAATATGTTGAGAATGTTAGTTTTTAGGGTTCCGTACCCAAACGGTAAAACGGGACCCTATTACTAAGACTTCGCTGTCTGTCTGTCTGTCTGTCTGTCTGTCTCCAGGCTGTATCTCATAAACCGTGATAGCTAGAAATCTGAAATTTTCACAAATGATGTATTACTATTGCCGCTATAACAACAAATACTAAAAATTAAAAAAAAATATTAAGGGGGTCTCCCATACAACAGATATGATTTTTGTGCCGTTGTTATAGATAACGGTACGGAACCCTTCGTGCGCGAGTCCGACTCGCACTTGGCCGGTTTTTTATATTAGCTCAGAGACGATATGTTTTATATATGGATGGTTGTTTGTTGAATTAAGGACGATACGCTAAGGTATTCAATTTACAGATCAGTGTCAAGTTGTATGTTGAATAAAATATGAAGATTCGCGACCGTAACAAATATTAATTTACAGAGATGTAATTATTAAAATCTTCAATACAACCCTCGTAAGTTCAAACAAAACACCATGATCTTCTTCTTCTCAAATCGATGACTCAGATATTGCCCAGTCAATACGTAGCGACCTGGAAAGCACTGATATTTGCATCATTCAAGTCTTAGCGGATGCAGTTAGTTGTACACTAGCCAAGGTATATGCGGACTTGTGTCGGAACTCCACACTTGCATTGTGTTCGATACGGCCTCTTTCACCACGATGACTCAAACTCAAACACCATGATGAAAAGATGACTGGCAACTCCCCCCAAATGCTATACGTATAGGAATACATAAATATTAATATAAATTGAGCAAGGACCGACCGTCTTACTGAGTATTTATCAGTTGGCTGCAGCCGCGGTCTGGATCCAAGGCGACACCTTTTTAGCCCCTCAACATTTATAACTGTGGGTCAAAGATATGTGGTCGCTGGATGTGATAGTTAGCTCAGGTGAGAATGTTCATAGTGATGATACTTGTTTCTATATAAAAAATTCTTTTCGTATTGACACAATATTTAATGAAGCCAAAAAAAACTGCTTTGAATCATTTTAATTTTCACAATAGAGGAATTTGAATTTTAAGCCTTTGTTTTTTACTGCGCAGCAGCAAATATAGCGTTATGTTTTTTAATAATTATTGATAGACACAGATTTGATAACTATTCCACCTGATGAAACGGTGTTGCCTTGTTCTTTTGCGTTTCGCCGCAGTTGGGTAAAAATTTAGGATAATAAATGAAAACTACAATTCATATCGAGCTACGACGGGATGTCTGCACACAAAATTCTACATAATTATTATTGTGAAACTATCCGAGGATTTTTCTTGATATACGTAACATTAGAACAGTATTATCCTGCCAAAAGTGCAACCCTTGACTTACCTTTCTCACTTCCTTTTGACCATTTGGCTCATCCAGAAAAACCCCGCACCGCTGTCGCGAGCGCCTTCAGACACGAATAATTTATCTTGGCAGCAATCAAGGGGTAATTTTCGTGAAGACTGCGCTCCGAAACTATTTCACTGGTTTTCACTGTTTCATTATTGTAAGGGAAATGAGTTTTTTTGTGAAATTTATGTTCTTTTGACTGTTGTTCTTGTATCTTTGGTAATCTTGTGTGATTAAACTCGAAACTTTGAATACTGTTACTGTCAGCTTGTATTTCTAAATCATCTTTCTGCTGGTCAAAAGCTTCCTCCATAACTTCCAGAATTTTGGTCTAAAGCATAAGTGTTCAATAAACTTATATTTTACTAGCTGCTGCCCACGACATTTGCTCGCGTGAAGTTATTATAATTAAAATGTTACTTCGCTTTGTATCAGATTTTGTTACCAATTTCAAGGGTTTTAATTATTTTTGCACGGAACCCTAATTATTTTTCTAAATTAATAGCAGTCTATGTTAGAGCGTATAACATCAGCTATCTTCCAGTAAAAGTCCCGTCAAAATCGGTCAAGCCGTTTCGGAGACAGAAAGACGGACAAAATTAAAAAAAAAAATGTGTATTTTGTTACTAGTGCCGTATTTATTTTCATTTACGCACTCAGTAAAAAGCTGTTATTTTGATATTACAATCAGACACTTCAATTTTATTTATTTGTATAGATTGCAAAGTGGAGTATATCTACCTGAATTGTGAATTCCATGGTCTTCAAGAACCCACAAGAACATAAAATGTTAGATAATGGGTGTAAAAAGATCCCTCACGAAGCCGAAACCCCGTCGTTGTGATAATTCTCTTGTTCTGGACGATACCTTTGACCTTCAATATCTGTGTAACTAGAAGATTACCTTTTGCATAGTTACGCAGATATTGGAGGTCAAAATTGCAACTTTAAAAAAAAATACAATTTTAATGTCCTAACTTTAGATACCTCCATGATCCCTGTACTATTTAATGCATGCATCAGCACAATGTTCTGAGTGCGTTACATTGAGTGCCACTAACCGTGATTTACCAAAAAAAAGTTGTTTCCCAACAATATTTTTTTGCGTAGAGTTACTTAGTTTAATGTACAGTATGCTTGGTTGACGGCTTCGAGAAAGGTCCATTTTCATCGTATAAGTAAACATCCACTGAGTCTCAAAGAAAATCTCAAATTCTTGGTAGCAATTAAATTATTCTGAGCACTTCAAATCAACTCTTGAACGTAACGTAATAATTAGTGTAGTAGAACTGTTACACAATTGTTGGAACTAAAATCTTCGGCAGTGATAATTTTCTCTAAAATCTTTCTTTCATCATCATCTGCCTCGCCTTATATAAAACCCAACTATGTTGGGGTCGGCTTCCAGTCTAACCGGATACAGCTGAATACCAATTTTACATGAAGCGACTGCCATCTGACCTCCACACCCCAGTTAGTACTGGGTAATACAAAATCGGGTCACTGACTACCTGTAACGACTGTCAATGATAAAATAACTCTAAAATCTTAAAATAAACAACCTTCACCTTTGTACCTATTTTTTCTGTTCCTTCCTTCTTTTCTGTATTTAGTGTGTACATAAACTGTTAAATAAACTTAATCAACTCTCAACTTCTTCAATTCAAAACACTCCTTACACAAAACAGATTGAGCACACAAACTAGACAGCCAGACAGAATTATCTTCCTTTTTTTCGTGATCCGATTTCCTGACGTTGCTCCATTTAATGAGAACATAATGATGAAAAATATGAAGCTGCAGTCTCTCCCCCTGATATTAATCGGCACGATTTTTCTGAAGGCGACTTATATCACAGCGTCTTAGTGCTTTTTACTGTCGGAGTTTCTTGCTTCAGTTTTCTGATTATATTGTTACGGGGATTGATATAAATATGAATGTTTTTATATGGTCATGTGTGTGTGGTTATGTTTCTTTTGAGAGTAAGGGGATGTTTTCTTGCATGTTTTTTTTTCAGTAATTGCCTCGTTCATTGATTTCATTCTTTGTGATTTATTGGTGTCCACTGAATGATATATCTCTATAAAACTGCAGATAATAATCCGTCTGTTTGGTGAATAGTCATATCTCTTAAACTTAAAAAAAAATGGTAGTAGCGGTGACCCCAAACCGTGAATTCCAAACCGTGAAACATCATTCTCCTGGCCTTTTTTTTTTTTTTTTTTTTGGAGGGTGAGAAATCATCAAATGACTCCTCCCGCTCTGGGCGGAGCGGAAGGGAGTGTCAGACTCTTACTGACTAAAAAACACCCATGTTCCTTCATTGGCCCTTTATGTTCCAGGGCCGCGGTATCTCTTTCGAACAGTCCCGCAGCCCTGGCAGGCACCGGCCCTTGCGGGCCCCTCCCGTATGCTGACAACTCTTTGAGGCGCGCGTGGAACACGAACGCGCCGTCGACACGGCCTGCCCGTCGTCATACGACGGACGGACGGCGAGCTAGCCCATTACTCGCCGTCCACAGGCCCGCGCCTACGGTGGCCGAGAGCCATCACGGCGTGGCCCCCGACGCCCGGTGCTTCTCCCGCGGCGGCTGGGACGTGAGGAGGTTCTCTCCCTCTCACGTTCCGCAGCCTCCTTCGCTAGCATGACTGCTTCGCAGAAGGAGGCGACGGCTTCCCATTCCCTCTCGCCCCGGACCATGGCTTGAACCAGGGCCGGGCGCGAGAGGTCACCGCCGCCAATCGCCGCTACGAGGACACGGCGGTGCTCCGCCCAAGCAGAGCAGACCTCCACGGTGTGCTCCACCGTGTCCTCCGGTCGATCCTCGCAATTGTAGCACCCGGACGTTTCCTCCCGCCCGATTCGGTGCAGGTACCTCTCGAAGCACCCGTGTCCGGTGAGGACCTGCGTCAGGCGGAAGGTGAGGGCGCCGTGGCGCCTCCCTAGCCACTCCTCAAAGAGGGGACTTACCGCCACTATCGTGGCGTGCCCTATCATTCTCCTGGCCTTATCCCAATTTATTTAGGGTCGACGCATCATGTCTTCTTCTTCGATACTTCTGTTACTCGTCATCTAGTCAGACACCTTTCTAGCTATATCATCCTTTACACAGTCCATCCACTGTTTCTTTGGTCTTCCTCTACACCTATAGCCATCCTCATTTATCTTTAAAACTTTACTCACGACAATTTCCTCATTCCTCTACATCATAATATACACTTCTCATCAAAAAAATCGAAACACTTTCGTTTTTATTGTTTTTGTCCTAATTTTTTACAAAAGAGAATTAATTCCATGAAAAAAAAAAACATTATTGTGTAGCTGGCAGTTTGGTCATTACAGTAAGAAGAAAAAAATCAAAATTCGAAATTAGAATTTCATTTGTTTATCCTATAAATGAAATTAATCACTGTTTTGAGACACATGTGTATTTAGGGTTGGAGTACGTTTCTCGTTTAAAAACTAAAAATTAGCGCTTGTCTTTAAACTTTTTGTTTCTTATTTCATTTACTGTGACTTTGGGACGTCTGAAAAAACTTTTTTTTCTAAAACATATGGATACTTCGCCCGCAGAAGCCGCCCAAGTGGTGGCATTGCTGGATTCTGGACTTAGTCAGCGTGTTGTGGCTGCAAGATTGCATCTAAGCTTATCATCTGTTCATAGAGTCTACAAACGCTATCGGGAGACTGGTTCGTTCACGCGCCGTTCAGGATCTGGCAGGAATCGGGTCACTTCTGAGCGAGATGATCGATTTATTGTAACAACTTCTTTACGAAATCGACGCCTTAACGCTTTTCAACTGCAGCAGCAGCTTCGCGTTGTACGAAGAGTAGCTGTAAGTGACTCTACAATAAGAAGAAGGTTGAAGGAACGCGGATTGGCACCGCATAAGCCAGCGAATGGGCCGAAATTAACTGCAGACCATCGAAGAGCGCGCCTTAACTTTGCACGCGAGCACCTAACTTGGTCATACCTTCAGTGGAGCAAAGTACTGTTTTCTGATGAGTGTAAAATTATGATGTATGGTAACGACGGAAGGAACAAGGTCTACAGAAGAGATGGAGAACGCTTTGCACAATGCTGCATTGAAGAAAAGGTCAGCTATGGTGGCGGTTCGTGGACGGTTTGGGGAGGAATCAGCGCCGACGGTAAGACAGAACTTGCCTTTGTGTCTGGGCCACGGCTGCCTGCACTAAACTCTCATCGGTACATCGAACAGTGTCTTGAACCTCATGTGATGCCCTATGCACATTTTATTGGCAACGACTTCATATTCATGCACGACAATGCTAGAGCTCACACCGCGGGCGTCGTACGAGATTATCTTACCGAAGTCGGTATCTCCATTATGGTATGGCCAGCAAGAAGCCCGGACATGAATCCCATTGAACATCTATGGGATGAATTAAAGAGACGAATTCGAGCAAGAGATCCAGCCCCAGAAACACTTAGCCAGCTGCAAAATGCAATCCAAGAGGAATGGGATAATATACCACAACATGTGATCGTGACTCTCATCCGATCGATGAAGAACCGTATGGAAGCAGTAATAAGAGCTCGCGGAGGGAATACAAGTTATTAAATAAACGTTTCTTACATTTTTTTTTCATTTACGCGTGTTGTTTTACCCATTTCCTTCATATTCCATACAGGGTAAAAATTACTCATTATACAAAATACGAAACCTATGAAGACTTAATTTGAATTTAGAACAATAACATTAGGATTTAAAAACCTCATACTACTCACTATTAAATGACATTTTACATTTATTCCTAAATATACACATTTTTCTGATAATCCTTATCAAATCATAAACTGCGAGGTGTTTCGATTTTTTTGATGAGAAGTGTATATCACGACAATCGTAAAACATACAAATAGTGAAACATTTTTGATTCAAAGTTGTACAACACAGGATTTATGTAAAATATACTGTTACCCATAATATAGATAGATGATGATACTGTAATTACCCAAAAAAACCGAAACACAACTCCAACATTTTATCCAGTAATAACTGTGATTTAACTCACAACCAAGCATGATTTTAAAAACTCCAAATGAATTCATTGCAAAATCGGTTTGTAACAAAATAAAGCGAAATTGAAAGAAAAAAACTTGAATAAAGCTCGGCAGGGTATTCATAAAAAAAAAATATTACAACGGCCAGACTTTGATTGCGAACCATCCCAACTAAAATGCAGACAAAAATTCCAATACGAATTAGTTCCTAAAAATGAAACACAGTAGTCGACCCCAGCACTCTGCAATCAAATTATGAAACTCGAATTTCACCGTTTCATTTCATTCAATTCGATGTGTTGTCGAAAACGAAAACATTGTGTTTTTTTTAAGCCTCGCGGGTTTAAATAAAATATCTATAGTAAATACCAGCTAATGCAATATAGACGTTATCAGAAACAGAGAACATTGGCCCAGCCTTTAATGTTTTATCAGTCCATGCTATTATGTTCAATATGACTTAAATATTTATACACTGCAACATGGCGTGCAACAGCTTTTTATACAAAATGGCAATATTATTTGTCTACAAGGTTAAAATATTTGATATTTTTAATAATATAATCAATGAAAACAAAATGCGTCGAAATGTTTCATCGATTAGTCTAGAATTACTTGCAAGACCCACGATAGCATTTTACGCGCCAATGTGCGCTGCTGCTTAGGTAATATAGGTATCCACTCATGATAAAATAAAATATTTATTTATATACGAAACATCCCACAAGCTTATATAAATATATTTTTTTACTTTTTTATTTATATTTTATTATGAGAACTAAGCTTAGCCGGCGGATCACTAATTGAAGTGCAATAGGAATGCACAATTTTTTTGATATTAATCTTTGTTTCGTGTTCATTGAGGATTTGTTTCTCAGACGGGTGGGTGTGGGTACAATTTATTGGTTTCGTTTTTACAATGATAAAGGTTATTAACGATTATTTTTAAGTTAATTAAGTCGTGTTCGTGTAGTTAGTTAGTTTAGTTGAAACTTGACGCTTAGTGTGTGTAAAAAAGTGTTGCATCCTCAGAGTCATCCATCATTTATATTGTGGTTCTCAAGGGTGCGGCCAAACCGGTCCGGACATATTGTAACCGGGCACCGGATTTTTGCAGACATATATTGTACCGAACAGAAGTATGCCGATTCCGAGTCCAGACATTCGGTTTAACAGAACGTTTAACCACCAATAAAACTCAAGATTTTAAACTATTTGAAAATGTACATTTTTTATGCAAACAGATATAATGTATAAGAAGAAATCCCGGAAGTGACAGTATAAGTTTAGTTTTAAATCGTGAAAGCTTTTCATAGGAATTTGCACAACGTAGACAAAAAGCCACCAAACATTTTCTAACCACAAAGCCATCCAGCTTCAACCTTTTACATCGAGATCCTCATTAGTTAAAAATAAAAATAAGATAAGTATAAAACAAGGAGACGTTTTTAACAAGCACAGCAATAAAGGCCCGCTGCAGCCCGACTCAAATAAATCGTGGAAGAGCCCGAAGGTATCTGCCACTTAAACTGACCGCAATTACAATGTAGTGTTACATTCGACATTGTGAGCACTTTGGAGTAATGAGAATGTTTTATGTGAATGGTTTTGTGGAGATTTAAAGCTTTCGGGGCTTACGGTATTGAAATGCTTTGATATGTAGCAGCGGCATCCACGTCCGCGCGCAGAGCGTGCGGGCATAAAACTAAAGAGTACGCATCGCGGCCCGAGGTATTTATAGGTCGAGCAATAACGACGCTCGCGCGTGCTGCTCAGCTGTGATTGGCTAATTAATATTGTACAGTGAGCCCCTACACCTATGTAACTAACGATATTGTATATAAGTTCCAAACCCTAGAAATATAATTATTCAATCCGAATAGTCTTTCATTTCTCTCCTGACAACTGGTAAAGTGGTGACCCCGACGTGATCGAAAATGACAACGAACGACGAAGTAGCGACCGTCTCCATAAAGTCACGCATACCAACGTTTTGGCGCGACAAACCACTTCTCTGGTTTGCACAATTTGAAACGGTAGTCAACCCGCAGAAGCCCGGCGATGAAGCAAAGTTCAGCCTCTTAGTAGCTCACATCGAGAAGACGGACATCGAACAAATAGGCGATATCATCATGGATAAGACACGTGGTGGCCGCTACGAGGAGGCTAAGAAGAGACTGTTGTCCGTTTATGAAGAGTCTGAGACGAAGCAACTGGAAAAGCTGCTCACCGACATGGAGTTAGGAGACCAAAAGCCGTCCCAACTATTGCGTAGCATGAAGGAACTAGCACGTGACAAGATGACCGATACTACTCTGCAGATACTGTGGATGAGACACCTACCTACCTCCACGCGTGCTGTACTATCGGTCAACGGAAACGCCACACTGGACATGCTCGCAGCCATGGCCGACAAGATGCACGAGCAAACCCGAGAAGTACATTCGGTATGTGCATGCAAACAGCCGCCAACGTCCACGTCACAACACGGTAGCAGTCACTCGCACCCAGAGCCAGACCTTCGAGAAGCCATTATGCAGCTCACGCGGGAAATTGCGGCAATGAAAACGGATAGATCAAGACAAAGAAGATCGTCATTCCGCTCAAGATCACGTTCACAATCCCGAAGTCGAACGAATTCTTACCAGCAGACGTCAGGCGACACCTGTTTTTATCACAACCGTTTCGGTAAAGAAGCACGCAACTGCAGATCTCCGTGCAAGTTCAACAAGGGTCAGGAAAACTAGTCGCGACCTTGGCTACGACGGGACCCGAGGTTAATGAAATATCACCATACCGTCTACACGTTTGCGATTACCAACATCACTTGAGATTCCTCGTCGACACCGGCGCTAACGTGTCGGTCATTCCCAATACGAAAGGAATGAAGCGGGTAGAAGAGGTATTGTACGCAGCGAATGGCACACCAATACCCACTTATGGCGAGAAAAAGCTGGAACTAAACCTAGGTCTACGCCGCCCCTTATCATGGCAGTTTATCGTCGCAGGCGTGAAACGACCGATCTTAGGCGCCGATTTCTTACGTCATCACGACCTCATCGTTGACCTACGTGCCAGGAAACTCGTTGATAAGAAAACAGGACTGGCTATCGACGGTTGCATCGCAAACAGTACCGCTACCCCCACCGTGCTTACTATCAACCTCACAGACCCGTACCACAACCTACTACAACAGTACGCCGAGATAACTTCCTCGAACTTCAACAATGTGAAGAACAGCGAAGTTGAACATCACATAGTCACTCACGGGCCGCCCGTGTACAATAAGGCAAGACAGTTGCCCCCACATAAATATCAAGCGGCGAAGAAGGAGTTTCAAGTTATGCTTGAACAAGGAATATGCCGGCCATCGAAGTCACCTTGGGCAAGTCCACTCCACCTCGTGGAGAAGAAGACTGGTGAATACAGACCATGTGGTGATTACCGAAGGCTAAACGCCGTCACCAAGCCGGATCGGTACCCAATACCACGACTTCGTGATTTCACGTACCATCTCGAAGGCATGAAAATCTTCTCGAAGGTTGATTTGAGGAAAGCTTACAACCAATTGAGGATACGCGAAGAAGACGTTGAGAAGACAGCAGTCATTACGCCGTTCGGGCTGTTCGAATTCCCACGAATGTGTTTTGGCCTATGCAACGCGGGGCAAACATTTCAACGCCACATCAATAATGTGCTCGGCAACATGGGTCACGTTTTCCCATTCGTCGACGACATTCTCGTCGCCTCACCAGACCAAGAAACCCACAGAAGACACCTGGAAGAACTTTTCAAAAGACTCAAAGAGCATGGTCTAAGAATAAACGTGTCCAAGTGCGTTTTCGGACAGAAAAAACTGGAATTCCTTGGATACATATTAACTGAAGCCGGTATCCAACCAACAGAGGATCGTGTGAAGACGATATCCGATTATCCTGAGCCAACCACAATTCAAGAATTACGACGATTCCTCGGCATTTTAAACTTTTATAAAGAAAACATACCGCGCGCGGCACACGTACAAGAAAAGTTATATAAATACCTACGAACATGCAAGAAAAATGACAAGACCAAGGTAAACTTCAACAGTGAAGAAAAAGAAGCATTTCAAGCCTGTAAGAACAGCATAAAAAACGCCGTCACTTTGTCACACCCATCAGTTCACGCACCATTATCACTGATGTGTGACGCCTCAAACACCTGTGTTGGAGCCGCGCTACAGCAGCGTGTGGGGAACAGCTGGAAACCACTCGGTTTTTACTCAAAGAAACTGACAGAAGCGCAAAAGAAATACAGCACGTTCGACCGAGAGCTACTGGCTATCTACCTCGCAATAAGGCACTTTCGGCGCATGTTTGAGGGTAGAGAAATAACTATTTACACGGACCACAAGCCCTTAACGCATGCCCTACTGCGGCTAAACAGCAAGACCGAAACACCAATACGCACGAGGTACTTGCACTATATCAGTCAATTCACCATGAATATACGCCATATTGAAGGAAAGGACAACGTTGTGGCCGATGCATTATCAAGGATCGAAGCAATTTCCACACCATCACCGATCGACTACGACGAGCTGGCTCGCCTACAACACGGCGACGATCAACTGAGTGACGTCATGAAAAACCAATCACTCCGATTCGAGCGGCTTCTTCCACTCAACGCAAGAACGCCAGTTACGTGCGAAACATCCAGTGGCCACGTACGACCATACCTGCCACCAGAGTTACGAAAGAAAGTTTTCAACGCCATACATGAGCTGAGCCACCCTGGCATCCGAGCAACCAGGAAGATGATAACACAACGCTTTTTCTGGCCAAGCATGAACAAAGACGTCAGTACGTGGACCAAATGCTGCATAATCTGCCAACGAACAAAAGTACAGCGACACACAATATCGCCGCTAGAACAGTACCCACCAGCAGATCGACTGACGCACATACACACAGACATCGTCGGACCTTTACCCATATCAGAGGGAAGACGGTATTGTGTTACGATCATCGACCGAGCAACTAAATGGCCAGAAGCATTCCCAGTCAGCAATATGGAAGCCAACACTATCGCCACGGCCATCTACGAAGGGTGGATAGTGCGATTTGGTTGCCCAGAAAGGATCACAAGCGATCAAGGAAGACAGTTCGAGTCACAATTATTCAAAACACTAATGAATAGAATGGGTATCGAGAAAACACGAACCACTGCCTACCACCCACAGGCGAACGGAATGGTTGAAAGGTGGCATCGAACATTCAAAACAGCATTGACGGCACGACTAAATAACTCAACTTGGACGCAAGAATTGCCAACTGTTTTGCTAGGACTACGCGCTGCTATTAAACAAAACACCGATGTGTCATCAGCAGAGGCGTTATACGGCAAACCGCTACGGTTACCCGGTGAAAAGTGCGGAGAAACGTCTATATACGCAAACACGAATACACACTTCAGCGACATCATAACCAACGCGATGAAAAAGATGCAAGCCGTTCGCCGAAACACGGATCGCCGCGCAATGTTCATACACGACGACCTACATGTATGTACGCATGTATTTATACGTACAGATGCCTGCCGCCGACCGTTGACGCCGACCTACGAAGGCCCGTATCGTGTCTTGAAGAGACAAAACAAGGTGTACACAGTTAAAATCAATGATCGACAGGTGAACATCAGCATAGATCGCTTAAAGCCAGCATTCCTGCCTAACACCGAAGAAGCAGAATGTCGATCAAGTGACCAGACACCATACGTCACACGATCCGGACGCACCTCAAGGCCCACCGTACGCTTCGCCCTATAAAAAACACATACGTCCAGCCGAGACGAAGCTCGCCGCCGCATACTAAAAGTGAAGTGAAAGGCACACAACACAGGGACAATCACTGCGTGCGCCCGCGCCCTCCACGCGTCTCCGTGCCAACTTGACGTCACCGCAGCGCTAGGCGTTCGCTGGCGCCTCGTGCGAGACACCACTCTGTACTACTCGCATCATATGGGCGCTTCGCTGGGGAGGAGCTATGTAGCAGCGGCATCCACGTCCGCGCGCAGAGCGTGCGGGCATAAAACTAAAGAGTACGCATCGCGGCCCGAGGTATTTATAGGTCGAGCAATAACGACGCTCGCGCGTGCTGCTCAGCTGTGATTGGCTAATTAATATTGTACAGTGAGCCCCTACACCTATGTAACTAACGATATTGTATATAAGTTCCAAACCCTAGAAATATAATTATTCAATCCGAATAGTCTTTCATTTCTCTCCTGACAACTGGTAAAGATATATGGCAAGTTTGTTGCGACTGATATGTATAAAGGTCTAAAATCTTTGACTGGTGGTGGTGGTGGTGGATTCTCTATATTATTTTTAGCCTACGTAGTGTCCCACTGCTGGGCAAAGCCTTGCGCGATCTCTGGCCATGGCAAACGATTATACAAATTATTTTTTAACAAATAAAATAATAATTTGGTCACTGTAAGCTGAGAAATTAAATGATTGAGTTTTTCAAGCACCAAGATCTCAGTAGCAACCCGGAGTTAGGACTTATTAGGCTATAGGCTCGCCCCTTATTACCTGAGACTTAAGATATTGTTTCTAATATTTGTGACCGTATCTAAATACTGCATATAAAATCTCCAACACCGCTGAATGAAAGCTTCATGAATAATAAGAAAATCTTATAAGCAAAAGCATAATCAGCCTATAATGTTCCCACTGCTGCGACAGAGGCCTCCTCTCTATGAGAGGGAATGGGCCATAATTCACCATGCGAGCCCATTGCGGGTTGGTAGATGACACATGTCTTCGAATTTTTGGTTCTAGAACATGCCGGTTTCCTCACAAAGATAAAGATAAATAAAAATAAAAAAGATAGATATATTAGATAGATAAATTAAACACATTTATGAAACGAATAGTCAACGTATTACACTACGGTGTAACATGCAGTCACTTTTAGACTATTTTACAGCATCGCCTAGACAAATTTTGCAGCGAGATAAGAAAGAAACAGGACAAAAGGGGCATTACTGCGGCTTGTGGCTCTTAATGTGGATTATGGGAGAACGAATGACGGGGTCGAAACCACCCCGCTTAGTTTTACGCGGCGATAATCGAGATTAAACGAATTCCGTGGTTCCGCTACGGTGTGATTGCGATTTTACAGTTTTATGGTGCGATGTTTGGCTGATTATATTTATGCTCGGCTATCTTTAAGAGTTATGGCAGGAGTAAAGCTTTTAAAAAAATGGACTTATCCGGAAAAGAACTATCATTACAGCTACGAGTACATATTTCTGTTTTTTTTTTTTTTTTTTTTTTTATTTATTAATCAAAACACACTTTTACATTAATTCAAAACTCAAACATACCACACAAACCATCGTGGGTTTAACAGTGGTATGCCAGACACGACAACTCGGTGCCACAACAATATTAATAAGTACCAGATATACGAAATAATATACATAAAAAAAAAAGCATAGGAAAAAAAGCATAGGTACCAAAAAGACACTTCCTAGATTGTACCACAAGCTAGAAAGTATCTCTTTAGCACCTTCGAGCAATTTTTTACATTTAATGAACTGCAGATTTCCAGCGGTAACTCGTTCATAATAGACGGTAGCATGCATTCCCACGTCCTTGCTCCATATACATTATTAGATTTAGGTATCATAAATGTGGGTAGGTATGACAAGCGACGTAACGACTTTAGCCTTTCGTATTTCTTAATCGAACCTAGGTTGCGGCAGTTCTCGTTAACAACGAGCATACGCACCTTGTCGAAAACATTTACAATTTGACAGTACTTAAATAGACCCGTGTCATCACCTTGGAATTCTAACAACAACATCAACAACAACAACATTCAACATTCATTTCATTCATTCAACATTCTTCTGTTTGTTATTTAACATCATAATCATCTTCATTCTCTTGCTGCTATCTCAATTTATTTGGGTTCGGCCTAGCATATCTTCTTCCATACTTCTCTTTTACTCGTCATCTCAGCTGCATAACAGACTGAACCTGACACATCATTTTCCTGCTCTTGTCTAATGTTACTTGGGGTCGGTGCGTTTTTTTTTTCAATTTTCCTCCGTCAACCGTCACGCTATCATTTATTCCTTTTTTTCATATCAAGCTTCACACAATCCATTCATCGTTTCTTTGGTCTTCTTCTCCCACTCCATCCATCAGCATTTGTATTCATCACTCTTTTAGTCACATGCGATTCGTCACTTCTCATGGTTCGACTGGGAGGCCCTGATTAAATGTTATATACATTTAAGTTTCTGAAATGCGTAAAGGGCAGGATACATTTTTTCCACAATACTTTTGAAGACTTAATTCCGCCCTGCCAAGACAAATAACCACCAATTGGACACCCAAAGACTTCAATAAACGTTCAAAAACATTTACACACGTATACAAGAAAAAAGTAAAAACACAACACTTAGAGAAGAAGAAAAACCTAAGCAGGTGTGGGATTACGTCACGGCAATGTTTCCACTCGATATGAACAGTGGGGATTGGTTCGGTCCGTCGGCTCTCGGCCCGTCGACTCTCGGCCTCGGCCTGTCTTGAGGCTTGGCCCAGCGGCGCGGAAACGTAGCCGGGACATGTGTACGGATTCCCATTCAGATGGGAATAAACAAGGTGGAAATGAGAGACTTTTTTTATTAAGAGAATATTTTGTTTTATTTTTCCGAAATGGCGTGGGCACTTTTGAGGTGAATTGGATCGTATTGGTGATACTGTTACGTAGTTAAGCAAGCTTAAGGTTTTCTATATTGAGAAAGTATTTAACGTTCAAGAACAGACTGATTGGCTTCTTTTACAAGAGCAACAGACTGTAATCAGTTTTTTGTACTATAAATACTATAACGTCGTCCATCCCTGTGATAATCGTTTTCGGAGCATTTCGTACTTAACTTCTACGAGTTTCAACAGGATTAACTTCAATTTTCGGTAGACTTATGTCAATCTAATACCTACATGTTTGACTCTTTGTATCATCATTGACGCTGACTTCATCTAGGCCCCCTAGGACGTAGTTAATTAGATTTAAAACATAATAACATCAAGCCTGTAATCCCCGAAGGGTCGGGCAGATGTGTACCTAATAGTAAACCTATATTTCGCCAGTTATGTTTACACACCATGTTATTTGAGGGGCGAGCCTATTGCCATCAACCAGGCACAAATCCAGAAAATTATTTATTTTTCATTATAAATTCCGTGGCTGCTACTAGAAAATTCCTGATGGTAAAACCCAATAACACATTCCCTGGCCCGCAAATTGAACCCAGAACCGGTCAGCGCCCACTAGACCAATTAGGTAAGTTACAAAGAATTCCCAAAAAAAAACACCACATTATACTAGTAAATAAGTTATCACAAACTATACCTAACTAATACCTAAACATGTATTTACTAGAACTACCAACAATACACCATCCACTCCAATAACCAGCCCAAAAGGCCCACCAACCCATCAATAACCACTAACCACATCACTACAGACACACGCACCAGCACACAAGTACACTATTATAACTACCGATGCAATTATTAGAGGATTACAACGACACGTGCACAAAGCGCCGAAACAATTAATATGGACAGGGTGACGGCATGGAGTAGATTGGTACAGAAGACTAGCTTTAAACAACGAGTGAATACACGCACACATATAGACTACGTGTCTACGTACAGCGAGATCGAAAGCATTCGCGGCTACATTCCTTTCACTTTAATTTTATCTCTGACTTTGGATCACTGTCAAAATCACATTATTCATTGGATTACTACCCATAATGACTCAGTAAAAATAACAAAGATCTATATTCTAGCAACAATAAGACTGCTGTTGTTGCTACTATGAGAAGTCCTTAAAACTTGAGTTCAGTCTTAGATTGAACATTATCACGTTTTGGAACAAAAAACTCAACGTCATTGGTAACAAAGTTCAAATTTCATTCCAATAATCAACTTATTGAGGACCTTAATACTGCAATTAGTCACTCATAAAAATCAACTTAGCTTATATGACGCTGAAAAAGAAAGTTAACTTATAGGCATAATATGGCATGTAAATTATCTTTTGAATTCGATCAGTTTGAGATGAGTTCGCCGTACGCGTTTGTGTTCGTGCACCAGTATTCGCTCATAGTAAGCTGGGCTTCTGTACCCAGTCTATTCTGTGGTAACAGCCACGGACGCCCGAGTAACCGATCATGCAGGTGACAGGAAATCAATAGGCAACTCATAATGATGCGCGCTGCACGTTAATTAAACGCGGACGGTAACTGGTGAACTTACCTTACGTACAGCGGACGTTTTTAATCATGATTTTCATATTCGACGCGAAATAAAGGTTTTGGTAATCGTGAAATAAAATGTTTTGTTCGTGTGAAATTCAATTTTACTTTGCTGAAGTAGTAAGTCCATAAGTAAAGGTTTTTGTGAAATGTATTAATTTCTTGTAAAATTCAAATACTTAAAGTGTGGGATAACAGTTGGTTTTTCTTTTTAGTGCTAGTATTATTTATTGAATGTCAGTGGTCACACCTTAACCATAAGCTGGTTTTTCATAAGATAGTACGGAGTTTCAATAAAATAAGAGGCCCGATTATACTGGTCACTATGCTTCAAGACCAGGTATTTTTATCACTTAATTTCTTGTACCTACAAAAACTAGACAAACAAAAGAAAACAACCTATCACTTCATCTCTTAAACACACAACGTCGATTAAAAAAAAAAAAACATTCATTTTTTTTTTTTTTTTTTTTTTTTTTAAATAATCTTTTTTTTCTTTAGCCTGTATTGTCCCACTGCTGGTCAAATGTCTCCCTCATTGACTTCCACTCTTCTCTCCGTGCGGTTTCCTCCGGCCACTCTCGCACAAACACCTCTAAAAAAAACCAACACAACATAAAAAGCTAGGTAAACAACAAGAAGCTCAATCCATCTAATCATCGTTTTAAAACAACAACTCAAGTTTCACAACAAAATAAAATGCACAGACGATTAAATTCAATCGCTGAGAGGGAACAATTACTGAAATGTCAACAAAGGTTAGAGTTTTCAGTTACGTTCAGTCGAGTTTACAGATATCTTCCATCGTTAGCTAGTGATATCTAGGACTGATAGTATATTTCCTTCTCAGTTATAAAGTTATGGCACTGATTTAAAGCGGCAGTTGTTTATAGTAGTTCTGGTAAGTTAAAATTACAAAATGCATATTATTTATTAATAAGTTCGGCAGTTAAAACTTAGCAGTAAAGTAAACAAAAATAAGTCGTAAAAAATAATAAAATGGATCATTTAATAATTATACTGAGCAGTAAAATAACTAATTGGGCAGTTACTAGTGGGCAGTTATTCGCCTAAAACGTGTAGTCAGCGTAGCCCGCTACGCGGGGCTCCTATTTCTGTCTGCAGGGTTTACAGTAACCTAACAGTCCGGGTGTCTCCGCTCCCTATGAACTATTTATCTAACTGCCCATTCCATAATTTTTACTAGCTCCTTATTTATTAGTCTGCTTACGTATTTTTAGTTCTGACATTTTAAGACGAAATAACCGGCCAATTGTTTTTTATTACTGTCTATGTTTTACTGTCGCACAAATTTACCAACCACCGATAAAAAAATAACTAAACTGATCATAATAACCTCTCGAATGTTTAAATAACAGTTCAAAAAAATAGTTCACTTAAGTTATTTGGCTCACTGGATTGAAGAAAATAATGAAGCAATAGATAATAATATAAATATTACTACCTGCAGTTTGCTAGGTATAATTATTGAAATGTGATTTCTAAATCTCGGACATTTTTAAAAGAATTTTGTACAGCTAATTAGCAGTTAATTTATTTTGTTTTAATTTTAACAATTACGAAATAAGAAGTTTTATAAGTGTATACAGTCTTCAGGTTTCTTTACACGAGTAGACACGAGTATTGAACTCTAAATAGAATCTCTTATGTTTAAAATTGCATTGATTCCGTCATACAAAATTTATTTTTTCTTCGTCACATGCTTGATTTTTTTTCCGGACCAAGATTTCACAATAATTTAATTTAATTGCCGTTGATTTTCTACAAAAAATATAATTAATACTTAGGCAATCCAAGGTGCAAATCTCCAATTATTTTCTACACTCAGAGAAAGATTCACCAATTCCTAAAACACATTCTTCAGTCTTCCATTCTCAGTGAATTCTATTCTAAAACATGTAGTAAGGTAGTTAGATAACAAGCCGTCGACTTCTACATGAATGCACACACTAACTACGTCTGAACGCTTGGCTGTGCTTGCTTGTGCGACACACATCGACGCACCGTCACCGTATCGCACATCGTTATAAGTTCCCAGAATATCTGACGTATAAGACGGTGCACTATCTTTGATGAAAGCTACCAGTTGATTTTTGTAGATCAATAAAAATGCATCGAATAGTTTACTGTATGTTTTTATAAATATTTTGTCGGACGTGTTTGCATGTTTTTTGTTTAGTTTATACATCTTTTCATGGTATGCGTGAATTTTTCACATACAGAATGATTTCCACCCAGCGACTCTGATCGGAACGAATTTTACAATATTTAATCGATATTAAATCGTACACACTGTGTTTAAAGTCTATATTACCATTAGACACGCACAGCAGCTTGACCGCACGCGTCTTCCGCGACAAAAAATCGTAGCCGAAAATATGCTGCGACACGCGATCGGATCCTTTCGCCTGTCAACACGGTTGGAATTAAACTATTTGACTAGGCGCGGAAATGGAAACGTTCGCAAGCCACGGTACGGAGCCGATCGTATGCGTCGACATCCTGCCGAACGCGATCGGCTCTCACCGCATCCGTTCGTATCCTTTACGATCCGATGCGATGCGTTTGGTGGAAATCATCCTTAATCCTTATCATCATCATCGTCAACATTCTCGTGCCCTTATCCCAATGTATTTGGAGTCAGTACAGTTTAACATTAACACTAAAAACAGTATTTATTTACCATGTTTACTGTTTGTTTGTTTTTTGTTTTGATTATGTTAGTGACCATGACAGTTTAAAAACTTATGTCAGTACCGTCAGTACAGTTTGTCTTCTTCTTCCATACTTCTCAATTACTCTTCATCTCAGCAGTCTTTTTCATATTATCCTTATTATATCGGGAAAAATATGGTATATTACAACATAGTAAAGAAAAGTAATTTATGATTTTAAAAATAAAACGTAACTATTTTACGATTTCCGAGTACTAAGCAAGCCCCAAGCTTATCCAAGATAAGGAAAGTTTTGTTAATCAAAATCAAATCAAATCATTTATTAGCCAGATAATACAATCCAATTAGTTGTTTGTTGTGTTTGTTTAATATTCCTTAAAACTGTAAAAATATCGTTTCCCCATCAAACGTTATTAGCAAAACAAACCTTGTATCAATTTGAACAAGTTCAAATACTTACATTCATACCTAGTATTGTATACCTATTACTGTATTTCTGCACTCCTTTCAACTCGTGTTCATATGGCATAGTATGCTACGGCTAAGACTTAAATCTTCTAAGACAGTGCACACTAATGCAAAATCTTTAACGCTACCAACAATACAACAAGGAGATAATTGGTTTAGATTCCAATTAGTACCCGATCAATACACAAACTAACTGTATACACAGGTAGACGGTTGTCATACTGGTTATATTAGAGTATCCGCCTTTGAATTTGTTTGCGTCTGTGATTTTGTTGAAGTCGTTTGGATTTCGTTTTATTATTCACAAGATTTGAGTGTTGTATTTTAGGAAGTTTATTTCGAGCTCCAGAATATTTAAATATTTTATTTAAATATTTTATAAAATCGAAACTAACCTAAAAAGTAGGTCTATTTTTTCGTCGCTACCAACGACGTATTTTAACACACATACATTACATTATTGCTCTAAAAACAGCGTAATACACTAATATTAGTAAGAATTACGAGTTAAAGTAACATCCACAGTATGCTTGACTGAAACTCGATTTTATTTTAGACCTTTACATTGCCAATAGTCAGTCAGTACAGTACAAATGTCAGATGCCACAGATAAGATAACTATAAACCATAGAGTATAGTAAGTGCTATAAACTAGTCGGGATTTAGGGATGTAATCGATAAATCAAAATCTTTAGGCTGAGAAAATCTATTTTGTTGCAAATAGCAATAAACCAAACTAAATCGATTTGGTGTACTGATCTTACTTAATTGTAATTAATTTTAGAGTCCGCTCGACAGACAAGGGTTTGTTCAATTGAAACGGAACGTCATTTATATTCAGTTGAAACGGAACGTCATATAAAGGGAGTAAAACAATATTCATACTTTTAAACTCGAAAAGTATATTTCCAGTTCAAAAATCAAATCCCCGACGCGTAATGCCGTAAAAAAATATGAAACTAATTACTATAATATTTTGGTTTTGAGGCGCGAGACTTTTTGGTACCAACTTTGGTCATTCTCTTTTGTATTAAATAGTAATTGTTATCATTAACACTTGGAACGGCATATTTACCATATCCAGTGTTTGTTTTGAGTTCCCGATATTTCGGCGCTGTTGCAAGCACCATGATCATGGATAAACTGAAGTTATTGCGGGTGGGTGTTTATGAGCAGACAAATCGGTCTACCCTCTTTCTTGTTCGTTTTTTGCACTCAGTACCGCTACCACAGTCACTCGCAACTCGATTCTGTTCCCGACACACATGCTGGCTGCCTCTCAACCTCAGCCCAAAGCCCAGCCTCTGCGAGTGACAGTGGTAGCGGTACTGAGTGCATAAAACGAACATGAAAGTGGGTAGACGGATTTGTCTGCTCATAAACACCCACCCGCAATAACTTCAGTTTATCCGTGATCATGCTTGCAACAGCGCCGAAATATCGAGCACTCAAAACAAACAGTGGACATGGTAAATATCCCGTTTCTAGTGTTAATGATAATGTTAGTGACCACGACAGTTTAAAACCTTATATAGTAATTGTTGATTTCAAATAACCGACAATAAATTTCAACCCTAGTGTAATTTGAATCATGTACTAAATCCTTTAAAGTTTGTATTAGGATGCCTCGTATTACGTGCATATTATTTTGTAACAGACGATGTACTGCAGACAAAATTAAATCTATAACGAAAATGTACTGGTTTACCAAGCTTACGAAGTGTAAGCCATCGTTTAATCCTAGTTCATCGATGCATATGACGCGCCCGTCATGTGCCGTCGGCTTTCATAGTGCAAGCGGCAATCGATGCGCTGTAAAATCGACTTCCCACGGTATGCTGCTTGTTACTTTGCTAAAACTGGTGTGCTATAAGATTTACTAGAGGTAATCTGTTTTTTCTAATATCGTAAGAGTATTTTTTACAAAATATCCGCCGTCTTAAAAAGTAAGTTTTATTATTCCTTTATTTATTTTCTTACATATCAATTACATTTTTAAATATTTTAATATAAAACAATATAAAAAAAAACATTTAAAAATATAAAAAATAGTAGCCCACCGGTATCGGGAACAGGGTCCAAGCTACCGGCAGTCAGGGCTCCAGAGAGAGGAACCTCCTAACAATACGAGCCGTGTCCAGAAGTACCGCTTTCTGAATCAAGCCCTTGATCCAGCTGCCTAACGAGAGCCTCCTGAGATGTTGGTCGAGGCTCTTGGCAATTAAGCCATGGGCTGACACGACTATCGGCACAATGATCGCTGAGTCCACATCCCACATGTCGACAACCTCGCGAGCCAAGTCAAGATACTTGATTTGCTTATCTTTCTCGGCTTTCACGAGGTTCTCGTCATGCGGGACCGTAATGTCAACAATCATTGCGCGCCGCTCTGATCGATCCATCACCACTATATCAGGCTTATTGGCTACAATAGTCCTGTCAGTGATGATGGATTGATCCCAGTACAGTGTGATATTGCCATTTTCGAGAACTGGGTCGGGCACATACCTATAGTACGGAACTTCCGATTCAACAAGATTGTATTTTAGAGCAAGTTGCTGATGAATAATCCTGGCTACAAGGTTGTGTCTATGCAAGTACTCTCCGTTAGCCAGACGAGAACACCCGGAGATAATGTGACGGATTGATTCGCCTGGACGGTGGCATGCCCGACATATGTCAACCGTGCCGTCCTTCACAATAAATCTCCGGTAGTTATTCGTCATCATAACTTCATCCATAATTGCACAGACAAAACCTTATACCAAAGTAAGTTTATCATTACTGTACTTAAACGAAAGTAACAGTAGTGATTAACGTATTTTTTTGACATTTTAAGTTGTCTTATCTTTTAGCAACGTTTTTAAGTGCGGGATTATTGGTGCAAAACGACAATTCCATGTTTAATGGATATTTCACTTGGTTTGAAATGACAACGTGCCTCTCAGAACATAATAGCAATACGGAAATACGTTCTGGGGATAAGATGGCAGATGGAGGTAACTGTGGTGACAGATGACTTCGGTCTACGTCGTAATAGTATTTGATCGACATTATGTGTTTCTTCTGTACCTGAACGTGACATAGCCCACATTTCAGCGCATTTTATACAGCAAAAATGCATATAAACAGCAATTATAGCAACAAAATGCAAAAACCAACATACACAGCATACCTGTACCGCTACTAACCCCCGGCATATCGCAAACAATTTTTCGATTTTCCGCCACCCAGTGACCTAATTTCGTACAGGTGACCTGCATGTATCAACCAATAGCATCCAAGTGCTTGTCAATTGGTTAACTATATTAACCAATGGTGAGGACTAGGCGTGGCGTGGCAGGATGCCAGCCATCTCGTTGCATCTTTACGCCTACGCTTCACGGTATAAGAAAGGTAAGAAGGCCTAGTCTTGATAACGCTTTTAAGACACTCACACATGGATGTCTTGCCCGCTATTGGTCAAGCCAAACGGTGTCAAACTCACACTGACACTGCTTCTACTCTACCGTTTGTATGCGTATATGTGTGGGTATGTACGTACTGGTTGTGTTCCGCGATACTTCTGTATGTTTCATGTATCCTACACTTGTTGATATTGCGGAAAATTTTCACTTGCCGACGGCTGGGCGGTTCTATCGAATAGTTGGCATTGTCTTATATCTTCAGCGAATGGTAGTCTTTAACGCCTTATGAAAGCTACAATATAGAACAAAATGGCCATTGGTTGAAGCTGTAATAAAATTTGCTTGATCTGCGCATGCTAGGAATTTCAGAGGCCGTCGGCAACCCGTCGGTAGAGACTATAAAATTTTTATCGGTGGTTTGGAATTTTAATTTTTCTTTCGCGGTGTTTAAAAGAAAATTATTAGTATATATAGCATGTTATACCCTCTCGATAATTTTCTGCAGGATGTTTTGAATTAATTATTTTATTTTTGAATTGTTTTTTTCTTATGGACACTTTTAACGTGCACATCTGACTACATCGCTCTCACATAATGTACCATCTCAACATGAATGATATAACCAAGGTTTTGTAAAAATATTCTGATTTAAAAGAGTGTCCATGGAGTTTCTGGCCCGTTCTTCTCCATAGAGATCTACGTTAGGGAATGGGCAACTACAGTACTTTCACAGTTTTTATGCCTTGTGACTGGGACTGTAGCTACATTCCATTGTTGTCTTTGTTTCGACAATTCAAAAGTGCCTGTAACTGGCCTACTTGAAATAAATGCTTTGATTTTTTTGTTTTTTTATTAAACTCATACCAATGTAACAAAGTAATCATTATTCTCCTATTCTTTATTACTCATCTCATTTTTTAGGCGTCGACGCAAAACGTCTTCTTCTTCCACACTTTTTTATTGCAGAAGTCATCACCGTAAACATTCTTCTTCTTGTGAATCGATTACTCAAATTTTGTCCAGTACGTAGTGACCTGGACAGGTCCGTACTTTATCTCATTTACTTCCTTGTCCCGCAATTAGTTTTGAGTGTCATGCAGGAGCTGTGCCATTTCCTTTCATGGGGTTCCACACTCGTATTGTGTCAGTAAATATTTACAAAATTACTTTGCTTTTTCTAAGAGTAAAATGTTTTGCCCTATCATATCCCATGCAATTTTCTTCCCTATCTTCATCTTCCAGTCCCCGTACATCGTTCTACATAACTTCCCTAAATGCAATTACCATTATTAATTATTAAGCTCACTCGTCCCTCTAAAGATTTTCGTTTGGCGTAACGAGGCCTTTTCGCCCTCTTAAGATCCTATTATCGGATTCATATTTAATAAATACCGGGATGCTTTCAGTTTACTGTGGTACATTCTTTTGCTTTTATAGGTTGGAGTAAACATAGGTAGGTACTTAGTAGGAACACTTTTTGGTATATTTTGGGGGTATGACTAAATTGTTACTTTGTTTTTTTTTCGAAGTGTATTTTGTGAAGATTTCAAAACATTTCTTATTGCCTTGAAAATATATTTAAATGCTAATTAACCCAGGAGTTTTGTTCTATCAAATAAGATGAAGTTCTTTATGGTCTTTATAATCCACTACTTGTGGAATATGAACCTACAGATATTACCTATCTATTTGAATGAAATCAATTTTCTTCCGAACAGTTTCATTATCATATACCTCAATAGTTTAACTACGTTATTAAACACATTTCTAAGCTATCATACTCCTACAAAACTAATCTTCCAGCAACATCATATAAAACAAAAACTAATTCAAAACACAGAACACAGCAAGCCAAACAGAGTCACATTACAAACATAACTAAATTTAATTTCAAAAGTAAGAAGAACTCGATGCCTCTCAAACTCTTGTTCAACCTAAATTAAAATTCAACTTATGTCTACTCAACTTATAGATGCTCAAGTTATACTCAACATTTATATGATATCCCTCGACTGCGTTATATGATATCGTTTGTCTATTGGCGAAGAGATTTGCTTTTAAATGCGATTAAAGTCAAGATGTCAGGAAATCAGGAGGGCAACCAATCGTTTATCTTTTAAAGTTAAAGTTCGCGAGTACCTACATACATTCGAAAGAAGCTGGCAGTTTCGTCACAATGTTAATGTTTTCTCCATGTTTTGTCTATTTATTTTAGTATATCCGTGTTAATGTCTATTTACATAATATATGTATTTTGGTACATATTTATAGTCTATTGATATATATTTTTAATATTTTATATATCCTTGTAGGTACTTTGTATTAAATCAAAAATTGCAGATTATATACACCTACCACTGTTTGTCTCTGCATCACCCAAAGTTTGACTGGTAGAAAATGCCTATGGCATTAAGTCCGCCTCTGTACTTTGTGCTTGAAGTGTTAAATAAATAAATGTCTGTGGTTTTTTTTCTTATGCAGAATTTTATTGAGAAATCTGGAAAATGTTCGTCTTTTTCGATTTTGAATGACCGTTAGACAGGTTTAGTATGGTTTTAATCGGCTTTACTACAGAAAATGATTATAAATGTTGACATTGTATAACATGACATTACTCCTTGCTATTTATCACGTGGTTTTCAGTCGAAGGCAGGCGTAAGTCATAGTTATGATACTCGTCTAGTCAATAATGGATGGACCCCAATACTAGGTCCAAACTTTGAGTTACAGCGGTAACACAAAAATCACAAGAGCAACACTATCTTTATAGCTCCATATTAACAACATACCAAAGGATGAGTCAGCATTATATCGCTTCAATTAACAAAACCCTAAAAGCAAACTACCGGACGTATCAAAAACAACGTAAGCACCAATAAAAAGACGATGGCATTAAACAATCTTGCGCAGACGCTAGATGAAGACACATAACGAACGTGGTTTGGCGCTTTGCCTGGATACTATGACACAAGAAGTGCAATCTACCGCGACATTCTTTTACATAAACGTTGCATGGTTGGCGCAAGCCATAGGAGGAGTGGGAGCGAGTGGTATAGCGATTAAATTGCCGAAAACATTTCATCAGCAGAAAGTAGGTACGCTTCGTCTGGTATATGCTCGTCTTACGTATCGTCCCGAATGCAGGACCAGTCAAACTGGTATAAACAGATTGTATACTTTGCTACTGACAGATTTTGCAGTCTCTGGTGACCGAAGCCGTATCCACAATTTGTCGGTACCGGTTTGATCAAAACCTTAACTTTACATCAGCATGGAAAGAACTGATAAACTCTGACAAATGACCGTGTGTCTGGATGAATATTTTTTGTTTCGCTTGCACAATAAGGCAAGTATCATAGACACGAAAGAAGGATAAAATAAAAATAAAAACAATCTAAGTCTTAGTTTTTTAGTTTTATAGTAACCGTATGAATAAAACTTGGAATACATAATATTTTCTAAGCACTCAAGATTGCATGTTTGGTCAACAGGGAAGTGTGAAAGACCAAGATAAATGCGCTGGTCCCAAATATATTAGGATAAGGGAAAGATAATGATGATACAATTTTAAACCGCTTGTAACTTGCACCACACGAAGAGATCACATGCAAGCCATTTGTTGAGGAAAAGCTATGGGGTTGCAGTTTTTATTATGAAGCTTGAGTTTCGCCTGCAACGTTCTAAAGATGCTTTTTTCTTATTTAATACCACGCCTCAGTGGATTCGCAATGTAAAGGATAATGAGAACCACTTTACAAATATGCACAATTAGTTTTAAGAATTAGTGCTATTGTGTACTTGTAAAACTATGGAGAAAATATTAACATTCTTGGATTTTAGGTCAATGATGTTATGTTTTTAGTCGCCTTAAAGTGCAATTTAAGTTTACCGAAGGGTAGGGAGACGGGTGGCAAGCGGTTTAAAAGCATTTTGTATTTTAATGACAACTTTCACAATAATCGATATAAAGTTAAAGTTACTTTGACTAGGCCGTCAGAAGATTATTTTAACATGAACATTATTTTCTAGATATAGCCTTAGCCTTGAGACCGAGAGACAACTAAAAAAAATTAAGACACGACAATTCTGATGTCTTTAATGGCAGAAAACGGTGTCTGGATACTAAAACCGAATGTATCTCAAACGATCTTGGAACAACCACTACCAAGTGGTATATTTATTGGTGCGTCCCAAACAAGGCATCGCGAGCTTCAGAAGATATGGTTGATGGAGCAGGCAATCAATATACCTAGGTGAGTATTGGAATCTCGAGAGATACTCCCGGATAGCTACCATTGTTTCAGACTACCGGCCCGGCAAACTGCAATATTACAAGCTCTAGCTTGTAATATTGCAGTTTACACCTCTAGGTGTATTCAATCTTGCGATGCAATTTGCTGCTGGAAGATTTGGAGCAAGACAATTTGTGTTGTCAACAATTGGAGTTAAATCTTCACGGTGAAAATGCGTTGTTAGAAAATATTGTATTTTAGGGGTGGGTTTAAATAAGACTGGGTATTAGATAAATGTACATAAAATGCTTTAAAACTAAATAGTTTAACTGGGAATCAAGATATTAAGAGTTGTGACACATAGGAAAGTTTTTTTTTTATTTGTAAACGTTCCCGTTTTACCCGACTGTGGCGAAGTTAGAAAAACCGGCCAAGTGCATGTCGGGCCACGCACATTGTAGGGTTCTATAGTTGCCCATCAATATTTACTTCCACACGATGATTTTTATTGTAATAATAAAAACAAACTTACATTTGCAGTTGGAAAACCTGTGCTCCCATACATTATGTTTGGAAAAATATGTGATCCAAGTACATTTTATAAATTGGTCGACTATTACTCGTAAACTTGTAAAGCCTACTTAGCATTGATAGTTTTTCTTTTAACTTCGTTATCTAAACTATTACCGTGAATTTTTTCATGCACCCAAACAACCGTTTAGCTGGTAGAGATTTGCACTTTAAAGCTCAATATTTCACAAACGAATCCCTTAATCGAATGATTTTAACAAACTTGCAATATTTTTTAAAAACCTAGCCAACGATATTCCACACTACGAGGTACGCGTGAAAAAAAATCCCCGCTTTACGTGTAGGTACTACAACTACTACACACTACTACAGCGAGTACAATCTGATGCCAATTTAAATATATGTTACTCTCAAACCAGCATTGAAGAAATCGATGTAACCAAATTTCTGGGTCTCTATATTGATAGCAAAGTAAATTGGAAGTCACATATTGAGCAAGTCTGCAAAAGACTCAGTCAGAGTTCTTATGCTCTTTACAGATTGAGGAACACCGTCAGACAGTCTGCATTACTAACTGCCTATCATGGATATGTTGCTTCAATCATACGCTACGGCATCATATTCTGGGGCAACTCTGTTGAAAAAGAGCATGCTTTTAGAGCTCAAAAACGTTGTATCAGGTCAATGTGCAATATACACCAAGTGGATTCATGCAGACCACATTTCATAAATTTAAAAATATTAACTCTACCTTGTGTATACATATATGAAACTATAATGTTTATAAAATCAAATCCAAACCATTTTGAATTTTGCACTAGGGCCAGACACAAAGACAAGCTGCGCACCGTAGCCAGTAAAACAAAGCTTTTGCACCAAAGTATCTTTTGTATGGGCCCACGTATCTATAATAATCCTCCACCTTTTCTCAGAACTATGAGCGATATAAATACCTTCAAAAAAAAACTACACGAATTATTGATATGTAAATGTTATTACTCTCTATGAGAATTTCTAGATGACAATACATTGAAGCGAATCCATTGAATGTGTAATTTGTAATTTGACATAGATAAATATTTTAATAATTTAATAATAATGTATTGCATGACAATTGGATATTTTGTACTTTAACTACCTAGATATTTACAGAACATGTGACATAAATTTTGTATGCCTCAATGGCGGGACATAGCAGACTTATCTGTATTTAATTAACACAACATCTTATGTACCTATGATCCACAATAAATTATTTGAATTTGAATTTACTAGAGATACCCTAAAAAACACTCTTCGAGATTTTATTTTACCAATTTGACAGCGTAACTAATTTTGTAAATTCATGTCAAATTACAGCATTCTAGTAACAAGAGTCTTTGAGCTAAGCTGCGGACAGACAGACAGACAGACGGACATGGCGAAACTATAAGGGTTCCTTGTTGATTACGGAACCCTAAAAAAGAGCAATGCTTTTGACTTTTGACGTACCTCGACTCTTATCACGAACAGACAGGTCCTAACATATTTTATTCAACACACCAAAATGGAACCCAAATACTTTCACAGAATGAGGACTGTTTCCGAAAATATCATCGGCACTCCAACAAAAATCCGCTATGTCGCTTTTTATTCCTTCCCGCAAATCCTCAAACGATAGAATATCCTGACCTATTTGTTCAGAATTACTGTACATCAAATCAACCACCAATTTGTCAATCCGCTGCACACAAATTCAATCAAGCTACACACATTTTTATTTCCACACGGTTTCCTTTGTAAGTTGATTTGTGAAATATTCAATCGCGCTGTCTCAAGTGGAGGCCTTATTGTAAAATATTTCGAATATTATGAAGATTATTGGGTACTACACATCCCACGGGGGTCCCGTATCGCTATATTAAAGGCTGTGTATAGGCATATAAGGTATTCCAGAAAGAAAGCTTCGGTAAACAATGTTTGTATGATTTTTTAGCTATTATGGGCCCTTGGATAATTTTGTTTCCTTCTTAGTGTGAAAGGACTTTGAAATGTCGTGGGCAGTGAATACATAATCTGTATGATTATGCATAAAATAATACAATTACCTTTTTATGAGAATTATGGTCACGGCCATTGTGAACATTCGATTTTATGGTTATACGAACGTTGATTCTTAAAATTGATTGACATGGGTGTCTGAAAAAACATGTCATAATAAAAATATATTTACATTTCTGCTCAACTATTTATAGTTATGATGATATTATGTTATGTACTTGTTACTAAAATACGTAAGTAAATTCTTGCGGGTGTACTATTAGGTACACCTCTGCCTATCCCTTCGGGGATTACAGGTGTGATGTTATGTTACATAAATTCTTGCTGATATTGAATACCCCTTTATTAAAACAGGCTGTATTTATCAGAGTTTCTCATGGAAACGCTACAAAACCTGAATTGTTGAGGCACAATATTTCGCGAACAATATTCGTTTTAATTAACTATAGAGTCGAATGTTCGGACAAAAGACAGTCGGATGTCCGCTCTGGGAGGGAGAGAGACATTTGGTGTCGACGACTACGTGGCGACCACGACACAGTGAACAGAATTTATCTTTTAAAACGTTATTTATAATGTTGACTGATTTATTTTTGAATTTATAAGTTGTCTTAGGATTAGAGATGGCCCATAACTGATGCTTCCCACTAGGTGGATCGTTGACCTGGTGAGGGTTGCGGAGGTCCGCTGGATGTGAGACGCACGGGACCGGTCAATGTGGTGATAGTTGGGGGATGCCTATGTCCAGCAGTGGACGTCTTTCGGCTGAAATGATGATAATTATGAAAACTGACGATGAAAATTTACGTGTATGTTTTTTTTCCCATAAAATACGATCGACCTGATAGTGCAATATTGATAATTTTTTAAATGACTTTCAATGGATAAAAGCAAGACGGAACCCTTATAGTATCACTTTGTTGTCCGTCTGTCTGTCCGTCTGTCAAGACTCTTTTTCTCAGGAACGCGTGGAGGTATCAAGCTGAAATTACTCAGGTCAAAAAATCGAAAATATCAAACTTGTAGGTCAACGCGATCAAATTTAATGATAATATATACGCGACCGTTTATGTCGCAAATTTTGCGACTACACAGGGGAATCAAAACCCAAAGGATCCCGTTGACTTAGAATCCTGAAATTTAGCAAGAAGCAATGTTTTACAGCACATTGTAAATAAAAAATCTGAAAACCGTAAATATGTCGTTTAATAATGAAATACTTGCAAGTTTATACGGAACACTAGGTGCGCGAGTCCAGCTCGCACTTGGCCAGTTTTTTTTCGGTAGACGTCGGCCTTATCTATTCTTATTTAATGTCACACTTAGAATAAAAAATGAGATGCATAAAATAATAGAAACAATGAGATGCATAATATGTAGAGAAATCTTGATCAGCCTGAACTCATTTTTATTTATCGTGTGGTTAGCGCTTAACCTGGTGTCAGAGTATTCATACCACCCTTGTCTTCACATGCCGTCAAGAAATCTCTCTCAGGCATGCTGGTTTTCTCACGATGTTTTCCTTCACCGAAGCAAGTGATACGAGTAATTATACAAAACACACATGAATCCGAAAAATCAGAGGTGCGTGCCTTGGGTTCAAATTCGAGACCTATGACTTGGCAGTCCGACGGTCACACCACTAGGCTATCACTGCTAAAACTCACTTATTTAAAGTAAATTAAAACCAACTACTGCTTTTGCATTACACAGTAACTCAACCTCAGACAATCTTCCTAAAACTTTTGTAATCCTATTCCCTAACATCGTATAATATAAACAGCTTTCGGGTTAAATAATTCGGGATCTGGTAGCGGGGCGTCAGCGCCATTGACAAAGGTCATTCATATTGTACTTCACGCTTCGCCGGCCACACTAATTCCGATTAAGTCTATTTGTGTCTATAGCCGGCCAGTGTCTACTGTCTATACGCGAAACGGGGCTATAGATACGATTTTAGTCTTGTGTTGGTATGTTTGTTGGTATTGTAACTAGAAAACGTTTTACAATGTATCATACTTATATATACACTACTAGTATTTTCTTTTTTTTTATATGTGTACTTATATGTATGTTTATTTTATATAGATCTATTTTTGTTTTAAGTTAAGTTAAATTTCCATGTTTTGTCTTTTCTACACACTGTGTCTACATTTCTAATCCATCTTTCCTCTCGCAGGTCTGCTGGAAGAAATTTCTTATGAGATAAGCAGTACCTTTGTGCTCTTCTATGTCAATATAATTTGTCCTATTAAGTATCTGTGTACATAAATAAATAAATAAAATAAAATGCTTTGATTCTAAATATTTTCCTAGCTATGAGTTAAGTATGTAGCTATGGTTGACGCCTTTTGTGGCTATCCTCTTTTTAGATTTACTCACCATAAGAACTTGACGTGAGGAACGTTTTGGTTATGAATGTAGACGGCTATAAGTGTAGGGGTCGACCAAAGAAACGATGGATGAACTATTTAAAAGATAAAATGGCAAGCAAAGGACTACCTACTCACTATTAGAGAAGTAGGGAAGAATGACCAAATAATAAATTGGCAAATAATAAAGGGCAGGAGAACGATAAAATAACAGCTGTGTTCAGACTTCTTTGAATATCTTGGAATAATTTTGCCAATAAATAAAGTCAAGACCAATTGTGTATAATATCTTAGTGTACAGCCATGCCTAGAGGCTTTACTGACGTGACTACAGATACAGTACAATGCCGTCTTGTTAGTATCTAGGCGTGTTTGTTTCGAGAAAGTGGACCGGAATATTGAGGTTTTGGTACGAAGCTCCGATGATTGAAGCTTTTGAGGCACCTACGGCTATTTGGATTTCAGTCAACTACAGCACGAGGGGATTCAAAACCAATATTTTTGATTGGAAAACGCTTTATTTCGGAATAGTTTACTAAGAACGTAACATGGTACGGAAAAGGCTATAAAAATTATGATGAGATGAGCTCACTTATAAAATAGGTGTGTATTTCTACTACGCAAATACGTCCAGCAAAGGATGCGGTAGCGGACGTACTCCTTGAGTGCACTGGCGTCACCCAGATCCGCGAGGAGACTCTTGGAACACCAAGATCTCTTGCGAATGCCTTGAGAAGACCGGGAAGTTTGATCTGCTTCTGGAGCGAGGTGGGCTGGTTGGAGTAACGGCCACCATGGCTCACGCAAAATGGTCCACTTTAGGGACTAAGTGCGGAAACCAAAATCCCTAAATAGGAAATAGGACGTCCAGCAAAATAAAAATAAAAATATTTTATTTCACAAAAAGGCCTACATGGGCACATATGAAACGTCAATATATAATTGCATCCCTTATCTCACTAGCTATTTAGGGTCGGCTCTCCTCGTGAGTCTTCGCCAGACATGTCTGTACTAAGTCGTCGAGACATTCTCAGGTGAGATAATCTTCAACTCGAATAAATTTTGCAACGTGTTTAGTCTAAGAAAACATTGAACATTCACCCCAATCCCAATAACCAAACCAAGCCACGTCAGCAGCTAATTGCCAAAATATTTGACATTGATAAATCAAAGACATATTTATGTCATATTATGTCACACTAATCGTATTACCTGACACGCGCGTACATCATCATCTGCAACAGTGTTGGTGTGTATGTGTGGGTGTGATGACGTTGATGACACGGCATTGTGGTGGCTTAATCATATCAAGGGCTCATTAATTATTCCCGTAGGGTGTGGGATGCCGATTCAATGCTGATGAATAGGATGTTGTTATTTATGCGTTTGTGGACTGAGGAGGTATTAAGGTCCTATTGTTTCTGGTGTCTTGGTGTAGTTGGACGACGTGTTTTCGTGTTGTGTTCTTCTGTTTTTTGGATTTTCAAATTGGAATCAGTCAACTTTAAATTGTTAGGTTGCTTGCTATGGTTTCAGAGAAAAATAACCACGATGGTTATAGTTAATAATGTTTCTTGTTGCATAATCAAAAAAAAAAAAAAGGTTAGGTGACACCATTTCTTAAATTAACAGTTAAATAATTATACCATGACGATCAAGTTAGCAGAATCAATGCTGTTCCGAAGAACAACTTACCTGTAACAAAGAAAAACAAAAACAATTAGAAAAATATTGATATGTCACCTAAAAGTGCCTAAGTTATAAGGTTGAAAATTAGTAGACCGTCAGTGAACTCGTTAGAACGAGGATTCCTTTTGTTGGGTATCTCTTTTCAAGAAACTAACTTAACAAATACCAAATTAACTGGTGCACCCAGTAGATCAGAAGCCTCAGCAAGGATTCTAATTATTGCAGCTCCTAATTAAAGCAGTTCACAGTAAACAAAATCATCGTTTTAATCAAAACACACACCAGAAAATTGACACTAATAATATGTTATTATGTGCGCTCGTGTGTTGCACACCTATTAACACCCACAGACGAACCTGTAACGTTACTCTCAAAGAGATGGTAACCCAAGAGTTCCTAATTAACGAGACTCGTATCAACGTATCTAACCGCAATAATACTTGACTTGTAATTAGCAACGTCTTATATTTCTCTCATAACATTATAACATACACTACCTATACCTATGTTGTAGGTACTTGAGAAGATTTCTGAATATTAAGTTGAAGCTCTTCAAAAGGATAATATTGAAAATATAAAAATCATTTTTTCTTTTGCAAAACATATTTTAAGCTGCTGCAAGAGCATGGAGTGGGGATCAAATAAATTAACAGGGTCGATTATAAACCCAGGATAAGCTTACTTTTGGTTGCCTATGGGGTTCGTTCACTTTAGTCAGAATAAGTCATTTACAAAAGATGGCTCAAGAAATAGACACAGAAAGTAAATTAAATTTTTGTAATAGAATAAATTGTTTGACATCAGGAAAAAAAAAGCAAGAAATCTATGGAAAATTCCTGCCTGTCCTCTAATTAGTAATTGCTACTCATACCTTTGTATCCAACCTGTTTTGACGTCCATGATAAAAATAGCCCATTGATGCGGTCCATTATCAAGGGGATAAAAACATGGTATCACATTGTGAGATCTCCCATGTATGTACCTATTGAACACCGCTAATGAGCACTTCCAATACCCCCTTATCGTATTACGTGTGGAAATGGAGTTTGTTGCTATTGCTATGTTTTGTTATGATATGGCCTTTACACAATGGTCCACGGTGAAGAAGCATGGTTCATAATAAGAGCAGTGAACATTTAAAGTAATGGTAGACTATTTTAAAGAAATAAATTAATATCTTATGATACACTTTATCTTTTCATTAACTCTGCTTACAACGGAGAAAATAATAATAATAATAATAATAATAATAATAATAATATCCCTGGACATTTCACACAGCACCATCTAGTCCCAAGCTAAGCAACCTAATGCTTGTGTTATGGTAGCTAGATGGCTGATAAACTACATATATACATTTTTTTTTTTTTGTAAATACATACATATTATAGATAGAAAAACACCCAGACCCGGAACAACTACTTGTAGGTCATACAAATATTTGTTCCGTACGGGAATCGAACCCGCGACATGCAGCGCAGCAGTCAATCGCTTGACCACTGCGCCAACCGTGCCGTCAATATTATTTATGAGCTTTAGTATTTTGTTACGAAAAGTCAATACAGTGATCAATGGTTTAAAAAGACTTAAAATAATAATTTGAACTCAATTGATTTTCCAATCCAAATGAAGTGTTTCATAAATATTGCCCTACGAGAAGACTCTTACATGAAAATATGTCCAAGTACCCAACTTTATTTTCAATTAAGTATGTTTTTGGAACAATTCGTGTAGTATACAACTGAAGCCCACTCACTCGTTAAGGGGCAACCTACGCCCTGATATAATCGCCTAACCTTGTTTCAACCTGTTCGCACCCATGAATAGGAAACAGAAGACCTACTTTGAAACACGCATAACACAAGGTGTAAACGGACCTATCACGAAACCTTTAACTAAGCAATCTGTAATCATCATTAAACTAAGTAACCCTACGCAAAAATGATTGCTAGGAACCGATTTTTTTTTTGAGGTTTTACCCAATGTAACGAACTCAAAACATCGTGCTGATGAATGCATTGAATAGTAAACGGTTCATGGAGGCACAATAAGTAAGTAAGTTAAAAATTAGTGTTAAAAAAATTGTGAAAAAGTTGGCGCTTTGACCTCCAACATAAACTAATCTAGGCCACTTCGACGCTCTCCAAAGACTATGTAGGTAATACAATGAATTAGCAAAGCAAACTGACATGGACATAACCCTCCCCATCTCTAAATACAAAAATAAATTGACCACTGCAATAAATGTAGAATAATAATTGTAATTTTTATGTGAAACAATCTTATTACTTATGATTTCTTGATATCAAATGTTTTTTTATTAATTTGGTTCTTATTTTATTTTTTTAAATAATTTTTTTTTCACTAATCTCTGTGTTAACACCTAGTTTTATGTGCATGTTGTGGTCTCGTGTAGTAATAATTGAAGGAACACACTTAAAAGAACTTTTATATAACTGAGATTTATATTGAATCTGTGTATCTTTTGTTGGAGATCCAAATAGATAAATAAATAAATAAATGAATAATGACCAGAACAAAAAAATATCGTGATTTTGATTTTTGCTAAGCAATATTGTAGTAATTAGAAACTCGTCACTAAAAGCAGGGAAGGACCAAAAATTTACCCTTGAGGCACTCCTACATGTATCTACAAAAACTTATACTTTTTACAATGTTGTTTTTAGTTTTTACTTTATACAAAATTTATAATCTAGAATCATTACAAAGCCTCAAACTCATGTGTTTTCTTACTGTTCAAAGTTCCATCAGTAAGTCCCTTTTACTACCAATGCGTATCGAACCTTCTGCCCAATCTTCTTGGTTCTGTTTGTGCCTGCTCCTTGAATATCTTGTACAAACATGTCAATACACGCCTATTTATGTGCCCTTGCTACGTAAAGTAGGGCGTTGTTGCTAATATTTTCTTATAGAAAAAGGCTTGGGTTCGGAGAAATTTCGAGAGTTCGGTACTTGTATTAGCGACAAAGGTGAAGTTATGTTTGAACTAATTAGGACCTGCTATTGCTAAAGCAAAACGAAAAGTGTTATGAAAGTTGATCTAGCTATTACAGAATTTATCTTGGTTGTAATGATTTAGGTAATGATAAGAAGTTCAAAGCCTTTCATTATCGATAGATTAAACTAACTACTTGCTTTTCGCTAGAATGCCACAACAATAAAATTACAACAATTATTTCTTAAGTCAACAAAAACGTAAATTATCTTCATAAAGCTAAAGCAATTCAATAAAAAAATAACATTCACCAACAAAAACTAACAAAGAAGCTTAAAATCCGATATTATTTTCATTTTCCACAATGAAATAGAACTGAGTACGGGGTGAAACGACGCATTTGACTTTAACAAATGATATTATAGCAAAAATGCAATGTCTGAAAGTTACACAAATCGCCCACAGAAAATATAGCGCAGACTCGCTCTAGAACCTTTTTGGTGATAAATTACATTACTATTTTCTTTAAGTTCAATCGCTTTTAGAAATGGTTTTAAAATCTTTCGGTCAATTCGGCTTCTGGGAATTCGTAAGTGCATTAACCCTTAATTTGGCAGAGATCCGAGTTGTTTTATTTTATGAAATAAGATTTATTTCTAAAGTCCTAGGGTTAAATACAACTTAGGAAAAATAGACAAAAAAATATTTTATTTACAGGTTTTCAGGAAATCAATGTTCATCACAGTGAACACTGCGAAATACGTTGAGAATAACAAGTAATTTGCAATGTTCATTGTAGCAAACATTGTCAAAATAGTGTCATTTAATTGGGTAAAATATTATTATAGTAAATCAAATTATTTATTATGGAAATGTAAAAAAACAGTTGCGAGGACTTTTTCCCGTAACAAAACAAAGTCTCATATTGCATTTTATACAATATGCACTTGTATTTTTTGGCAAAACTTGCATCCCCCCATGTCTTCTTTTGTGCTGGGATAATGCTACGTAGTACCAGATAATGGATACCAGGCTTGTCTTTCATGTACTGTTTTCTGTTTTGCCCTTCTAGGGTATCATTATCTCGGTTATACTAAATTTATTCACGTTTCTTGCTTTATATATTTTCTTCGGATTTTTTCGGCTATGGGTCTTACTTTGTAATATCTGTTTGAGCCCTGTAAACTGAAACCTATTGCTCCAATAGTCCAGATAGCATAGCATTTCAACAATTCCCGTCAGAATATTATTGCTTATAAAATCCCTCGTCTCATTCTCTGATGCTTGCATGAATCTTCCGGTTTGTTGAACGGAGTAAAGATTGGTTTGGTCTACTAAGTCGGTAAATACATAATTATATCTTCATAAAAAAATAAATACAAATAATCAAGGGGGTCATCATCAGGAAAATTGACATAGGTTTCGGTTCTTTCTTCAGTTACGGCACTGTGACGAAAAATGTCCTTTTTCTCTTTGTAAGAAAGAGAAAATTTTGGAGTTTCCTTCGATTTCTTGGCAGCTGGAGCTATCTGCTTTTTTGGTATAGTTTTTCTTGTATAAGACGTACCAAGTGTTGGTAATTGTATCTCAGATGGAAGCGATATTATTGAAGAAAACGATGGAACATTATCATATGTAGTTTGGTTCTCTGGATGGTGCAATAGGGCAAATTTCCTCCAAAACTGGATTTCATTGGAGAGCTTCGGAATGGTATAAATGCGATTGTTCTTACAGATGCTCATCGTCATTTTGAGTATGTTCAGGTTCAGGACCACTATTGATGTCTAAGCGTTTTAAAGAAGAGTTAATAGCAGCCGCAGAAGTTGAAACAAGGCTTGAAGAAGGATGCGGCAATTCGTTTTCACTGTTATTTTCAGATTTATCACTAATGTCGGATGGTGCAAGCTCGACAGGAACAAGTGCTAGTGTTCTATGCGTGCGGTCTTGTATTTTATTCTGTTAACAAGCTGAAAAAGCAAATAAGCCCCGTAGAAGCCATTACGTAAAAGCATATTATTTGTAAATAAAACTTATACCTAATTTGGCAACGTTCACCTCAATGAACGTATCAAATTGACAATACTTGTTCGAGTATTTGGCAGTGTTCACTGTGATGAACAAACAAGTTTTCGTCTAAAAAAAACTTACCAAAAACACAAAACATTACGTAAAACCCATTCCAAACCAAAGCATAAACATTGTTTAGTATATAAAAACCACAAAAAGTTAGTTTACTTTTGTAAAACATGTAAATTAAAAACATTTACCTTGCGAAGAATCGAGTGCCCGCGCCTCGCTGACATCTTGTCTCTAAAATGACAGATGAATGATGCTGCCACTAGTAGAATTATTTTTTATACCGATAAATATACTTTAAAATTGCTATAACTAAAATAAAAACCGAAAAACAGTAGATAATAGTTGCTCAATATTTATTTTTTATGAATGTTTAACACAGTGAACATAATCAAATTAAGGGTTAAAGTTAACTTGGTTCGGCAGCACTAGTTAGGTTCTCGTGTAGACTTTAAAATTAGGTTTTAATATCCGAACTTTGTGTCATCGAATTTTAACATTACTTATAAAAATTAGCATCAATCAAAAAGCAAAATGAATCACTCACTAAACTTAATTTTAAACTCATTATATCTTCAATCTTCAAAAAACAACATCAATGCGAAACGTAGCAAGGGACTCAGAGAGGGGTTCAAGAGGTGGTAAGAGGGGTAATAGAGTGTCATCTTGGCATTATAAATGATCACACTCAACCCTTGACTGCAGGTAGGACCGTCTACACTGTTTTTACATTTACCACATCGGATTAGGTCACCCCTTTTCAGGCCACCATAATAAGAATGGAACGGTTAAACCTGATTTTGGTCCATTTATTTTGTTGTTTGTACGGATTTTTACGGTGCCTTCTGTGTACAAAGGTGGAATAAGTACTTGGTGAAATAAAAACGGCTTGATTTGTGGAAAACCTGGCTTGTTATGTGATTATGATTGTGTAATACTAAGGACGATTAGATATTTAAAATGGTTGCCTACTGTTGAGAGCTAAACTCATTTACATATTTTATTATAACCGAGAAAATTCAAGGAACCTAGAAAATAGTTCGGAATGTTTTACAACAAAGACACTAATTACAACCGTAGGAGTATTTTATACGATTATATGTACTAAAACTCGTACTGGCCTAAAATATATATTAAAGGAGTCAATTATAAAAATTTAAAGCTAAAACCTTATGTGCCATTATAAAAGGCACAACATTAATTTAACCACCAATATTAATCTTTTACCAAAAGCAATATCGGCTTCACAAACCAAAACACAAAATTTTATCGTAACCCGAAATAACTCAACCCTTACAAAACAAACGCAGGGAGACATCAAAAACATAGAACGAAATGTTAAAATCTGTTCGAAATATGCGCACAGAAGGATAGAGGAAGCCTTGCACAAAGAGGAGGAAATTGCCTATCAAGAGTTGGGAGTAATCAAACCTGCGCCAATCTAAGTTCTCTGCGGACGGTATATTCTAGTTAATGAGATATTTCCACAAAGTTATAATGTGGTGAGCTTACACCGGTCAGTTTTGGCTTTAGTACGTATTAAAGAGCTATTATTTTAGATTTGGGAGAATTGTAATTGCAATTTTACTGCAGTCATCATCTGTTAAAAGTGTGTGTTGATTAAACATCATCCCTTAGTTATTTATTGAAATGCATCCTTAATTAAAAAATAAATGGAATTTTCTTCATGTAGATAACGACTGTCATACATACTGTTAGGACATCATAACATATCTGTGTATAAACCAGATAGCTCCAAATTCAAAGAACGTTTCTAATATCATAATGTAACTTATAGATTTTCACAAATTGAGCCTCATTGATGACCATATCAAATAGATTATCTATTTTGTCATTACAATATCAATAGCAGCTGATTTGTCTCGAATTGAAACACCAAAGATTATTTCACAGTAAACTTTATTCTGTGCAGCTAAAGCATAATATTGCCTATCAAAGATTCAGTAATAAGACCTGTACTTTAATCTAACTTCGGTTTGGACGTTATATTCAGCTTAATGAGATATTTTCAGAAAGTGACATAACATGGAACAGCAGAGTTGCAAAATAGCTCACTAGAAGGGGCCAGTTAGTTTGTATTGTGACTGATTTCATAAAGAGTGAGAAATTTTAAGTATGAAGTGTATTGTGAAAGATCAGCCTAACTGAATTCAAACTCAAAAACTTGAAGCATTTATTTCAATTAGACGATTACAGGCACTTTTGAATGTCAAAAAAAAAACAAAAAGAAGCGAAGCTACAGTCCCAGTCACAAGGCATAATAACTTGAGGAAGTACTGTAGTTGCACGTTCCAAAGAGCAGATCTCTATGGAGAAGAATGGGCAAGAAACTCCATGGACACTCTTTTAAATCAAAATATACAAAATCTTGGTTATATCATATACTGATAAAAATCTAAATTGCAGATGCGGCTCCGGACAAGAAAACCTGCACAGAAATTATTACTACCGGTCCGCAGTAAGTCCGTACTAGTCTGTCAGACCCTTTATTCACTTGTTACATAACATTGTAGTGTATGTAGTATTGTGACGTTGCCTCGGGCGCGCACGTCGCTAGGTTATAACTACCGCTCCGAGTGGTGGGGCGCCAGTCGTTGTCGGACTGTCGGCCTGTGCGGTGGTGCGTTGGCGAGTCAACTATCTATTAGTGTTGATAAATGTGCATATTTTACAAACATCACGCCTAGTAATCCCCTAAGGGTTAGGCAGAGGTGTACCTAACAGTACCACCCACAGTTCGCCAGTTATGTTTCAGTCCCGTGTAATAGAGGGCGAGCCTATTGCCATCGACCGGGCATAAATCCAGATTCCGTGGCTGCTACTGAGAAATTCCGACCTGGGAATCGAACCCAGGACCTCAAGCTCAGCAGTCGCGCTGGCGACCACTAGACCAACGAGGCAGTTATTCATTTACTATTTACCAGCTTATGCTCGCGGCTTTACCCGCGTGTATTTCGGTTGTCCCATGGGATAAAAATCCTATGTTTTAAACTATCCAGGTTATAAACTATCTGTGTGCCAAATTTCATCCAAATCCGGATATATTTTTGCGTGAAAGAGTAACAAACATTCATCCATCCATCCATCGTACAAACTTTGGCATTTATAATATTAGTAGGATGTTGTTGCCTGATCTTGTTACGAGAAAAATTCAACATCTCTAACGAAGATTTCTCAGAGAGGTGACTCTGCAAAAATAAGTCTTTTTATGAAGTGCGCACCTTCAAACCATAAACTCACACCAATCACTATACAGGGTTTTTTGTAAAACACCAGCAACCTCTTAAAAGGTCATTGTACTCATCATTATGAACAACTTTTACTATGGGACCAAACCTGAAATCGCGAAAAAAAAATCAGCTGTTCCCTACATTTATGATCGATTAACTCGTCAAAATATAGGGAACATCTGATTTTTTTTCGCGATTTCAGGTTTGGTCCCATAGTAAAAGTTGTTCATAATGATGAGTACGATGAACTCTTAAGAGGTTGCTGGTGTTTTACAAATAACCCTGTATAATATCAACCGTCGTATTTGAAACATCTAAGTCTCCTCCAGTTTCACTCTTCTAGCTCATCGTTTCCTTCAAATATTGACAAACTTTCGATAAGTAAAGCGGTGATCGTCGCCAACTTTTAAGTGTCTCAGATAAATTAAGATTTCGGTTTAGTGTGTCTTGTAATACTTCGGTCGATAACCGATTGGTTGTTTAGGATTTGTCTATCGTTCTATCTTGATGAGGTATTATCTGGCTGAGTAGTTATGAGAAAGTATCTAAGAATATTTTAGATTTTTAAATTAGGTGCAAGCAATTTTTTAAAACTAACTAATCCACGTTTTATCTTACACTAGGCGATGCTTAAATGTGATTGCTAATGCTCAACTCAATGCCTAGTTGAAAACCACAGCAATGCGCTTTTTTACCACTTAAATCTTGTTGGCATCTAGCGTCGTCAAATGGGCTGTAGGTTCTAAAACATAATTATATGTATTATTCATTATTTTGGTAAATATTTGCAGGCTGCAATGTTGATATTAACAAGATTAATAATATTAATTGAATTCTAATCCGTTATACAACACCCAAAGTAAATATCAAGGGCAAGAATATTCAGCACAGTTTATCAAAAACAATAAGTATATATCTAACACACAAGTATATATCATATAAGTATATCCTCTTCTGCAAATCTCGTAGTCAAAATTAGGTTTGCTCTAAGAAAACCCAATTCTGGGTTAAGCTCGCCATTGTACATGAGCTATAATATTATTACAATTTGTATGTATATTTGTTATTTTGTGTGCAATAAAGAATAAGAATCTGCAAAACACGGTCAATTTAATAGTTTTCTATAACTACACAACTGAGGACTATTTCTTAAGTCTATCTAATTACATACACTAAATAACTAGTTAGTTAATGTCTAGTTACATAATTACACCGCACCTATACAGCTACAACACCAGTAAAAACCCTCCATAATTTTTACATGTTCAAAAATATAGCAAAATAGTTTCGCCGAATATTACCGGTCCCATAATGGTGAAGAATGCTTTTGTCCCCATGGCTCGAGCCGTCCGATGACATATTGGTTAACATATAGCTGGAGCATGTGTACTCTGTGTATAGAGTAGTCGAGTTATACTATTGTCTCGTGATGGTTTATTGTGTCGATTGAAAGTCAGTTCAGTGAGATTTAGAGTGAATGAAATTATGCAAATGTGTTTTTTTTTTGTTTCAACCAGTTATTCAAAAGTGACTTACTTTTGAATAACTGGTTTACTTGTAATAATAAAATAAGTTTTAGTTCTTTTTTTGATTTTAAAAAGAAAAATAAAGGAAAAATAAGTTTTTACTTAATGTTTTTACTACTTGTAGAATAGTGTGTAAATGGTTTATATGAATAGATAATGCATGATTGTTTAATAGTGCAAGAAAACTAAAGTATATTACCTCAAACACTGTTTTAAACTTTCACGGTTTAAAGCTAAACTTAAAATAACACTGAAAATGGTGTTCCCATTATTTCTACAACCCTTTAAAATATTTAAAAACATATCGTTCAAAAGTAAGCCCTATTATTTCGCATCGACTTACAATCGAAAACCCTGAGTAGTATCCGGGTCGGAATATTCAAATACTTTGCCATATCCGATAATACCTCTCTCATGCAAAATGCATACAATATCATTCTTTACTTCATACACGAATGCTTCCCCAGCGTAATTCATGTAAAACTGGCTTTATTCTAATTTTATGCGACCAAATTTTTGGTTTATTTTTGCACTCATGGGATATAGTCATATAGATCAGGTTTATTTGAAATTTCCCCCATTAGTGTCTTGTTATTAGTTATGATGGTATTTGGGGAAAGTAATATCGGAACTAGAGCCTTGTGACTCCTTTTTTTCCTGGTTTTTACTAAATACATTTAATTACGTAAAGAGTGGAGGGAGGCCTTTGCCCAGGAGTGGGACAGGGCAGGCTAGGAAAAAATATGCCAGTAACATAACCTGATTCCAAGATTATGCACAGACTAAAACAAACACATTGAAGATTCAGTCAAATTACGATCTCTGGACCCCAAAATCTCTCGGATAATAAATATAGTGAAGTATCTGACAGAGACCAGTGTCCGTAATTTGTCTGTGTCGGTTTGATCGGCCTTACCCATCAAACGATTCATCGATACTAAAATAAAATTACAATCACAATTCACCCAATGAAAACTAATTTAAAGCTACAAAAACATCCCTAAAACACCTTACAGCTAGAATAATAACGACAAAATAATATTTACAACTCAATTATGAAAAGTTTCTCCCTAAAGGGGTGCGTTGTTTCGTTTACAATTTTATTAGGGCGCCCTTAAACTACATGGGGATTACTCAAATGGATTCGTAATGGATGTTTCTAAACGCCTGAGCCCCTTAGCAAAGCTCTTCGATTTGAGTATGTCTATTGAAGTGCAGGATTTGTTGGATAGAGCTGTACTGGTTGTGTTCTACGGATCTTTTGAGTCTTTTATTGCCTTATAGATTCTAGTCTCAAAGCACTTTACATGTTTTTTGTTACGGTAGCATTACCAAAATCTGTGTTATCTCTGTTTAAACCATTTTGATAGTTAACCCGAAAAACGGTGAAACAACACAAGTTGATAAAATAAGGTCAGGATCTGACATAGATTTAAAGGGCTCATCAATTTTATAATGGGTAAATTAGTAGTTTACATTATCATTACCTATCATCATTTAAATAGGTATGTACAGGGTGGATTCCCAAGACAGAACAGTAAAGGCAGGTACCCCAACTGTATTAATGATCTGTTTATTTTGGTCCCCGAAATCCAACCAGCCATAAACGCGAAAACAACAACAAATCCATAATTCCCACTTCACAAAAACAACTGCACCGCTCACCAATTTCATAAACAAAACAATAGCCTAACCTACTAAACTCTAACTCATTGAAAGCTTTCAACTTTACAATTAAAACTAACTACGCAGTAGGCTTCACAGTTCAATAGTTCTCTCAAATTTACAGCATAGTTGCCTTCCGCTTGTTATTAAATTTATTCGTTATACGGTCGCGAGGTTCAGACTTCAAGTGAGGGGGGAGAGGTTACCATAGATACTGAGGGGGGAGGCTGTTGCCATTGGTGATCCCAGTTGCCTTGGTTCCCGGCCAGGTACTGGGATGTGGTCCAAGTAGCGAAGGTAAAAGATGTTTCTTTTCTTTTTTTGGAGGAATTTTATTTAAGAGGCTTAGAAAAAGAAATGTGGAGAGAAATTATTATGATGTTTTGCTGTTTATATCTCGGGAAAAATTTTGTTGTTAAAAATATTGCCATGACGAATAAATTACACAACTTAATTACTCATCTATTCTGTGGCAACAGTTATTAAAGTTATCCACGTTTGTTCAAAACCTTTCGGACAAGTTACCGCGATATATCCTGCAAAATTTGTGTTGCATTTCAATTTTTGGGATGATGTTGGGAAAATACACATATTCTTCGTCTTTTTAGCGTGGCGATGGCAATCTAAATGAACTCAGCTCAGAATTGGGCTACGAATTTGGCACTATAAAATTTGACCTTCAGTTCCTGCAAAGTGCAAAATACGACATTAAGTGTCCTATGGTTTGTAAAACAGCATCAAGTTTACACACCAGGTCGGAGTAATCAACTCTTCTTCTTTTTCGTGTAGTTAGTGCCTAACCTGTTGTCAGAGTTTTTATGCCGCCCATGGGACTCTGACTTATCTACGTCTTACATGCCGACAAGAAGTATCTCTCAGGCATGCTGGTTTCCTCACGATGTTTTCCGGAGTAACCTACGAAACCCTACCATAGGTTTTACTTGTTTCGACAAACTAATTTAAAAAAATATTGTCGATCTTTTTTTCACTAAAATGATCCTCTATCTTGTACCAAGCCCTCCGATCTCAAAGTCCTCATTACGAGTCGAACAACAAATAAACATTGCCTTCGCTGTTTATTGGACATTATTTATCGAGATATCTCTTTGCCGTAGGATCCTGTTTCGTTTTATAACAGTCCTTCTGAATGATAGCTGGTACCTGTAGTGCCTCGGCAGTTACGTCTTTTTGTTAAGTCTGTAATGTTTTGCTTTTGAAATTAAACGGTGTATTTGAATTTATAAGGGGTTCAGTTTTTTATGTGATCTTTGTGTGTTTTTAGATGGCTCTACGAATTAATATTTTCTTATTCTATTTGTACTTCATTATTACAAGAGGCAGATGAAGAAGAACAGGTCTGTCTTTCGTAAGAGATTATATCTTGCACCATATTTGTACCATGACGTGGAACCATTCTCATTTATAAACAAAATTGGAGGCTTCCAGTAAGTACATACCTCTAAAAATATTGCATAATATAGACAAATAATTACACAAGAGGTTCTGAGTTCAAAAATTGTTGTTCTATTAATGTGAATCCTTTCTGTGATGTGATCGAACTGTATAGGCTGACAGAAACAAGATTTAATGCAAAATTAAAATATTCTTTCTTATTTTAATTCGTCCAATGACGCTCCGTCCTGAACTAAAAGTAACATTTTTTGATCACCACAGGGTAGTAAGTTAATTGATCGAATTGCGTTAATGGAAGATTAAAAACAAAGTATTACTCAAGTGAAATTAATTAGGTCAAAATGACATCCCAAGATGTACTACGACGTTATTATTATGAATGATTTAAACAAAAGTTGCAACACACTCGTGAAATTTTGACATCCAAGAGAAGGTGTGCCGTCTACATTCATAGATATTATTCAACTTTGTGACCTAGCCCTAGTAAAACAAAAACACGGATTGTAACGCCATCTATTGAACAATTACTATTATCAGGCTGTAATACTACCCCCAGAAATGATGAACACTCAGACAATTTCATCTGTCGACCGATTCAATCACTAAAAAATAATAAACGAAACGTATTTAAGTGCTTTCAATCTCAATAATAAAAACTACTTATTCCTTTGTGAAACTATTTCAATCACTTTTATAAAAGGTTATTGCGAAAAGGTATGAAAAGATAAGGTGAATTAGAAAAGATATCAACACAATGTTTTACGACAAACCATTATTATTTCGAAATTCCCCAGCGCCATCTATCCGCAATACAGCGCACTACCAAGCTTGGGCGGCTTGCCGTAGGGCGGGCGGGCTCCATAGTTCCTCCAACGTTGGTAGATGTCACCACCGTCGAGGAGAAACTTCTAGCTAACTTGTTTCATCCCCGTAGACAAGGTTTTCGAAGAGATGGCGCCATCAGGAGGGGTGTAAAAGGGGGTGATGTTTAGAGTTTAGTATATTATAATATAATGTGGAATTTAAGAATTCTTTTATTAAACTTTTTGAGTATGTTACACCAAGGATAATTGTTAATTTTACGAGAAATAGAGCCAAAAGATCATTAACATTTTTTGCTGAAAACGCAATAATTATTCGGTAACACCGAAATGTATTTTAAAGTATTGAAAAGTAATAATATTGTAAAAGGATAAATTACTGTTACCATGCTTCACCGGTAAATTGTTTCGCTCCGTTTGATCACAACCCATTGCAAAGAATAAGCCTTTTTTTACTTCAGACCATCCTCACGAGGAAACATTCATTCGCCCTAGGGAAAACGGAAGGTTCTGTCGGACTTCTGTCGACTAAAATAAACATACTTTCTTCTTAACATTGATCATCATAATGCTTCTTCCAAATAAAACCAAAAATAGCGTTTTTTCGTAAGTACAAAAATGAAGTCTAGAATTTTAATATCACATTAAATATTTTGTAACAAAATATCCAAGTTTAGTTTACAAGCATAGGTATCATAATTTTCTTTTTTTTGCAAAAAAAATGCGTAGAACCTCATTATCAAAGTACCTAAGGCTTCAAAAGAGGACATTATTTTACCCGCTTTTGAAATACATTCCCTAACGCTATTTTTTCTTGAAAAAAAAAATGCCTTAACGAGTATCCTTTCTAAGGTTTTCTTTTTCGAGACGTAGATAATATTACAAAGTAAAATCTGAATACATTAGACTCGTTAGGGTGCTCCTTTGAGCATGATATTTATATTGTCATTATAATTTTAATTATGAAAAACATCGTTTTATGTTTTAATGATTCGGTGCTTGGGGCAAAGGAATGCTTGATATTTTGCGTCTTGTCCTACTAACTGCTTTAAATAAGGCTTCTGATGGACCACCACTAAAGCCTTAGGGGATCGCAGCATGAAGAGGTACTGAAAAACATTTTAATGCAGGTGCATAACTACTTAACCAGTCCAGTTCGAGGTTATCGATACTGGAACTAGCATCGCCTTCAAGAAAAACTAACACCGCTGTTAGACCAAACACAGCCAAACGGTAAGCTTTGAATATTTAAATGGCACAGAACCAGCTTGAAAATTTCTTGGCAACCTCTGTAGTTTCTCAGACAAAAACTAGAAAACGAACAGTGACTCCAAATATGTTTCAGCAATACAAAATTAATGTCCCGCAAAACACGTTACCGAAAACAAACACACGAATAAATTCCACAAGGCACGTGCCGCGGGGTTGCTTGCAATTTGTGCAGGTGTCCCGTCTGTGGTGTCAGACACTATCAGTGTCCCGACACCGTTGCCGAGAGCGGCCCCACCGGCTACGATTTCACGGTGTCCACTACTATTTTGCGACACTTTAGTGTTGTTTATTTTCCTCTGTGTTATTGGGTTTCGAATTTTCGTGTCGTGTTATATGTAAATTTGTACGAGTTTCACGTACTGCGGCTACCTTTGTGAAAATAAAAGGCTTGAATTTTAAAAGGTTGTTCGTGGCGCCGCGGTTAGGAGTATCAAATACAGACGTTGATTCAGATTTGCGTTTGTTTGGGGAGCGAGTGAAGCTGGCACTCGGAGTATATATTTCACAACGTGGTGATGTTTTCATTCTTGTATCTTTTTTGGGGGCCTCAACTGAGACGAAGATGAACTTTGGAATTCGGGTGTTAAGTGCGTTCAGCAAACCCATTTTTCTGTCCGTGGATTAGTCATGGCCATTAAAAAAAAACACCTTTTCTTGCTGTTCCAAATGGTAATTTAGCCAGTTGTAAGGTACTATTTTGGCAGGTACTAGAGTATTAGTTTTTCAATCATGCTCAAATAACTGTGAAACTATTCTTCCATTGTACACAACTCTTTACCTCAATAAAATACAACAGAAATCGATTGCAGACATCTGACGCGACGCCGTGACACTTTTCACCTCTGCCATAACATACATAGGTCAAAGCTCGAAAATATCGGGTTTCTGATTACGTCCCGATTGCACGAGCAAACAATGTAACCGTCGAAAAAAAGTAAAAGTAGATTCTATGAAGGAGGGTTACTAACGCTTTCTGGGAAACGCCAGTGGGCCTAGCCCGAGCCCGCAGAGAAAATTTAACGAAAATACGTTCGATTTTAAAATTAAAAACTACTCATTTTACATTTACTATTTAAGATAGTTTTCCCACACCACAAGATGAGGCAATGGCAGACCATAAAGGAGATTGCCGGGAGGACTTGGATGTCTCCCTTCAGACATGACAAGAAGTACCGGAACCAATGGATAAAATGAAGCCCAGCAACCTTAGCAACCTTTGCCCAACAGTGGGTCAGTCAGAAAAAGGAAAGGGGAAGCCTATACCCAATAGTGGGTGATTATGGACTGAAATGATGATCAGTCCAGGCTTCTGATACTTAAATAATACCTGTGGGTGATATTAATTGTTCTTGTCTCAAAAAATTAACCAATTACAATTCAGAAAACGTTCACGTTAAGTTTCCGTCGACCGTTCATGCTAGGTCCTCAGGATTCGTAAGACGCAGTTTGAATAAAGGCGCCGAATTGATGTCTACCCCAGATTACTTCGAAACTTAGGATACTTAATGTAAAACCGATTTTGCGGAAGCCGTTTTTAAAATGGGAATGCATTTTTGTGGGGATATTCGATTATCGGCGCGTTTTTATAACTTTTTGAAGAAGGAGGGAGCATAATGGGCATTTGAGACGTTACATTGTTTTCTCTATTACGGGGTTAGATAATTCGCCGATTTTCTCATACTTAATGTTTTTGACTGTACAAAATGAGCTACGTACTATTATACGTATTATTTTCTTTCACACCTTCCCACCCAAGAAATCACGTCCCTAATTTATTCTAACACCAACCACTTCCGAAAAACACATCGTATATAATAAAATTCAATCCCTCCCGACAGTAACCCATAAACAGTGCCAAAAAACCTTATGCAAAATAGTGTCGGGTTCCGTACTTATCGCGAGACGTTTTTCGTCCCTGTCCGTTTCGCCCAAATTCCGAGCGTGTCTCGTCGACATAAATCCGCGTCCGCATGCGGTTGCCGAGGCATTAGTGCTGTTGTTTGGACGATTCGTTTTTCCGTGTGTCCACGGCTTAATTTTTCGCAGCCGTTTGGCAGTTTGATTGTTGAGTAATTAAAGCTGCAGTGATTTGTGAGTACGGGGATTTTCTTTGTGTTACCAAGAAATTATTTCGGTTGCAGACTCAACCCACTTTCCGATATTCCGCTGTTAATATTTCACTATCTAAAGTAATTTTATTGATCAAATGGACCCAAGAACACACGAAGACGCATAAATGTCTCGTCGTTTCTTATATCGTTTTCGTCCAATTTAAACACAATGACGTTTAGAAGTGTCGCAAACTTATCAAAAACCACTACAGATGTGATAAAGCACTTCTTTTATATATAATTCCTTTTTCCTATCGCGATGATTGCAATCTAAATGGAGTGAACCCGAAAATTGCAAGTTGTAAGTGCAGATAACACGATATACAGGGTTGGAATAAAATTCCTACCGCATTACTAGTCCTTGGTATTACAGGTTCGGTGACCGCTTACCATCAATGCCACTTGTTTGCCATTCCATAATAAAATAAAGAGGAAGAGAACACAATATTTTCCACCCATTCATAAACTTTTACCCAAATGAACACAAGGGAATATTTAACTTTAGATTAGCTAAACCATCGGTTACCTTCCAACACCTGCAAAGTGTGAACCGATCCAAGACAAAGGGCGAGTCATTGGTAATTAACACTTGGCATTTACAGCCATTGTCGCGGCCCTATTTAAACAAAGTTCATATTGACACGACGCCATTTTGAGATTGAATGTCGGTGGTCGGTATATGGGTGGTTTGGGTCCTTCGGCTTGGTGAAATATGTTAGTCGTAGTGTGTGGTTCCTACCAAGCCCGAAGAAAAGGCGTGACCGCGTGAATGTATACGTGTGTTGAATTTTAATAGGTAATTGTAGAAATAAGTAAGACCAAAAACACGGGTAATTCTTTGTCTATTAATTCTACTTTGTTGAGATGTGGCTTGCTTAGCTTTTTTTCCGGTAAAAAATAATTTTTACACTTGTATACATTTCAGTATAATATATGATATAAATATTTTGCAAAGCGTCAAATAAAAGATTCAAAGCAAAAAAGTTTGCCAACTCAGGACAGCTCTGTGACAGCCCACGCAATCTGAATTTAAAAATAAAACCGTAATAACAGCTTTAATTAAAACTTTTACTTTAAACGATTTAAAACATCAATTATCTCTACGTCCCGAAACTCAGTAATCCCGGTCTCGAAATAGGCTGAAACCTTTTATATTCATATCCAAAAAGAATTTAACCTACAAACTCTCTTAATAACCTATATATCATACGAAATTGATATTTTACATTGAAAATTTCCATAAGAAATTCCTTGGGGTAATATCTACGCAATATGGGGTGCCATTGTACCCCGAATTCTGTGCGAACGGGGCATTTGAAGGCTCCCACTTGCTATCCGAAGCACTGAACCAATTCGCTATCGTCGACCTTGTGATTATTACTTTTTGTTTTAGAATTGTAAATGCGAGTTCGGTGCGAGTTTTTACCCCTTTTTGCCCTTTGTAACTGTAATGATATTTTATTGCACGTGTATAGGTTTAAACGTAAAGTACAACTACAACATGATGTTTAATCCTCATCTACATTCTGTAGTAACTAAAACTTTTAGAATAAAATTAAAGAAAGAAATGCTAACTTTTTACAGTATAAGAGCTAGCCTTCAAGACAAACTAACTGTTTAGAAAAAAATAAAGCAAGAAAATAAACCTAATAACAAAATACCAAACTACCGTACGTGCACAAATCGTACGGAAATGCCAAAAGCCAGTTAGAAAATGCCAAACGCTAGACACAGGGGCAAACATTTGTTCGTTCCCATACCTCTTTTGTTGCCCATTGTCGGAGGTGGCAAACCTGACTCGGCAATTTTCTTTATTCAATCAGGGAATACCTCCTTTATACCTACAATGGGCGCTTTTGAATAGTTTACGTTGCGTAATTCGTGTTTTCTTAGTAATTTAGGTGAAGTTTGTGTTTGTTTGGCTGATTTGGGAGGTAGCTGATTATAATTTTGTTAAATGAGGGTTTGAGGAACAGGTTGAATTTTTATTTCCTTTGTTATTTGGTTATATGATGTGTTAGAAGGATTAATCCTTCATTGGGTTTTCCAAAAATTCATGTATTAGGTTGTTTAATGTATACAAAGTTTTGGGTCTTGAACATGCTAGTATCCTCACATGCATGTCTGTCGGTCTTTTACTGGCTGTACTTCGGTGAGTGTGCCCAAGAGCTCCACGAGATCATTCCACCATCTCGCTTCTCATTCCTTGTCGATGTTCCACACATTCGCACGAAGCGCTTTGCTACATCGTTTAATAAGCGTCCATCGTCGACCTCATCTCTGTCCTCAGGACTAGATTCAGGTCAAGAGTAGGCCCATTAAACATTAAAAATAAAATATTTTCAGGGTTTTAAGGTCAGTGGTGGTGAAGTAAATTACAGAAACTACCGCGCCTACCTAATATTGAACCCACGTACTACAATATTCGTTAGTTGGAGCCGTTACCACCGGTCACTACTGCTCCACTTTTGCTAACATAACAAATTCATTTATACTACCATAACCCATAGAAACTGCTTCATCAGCCAAACCCTTATCAGACCAATCTATCGAACGTAACACAGTATAACTAAATAGCTTATTTACGCGTCAAAACATAGTTTTATGATCCATTTTACGACCCGATTTACTTACAAATCGGAACAGTTTATGGTTTATAAAACGGGACGCGTAAAATACTGCTTTAAGAGGGTTCGGCCTTTACTATGTTTTAAGGGTTTTATTTGAATGCTGATCTGTGAGAAAATGTATTTTTAAACAGAATTAATTTTATTGTTTTATCTACTCAGTCGTATCTCTGAAAATTTCTTGTACTCTATTTAATTTCATTCAAAGAGAAGTTTTTGACATCTCAATTTAATCAGTGGAAACAACGATCAACAATATAGTTAGTAAGGCCTATCCTAGTCTTTAAGATTGTAATTGTCTTTTTTCTATTTTTACATTGTTTTCACATACAGAAGCAACAATATTGTACCCCGGACTATGTAATATCTAACTTGATTGACTGCCGCGCTGCATGTCGCGGGTTCGATTCCCGTACGGAACAAATATTTGTAGGACCTACAAGTAGTTGTTCCGGGTCTGGGTGTTTTTCTATCTATAATGTATGTATTTACAAAAAAAAATGTATATATGTAGTTTATCAGCCATCTAGCTACCATAACACAAGCATTAGGTTGCTTAGCTTGGTACTAGATGGTGCTGTGTGAAATGTCCAGGGATATTTATTTATTTATTTTGATTTGAAAAGAGTGTCCATGGAGTTTCTTCAACTACAGGGCCGGCAGTCTCGACATAGATACCGACATTGTCGCAAACTTTCGATCGCTTAATAAGTACGAAAAAATTCGGTTGCAATAACGATGCTTGCGAGAAACGCATCTTGGATGATCAGACTTGCATTTCTCACAAGCAACATTATTGCAACCAATTTATTCCGTTATTATTAAGCGATCGAAAGTTTGCGACAGTGTCAGTATCTATGTCGAGACTGCCGGCCCTGTACATTCCCAGTTATTATGCCTGTGGCTGGACTGTAGGTAGCTTATTTTTGACAATGCAAAAGTGCCTCTCACGGATCTATTTGAAGTAAATGCGTTTTAGTTTTATCGAAATATTAAAAGTAAATGTATTGGAATAAGCTGCTGACACGCTCCTGTCAGTCCCGCTGACAGTTGTCGTAGAAAAATAATCGTTTCGCACTTCCCTAGACTCCTTGAATATTTGTTAGGTTTTGATCTGATTGAGTACATTACCTATCTTGTAAGTAATCCTAATAAATCAATCAAATTGCCACTAGTTGATTAGTGACATGATCACAAACATTTTTTTATTATGCAATATTTGGGTTGATCATCGTTTTTGACAAAATTCACTTTGGTCGAATATTCAATAATACATATATATTCTAATTTATGACCATACTATGAAGTTCATGTTTCCTTAATTACTAAATTGATTCATGAATGCAATAGATATTGACAACGCCATAATTGATACTGACGTTTCTGATGAATGATTACTTCGATATGATTTATGCTTGCACCCTATCTCTCCGACTAGTTTAATTAATTAATTTCAAATTGAGAACACTCGGAATGACAAAATTGATAAAAGGTTCGTCAAACCAGTACGGACAGATTATGAACGGGTCCTGGACATGGACACCTCCATCCAAATATGCATGGTTCTATCTAACTGTTACGGACATCGCCCGAAGCGACATCTGCAATTTGTCCACCCCGTTTTGAAAGAATCTTTCCTGAAATATGTAAGTGTCCGAGTCCGGAGTCGTTTAAACATTTGACTGAGCATGAAGTTACACTGCATAGATAAAAAAAGAAAAACGCTATGGTATTTTATATAGTAAGACGTTATAACATTATGACAAAATAAACTAACCATATTTCGTAAATACCTAGCTGTAAAAAAATTCAAAAAGAAAAAATATACCGGGCACAAAATGCCAAAGGAAAGGTGGAGAGGCAAAAGAGCTTTTATGGAGCAACTTCGGCGTACTGTGTCGCAGTGAGAACGTTTACTAGGTATATTTGGGGTACGGAATCAGTGGCAGCGACTGCAGGGTTGAATTACGGGTTGAATAGGTTTTTTAGGGTTAAATTGGACTTTGGGCAGGGATTTTCGGGTAGATTTTTTTAGAAGTAAGAGTTTTTAGAAATATTTATACGAATCGTGCTAAAAGAAATGGAAATCTAAATTCCGTTGGGAAAATCGGGAATTGAATGATTTGGTAAAATACAGCAGTAACCTTATATACATTTACATAGATATTTGAAATACTTAGAATGCAAGATGTGACTACCGTGAGTTTAAAAAAAGAGGCTGGCGGAATACACAAAAACCTCCTCTTTTTTAAAGGTCGGTTAATAATCAAAACTCACAATACTTATTATTTCCTTTATTTTTATCTTTACAAATCAATTACATTTTTAAATATTCCTTAGAAAAAACCATATAAAAACATAAAAAAATAAAAAAAAATTGTATCCCACCGGTATCGAGAACAGGGTCCAAGTTACCGGCAGTCAGGGCTCCAGAGAGAGGAACCTCCTAACAATATGAGCCGTGTCCAGGAGTACCGGTTTCTTTCAATAATAATTATTTATAATTTTATTACATTAGACAGTCTCCTAAACCGCCCGTTCTTCATCACAAACTAGTGTTCTAGCTGAGAAGAAGAAGTACGCAACAATCTGTCCAGCAACACATTTGTCTTGCCATTTCAATTTTCACAATTCAAAATAGTAATTTGCATTGCTTTGATGACTTCTGATAGCCACGTCATTACCATGATGAAATCATCTAGTGATGCGAAATGATTCCGCCATTTCATGCGTGGCTGCTGTAACCTACATGCGTAGATAAACCTTGTTATAAACCCCTCTTGAAACCACCCTCGTGAGGGGACCACACACGACACACAAATGTACCAACATTAGCATCCCTGAATCTCCTGTTAGGTACTAGTTACGGAAAGGGAACTATTCCTAGCCATTTTATGCGAGTTAGGGTCCTCTATTCTTATTACTTATTGTTAAGGAGGACAATTATTGGCTGAATTAGCTTTACAACTCGCTCGTGACTTTATGAGAACCGTAATGAGAAAGAGTGTTGTATGCAAGTTGATAAGCAAGGCATTATGTAATTTTCTGCCTGTCCCCATGTAGATAAGGTGTACGTATATGTACATATGCTTGTAACAAAAGAAGACGAACAGCCAGTATCTTCTTGGAAACCCCTAATAATCTGCAAAACAAAACAAAAAAAAAAACACGCTAAATGTCCTGTTTTACAACGTAAGCACACAGTTGACATGAAGTCTAGTAAAGTATGGTTAATATTCTCAACAATTTCAAAATAGAAGTCGGCTGGCAAAATTACAAGACACCAACCCCGCGAAAACTGCAACCGCATACAAAACGCGAAAAAAACCGTCCCCAGCAAAACATCGTACGACAAACACCGTCTCCAAGAACGATCTCCGCAGATATGCAAAACACAGTCCTTTGTAACATGATCTTATTGTGTTCGCGAATCCACGTCGCCACACTGAATACGGAACGACTTATGTCGATTTAGAAATTTATTAGAATGCCACGAGGTTTTGTCATGCGAAACGCGAGTTGCCGACGTGCAACCAAGGAGTTATTGTTGCATTATGGGGTGCATTCTGAGCTATTGTAGCTGTGAGCAACTTAAGAGCTTGGCGGATATGAATTTCTGGTAAAGGAGGTGGGTTTTGATTGTACCTTATTCGTGAGTTGAGTTTAAACTTTAAATGCACTGTCATGAAGTTGAAAATTAAATATAAATTTTCGTTCTTCGTACTGAAAATCATATCTTTCGTTCCATGATACGTGTTAGCTTACTCTTCTCAATGTGAAATTTTTTCGCGTGACCTAAGTACGGTGAGGTATATACCCAATGATCTGCGCCAGACAATAAAGAATTTTGTAATTTACTTAATTAACATTAAGCGATTAGCATGACAATAGCCATGTGATTTTCGTGAAGCGTCAAGCTTTAAAATACTTAAATCAGTACATTCGTTGTTTAGGTATATCAATGTGTCAAGGAAAATCGTGTCCAGCCTTGTTTTTTTGTCAGTTTTCCAAAATTAAACAGTTTGTTCCTAAACAAACAACAACAACATCTTTTCTGGCTTTTTTGTCTGAAGCAAATGTTTTTTTTTTTTTTTAAACGCTATTTTTTAACTATATTTAAATAAAAAACTTGCATACAATACTCTTTCTCATTACGGCTCTCAATAAAGTCACGAGGAGTTATAAATGTAATTCAGCCAATAAATGTCCTTCTCAACAGTAACGAATTGATTAGGAAGACAGTAATCTAACATTTCAACCTGTACATAGCACAGACTTCAACCCTTTACGATTACACCCCAAAATTTCCTTCCAGACACTTCCAAAATGAATGGGTTCTACCCCAAATAACAGGGTATAGGAACCGCAGACCAGATACCGTTCCCCATGTCAATCTCGCGGACCTCAGTGTGACAATGACAAGTCGAAGATTGCAACGGTTGCAAATCCCTGGGGCAGAGCGCAGAAATTGATCGGAGTAATTTGCTAACGTTCGGACTGCCACGGCGAGACGATTCGTCTTGGCTGTGGGTTAAGATGAAAGGGAATCGCGGTGAATGGTGTCTACAGTCTTGAAGTTGGTGGATATAATGATGTTAGAAAACATAACATCATGGCTGCAATACCCAAAGGGTTAGGCAGAGATGTACCCAATTATAGTACACCCATATTTCGCCAGTTATGTTTAAGTCCCATGTAATAGAGGGCGAGCCAGTAATGTAAAAAAATTATTAACAAACAGAGTTGATGTGGAGTTTGTTGCCATTTTTTCACCCCAGTTAATCCAAAAAATGGTGGACGGTGGGCATTTCTGGGGACTGTTTTTAATTCTTAGATTAATTTAAATAAAATGATTTTGATTACAGTCAAATTTTGACAACAGAAGATAAATTTAACTTCCAAGTCATCCATTTGCTAGTGCTAAGTATTCGTTTCCATCCTGTTAGAGAAGCTACTTTTTCATTATACTTTGGAGACACAGTTCGGACAAGCGATACTTATGCCACGTTTAATAATTTTGGTAAGAGATATAAAACGTGCAGAACTCTAGTCTTAGAAACTTTATCTCTTATTTATTTCACCATCAATCCCACCAATTGCGTATTATTCACAAAACGTGATAAACAATAATGTTTACGATAGAAATCTGCTGGACAAAAAACATATTTGCTAGGTTATGTCTCCGTTATTAACAAATTCACTTTTCGAACACAACTTAGTTACACTGGGTAGGTAAACCGTATGTACCAATATCTACTTTTCAATATCTAAAACGTTTTCAAAGTTAATCTACGGACTGATTCAGGAAACTGTCGCAAGAAAACTCAGACTGGACTGGAGACAGCATTTTGTCCCAAGATAATATGATTTATTTTAACTCTAGCAAGAACCGTTTAAAATTAACTTTTGGAAGTAAATTCGTTCCTGTAATAACCAAATCCCATCCCTTTTCCATCATAGCCAAAAAATAAAACAAAAACCGACGAAAAACCCATTAACAGTTTTAACGAAATTCAAAAACTAAAAAACGCCTACGGCACCACCCTGTATAAAAGCAAGGGGTGGATTTTTTAAATTTTCTATTAAAGCGACGTAGCTATACGAAGCTAGGAGACTTGAGGCTTGAAACGTCAATTTTACGGAAGATTTCGCATAATACAGCCGCTGTGCCGCTTGATACATGCTTGCAGCTCGAGTTCGCTCGCGTCTGGCTCGTATTTTTGAGAAAGCTGTATTGTAATGATAGTTATGCTGAATTGTGAGCGTTGACCGAATGCAGCAAGTGTGATTGGTTGCAGCTAAGGGTTAGTTTAGTTTTAGTTAACGTAAAATTGTAAACCATAGATGCAATAAAATAAATGCAGTCAAGCTGTGGTACACAGATCGTGGACAGTAACTGCCATTTTCAATTCAATTTCAATTTTCAAACTGTTCCCAATATCTCTCTCTCTCTCTTTTGTCATCGCAGTCAAACAGGAGAGATAGATAACACAAAACTAATCCCCATTCAAATAACATGCAAGTTAAACTCGTTAAAAAAATCCTTCATCCAACAGACAGACATCTCTATCATACACTTATCGTGGTGTATTCGTAAAAGCGCTTCCACGCTGGCGTTTAAATGCTAAAAGATTTTATATCTAGCGCGAAAAATTGGAGTAAATTGCCGCCACTGGATAAGATAGGATGTTTTTTTTTATTTCTTTTTTTTTCAGACTAGCGTATGGCTGTGTAAGAGTGTCTGGGGAATTTTAGAAAAAGATCAAATTTATTTTTTTCGTGTTTTGTTTGTGCATGTATGCAAATTTTTGGGTGGACGCTGGTACCGGACGGGGAGGGTTGTGAGATTATTTTAATGAATATCTATGTGATAATTTTAATAGAAACTTATGTTAGATTTTGTGTCCTGGCTATCCAGTTTTTTCCGGCCACTTTAATGAGATCGTCTGTCTACATTTTCGGTGGTCTTCCCACATTCCTCCGTCCCAACCATGGTCTCCGTCCAGTACTTTCTTCTCCTATCTTCTATCCAGTCTATGGCATAGGCACTTCCACTTTATTTTTGCTATAGCTTTTACTATGTTCGTAGTCTCGTTCCTCTCTGTATTTCGGTGTTTTTCACCCGGTCGTAGAGGGAAATGCCCAACATTCCTCGCCAAAACGCAAAAAGTGTAGAGATTTGGAGAGACCTACACTCAGCATTGGGTGGCCAAAGTTTGAAGAATAAGAAGAAGAAGATTTTGCAGATTTGTGAACTGAGTCGGTCAGTTGTCACATGTTTGATTTTTGAGATTCATAACTGGTTTACTGTAAATAATTTGGTGTTAAATGAGAAGAAAACTAAATGTATAAGATTCGCGTTACCGAATGTAAAAAGTAACGAATGTAACGTTGTATTGAACAAGGAAATACTAGAATTCGTCGATAAGACGGTTTTCTTGGGGATTACGCTTGACTCGAAACTGCAATGGAGTCCTCACTTAACAGCACTTGCAGGGCGGCTAAGTTCAGCCGCTTACGCTGTCCTTAAAATACGGCAATTAACAGACGTGGATACCGCGAGACTGGTCTATTTTAGTTACTTCCATAGCATCATGTCTTACGGTATTCTGCTGTGGGGACGGGCTGCAGATATTGACTCAATATTTATTCTGCAGAAAAGGGCTGTAAGAGCCATCTATAACCTACGCAGACGCGAGTCTCTAAGAGAATTGTTTAAAAAAATTAACATCATGACGGTACCTTGTCAATATATTTATGAAAACATTATGTATGTTCGGAAAAATAGACATCTTTTTAGTAAAATAAGCGACAGGCATAATTTCAATACTAGAAATAAGGACAAATTAGATCAGCCACGTTTCAGATTGTCAAAAGTACGCACTTCTTTTATGGGGTACTGTGTAAAATTTTACAATAAAATACCACTTGACATTCTACAACTTAATGAGAAGAAATTTAAAACATGCATAAAACGCACACTATGTAAACGAGCATATTATAAGTTGGAAGACTATCTCGTAGATAAAAATGCATGGCTCAATGCTGGTCCTGCTCCACAGCCACTTGGGCTCACGACCTAAGATTTTATTGTTTGGAAGAGATGCTCCCCCTTTAATTCTTTAATTATACTTTTCTTTTTTTTTCTCTTTCTCGTTTCTCTTTTGGAAACTTAGGGTGTGAATTGTATATTTTATATCAACATTGTGAGTGCAAACTAATTGATTATGAAGTGTGAAGTTATTGTGGAAGCTGCAGAAGATTGTAAAATATCTTTGCATTGTATAGATTCCATCTCTTAGTATTATATAATTGCATAGCACATGTGTGAGTACTATGTACTGTAAAGCTTCCATTTATATTTTGTTATCTTTCATTGACTGGAATGTGTCCTGGTGGCTGAGAGAATGTCATGCTCACTCAAATGTCTCGCTGATGGTGGCGGGTGTGTCGGGTCATTTAGTTCCCTTCAATATGGTTGAGTTGAATGGCGCTGATCCATGCGTCATGTTCGTGAACGGGCGCTGTCAGTTGGGACTGGTCATCTCTTACCTGCCACGATTTATTTTAATTACTTTATTTTTAAATTTTTGGCTTAATCTTTTACTCTGGACGCTCTTAATGTGCACGTCTTTGTACATCGTTCTCACATATATGTATAATCTCAACATGAATGATGTAACCAAGATTTTGTAACAATATTTTGATTTAAAAGAGTGTCCATGGAGTTTCTTGCCCATTCTTCTCCATAGAGATCTACGATTTGGAATGTGCAACTACAGTACTTTCGCAAGTTATTATGCCTTGTGTCTGTGACTGTAGCTTAGCTTTTTTATTTTTGACTTTCAAAAGTGCCTGTAATGGTCTAATTGAAATAAATGCTTTGACTTTGACTTTGACTTTGACTTTGGGAATACTATAATTATAGTTGATTAGATTGTTACCGCATTTGGTTACATTTGACAGTTTCCTGTTTAGATTCTATAATAATACGCAAATTTTATGTGACTATTGCATACTTTCTACTATAATCGGACAGCAGTCTTTTAATTATTTCATAGGACGTTGACCCCGGTGTTGGTATTTGGTCGTATATTGTGTAACAGTTTGGTTATTATTTTTCATTTTTTGCAAGTTTATCAGCAAATGTTCAGCAAAATATGCTTAAGTTACATCAAAACGAGTTTTTATTTTCCATTTTTACCTTATCTAAAATCTACAGGTTCGTATTCACTAGTGAACATTCAAAATGACGTCAAATAGTGGGTGGTTTGGCACTGCGTCGCCGCCTAACCCAATATTACCACTATCCATCTTGCCAGGACTCTCTGATTGGTCGGGAAGATAGGCATTTTATAGAGTGCCTCTCCAATTCATGTGGCACCTACATTCTTCACGTTGTCTCTAGGAGAGAGAGATAATGTATCTACATATTATTATTATTAGGGTAAAAGAGTGCCTTTTGTTTTATTTAAAAGAGGGACTGACTGAGACTAACTGCCTTTTAATACCGTCAAGAATACTAAATATATCTATTTTCTCTTCATCTTTGACGACACGGTTGGCGCAGTGGTCAAGCGATTGACTGCTGCGCTGCATGTCGCGGGTTCGATTCCCGTACGGGACAAATATTTGTATGACCTACAAGTAGTTGTTCCGGGTCTGGGTGTTTTTCTATCTATAATATGTATGTATTTACAAAAAAAAAATGTATATATGTAGTTTATCAGCCATCTAGCTACCATAACACAAGCATTAAGTTGCTTAGCTTGGGGCTAGATGGTGCTGTGTGAAAATGTCCAGGGATATTTATTTATTTATTTTATTTTACTATGTCTACATCTCTTTTTTTCTACTCTCCTTTCGCAGGTATGCTGGAAGAGATTTATTTAGAAATAAGCATCACCTTTCTACCTATTTTTCTGTTCCTTTCTTGTTTTCTGTATTTAGTGTGTACATAAACTGTTAAATAAATAAATAGATACGGTTAATAACATAACATAAACATCACGCCTGTAATCCCCACAGGGTTAGGCAGAGGCATACCCAATATTACAGCCACATTTCGCTAGTTATGTTTAGTCCCTTGTAACAGGGGGCGAGCCTATTGCCATCAACTGGGCACAAATCCAGATTCCTTGGCTGCTAAACTCTGCCCGACGAATCGAAGCCAGGACCTCCTGCTCAGCAGTCGCGATTGCTACCACTAGACCAACGAGGCATACATACGAGGTAAATAGATTTTTTTCGTTTTCCCAGCCGCAGCAAACAACCTATGGCCTTATCTTTTAAATTATAGGTATTTGATTTTAATGAATAATATTGCATACAAAATAATACAAACGTGGGTTGAGTTTCATTCAGACAAAATCTAGAATATTAAAACCCACCTAAATTCCTTCCTATATATTTTACTAGCTCATGCCCGCGGCTTCACCCGCGTAAGTTCGGTAATTGTCCCACGGCATCGCACTACCGGGGATAAAAAGTCTTATGTGTTAATCCAGGTTTTAAACTATCTGTGTGCCAAATTTCATCCAAATCCGGTCAGTAATTTTTGAGTGAAAGAGTAACAAACATCCATCCATCCATACTCACAAACTTTCGCATTTATAATATTAGTAGGATTCTCAACAATGTTTTATTCTCAACAAAAAAGCCAATCACCATTTCCTCTCCAGAATCACCAACATACCTACACACTCAACTAGCTCCCTAATCCCCACAAACGCGTAAACAACATGAACGCACCTAGATAAAAGAAAACATAGTAAGTAAGATTAATTAACGTTATAGCCAAGTTATTAGGGCGCGCCTAACCGACATTTTATCATAAAAGATATAATCCTGGCCAGTAATCTCTCTCGCTTCACAGATAGCGATACCATACGATATGTATAAGCTGACAATGATGTTGGGATCATGGAAGAGTTTGAGGCTCAAAATGAGTTGGGGAAATTACACACTAAGAGGCGTGGTGAGCAAACAAGCCAAGTTACCATTGAACACTCCATATTTCAAGAAGAACGGTTTATTGACTCTTCTGAGGAAAGTATTACTCAATTTGGTACGGAGTAATAATTGCGGACGTCGGACACTTATGTACTGAAATATCTTTCAGTGTCCGGTATCCGCAGCCAGTCCGCAATTTGTCGTAGGGATTTGATTGAACCTTCACAGAATCTGACTGTAATTAAAAACTAATAAAAAGCGGAAATAAACAGAAATTAAAATTGACCTGATGATCTTTTGGCAGTGCCTATCTAAGTAGTAACCTATAACATAACGTGACGAATAAATAAATAATGTTTATGCACAGCATATAAAAGAATTAGGTACATGCTTCCTTCCCCAATTCCAACATACTCACTAAGCACGTCTGTCGCGCTCTCAAACAACAGCCACTTCGCACGTTTCTCCGCCCCGACTGGCACATCCAGCAAACAGCATTTAAATCCACGCGGGCCCCGATCAAACGCTCGTTTGCACAAAGTATATACTCCAAGTATATCTCGAATGGTTGCGAACACCGAACCGAACGGTTTTCGGAACACTTTTTCCCTATTTCCACCGAATAAAAAGCAGGCAAAGAGAACTTCATGACTTTTGTTATACCGTATAGCTTTTTTACATCGGAAAACGCGGCGGGGCAAATTTTCTAAAACCTTTTGTTGGCAATCGCCCTTTGTAAGTGTCGTATAGACTGTAATGAATGTGTGTGTTTTTGGGGACATTTTTTGGATGTTTGGGTGAGGAAAGAGCATTGATGTGGGTATAGTGATAAACCTAAAGCCGATAATGTGGTTATTATTTGGAGATCTGTGATGGCCCAGTGGTGAACCGCGTTACTTTGTGTTATTAGCCGACTTCTACAAGGAGTAGGTTCCATGTTCAGCTATATGTTTTGTTTTATGTATGTTTACCGATTTCTCAGTAAATTGTGAATCTAAAACATGGTTGGTTGCTCTAGCAGTGGTGATGAATTAAAAAAATAAAACCAACTTCTGAAGCTATTTTTAAAGTCGGTTTTATTTTTTTAACTCATCACTACTGCTAGAGCAACCAACTATTTTTTAGACCCAATGATTCGAAGGATTCGATGCTAGTGTCAGCTACAAATCCACTCTGAGGTCGGGTAGTAGATTACAGCCCATTCCCTCTTAAAGCGAGCAGGCCTTTGTCCCAGCAGTGGGGAACATTATCGGTTGATTAAAAGTTCATCAATATGTTGGGTACATCTTCCAGTCTATTGGATGCAACTGAATACCAGTATTTTACATGGAACCACTGCCTATCTGACCTCCATAACCCGGTTACTACTGGATAATACGATACTCCTTAGTATGACTTGTTGTCAAACTTTCGGGCCATCTACAACGACTATCAAAATCTATAACTGGCAGCCAGAACAACGGCTTAACTTTCTTACTATCAAATTATGGACTGATTAGTGGTTTTAGTTTTACGCTGGCTCCTGCCTGTCCTGCTGTTTGCACATTACGAGATCTGATGGATGCGACCGAAAATACCAAACTAGTCGCCAAATTTTGGGCTAAATCAGTATAGATTCCCACCGACACGATAAGAAAAAGATGAAGAAGGATACATGCAGCTTCCACAATGATTCGTGTTATACATGCAGTATGAGCGTATCCAACGCAGTAATGCAATGAAAGTAAGTAGATATTTCTGGCTTTGCAGGAGCACCTATAAAAGTCAATTTTCATTTGAGTGTCATTAAGCTTTACTCGGGCTTTACGGGGCTTCTGTTTCAAAAAGCTGCGTTTTCTTTCGACGGATTGTATTAACTTCAACTTTGTTTCAACTTCTTTCTTTCTTCTTCTTCTTTGTTTCAACTTGTGTTGACAGATTGTTGTGTTATGTGTTGTTTGTTATTGTATTCGGATTGGATTGTTCACATTAGGGTGCTGACTAAAACGAGTACCATAAAAGTGATGAATTAATTATTTGAAGAATGAATTTTAATTAATTAATGTATCTTAGTCACCAAATTCTTACCACTAACATAGTTCTTAAGTACTTATTCACTAACACATATGGACCTTGTTATTCGGAATAAATAGTTATATGATTTGATTTTTATAAAACTTAATTAGATCGCTTATACATATAAATCTGCCACTAACTCGATATTCATATAATTCCATGTAGGTTGACAGGATAAACCAGAAACATACTTCAAGGGAGTATTATTGTACTCGTGAAAATCTAATCTCGTTTAACTTCAAAGTCCATGAAGTGCGCAATCAAAATTTAAGGAACAGCATTTTTTTCAGATTTCAATGTTGGTGTTAAAGTTTGTGCGCCGTTTAACATACCAATCTATTTACATAAATCTACTTAAGTTTCTTTGTATTCTTTTTCAGAATACAACATAGTCTTAAGAATACGAAAAGTATCGAAATATATCATCACTACCACTAACTATCCTTAGCAAGAATTGAGCCTAATACTCCCATCTACTTAAGTATAAGCAATTATATAGACCTGAAACTGTGAGACGTACTAATCCGTACTTAGCGCAGTGGCGTGTGAACACAACAATCGTTCCTATTGGAGACCATTAACTGCTACAGGTATAGAAATGGGAGCGATAAAATCTATATTGCTGTACGTATGATGATATTCTTTTTAGAGGTAGGAATAATCTTGAAGAGGCAGTATCGTTCAGCACTATTATGGCACGTATATTTTTAGTTTTGTCATGAATCAATCTTATATCGTTCATACCGTGATAGATGAAAGGTAAGAAAAATAGATTGCTTAGCAAAGCGATTAGTGCTAGCAGTTTTTTAATATTTTCAGATAAGAGAGTGCTATTGTTTTCTTGAATGAATGAATGATACATAGGTATATTTGCAAGACACATTCAGTAATTAGAAATTACATAAAAATACTAATAATTATAAATATTAACAATAATTTCATAATTTAGATTAAGATAACAATGCAATTAATAAAATTATAATGAAATACAATTATACTCATTTAAAATAATAATTTATATAAAAATAGCAATCAATTATTGAAAATTTTTCAACATTATTTAAGTAATGTCAATAAGTAAAAGTCATAATAATTATAGTAATTAGGTAAGTAAGTAAGTTTTACATTTATTATGATGATTATTATTAAACTTACAAAGATTGGGAAGGAATATAGTCCAGCAGTAAAGAGGTATGAAGAAGAGGGTTTAGTTTTTCATCAAAAAGGCTGTACCCTCCGACCAGACGGGTGTTGTGTCTGATGGGACACTTTATCCTTATCTAACTAAGCCTTAGGCGAAAATTGTAATCAACATTTCCAATATTTGAGTGTTCAAAAAATACAGCGTAAAAGTATTGACCGAAGCTGTCCGCTATTTGCCTTCGCATGCCCCTTTCAATGCCTATCTATCAGCGCTCCCAAAAGCATAGTTTCAGTTAAAATACAGCTGCCTCGTGTACGAGTACTTAGTAAAGGATTACCTTTCTTCGCGAGGCCGGGGAGGGTGACCTTGGACTTGCCCTTAGACGCAATGCAGGTTCTATACATTTTGTGACCTCAGTGGGGTTATTGGTTAAGAATGTAGGTTTTGTTATCTTGAGGTTGAATAGGTTATCTGTTGGTCAAATTATAAAAGTCGTCGTTTTTTCGCGAGGAGTCAAATAGAAGTTAAATATTGTTTTATTTCGGCAATAGTTATTAAAGTCAAAAACGTTCTAAATCTCGTCGCAATGTCATCTCAGCGACCGTCAGTGTCAAAAACTACTACTACTTTTCGACCAACTTATCTGTGCAGGCGGGAAAACACAGAACTAAAATAAATGTACCGAGTTTGACACATCGACGCAAATTTTATTGACAAGCAACGCCACCTTGAACTGCATACTTAAAGTGGTCACTACTAGTAGTTTGAGACTGAAATTAGACTGCGACCGTTCTTCAAATATGATAATCGCATAAAACGATGGTGAATAAATAGCTGAATGAGGATTAATCTACTTTAAAATGTTCATTACGTTATTAAAGTGTTTTCATTATTTTTCTTAACTGCGAAAGACTTATTTAATGAACCATTTTCTCTTTCTTTCACCGGGAAGTTGTATAACATGTGCTAAAGACGTAGAAAGAACGTGTATTCTTCTAGATCTTTACACACAGAAGTTGATTAACCAACCCACTAGGTTTACAAGCAAGGTTGAACCGTGCGTACGCAGTAATCAAGACAAGGGAATCAAATTACAGACGTACCTACTGAAACTTTGATTACAGTGTTGTCCGACAAGTATGTGGTTGTGTAAGAAATAATAGTTGTTACTTGTGTAACTTTAGTATCTCACTAATGAAGACTAGGTTGTGAGTCGTCCTTGGTACGGTTAGAAGATAATTGGAAGTTAGTTTCATAGTTTTTTTCCAGTCTTGCTTGAAACAAAATCTACGGTTTTCAGAAAATCATATTGAAAGCCCACTAGCCATGGCAGGCTGATACCAGTAAGTCATCATTTGCCTAGCCTTTTCCCAATTATCTTGGGGTCGGGTCCCAGTCTAACCGGGTGCAGCTGAATACCAATATTTTACATGGAGCGACTGCCTATCTGACCTCCACAACCCAGTTGGTCCACTGGGTAATACGATATCCTTAGTAAGACTGGTTGTCAGACTTGATACCAGTAAGGGTGTATGCTGTCATATGTACAAGTATCTCCTGGACCCTCGACTAATGGTTGTTGGAACCGTGGTCTTAGTCGGTAGTAGTCTGACATGACCCTCCGTTCTCCTGAGACGTATCCATGTGTATTTCGCTACACCAAACATCGCCACACCAAACAAAAGGGAATCCATGTTCAGCAGTGAATATCTACAGATTAATGTGATTATTTAACAGTATAATTCTATTAACAGATAATAAATGGTTTTTTTATCCTTATGTAACTATGAGACCTCGTTTAAAACCTAGCCATAATCAATCTCTATCATAAAGCGTTTTAGTTATAAAACCTAATGTATGCAAAGCAGCGCTCGTCTGCAAAACTGGCAAGCGATTAAGCGCTTAATCAACCAGTTGATGAGGCACTTACTTTTAAATCGATTTTCTTATCTTAAGTTATAAGTTCTTCGTCATCAGTGTCATAGATATGGATTAAGCAGCGGTGAGCAACATTGTTATACTGAATTAAGTTTTTTAAAATTGCTTACATCATAAAATGTGTGTATCTATCAAACATAAACTCACACCTTTTTCATGTGGGTACTTGCGTAGGCAGAAACTGGAAAAAAATGCCAACTCCGTTTGTTACTCAATAGTTAAAACAAGTATATTTTTTTTTAATCCCAAAGGCGAGCAAACTAATATTCTAATATTTTATCCTGACTCTTATTCGTCACAATACTTTTCGAAAAACCGGTAGTACTAGTATATCATTTGGTCAAATACTAATTTACAGGCCAGTTTATTAATCTCCCAGCATGTCTCAAACCATTATTCTTTTCCCCTTAAAAAAAAGAAAGAACTTACTCTATGCAAACCAGCTATTTCTCAAAAGCGATTAACCAGTTTATCGGTACCACCTGACGAGATAATTTAGTTAATATCGAACGCCTGGGGATTAGCCGACGACAAATTGTCCAATCGGCGGACAGGTAATTGATTTCAAGCACCTAATATCGGACGCTAAGCTTTTGTTAAGGCTAAGTCTAATGTTAGCTTAAAATGTTAGCCTTTAAAATAGACGGTGGCACGTGGTGACATGTTTTATACAGTGTATTAGAGGGTTTATCTTTTAAAGGTGGGCTGGAATTTAGAGGAAAGTGAGCGATGAAAATGGATGAACTACCCACTACCAGATATAGTCGAAACATTTAACTATATAGAGTGAAGTATTTTAGGAGTGAAACGATGGATTGACTGTGTGACAGATTAAATGGCTAGATAGACGAACTACTGAGATGATGAGTAATAGATAAGTATGGAAGAAGAAGACATGCTGTACCGATCTCTAGTGAATAGGAATAAGGCAAGAGAGCGGTGAAGATAAAAATCTTCAAGTAAAATTCAAAATGTCTGCTATAGAATTAACTTAAAAAAATGCCATATACATGTCTTGGTTTCTGTATATGTGTAACATTTTTTGATGTCTGGTTCCAAGGCAAACAATGTTAACTTTCATGAGAAAAGTCCTTTCACCCTTTAATATATGACACTATTTTTATTACAACTTTTTATTCTACTTAGATTTTTATTAATGTAGGTACACACGTGATAGCGTGCAATAATGTAAGTCTATTAAATGAACTAATTCAAGCTGGGTAATGGTCGTAGAGTTTAACGAGAAGTTTTTAGTGTAAACTACTCCGCAGTAGTTGTCCAGTTCAATGTCCATTATGCAATTTTGTAACACACCTGTGACTCCATATTGTGCCCGCTGATTAACAAGTTTGTGCTTATATATTGTAATAGCTAGTAGTAGCAGTTTTTAGGCTCATTTAGGTACCTAAATCATACTTGAATCTAAGTAAGGAGTAAGTATTTTATAGGTTACTAGCGACCCGCCCCGGCTTCGCACGGGTGCAAGATGTATACATATATGTACATTATAAACCTTCCTCTTGAATTACTCTATTGCTGAAAACTGTATTAAAATCCGTTGCGTAGTTTAAAAGATCAAAGCATACAAACAGCGGGAGCGACTTTGTTTTATACTACTCGTATGTTACAAAGATACACAGAGTACATACATTTTAGACAACTTGTAAAAAACATTCTGTGATTTTGAATAGCTCTCGTAACATTATGAATAGAAATCATAATGTTACGAGTATTACCATGCTGCCACATTTCACTTCCTTCCAGTTGAGACGAAAAGTGTAGCGATGAATACTTGAATATAATTCCATTTCTGAGAAGGCTAAAGGTTGGCACAGGCAAAGAGAGGCCTATACCCAGTTTTTACTTTTTTGATTGGTCAAGAGCTAAGTAGGCTGATAGAGGTATCAGCCTCGCAAATAAAAATTGTATTTTTGGACAAAAAAATACTGTAGTCATATGTATCCGTTTACCATCAAGACTCATCAACTTCAATTTTACAACTCACATAATTTTACATCATTGAAATCCAATCTATACCAAACTTGAGACTTTTCTAATCAATTCATCTACATAATCAAAAACTATCGATACTAGGCCGATCCCTAAGCTCTCAAACTGTCGAACTCATCATCTGCCTAGCCTTTTCCCAACTATGTTGGGGTCGGCTTCCAGTCTAATCGGATACAGCTGAATACTAGTATTTTACATGGAGCGACTGCCTATCGGACCTGCACAACCCAGTTAGTGCTAGGTAATACAATACCCCTTGGTAAGACTGGTTATCAGACTTTCGGGCCACTGACTACCTGTAACGACTGTCAAAGATCTACAAATGACAGCCGGGACCAATGTAACGTGCTTTCCGAGGCACGGAAGAAACTCGGTATGTAATGGGTCACCCATCCACGGACCAACCTAGGTAAGCACGGCTTAACCTAAAGATCGACCCGAGCGGCTGTTCTTATTTAGCGACGAGCTCCTTCTCAAAACTCTAACTCAAACTGTCGAACTATAATCACAATTAAACGTATCAGCTGAAGGGTCAGTAGTAAGGTCGACATTTATAACCTGACTAACCTCCTCGACCTGTGCAAAGGTGACCTCTGTCACTCCGATAAAACCTTCTAGAACTTTACATCCATTCAAATATTTTGACGTCACGTAATTTTCATTCTTCACTTTGATTACGAATTTCGCTTCAGCAATTAATTTAATTGGTACTTTGATTTGGGTTAATTTGAATATACATTGTTCTCATTTGGGGCAGAAGAAATAGGGGATAGTTGGTGTTAGGACTGTCGAGAGCTTTGTTTGGTGAACTTCAAGTTAGGTCAATGTTAAGTTAGGACAAAATAGTGACAGACACTGTATCATGCGTAATGTGTGTGTGTGTGTTTTTTTTATTAAAGGCACCTTTTATAAATTTCACTATTTATATGGCAATTAGAAAGATTATTCTCTAGATCTACGTTACATTTGAATTTTAACGTTACAAGGTCTTGCTGAAGCACACACAGATTGCTATTCAAAGATCAAAAAACATTTATTTGAATTTGTTTTCCGTTCTTCAATAAATGTTCATTACAAACAAAAATCTCAGCATGACAGCTTAACACTAAAAAAACCTGATTGCTAAACGCGTTCATATTGCATTTATAATCACTAAAAGCAATCAATATTAGATATAGTAGGTAAGTAGCTTATTGTTAAAATACTTAAACCATACCCAACACTACATTCTTTGCTCAACATTCAGCAATGATAATGTAACACTCATGCTCTAAAAATAAATCGACACACGATGTACACCTCACCTCTCTACATGTCAAGTAGTTATCAGGCAGTGTAACTATAATGTTTAAACTGATTATACTACCTAGGCTTAATAACTCACTAGTCGAAAGAAATACTTCTTAGTAAACTTTTATTTCGAGACTAGATTCGATCGCGAAATTCTAAGTCTGGAAAGTTGTCTGGCAGTGTTAGGTGATAAGTTGAATACGACGGAATAACTTTGAAATTATCTTCACAATTTTTCCCTGAAAAAATGTTTAATCAAATTTTTTATAAGTTTGAGCGACAGTCATTCACAGTTGGGAATTATTTTGCAATTCATTGGTATGAGAAATAGGGCAAAAGTCAGACCATATCCATATTTTACTAAAGCATAAATACGTTTTCAAATAAAATATATCTGTCCAGTCCTTACATAAAACGGGAAACGTCTAAATAAATCAATATTCAGAACGTAATAAAGCAAATAAAAACACACTTAAGAAAATAAGGTATAGCATATTTGGACCCATCAATTTTATGGGACCATAAAAAAGCAAATTTGTTTTGACCGTGGAAAATCCTGGAGGTAACTTGGGACCCTTATAAAACCCGAATAATCTACTGGCAGTGGATTTTCGTCGGCGTACTGAACTGGCCTAAGTAAACTCTGGGGATGAAACAATTTGTGCACCCTAATCAAATAAGTGTAAAAGGAAAATTTAAAATTCCCACCCTGAATTTACATAATGACCAACGCGTTGAAATAACGGCTCAATCTGGGTATTATTGTACTTTATGAGCGTAAAGTCACTAGCAAAAGTGTTAAGATAGAACACACTTTCAACAAACTTCAGTTTTAGCTGGCAGAACTCGAAACTTGTCGCGTCGTGGTTCAATTAGTACATTTTCATGGGTGCATAATTCCAAGAGATTAGTCCGTGTTATCACTTGTGCACGTGACTGTACGTTGAAATGAAATTTCAGGTGAATAATAAGTAGCATTCAGTCATACGAGCGGAGTGGAGTAATAAACTTGTTAATGTCACATTACTAGGCGAAAGCATGTCTGGATGAAGTCACTGTTTTACTGACTTCAAGTAGTAAGTTTTAAGATTATTTGGTATTATGATGACATGATGAGAGAGAGTCAAAGATTTTATGAAATGGGGGTTGTTGTTTTAAGATTTATTAGGATTTTTACTGAGTACCTAACGTAACCTAAATTTAATTTGATTGTAATTCAGCTGCTTAACGAAGGTTACAGACCTAATATAATTAATTAGAATTACAATATGGCGTCGCCGTCATTATTGAAAGAAGGTAATAAAATAAAAATTAAAAAAATCAGACTGAAGGTATTCTACCTACCTCTTTTGTTAAAAGGGAAACTGTCAATACAAAAACGTTGTAGTTTCTTATAGTAGCGTGAGTCATCCCCTACATGTTTATAAGCAATACAATAAATCCAGTATTTGTTAATACTTTGCTATTCATAACAAATAAAATTCCAAAGTAAATAAAATAACCAATTTCAAAATGTCGTCGTCAAAACATTATCACAAACCCTTCCGCACCGGCAGTGCCCAAAAACAATAATTATAAAAATGTAAATTATGTTTATTAACTCGTAAAGTGTCCAATGAACCATACTTTTTATTCGGTTTTGAGTTATTTACGGATGCGTAACAAATTTGAATGGAAATCAATTCCCGTAGAGCACAGCTGACTGGGCAAATGATGAAAATTATAAATCAATTGAACGGTAATATGTTGGCGGTCGCGGGTGTCCGGCGCGGCAGGCAGCGGGTTGAGTGCAGTGATGAACGTTCTGTATGGCTTGGTGTAATTATTTTGAAATTGAGTAGTGTGTCCAAAGATTTTGATGTTAGAGTTCAAAGAAAAATAAAAATACTTTTATTTGGTTAGCACATACTCAAAAAGCACAAAACAATAATTCTGCAAAAGATACTCAAAAAAAAGAATAATATACATTAAACTATGTATGTTACATGAGAGTATTTACTCAGTTTTTGTCCTCTAACTGATTCTTAAAACCAGACTGATTTAGGTTATCATAAATTAATGATTTTTATTATGACTATCTGCTGACTTAAGAAAAAAAACAAGGCAATAACACTTGATAATATCTTAAAATAGTTTATTAAAAACATAGTCTCTCATTTATATTGTGCTCTAAAAGCTTTCTATCGTAGACGATCATTACTTCCACTGAGGCATGTCGAAATGAATTTTATTCTTGATGTAATTACTTTGAAATGGTAAAAAATGGTCTCGCAAATACTCGTGAGGTGACCTAAATGTGACCTCATTAAATGGATCTTAAAAAACTTATCTAAAAAGACGCCTTGAGTAGTGAGTTTTATAAAGATGGTTTGAATTTAAATGCTGCCTAGCATTCAAATTCAAACCATCTTTATAAAACTTTACGTTTCAATATTCGTAGAAAGTTATTTTAAAATGTCAGGTGGTCGTTCTTAGTACATAAATTAAAAATATAAACCTAATATAACAAAGAGTTTTCATTAGTACTGTCGCTTAATAGCATCAAAAATGTACAGACTAATAATAACGGACAGCCAACTTAAATAAAACATTTCTCTCCAAAAAGAAAACTTCAAATCCCTGAAACATTCAAGTACATTTTGAAACAACTTTGTACATGTTTCCCCATCTTGGTAAAAGCAAAGAAAATATGCAGAGTACTTTATACAGAAAACTTGTTTTATTCCTCTTTTAATCTAGATTTTCCAACCCTTTGCGCATGAAAATTTAAATATAAAACCAAAAATATATTTTTGTGAACCCTCTTATTTATTTAATAGCACTCTCTTTCGGAAGGGACATGACGTCGAAGCGTCAGGTAAAATTTACAAATTTACTGTCCCCACAGAATTTTAACCAGACTCAGTCCGTTGAGTAAGTCGTAAAAGAAAGTTTTGTACTGCTCGCTGCTTAGATGTGGGTCCCGTAGCTACATTGCCAAATTAAAAGATTTTTCGTTAAGTTTGAATTAGTAAGTGAGTTCCGACTTGAGGATTACTACGCGTTCTCTCCTCATAGTTGATTTCAGATAAAAAAAAATCAAGTGAAAATTTTGTGAGTTTGCAGAAAATGCCTTGTGCATTTCATATTTGTGAAATTCATCAACCCCATATCCAACAAAATCTTTATGGAACTGTAAAAATATAATTTCGTCTATCCTCACTCTTACAACGTATCGATAAGTCAGTAATGCAGGTTGTGATTTTCATCTTTCATAAAATAAATTAAAGTCAGGGAAATTCATTGTGTGCGCACCCTCATCACCCACACCACACGTCATAATGTAGCAGTTCAGATTCGAGCACTACATCAGTGAGTGAGAAGAACCGAGCATTACAGTGCACAACGTGTAACGATACAATTTGTAACAATCACTTGTTTCTGTACAAAATCGATTCTTGGATTGTTACATTACAGGCGAATACTCCGGTGAGGGAGTGCGTTTATGCTAGTTGAGTACAACTTAAGGCCACATCGCCAGCTAGCAAGCGATCATCGTTTCTCCTATTGTCATACTTCGGTTCGGCACTTTCGGTAGTTCACGGTGTGAACCGAAGTATGAAACGAGGTGAAACGATGCTCGCCCGGCTCGCTCACTCGCTCGCTAGAAAAATGAAATGAAATCGTCCGTATCATTTGATTTTTAGCTCTTTGTTTACAAACGAATTATAATTGAATTTTTTATAATGTTTCCACAGTAGTCACTTGTTTTCTCACAATTTCCTCAAGACGATAAACTAATGAACCATTCCAATAGTACTTGACAAACACTCGCCGGAGTTATTACCGCTTGCAAAGTTTGCTTCGGTTTTAAGTTTCAATAATTTTGTAGACCACTTTAAGTAAATACACTCCGAGTTACACAGCCCACCTATATAACTTGGGGAATTACGAGGCCCACAATATTTTTGTTTAAGAGAAACGGGACAAAGTATTATATTAGTAGAAGAGAATTTACGGCGAGAGAGAGTTGTGAGAAAAGTTTTTTTTATACTTACTGAGGAGGTTTATGGAAGTGTTGTTTGATTAAGTGGGGCTTATCTTAATATGGCGCCAGTAGTTACTTACCTGAAAATAAAGAAAGATTATGATAAGTATGATTAATTGATTTCATTTTAAGTCAACACAATCTTAACATTCAGATACTTTTTATCTTAAAGCATTTAAATTCATAACTTACTCAAATTATGCATAATATCTGGAATATAAATGTCTTATTTTAAATTCGTTCAAATACCATGTGGGTTCACAGAGATTCAAATATTATAAAAAATATCATTTACGCAGTCTGTGTTGTCCCCTTTCCCGTTCTAAACTAATGAGAAGTTAGAAGCCTACAGTTAAAAATTATTTCCTCCATTAGCCAAGACGTTTAAAACATTCACCCACAACGCAGTACACAAATACAAAAGTAGCAAAAACCTGCAACTGCATTAAGAAATAAACTGTCTCCATTATTTCAGGACGGAGCTAATGGTAGGGACTGTCACAGAGTGTCATTTTACCACCATAAAAATATAAATAAAAAAAACTGTAATGCCGGTTGTAATCGCACTAAATTGCTCAGTACATATTATTTCGTTTTGTCACGCAATTTTTTTTCAAGAGTTTTTATTGAGTATACTGGAAGTGGTTTTTTAAATGTGGTAGTTTGAATATTGTTGCATCTATAAATACTATGTTTTCTGAACAAGGTTTATTTTAGAAATATTTTTTAGATATCAGTTTTATAAATGGTTTCTACTTAAATACAGGTTTAGTATACACAAATCGCCATTTTAAATTGACTTTAAAAATGTCAAAGTCAAAGTTCTGTAGTTGTAAAACATGATATAAGTTTTTAAATTGTCATGGTCACTAACATTACAATTAACACTAGAAATATCCCGTATATTTACCATGTATATGTGTGTGTGTGTTTATCCGTGATCATGGTGCTGAAATATCGGGAACTCAAAACAAACAGTGGACATGGTAAATATCCCGTTTCTAGTGTTCATTGTAAAACATGGTTAGGTATAAGAGCAAAGGATGTAAATAGAATAATTATAAAGATCACTGTATTTTTCTGTTTAAGGCTTACAAGTATTACTGACGAAAATGAGAAGGAGAAGAGATAAAAGAGAAGACGAATGTGTTTTTTTTGTGAATGGCATCTTGCAGGTCAACCTAGGAGGTTGTCGACTGCTTAACCAGACTAACCTGTGAGTGCCTTGAGTTTAAGGCCTTTTTTTTCGGATGGGAAATCATCAAATGACTCCTCCCGCTCTGGGCGGAGCGGAAGGGAGTGTCAGACTTTTACTGACTAAAAACCATCCATGGTCCTTCTTTTGCCCTTTATTTTCCAGGGCCGCGGTATCTCTTTCGAACAGTCCCGCAGCCCTGGCAGGCACCGGCCCTTGCGGGCTCCTCATGTTTGCTGACATCTCTTTGAGGCGCGCGTGGAACACGAACGCGCCGTTCGACACGGCCTGTCGTCATACGACGGAGGGACGGCGAGCTAGCCCATTACTCACTGTCCACAGGCCCGCGCCTACGGTGGCCGAGAGCCATCACGACGTGTGAGCTTAAGGCCTCCAGCCAGGATAAAATTAAAAGACGAACGGGAGTGATGAAATTATCTTTATAGAGTAAGAAGCGTCCCGTCGTTTTTTCCTACAGACTTAGGGGAGAAGCATAAAGAAGCCGCTCGAAATCTGACGTAATCCAATAAACAACAGTATAAAATTACGTACCTAACAATGCCCCAAAAAGGCACGATTGTTAGACCGATGCTACCTATTACACAGTGAAAAACAAATGCAATTTACGTTCGACGTACTAAATTGCTGGGTACCGACGTTATTACAGCTTTAGCCACAATTACAGTGTAATTGAAAACCGAGTGGTCGTTACAGTTCGGTGTGACGGGCGGCGTTATGCAACTGTGTGGAATAAAGTAGGATCTTTTGGAGTTAGATGATGATTCTTTGCTTTGGCTTATTTGCATTTGAATATGTTCGTGCGGTTTCCATCTCAGTAAGTTTAGTTGGCAAACTTAGGATGGGCTTTAAATTTTTCTCCCGGTGACTGTCAAAATGACTCTCGAGAAATCGTTTTTCAGACGAAGAGTCTGTCTAGCTCCAAGTTTTCAATTATGATTAGCCTAAATTTGTTCTAATAATCAAGAAAGTTGAGCCTTTTACAGTTAATGTAAATTAAAAGAGTTACAATGTAGTGTTTTTAGTGCTTTACCTATCTACCATTTGAAACTACCTTCACGAATGGACAACTAGAACCAATTCTTTTTCCATGTAAAGTTTGATATTCAAAAGCGCCTTTTAATAGGCCACTTGAAATAAATAGTTAGACTTTGGCAAAGGTAACCTATATTTTTCCATATTCTGCAGTCTTAGGGCTCATTTACGGAGACGCGGCGAGTCGCGCGGTGCTTTGCGTTTTTTTTTTGCGTAAACGGAGAGGGCCGTATGCAGCAGGCCGCGCAATCGCAAAAATATGACAATGTACGATGTTGTTTACAGAGATGTCGGGCGTTAAGCGGCGCGTGGGACGCCGCGTGGCCCGTCGCGAGTATCGCTTCTTTAAAACAAAGGTTGCTGGCAATGCTGCGTGAGCTGCAGCGGCGATGTGATCTGCGAGCTCCACCGCAAGCAACATCGCTTCTCCGTAAACATTCTCATACATCGCCATATTATGTTTGAATTAAAAGCGGGCCGCGCCGCGTCTCCGTAAATAAGCCCTTAGTTATCAAACACATAAGTTTCTAACCGGCCAATTCAATTCGATAAATTCAATTCAATTCGGTTAATTCAGTTCATTTTTTTTTTCGTAATAAAATGGTTCATTTTAAATACCATACTGCCAATCATAAATCTCATAATTCCATAACATGAAGGGTTAAGCAAGTAGTGACAAGTTGATTACTTGCCGCTCCCGCCTAACGTAATGACCCTATTTTCCTTTGTTGCATGTCATAATATTATATGAAAATAAGCTGGTGTCGTTCTATACTTGCCTTCAGAGTCTAGACTTTTTTAATAGCGTTGTTTAGAGGTGAAGCATATTTAGCTATAGTTTGTGTGATGTAAACCTCAAGAAATTCTAGATAAATAAATTTGATCTCATGTTAGGATTAATTTTAAATTAGCTTCGTGGAACGGCTATCTTTACAGGGTGGCTGGTAGCAACTGGATGACAGTTGCCGAGAATCGAGTTGAATAGCTTGCTGTTGGAGAAGCCTTTGTCCAGCAGTGGACTGCTGAAGGCAAATGACAATGATTAAAATATGAAAAAACGATCATTGTGGCACGTTATTGATAAAACTAATAATAAACTTACACCTTTCCAAATATAAGATAAGTTACTGAAGCTTTTGTATCATTATAATTACCGCAATATATTAGAGATCCAATTCGTGAATCCATATGTAACAGTGGGCGACCGCTCAACTTATGAGCGCTCAACATTGACTTGAGAGGCGCGGGAAGAGCTGTATTTAGCGAATGTTCATCGCGAGTGCCTCTAGTCTCTGTCATGGCCCGATTCAGAAGCGACCAATGAAATATAATATTAAATAAAAAAAATATTTAATTTACTTTTTTACTAATAAAATAGAGGTACCTTTTATTTTATTGAAACTCCGTACCAAGCTAGACCAGCTTGAAGTCAAAGTGTTAAGTACATACGTGTAGTCCACTGTCCCTATATACAAAGGCAGATTTAATGCCATAAAGTTCCTAATAACCAACTGACCATAACTAGCACAAGCATAAATAATTGACCAATTCCACAAAACGAAAACTTATCCAACCAAAAATTACAAGCAAGCAATTATTATTACAGTGTAAATGTAATGAAAATTATTTATCACAAGTTGATGGCTATATTTTTTAATCCAGTCTTTTGGGAAAATTAATTCCACCTTAATAGTCACTCTAAAAAATAATTTGCATTGAATAAAATACGTCAGAATTTTCTAAGAAAAAGAGGCTAAACTCGTGCTACTTCAGGACGTGGCATGGCATAATGTAGATTTATCAAGTGCCAAGCACTCGCCACAAATTGGCACCGGCTCAGAATTTTTACAAGCATAGACACTTTGACGCTTCTTATTTTTTCAAGTTGTACTAGTGAAATACCTTAACTAAAATAATACCTGCATTGAATAATACATGAAGATGATGAGTCAAATATAAGTAGAAGCCAATGATTCTTGAGAAACAGTTCTGTGACTGACAGACCGACAAACGTACGGAAAGATTGCATAGGCTTGACCGTAGTAATAAATTCCTGCTGGCACTTTTTGGGTACAGAACCCTAAAAAATATTGACAGATGAAGACACCTTTAACTTTTAAACAGTGGGTATTAAACTATAAAAAGACACATTTTAAAACCACCCACGAAATATTTTGCCAATATATCAATACCGCTGCCTCCTGTCCCTCAGATCGCTCACTTTAGATACAAAGGAGACGGATGCTGCAGTTCCCCCACAAACTTTCCCTCGAACAAGCGAAGGGTTTAATTGTTTTCCTGCACCACGAGAAGCTGAGAAAACGCGACTAAAACGCGTTTCAAACGTGGAGTGAGCTCGTTCCACTTTCCCCGAGCCCCTTTGTTTAAAGTACTCTAATTTTTAATTGAATGTACAGGTCGGGAATTGCTTAAAAACTACCAACTCTGGGGAATTGTGAGTGGATTATGTTGGGTGTGGTTCCGTTGAAATGTAAGGTGTGTATTCCTATTGTTGTGTGGATGGAGTGGGTAAACTGGAGCTGAAGGTACACTTGGAATTTCGACAGAAACAAAGAAAAGCTAAAATGATTTTCGTAAATTTTGCTGCTGCATAAACCTCTCTCTAGACTGGAGAGATTATCTTAATTATTCTTACTTACTACCAGGGTACTAAATAATAACTGTCACTTAGGTCGATCTTTAGGTTAAGCTGCGTTTGCCTAGGTTGGTCCGTGGATCACCCATTAACATACCGAGTTTGCTCGGTGCCTCGGAAAGCACTTTAAGCCGTTGGTCCCGGCTGTCAGTTGTAGATCTTTGACAGTCGTTACAGGTAGTTAATAAGTGGCCCGAAACTCTGACAACCAGTCTTACCAAAGGGTATCGCATTACCCAGAACTAACTGTGTTGTGGAGGTCAGATAGGCAGTCGCTCCACGTAAAATACTGGTATTCAGCTGCATCCGGTTAGACTGGAAGCCGACGCCAAAATAGTTGGGAAAGGGCTAGGCAGATGATGATGATACTTATTCACTACGCATAAGGGATGGAAACTGACAAGTCCAGATTTCCTTACAAGTGATGCTTTCTCTATTTGCAACTAACCCTTTTATTTTGCCCTTACCCTTTTACATTAACGGGGTCTTTAGACTTCAGGTGGCGAGAAAACATGAAACACCATTTTCTTCCATTTCATTATATCATTCGCACGCCGTATTTATTCTCATCGTCATCATTTTCTTGCCCTTGTCCCAATTCATTTGGGCTCGGCGCAGCATGTCTTCTTCTTCCATACTTCTCTATTACTCTTCATCTCATCAGACACCTCCTTTCGTGCCATATTATTCTTCACACAGTCCATCCATTTTTTCTTTGGTTTTCCTATACTCTTATTTTCCTCATTCATCCGTATTTAATCTGTCTGCCACTATTCTCTCTAATTGCTAACTTTTACGATTAGTACCTAGTGCAGTAAAATTGTGATAGCCCAATTTTTAACCATTAATTAGTTAAGCTTGCCCTCTAAACGTTGAAGTTGCAATCGATACATGAATCTTATATCGTCACGCTTTTAATAGAGCTAGCAGCGTAATACCCCTCGAGCACACGCGAGCATGCAAGCCCTAAAGACTGTTTTAATCCATTAAGAGAATATTTTGTTAGTAAAGTGCACTAAACGTAGGTAAATTATTAATTATGCATAAGTTTGCTGAGAGTTTCAAATTGGTTCGTTGTTGAAAACATCTCATGTTAAGCAGGTGATGTGTTATTAGTTTGAGATTTTACATCTTGGGGTTGATGTTTGTATACTGTCTTATTAAGTTTATGAAGCTAAGCTTCATTTATAAAGAAAGACGTTAAATATGCAAGAAGTTTTGATAATGTTGCAGATGAGAAATAAAAATAAAAATTTGTTGTCTTTGTGGCCTTCTAGAATAAAAAAAAACTTTTCGCGTAGATGCTAAGCACTCAATAAACCTAAATAAGAAATATCTCATAACACAAGTAGGTCTCCCAAAAATCCTTAAAATAAACACAGCATCCATCTTTCATTAAAGTTTTGCCACCAACTTTAGGGTTCCCCATCAAATATATTATTAAAAAATAAGGGAAAAAATCCCATCTCACCACCCCGGGATTCTTGTAAAAAGTGAGTGACTCTTAAAGACAACATCATAAATTGTACAAGACGACGTATCTTGAAATTGTGTTGGCGAAAGTGACTTTTAACGGGCAACGAACCCGCTATACAGTCTTTTCACTGTTGTATTACTTCTGGTTGACATCAAAATCACAATAATCTTTATTGTGATGGCTATAAAGTTGAGGTTGAGTTGCTTCCGCTGACAAGTCTATCAAGATGACATTGATCTTTATTCTCTTTTCAATAAGGATGTTGTTGGGTTGCATCTTTCAACTGCGAAAGGACTGTACTATGACGGTAGCGTTGATGCCCGCTAAGCTCCTTTTTGTTAGCAGATTAATGCTGCTCCCCTAGTAGATATTTTCGGGACCACTGCAATATTCAGCTTAATTTGAAGCGCCTTATTAAGTTTTAATTAATATCTGTGGTTATTATAATAATTTTCAGCAAAATTAATAAAGTCAGCCTTTCCTATTGCTGGGACACAAGCGACCTCTCTATTAAAGGGGGTGGGCCATTTAACTGGGATAAATTTCGCAACCAACGACTCTTCTAAAAATTACAATGTAATAAAAATGAAAATTCTCGAATTGCTAGATTTTGTAAATGTTTTCAAAAATAATGAGTTCACGTTTGAGAATATTGCATAAAACGACACGATCTTTATTTACGTGCAGGTCAAACCGTGCAGAGAAATGGATGTAAACGTAAACAGTATAAATCCGATATTTATCGAGACAATAGCAAAAACTGCAGTGTTTGTAGAATTTATATGTTACTATTACATACGTTTCTGATGCTGTACTAGGAAAATAATGCAACTGTAGGTAATAAAGTAAATGACGACTTTTAACACTAACTAACTTTTGTAAACGCACCCCGAATAAATTAATAGTGTGGGGCAACGTTTAAAAAAAATGAAATGGATGAAATGAATGAAATGAATGAAATGAATGAAATGAATGAAATGAATGAAATGAATGAAATGAATGAAATGAATGAAATGAATGAAATGAATGAAATGAATGAAATGAATGAAATGATGAATTATATTTTTGCAGCGATTTTAAACGTATCATCATCATTATCCTGCCGTCAACCCAATTTATTTGGTGACGACGCAGTATGTCTTCTTCGTCCATACTTATCTATTAGTCGTCATCTCATGAATCACTGTTTATCACAAAGAATATGGTTGTAGGTATATTACTATAATATATTCACATTTTACAAATGACAATACTATTAATTCCGTTTTTATTGGAATTCGCGAGTCTTCTAAATTCACTACTTACACATATATTAAGTTACAAAAATAGTATAACTATTATTCAAACATAAGACGATCTCTTCTTTTTGGCTTTGTTAAAACTTTCAACTATCATTTTATTTTGTAGATCGTGTAATATTAACTATCTTTTACCAAGTTATGAATGAACTGCCTCATCTACCAATGCACATTTAGCTATAAAACGAGCATCTATAATAAACATATCACTCGTGCCACTCTTAGATCTTAGCTCTGCGTAGTGTTTGAAGAACGGTATTGAAATAGCTCTCAACGCCACTCGATTCTGTATCAATACCGCATAGAGTCCTCAAGAAAAAGATTCAGCAATACGTCTATCCTTAGAGAACATATTCATAGTCCTCGATGTTTTATAGAGGTAAACAGAGACGGAATTGGAAATATTTTATACTTATTGTAGGTTCTCATTAAAATATATCGTCGGCGTCAGTGCAGTTCATCAAAATAGATAAATTAAGTAGCCAGTCATATAGTGGCAGAACATTGAGACGAATCTAAGAACTTTGATATACTTGTTGGTTCATATTTATAACAGTTGTCAGTGTCTTGTAAAAAGGTTGTTGTAAAACAAGGTCCAGCTCTGGATTTAATAGATTAGAATTGATATGCGCTGAGTAAGTAGTTGATTTTACTAGTGACTTTCGTTAAGTGCAGAAATAATTTATTAACAACATTTATATTGTAATAATTTAAGTAACCATCCGTCAACAGCAGGGCAAAGCTTTATCATTATAAACAATCTTGAGGACCTAGAAAAAACTATCATTCTATAAGTGATAACGAGTGACATAAGCTACGGAAAAGTTTATGTCCACCCTGTTTAAAGTCATTGAAAAAATATGAAAAGCTTTGAGAGCGTTATTTGCCTAGGCCGCCTCGACAAAACATTGAAAACTTGCAATGTTTTTCACGTTCTAGAAAGAAAGAAACAGAAAACATATTTATTTGGCACATGCCACAAAAACACACAATAACACAATAAGCAATAACAAGAATAAAATAAAAAACTTAAATCTAAATAACAATAAAAGAAATAATACAAAAAGAAAATAATAATACTGTGTGTCTCACGGCTGCGCCAAATAGATTCTAGATGTTCGTTCATCTCAAAAAAAGGTTTACGAAAGGATAGTTAGACCACAAAATCTGACATTGTCGTAAATACACCCACCCCAGCTATTCCATTAAACATAATATCACAAGACGAAGTAACAAGCGGAACAGATTATAATTAATAAAGTTCAACAATAAATCATGTTTGTAAGAGCGCCGCAGTAACATGAACTGTTCCAACAGTAATTTACTTAGTAAAGATGTTATCTATGTATGGTTCATTCAATTCATGTGGGATGCTTTGTTTATCGGTAGGGTCTCAAATGTTTGCAGTTACTTTGATTACGTTTGTTTTGGACTTTCTATTTTTTTTTTAAATATTATGCAACATAAATTAGTGTTGATTCTGCGAAAAAGATCCAGGTTTGGAAGCGAAAAAATATGCATATGCAGAAAAAGCAAAAATAACTAGCATGCCATGCACCCAAGCCTATACTAGGTGCGGGGGGGGGCTTCATCATTATTTTGATTTTATTCTTGTTTCGGATAGCTTGTACATTTGACATTGCATAATTGGGAAACACATTACTAAACTGATACAATACGGATATTTGCCGTATTATATTTCATAAAACTGTTTTGCTAAATAATTAATTTCTCTTTTCTGTGACATTATTTTGAAAAAATAAATTCTGCTAGTGAAACTATTTTATTTAACTTTAGATGAATAAAACTAAAGATAACGTAATCATAAAACACAACACAATAAACGACAATGACAAAACTGTAGCAAAAAATGTAATATGAAATTCTGAAACAGAGGTTTCTGATTTAAGTGGTGATTAAATTGAAATGGCTGGTGGAGGACCATCGATCAACGTAAACGAAGCCCGCAATGCTGAGGACACGATGCCGGCCATCAATTTAGCTGTTGCTAATAAAACTACAAAGACGGACAAAAACTATTTTGTACAAATACACGTGATGAATCGGGTACAAGGAGTTTGTGATCCTGGATGTGGACTTTTTGGGATTTAAAACTAATATTGTAGTTCCGAATCAATAGCATTTCAAGGCGATGTTTCATAAACGAATTTTGCTTTCAACAGTGTTGGAATGAGGCTTTACAACTCTTTGTTTAAGAAACGGTGTCTTGCTTTTTCTCTTTCTAAATATAACATTAAAATATCAGTTTATGCAAGCATTGGAATTATACAGCGTTTAAAGAAAAACAAGAATAATATCTCCAAGTTACTTACTTGGAGCAAATAACCTTGGGACGCCTGTTCCCAACTATTTAAGGGTTGTTTTTTAATTTAATCAGAAAAAGCAGAATCCCAAAATTTTACATAAAGTCATTCCCTATCTGACTGACCTAAACAACTTAGGTACTGAGTAACACGTTACTCTTGGTGAAACTGGTTATCAGACAGGCTTGTGACTACCCAATAACTGTTAAACGAAAGCTTACGCCTACGAGTATTCTAGGAGACAATACATACATCCCAAGTACCGCATCTGTCAACTCTATATCTTTATCATACGACACACAAAGCGTTCTACTCCAGTGTGCCCGTGCCAACAAATGAAATTTTCGATCGAGACATATGACTGTGCATTACTCTTTTTGTATGCTCCAACAACAATGCCTCTCTTGAACAACAAGCATTGTATTGAGAAAAAATTGAAAGGATTAAAGGGTGCGTCGGAATTATACTTACAAGAAAACTTATTGATTTATGCTTCGAGATATTGAATCGAATCACAAAGACTTTAAAGTACAATTCAGTTATTCTCATTTTTTTTAACAAAATGTACCGTAGGCACAAGTACATTCATAATGTCATTATTTAAATGGTGGTCTGTCATAAAAACAATGAAAACAAAGATTCACGACTTTTCACATCTCGCTGCGTTCGCTGTTTCCACGCTGTTATAGAAATTAAAAATGAAAACGCGGAGTAAATATTTTTTCGCGTCGTTTAAAATATCATTGAATAGGAATGGATCGAAATGATGCTTGCTATTGGTTTTAGAAAGCATTTTGCAATAGGTAAATGGAGTCTAAAAAAAATAAAAAGTCATGTTTATTTTCTTAGATGGATAGTTTATAATGAAAACAAGAACATCAGTTGATAAGAATGATGAAGCACACAAAGACACTACATGAGATAAAATTAAAACTACTCAGTAAATATTTCCCGAGCAAGTTTACAACAAAACGGACACATTTTACTTATCAACGAAGAATTTCATTAAAGTTTCACACAGGGACTTACACTGTACGCGAAGAATTCTAAGATAAGCTTAGTTTTTTAGACGTCCTTTAGTTTTTCGTCTTTATTTACTCCTTCTAAAATATAAAGAGTACGGGTTTCTCGCTCGACTTATTTAAGAAGTTTATTACCAGATTTTTATGCATCTTTTAGAATGATTAAAGCGATTATTTTACGTTTTTTATCATCTTTTACAGAGTTATTTCTGCATAGTGAGTTACGTTTATGTGTCATTTTATGATGTGCAATCATAGGTACTTCTGTTGATGACTTAACACAAACATATTCTCGTACCATTATTCATATAATCACCACAAAAAAAAATTTCAACCTAATATATTTTTCATCAAAAAAAAATCTGGAAACCACCCACGGTGTCATATTAGCATAGAGATGGAATCCTAGACGGATGAAATTTCACAGACACGGGATTGACTCGCGAATATTTTCCAACCGAATTGATTTAGGTTGGGTGGTTGCGGCAAATCTAGGCGGAGCTCTGAATGCCGAGATTTGTCATTTGCAGGGTACGCAGTATTCAAACATTTCTTAGAATTTAGAATTTTGATGTTGTGTTTAAAGCGTTAAAGAGTGTTTTTCTTTAGACAAGACGTAAAGCCTGCTGTATTATTGCTAGAAAAAAACATATTTGAAAAAAGAAATCGTATCTTCATGGCTAGGTATTGGAGAGGTAGGACAAGATGACCAATTCGTTTCTGAAATAAAATGATTGATTTAAGGAAATGATATCAATTTTTGTAAGTAGATCCCCGAAGATTAGTTTTATGTATTTTATACCTTTTTTTAAATTAGATGGTGACGATATTTTTTTTTTTGACTGATCAATGTTTTTTTTATTTATTATCTGTTTTATAAGACAAATTTTAGTTTGTTTTTGAAAAAGGTTTTAACATAACGCTAGCCAAGCAAACATTGAACATTCTTTACGATAAAAAATACGTATTTACATACTAATTAAACAGAAAAAAAAGGTAAAATATGTTGATGTCGTTCACAAGTTAATTGCTCGTAATGACCTCAGTTGGCGCGCCAACAAATGCCGGCCATTCACAGGTATTGACGTTCTGGAAAATATAATAAATGGTTCTGCTAAATATACAGGTAAAGATAATTGATAGATTTTTCTCCGTTTAGTTTTGTGTTCGCTATATTGTACGTAATAACGATTTGGAACCTTCTAAATCCATACAAATTATCTTAAGTTGGAAGAGCCAGAGAAAATTCTAATGTCCTTATGTTTTTCGCAATTTCCAGGTCAGTGTCAGGTTTTATGCTGATTAAAATATGATTCGCGACCGTACCAAACAAGTCTTTACAGAGTTATAATCATTAAAATCAAAAATACAACCCCCTGAGTTCATTTATTCTCATTGAATGACTTTTACATGAAGTAGTCATTCAATGGGATTATATGAACTGAAAGGCTTGCATTGATGATTTTTATGTTTATAATTCTGTTAATATAATTACTCATATTATAATTATGTGTTACGGACGCGAATAAAATTTGATGATATGATTTGATTAATCTTACATTAAACAGGAATCTCAATGTTTTGTCAAGTTGTAAAACATTGCGTAGTATCTTGTGTGCACAAATTAAATGAAAATAGCTCACACTTGGCTCAACAATAGCTCATGCGTGGTAACGAGGCTATCTGCTCTGACATACTTAGTTTAGCTATCGTCACTTTAGGAGACTTAAAAAAGAATTAATGTAAAGTAAGAAAATTAACAAAGGGTTACAACCTCCCATTTTAATAATATAGCAAATTTTCATAACCCATAAAACTTATACTTCGGATATAACAAAATTTTATTACGTTCAAAATTGTATTTTTGAACTTATAAGTCTTCGTAAATTGTATGTTAATTTACTCTCCCAAGACTGTAAGATATTCAGAAGGGACAATGTTGTCTGAATATTCTGGGTCCATAGCGACATCTTGAACGTACAACTCGCAAACTTGATTATTAGGGGGGAGGGGGGGTTAAAGGAGTGAAGGACAGGGGAGTTAGATGAAATGCATCGAATTTTATTACATAGCAGATTAAGTTTTGTATATAATACGGTTTGATGTTTTCATAAAGAAGTTCTGATTTTAGTCTTGTTTTTGTAACATGTCTAGCTCGAGTTTTAGGCCCTTAGGGAATGAGAAAAGGTTTTAAGGTATTGGTTACAAATGACTGTGTTTTCTAGAAAATACTCTCGGGGCATGCCACGTGTATGATTCTCGTATAACAAACAGATTCAAGAACGATGTAAATAATTGTTCCACGAGTACTGTTATGGATAATAATAAACGAAGCCGAAAGGTACTTATTCTCCATGTCATTGAGATCATTTTTTGTGCTATACCATACCTGGGAACAAAGCTAGAAGGGGGTCAAAGTTGCAACTTTTTCACAAGTTTTTTTTTAATACATGTTTTTAACGTGAGATTTTTACTGTAAACACCTCCACCACCCCTGTACTATTCAATTCATCCACCAGCATAATGTTTTGAGTGCGTTACATTGATTTAGCGTAAAACGTGATTTTCCATCCAAAAAAAAAAGTCATTTCCAAGCAATAATTTTTGCGTAAAGTTACTCAGTTTGATGTACATAATGCTTGGCTCGGCTTCGTTAAGGGTCTACACCCTGGGTTAGACCCTGTATATATAAATGAGAACAGGAAAATTAGTTTTCCAATTCCTGGTAAAGAACATAGAGTAAGAATGATTATACAAAGTATTAGTTAGACTAGCAACATAAAGCTAAAGATTACTTTAAAACAAAAGAAAGAAAAATAAATTTCCAACAACTTCACCTGTAAATAATTTTCTTTAAACAACGAACAAGGGTAAGGTTTGATGTTTCCATACTAATTAGCATCCAACTGAAAGAATAAAAAAAACCGTAACCAAAGAGGAGTAATACATTAATAAGAGTACAAAACACAACTTTATCTAACTCCGCATTTCTGCGACATGAGTTAATGTAAAACTTTTACAGAAAGAAAAAGCCTTGCGCATTAATATTATGAGGGTTTTTTTAAAAGAAAAAAAAAAATGGCGAGTTGACATTTTGTCCACGGTCGGCGCCCGGGCACTTCACTAATGAATGCAAATTTCATCAAGCCGTAACACACGCTTCTCATAATAAAAAGTTTAATTTAAAAAATATATAGCGGTTAAAGAACAACGGTACATTATTAAATCAGTGAGCTACGCTTATTAAATATGGGGTTTATGAACGTATTATGGGATGGTATTAGATATGAAAGAAAGGTGGGATTAACCCGGTTGGAGAATGAAGCTTCATGTTATTACCACGTTAGGGTTTAACTTGATATAATTTGAATTATTTTTCCCGTGACTTAGCGGAAGATTTTGCCGATTGTATTATTTTCAGTGACCTGGTAACAGTTTCAATTTCATTGAGGATAAATTTTACAATTTTTTCTCTAGAATGCTTCCAAGTTTTAGAAATCTTTGGCTTTCACTTGATTTGAAACAAAGAAATGAAAGACAGAATGAAAGATTGTAGACATTGAAAACATAGAACATTGAAATATGAAACTGTCAAAGATGAGAATTGTGTAGTGTTTTTTTTAATAAAGTAGAGATATAAATGATTCTACGTCGTATGATGAATGCGGCTTATGACAATAATTTACATCAACGTAACTTTCACTGAACGTGACAAAACTACATTCCCAACTACTCTCCTGCACTTAAAACCTTACTAAAACGCTCCCCACGAATGTGCCATAACAGCTATTACTCCAAAACGCGAGAAAATATACATTAACGCGACATAATTCTGAAAGCACCTACACTACTAATTATTTTAAGTAACAATTTGATACAAAACTGGCACTAAGTGCAATAAGGGGAAACGTTAAAGTGGAATGCAGTTCGCAAGTTGGAGCAGGTGGTGACACAGTAGCAAGTCTGTTAATTAGTATAAGTTTATCTCGCTGAGCTGATGATGGAGTCACGGCTTAAGGGGAGCATAATTTGGCTTGGAATTTGGGGAGTTGGCTTGTTTAAAAGGACTTAGATATGAATAAGATGTTCAGATGTCAAATGGTAATAGTTGTTTTTATACTTTCACTGTGCGTGGTTTAGATGAACGGCCTACATTGCTACAGCTATGAACCATATTTATAGTAATCACAAAAGAAAAGAGTTAAGGTAATCGTCATTAGAATTTTGAATTAGTATAATAGGATTATCAAAAAGTAGTAATAAGCAGATGACAATATTTTTTCTCATAGGTACTGCAAACTACACAGTTTGAATGTGGGCCAAATTTATGGCAATAGGCTTACTACCTATTAAATAAACAAATAAAACTACCGTTTACGGGTGCATTATGTGTATACCCAGATTACCAAGCCTTCGGGGAATACAGTTATTTTCAAGATTTTCAGTTTTATCCACTGTTATGCATTATGATTAGATATTATAAAAGCTTATAGTGTCCTCTTTTTCCTTTTTCATCTCTTATTCCTTGTCATCCACCTCCAGTGATCCTTATTTCATTACCATAAATAATATTTAAAACGATTTCAAGGAGAACATTTCCACCAACAGTTTTAGTTTACCCAACAAAAACACTCTTCATCCATCCCGACACTGTATCACCCGACTTAGCGGCACCATCCGAACTAAACCCTCGCAAGAAGACGAAAGCTGATTCGGATTAAACTTTGAATATGTACGAGAGACTTAAGTTCGGCTACATTGTCATGTGTCGCCGTGTTCAGAAACTGTTGGCTATCGGCTGTGTCGACTGATTCCAATTGTTTCGACTTTATATTCGATGAGAGATAAACTGACTTGAATATTTAGGGACGGGTAAATTTTTGATGGAGGTTTGGCTCTATCTTTTACTGTTTTGTTGTAGCAAAAATCTTTTCGATATAATATATCGGTTGGGAATTGTAGATTTTTGCCAATTGTGTCTTTTTAGAGATTGTATTTTTAAAAGCTTGCCGTTTTTGACACTGAAAACACCAACTGTCTCAGTTCTTTTACAATCATTGTCCATCTGAGCTATTTTGCAGCTCCTACTTTTGCTTGTTCAAAGCCATAAGTCAACCTCATAACAGTACCAACATTCAAACACAGTGTCACCGTATATCAGTTGGAAAACGTCCGTGTCACCCTGCGGCTGCAGTGCACCGTAGCAGCCGAATAATGCCTTTTGTAAAACTTTCAACTTGTGTAATACTCGGTATATTAAAGTGTCTCACTTCTGTGTCCTCGGCATCGTAGACAGTGCTGTTTAATACATATTATTATGAGAATGTGTGTCAGGTTTGTGAGGCTTTTGGTTCTTCATAAGATGGGTTAATGCCTTGTCTGAACGATGTACCTACTTATTTTGGGGTTTACGGTAAAGACTGACTATTAACAAAAATTTTGTTCTTGAAATCTTGCTGCGGTTTGTCGTCTCATTACTGTTACCCATCCCAAAGCTGGGAAAAGGACTCTACCCATAATGTCCAGGGCCAATGGGGACCTTTCATTGGTGTTGTCCAGCAGTTCACCCCACCATCTTCTATGAGGTCTACTGCGATGATGTATATTCCTAATAAGGACATTATGAATAAAAGTTACAGTTCAGGATCAGAATTTTAATTGCGTGAGACCTGTGAATGATAGAGATGAACAGACACATCTAATATTTAAAAAAACCGGCCAAGTCGAATCGGACTCGCGCACGAAGGGTTCCGTACCATTATCTATAAAAACGCCAAAAAATTCATGTCTGTTGTATGGGAGCCCCACTTAAATATTTTTTATTCTATTTTTTAGTATTTGTTGTTATAGCGGCAACAGAAATACATAAACTGTGAAAATTTCAACTGAGATACAGCCTGGTGACAGACGGACGGACAGACAACGAACTGTTAGTAATAGGGTCCCGATTTACCCTTTGGGTTCGGAACCCTAAAAAGAAATAGACAGACACACGTTGAGATAGAACGAGCAAAATAAATTACTAGTGAACAGTTACTCGTAGGCAATACGAATGTTCCATTTAATACACACCGCTTTGATATATGAAGAGCCAGCACTCGAATTCCACTAAACCCACATGTTTAAAGTAAAAACCGTAAAGAATAACGAGTGTGAAGATTGAAACTCGAAAACAAAATGAAAATTTAAACGAACACTCTTTTAGCGAGTATTTACTGCTATTTTACGTTGGTCCAGTAGAGGAAGGAAAATGTGGAATAGGAAATAGAGGAACAGCTGGTTATCTTGAACAACTTGAACCAATGTGTGTTTAACTTTCTCGTTGGTCCAGTGGTGTTAACGAGGATGATTTTATGGGTTCGGTTCTCAGGCCGGGCAGTGTTATTCGGTTATAGCGTCTGTTATTTCTCAGTAGCAGCCTGGATTTGTGCTAGGTTGGTGGTATTAAACTCGCCCCTAACACATGGGTCTTGCAAAATATGGATGCATAAACATAACTGACGAAATATTGGTGCCTTTAAGATACTCTGCGTTCACCTTCGGTGAAATACAGGCGTGATGTTTGGTTAGTATGGAGTTTATACTGATGGGTGAGGTAACTGTTTATGCATTATTGCAACCTTCACACGCAATGTTAGCGTCGTGTATATTGTTGATTTATTGAGTGCAGAGGAAATGGATTCTGTCAGTGAAATTGTGACAGAATTATTGAATGCAAAATGTGTTTGGCACCGACTAACTAACATCGGGTTTTAACGTAATGTGGGATATATTCATCAATGTTTATTTATAACTTAATCAAGTATGATTCTACGTGACAATTATTTGAGCTTTTTATTTTATTAATGAAGATTAATAACAAATAGATACTTGATAATAACAAACAGGAAAACCTAAATAACTTGAATACGTAGAAGTAAATAGATTACCATTAATGAATATAACTTTAATTCGCTATTGTATTGTATAACGGGCTGGTGTCCGCACCTCAAGTACAAAGCGCGTATTTTGCAGACGAATGGGAAAATTGATCATTGGATTCACACAACCCCCCGGGAATCGCCAGCAACGCCTTGGTGTTACTGGCGAACTCGCGGAGAGTACCTGGGTTACCGAAGTACATAATTCGCTAATAGGTATATGTTTTATAGTAAGTGTGTTAACACCCACGCGGTCCACGTATTAGATTACGACCTGCTAGACAATTTCGCAGAAATTGGCTTATTATGCTATCGTTAGCTGCCTAGCCTTTTCCCAAATATGTTCGGGCCGGCTTCCAGTGTAACCTGATGCAGCTGAATACCAGTATTTTATATAGAACGAATGCCTATTTGACTTTCACAACCCAGTCATTACTGTGTAATACGACCACTCTTTTGTAAGACTGGTTGTCAGACTTTCGGGTCACTGACTGACCTGTAACGACTGTCAAAGATCTACAAATGACAGCAAGCCGTGGGTCCCGCTTAACGTGCTTTTTGAGGCACGGAGGAAATACTTTAAGCATTTTAGAAATGTTTTTCGGTATGTAATGCTTTAATTCTGCTATGTGAGCAAAGCAAATACAATATTCTACTACCTAAATTCTGAGTAAAGACAATCTGAAACTTTTCATCGATACATTTATCGTTTCTAGTTCCGATTTATTTCTAAACACGTTCACTAACTCATTTCCTGAAACCTCAAAGCAAACGTTAAGCCGTCAGTTTAAAATAAACGTGTCTTAGAACCTCGACTTACATAAGCTCTGTGAACCACGCTAGAAATTCATACACCCCTACATTTGGAATTCTGAACATTTTTATAGCACGAAGATATGCAGCGGGTTTGTTGAACTCATTTGTCAAGTGACGTCACAATGCTCTGCACTACAAGTTACTGGTGACCTTGATTTCCATAATATCCTTTTATCTTTTGATGTAGAACCTTGTACCTTATCGAGGGAACTGACTTCCAGTCTGGATGAAAAACTTGGCTGGATTGCGAATAAATAATGCGCATCTAGGAAGACGTGAATGGCCAAAGAAGGATATAACTTCATAAAAAAATGGACAGTCCGCATGTTTGCTGAAACTGGGTTGTGGAGGTCAGGTAGGCGGTCACTTCATGTAAAATACTGGTGTACAGCTGAATTCGTTAGAATGGAAGCCGACCTCAACAGAGTTGGAAAAGACAAGTCACATGATGATGAGTCGAGTAGTACAAAGTAAATTTTCAGATAGAAAAAATCATAGATTAGGATACTTTAGGATCCCTGGTTCAAGCCATGGTCCGGGGCGAGAGGGAATGGGAAGCCGTCGCCTCCTTCTGCGAAGCAGTCATGCTAGCGAAGGAGGCGGCGGAACGTGGGAGGGAGAGAACCTCCTCACGTCCCAGCCGCCGCGGGAGAAGCACCGGGCGTCGGGGGCCACGCCGTGATGGCTCTCGGCCACCGTAGGCGCGGGCCTGTGGACGGCGAGTAATGGGCTAGCTCGCCGTCCGTCCGTCGTTTGACGACGGGCAGGCCGTGTCGACGGCGCGTTCGTGTTCCACGCGCGCCTCAAAGAGATGTCAGCAAACGGGAGGGGCCCGCAAGGGCCGGTGCCTGCCAGGGCTGCGGGACTGTTCGAAAGAGATACCGCGGCCCTGGAACATAAAGGGCCAATGAAGGAACATGGGTGTTTTTTAGTCAGTAAGAGTCTGACACTCCCTTCCGCTCCGCCCAGAGCGGGAGGAGTCATTTGATGATTTCTCACCCCCCAAAAAAAAAAAAAAAAAAAGGATACTTTAGGATTAGGATTTTAATGGAAAGTATTATCCATCGTTGTTATCATAGTTAAGTTGTTTTGTGTTTAATATTAGAAAAAGGTGAAAGTAAAGTTTAATTAATAGACGTATTAATTACTACAGCGAACAAACGCGTTGAATCCCACGTAGTATTAAAGGTCAAGCCGGGGTGAATTAGTCGCTTTGTTTTACTGCAGTTCTTGGGGGCGATGGAGTGAAACCTGCCATTAATTAGCTGTAAGTTGAGCTATTTTCTATTTAAACCTAGTTTGACCCCTGATGCAACCTTGAAATCAGTGAAAAGGTTAACCGGTAGACTTATAGGTAACCCTTTTAAACCATTATACGGGTTAACTCTTATATGAGTTGGTCATTTAAATATAGCTGACTAACCAGAATGAAAGAGACAAAGCACCGAACGCGGACTAACTCCGTGACTTTCTTGCATTTTTTTTTATGTACATAAACGAATTCCGTGCGTTAACCGGTTAGTATAATACGGGTTAACCTTTACTCTAGGGTTTTTCACCTAACCCTAAAAAACTCGATTAAAACCCCTATACGGGTAACCATTTCGAACCTTGCTTGAAATAGATACTTACTGTGATTTCTTTTAAAACAATCTAGATCATCCAAAAACTTACAAGTTTGCTTTTGCTACATTTTTGTAATAAAAAACGTTCAAATTCTAGTCGCAATCATTTCTTAGAGAAAATCGTTGTCAAAAAACTGGAGAGTACAATAGAACGAAACGGAAACAGGAGAATGCGAACGTCCCTAAATATTTAGGAATCGTCCCGCTGCGCGCTGGTAACCAAATCCTTTAAAGTGTTCTAATTTGTTCAATTATAAAAACTTCATAAAAATAGGCAACCTGAATTTTAAAATCACTGTCGTTCATAGGGAACTTGATGAAAGTACAACATGACCTCTATAGCTAACCCTAAATGTCCAAAAGAAAACATAAACCGATGACATAAACAATAAAATCTACAGTTGTAAATACATGATTCCTTAACTTCCTTCATTTTCCCTTATGCACTATTATACCATCTGCGGCCCCGAACATCGAAGCAGTATCGCAGCGTGTCGACCATAAATAATTCCAACGCATTTTGTGCCCCTCATAATGACTGGCAACTTGGCAAATTTCCTGTGGGGACTATCAGCCATCTTTAAAATTAATTGAAACGTTTTGGCTGTAATCTGTTGTATTATATCGTAAAGAGGCCCGTCTTGAAGATTAGCTCATATAAATAAATAATAACTTCTTAATGGCTTTGGCAGTTGTCAGATAAGGTAGGTTGTGATGTTGAATAGTGGATGGCTATGATTATGGATGGGATACGGCGGTTGCTGGTGTTTGGATTAACTTGGTTGTAGCTTAAAATTAATGATGCATGCAGAGAAGGGGTTATGATTCCTTCTGTTGCAATTATATTTTATCTATTATGTTTAATACGATATCAACTTCCAATTAGTCTTAGTAACCACAGATTTACATAATTAAATGTGTACGCATCATACTATGGTCGCGCAGAAAGTGTTTCCACTGAGAATAGTAAGCAGATATCTCGCAAAATAATATTCAAATGTCATTGTCAGCGAATCATAAACATGATCACCTTTTATAGCAGAGAGCTACAACAACACAGATACAAGCTTTAAATCAAACTCACTAACAAACAGTAAGTTGTATATATATTTTGCGACTACGAGAAGCAAGTGTACAAATCTTTAAAATTAAATCACTCCCAATGGTCACGATAATTCGTAAAATTTTAACGTCACAAAAATATACGTTCACATAAAATTAAAAGCTGCGGGCTTCCCACCAAAAAGCAATACCTATATCACCCAGAAACGCGAACAATGGCTGCAACATTCCAAATCGACAAAGAAAATGCGGGATATTACATGAAAGCCGTTTTCACGGCATTTAGCTGGCAATTCTATTACGTCATTACATATTCACACAGTCATGCTGCTATGGAATGTAGGGGTGGTATTACATCAAAGAGAGTATTCGATCAACGCGGCTTGTGTATTTTTTTTTTGGTTCATTTACCACGATCCATACGCTCGCTTCGCCTTGTTATTTTGTTGGTTCAAAGTGTGGGGATTAGCGGATTGTAAGAGCCATCCTGATGCTAATACCCTCAACAACTTGCAAAGAGAATATTTCTAGTTATTTATGCTAGTCTAGTAAAATATTCTATTAATTTTACTGGACTCATGGCTGAAAACAAATAACATTAAATACATTATTTGTTTTCAAGTGACCCGTAAGTCCCTTGATGAATATGAGCTCAAATACTAATTTGGAATGAACTTGGGTGTTCATACTGATAATATATAATAATATATACTCCATCATGAAATCATTTATAATTTGCTATTACTTAGTCAGTAACAAGCAGTAAAAGTATGATTAATTTTGGAATATCAAAACCATAAACTATCGGAGACACTCCTGATGTAGACTTTTGCAATTTCGAAACTTTTTTAATTCAAAAACAGTTTTTTTTTTATTATCCTATACTGTCCCACTGCTGGGCAAAGGCCTCCCCCAATTCCCTCCATGCGCTCTTTTCGCGTGCCTCCTCGAACCAGCCCTCACGGTAGGTACGCGTCCAAATCGTCTCGCCACCTCTTTCTGGGCCGGCCTCGGCGGCGCCGTTTAATAACGTTTAAAAACAGTTTAATAACGTTTAATATCAATACGGTCAAAACTTGCCCCGTCTTTATAATTTGATGTTACGCCGCGGATCAATCCTCCCGCTACAGCCTCCATCATAAGCCACTCCGCTAATGTTCGGTTTATGTAAATATTATGAGACTTTAACTATTCACTTATTCACTTAGCGTCAGCTCTCTCGGCCTGTCTTTTTGTATCGGAATACCTCCCCTTTTCTTTTCTTCCAAGTTAAAAATTGTTTTTTGTCGTGCCATCCAACTTTTCTAAGTCGATTTAAAATGTACTTAAAACGATTAATTTGAATGAGTTAGGAGTTTCGTGTGACACTGACAGTCGAATTTATTCCTGAGTGGATATTTTTGTTTCTTAATTTTGTTGGAAACGCTGTTTGTCTTTCATATCTTTTTGTTTGTTGCGGAATAATAAAGGTAAGGAATGAGAATAACAAAGAAAGAAAAGAGAGTTGAAAGTTACTTTTAAATCGGATGAAGTTTTTGTATTATGTTTTCAACAAAATTTGAATACAATTTTTCGCAATAATCTGACAGTGAAAATAAAAGTTGGGTCGTAATGAATTACTGAGTATAAGATGGCTGTAGAGATTTAAATAATTGGTGCAGGTATTTTGCTTCTGCCACGAAAATTAAGTATTCTTTCTCATACAAGATTATCATCTTAAACAAAACTAAACTGCACACAAGTAATTCTCCAAACTTATCTTCTTACTAGAATTCCACCATTTATTTACCTAAGAACGGTTTAGTCTAGGAATGACTTATTCGCGAAATGACTACATAGTCTTTAATTGACCGATTCTCGGAATGTACAATTCTATAAATGTCTTATTCTACAAATGACCGATTCTAAAATTGACTGATTCTATAAATGACCGATTCTACAATTGACTGATTCTACAAATGACTGATTTTTTAAATCTATGAACAGACTATCTGTGTGCCAACACATAAAGAACATTTTGTAAGTAAAACAAAGACGTTAGACATTGAAATAAGAGACGTATTTTACAATCCAGTCATCAAACTCAAACAACGCGTTAATGACGCAACTAGGCTAGGTAGAACGAATTAAGTTTGACTAAATTCACGGCCATTAAAACGGCTGGAGGAAAAAGTAAAAGCATTTTGAGCAAATTAGATTGCATGAAGTGGACCCGGTTGTTAAGTGGTGTTCGAGTAATTTAAGCTTAAAGATACATTAATTTGGCTTGGTAAGGTATTTTGTTTACATAATGGTCAACAACTATAGTCCATTCACAGTTATTAAGACTTGCAAGGACTGTAGCTTCATTATTTTGCTTTTGACAATTCAAAAGCGCCTGTAATAGTATAATATTTGAAATACATAGCTAAAGTTTAACGTAATAATCGTCGTCTGAATTAAAATACAAGAATTTAGTGCAATGCAACATTTTCTCATTCAAGTCAATCATCAGTCAATTCGTTCAGTAATTTTCTTCTATTGTCATGTATAATTCTGACAGCAAAGATGATAAAGCACTATAAGCTACGCATCCTCTATATCGTGAACTACACTCGCTACATCTGACAGTTTACCACACAAACCCCCAATTCCAACGAAGCCCGCTGCATCGCTTCAAAGCGCTTACTTTCTGCCCTCATCCAGCTAAAATTCAACACACGTCCGTCCACATAGTGTGTCCACCTTGCGACGCCCGCTTTCTTACCCGGATTAACTCGAATTAAGATCGTACGTATCTTTGTGTTTGCCAGACGTTGCAACAGATCTTGTAAGGAAACGCTGGCGGAATTTCAATTGGTGTAAAATCCTGGTACATCGGAATTAAATGGAATAAGCCAATGCTGTTTTATATTGAAGAGATAGTGAATAGTTTGAGAGAGATGGTTCTAATGAATGGGAATAAGTTTCAATCTACGAGCTCTTAGTCGAATAAATACATGATCGTTTTTGTTGCACAGTAAGCATTGACAAGCTGATGGAGATCCGATTTTTTAAGCTTATCTTACATCTTCCAGTCATAATCGTGTTTTACGTATCTATTTTTGCTGCCATCAATTCCATACATTGTTCTAACCATTACCATTATAAAAATCACTTATTTCTGAATATCTTCAACAGAAATTTATTAATGTCAAGAAGCAAGATACTGAATTGTACGGAACTACTTCCTAATACCTACACTCACATAGCCAAAGCGCCTCGACTTTTCAGTCAGACAGAACCTGAAGCCGAAGTGGCTCGAACAAAAACCACGTTGAAAAAGAATACTTTTTGCTACCACATATTGAGTCTTAAAGATTGCAATAGTGCCTCCAGTGACAGGTAATTTGTTAGAGAAAACCAAAAAAAAAGGTAATTGTAGTGTTTGTAGACTCCGTCGACTATGAACGGCACAACCCTTTTTATCTTGTTTAGATTGTTTTGGATTATCAACGTCTGGTTCTGTTTGAGCTTCAGTCTTATAATCAGCATGTTTGTTGTTGTTTCATGTTATGTTTTCTTTATTAGCTGAAATTGCTTTTCTCGGCTTTGAATTAATTTTCTCTACTAATGTCATTAATTTCAATTGTGTCATCATCAATCTCCTTTTTATCGCTAGTTGTTTGGGGTTATCGTAGCCTGTCTTTTTTTCCGTACTTGTCTATTGGTCGTCATCTCAGTAGTTACCCTCCTTTTCATCCGATGCATAGGTAGTTCACTAGTAAATTGTAATATTTTTATCATCATCATGATCATCATTCTCCTGACCCTATCATAATTTATTTGGGGTCAGAATGTCTTCTTCTTTCATACTTCTCTATTACTCGTCATCTCAGCAGTCACTTCCTTTCCAGTTATATCATCGTTCACACAGTTCATCCATCGTTTCCTTGGTCTTTCTCTACTCTTATAGCCATCCACATTCATACTATCAAGTTACAGACTTATCATCACATTATGATAAAATGTTACAAAATCTATACAATATTGTATTATGTTTTGATTCCTAAAACTCGTTCATGTAGTAAACATTTGTGATCTATTTCCATAATATTCCATCTCAGACCATTTATTTCCAAGTTGTTCAATTTATTTATATCAGTAACCATCATCTATTCATTTCTCGTAATCATCACTGTTACTTTCCCAGTCTTTCCGATTAAAACCGTCAATCATTTTTCATCCAGTCCGTCCCGGTTATTGGCTGTCATATCAGTTTCCACAACATGGGATCCCTTCTTTTCGCATAATGTTCTTTGTCCTAATATACTTCGGCATAACGATTTTGGCACAATTTGTTTTGGCATAATAATACTTCGGCATAATTTTTTTAGGCATACATTTTATGTTGGCATAATCATCTTAAAGACTAATTTGTTTTGGCATAAATTTGATTCGCATAACGTTAGTAGGCCTAATGACTATTAGCATAATAATATTTAGGCACACAAAATATTGTTGGTTAAAAATTTAATATGCTGTGCAACAAAAGTTAGTGACAGAACTGAATTGCTGCAAAACCGACTCCACGTAGTCTTGTTTGTCCTACCCCTAGAGTGTAATTTAAAATCGCGTAGGCGCGTAGGGGAGAGGCGGCCCGCGGGCTGAGGAGCAGGTGGCTGCGAGCGAGCCGCCGCGGCTGAGGCTGGCCGGCGAAGCCGGCCAACAAGCCGAAGCTGCGGTGGTGAGCGAAAGCCGTCTGCGACGATTAGCACGCGTGGGGCCGCCGGAGGCCCGCAGCGCCGGAGCCGTGACAGAAACCCTGCCTGCTGCATGCTCGCTTGAATGCTGCATGCTGCATGCTTGCTTGCATGCTGCATGCTTGCTTGTTTGCTGCATGCTTGCTTGCATGCTTGCTTGCATGCTGTATGCTTGCTTGCATGCTGTATGCTTGCTTGCTTCATGCTTCCTACAGCGAAAAAAAAACCCACAAAATTGTTCAATACGGTATAATTATTATATTAATATGTTATTTATTACCTGATTCAGGAGATATGGCTTTTTTCCAATCGTCGAAATAAATTGGTATAATTATCCTCTTCGGGCAAAAAAGCTAGGGCGTATAAAAAAGTTATGCTTTAGAACTTTATGCTTAATAAATTTATGCTTTAGAATATTATGCTTCATCATTATTATGGTTAGAGAAATTATGCTTAAAAAATTATGCGTAAGCTGTTATGCGTAATTATATTATGCGAAAATATAATTATGCCAAACAAAATTATGCTAAGTTATATTAGGTCTTAACATTTTATGCAAATGGATAGTGAACCCCACAACATATAGCTCGGAATAAAACAATACGTATTTAAAACGATCATTACAGTTGCTAGTGACGCGTCTCGCTACATAATTCAGTTGGCTGTCAGCTGCAGGTCGCTTCGCACGAGTTTCATGCGTAGTGTTGCTACATTGGGAGCTACTAAATTGAAGCGGAAATATTGTGGGTAAACAGAAGGTTTTGTTAGTAATTTAGAAGATGAAGCAGGCCTTGTATTTATATCTAAGTTCTAAAATTAAAAGGATTACACACAAAAAGCATGAAAGGATTTAGATGAACTATTTTTTCGCTTCTGGGTGAGGAAAATCTTCGCAACTTTTTATTTTAGAGCATCTTAACTATAGATAGATACGAAAATGGTTAACATCACCTTTAAGTTAAGCTAAACAGATACATAAGTAGGTAGGCACAACAAAACGCCACCTAATACGATCCTAACATACAACTCTTGTCTCATATCTTCGTCCTATACAGCAGTTTTAGCTTGGAATAAACAATCAATTAATATTATGGCTTCCAAGCAAACTGTCCCACATACTCAACACTTGAACATCTCAGCTTCTATACAAGTCAAGAGATCCTTCAAACTTAGTAATCCGTCAAAGGAGGATGACGTCCAATTCTAGCCTACGTTTGCCTGAAGATCCCTAAACAATTTTGGCTCAATATCTTCAATACCAACATGCTTGCTACAGAAAGTTTGGGTTTTCAAGATCTTGACTTTAGTTTATACTGTAAGTTAACTTACCAAGTAATCAGCGTATTTATCAGATTTGTTCATTTACTAAATAGTCTAGAGTAGCGTGGTGTATTATAGCCCATTCTCTCTGATACAGAGAGGCTCGTGTCCCAGCAATGGGAACTTTATGAGCTGATTACGCTACAGAAGCTGTCACACTCGTTAGGATTAGCTGATACTTTTTTAACTTGACAGTTTGTTTTTTATTGAAGTCACCTGCTTATAGCCGTATCTAAATACCAGGATTATATGGAATGAGTAGGCACTCATTCTGTGTCCCGTTCCGTGCGGGATTACTCGTATTCGAGTAAACTCTTTTATTTCACTTCAAAAAAAATCTTATCCTGTTTTGGTCTTCTGCTTTATCGTGTGGTTCGTGTCTAACCTGGTGTCAGAGTTTTTATGCCGCCCAAGGGCGTCTGACTTGGCCTTACATGCCGTCGACAAATATCTCTCAGGCATGCTAGTTCACTGAAGTAAGTGATACTTATACAATACGCACATGAATCCGAAAATTTAGAGGTGTGTGTGTCTAGGTACCTACAACTTGGCAGTCCGACGGTCACACCGTTAGATTACCACTGCGATTATCCTGTATAAATTATCTTCAAGAAGATAAAATCAAAATAATGATCAACCTACTACTGAATCCCAGTTGGTACCACAGTTACAGCACTAGTCGCTTCAATAATTCACCAGCAAACATTTTGCGTGATGGTCCAGCACTGTTTACTCACTGATAATATATTCTCACTGAGTTCAGCTGATTATGATGATTATATTGTTGGAACGCTTTGCTGACTCACGTGTGGTTGTGCGAAGTGAATGGAAATGAGATTTGCATGTACTTCTATTTCTATTCTGGTATTTGCTGTTTCACTGGTGATTTTTGGAAGCAAATTTTGGTGTGGTTTATAATATCTAGCTGTGTACTTCTAAAAAGGGAATGGCCTCTGTGTGGAACGACTTGTTTTATTATCTTGGTAAATGTTTATAGAGAGAGCCATGACACCCATAACAAACGTTAAACCTAAGTTTGGGTGCCAGAAGTTTAAACTCAGTGGTATTTTTACACTTTTTTAAATTAATATATTCTGTATAATGCTATTCTGCTAAATTGTAAACTTGGAAATAAAGCATGAAGTATACCATAAGTATACCTCCATCTTGTTCGATAAACTTTTCGTGTACATCATTTAGTTTTCGATGGCGTATGTTCGAGTCATATAAGTACTGTTAAGCTGCTCCTCCGCACAAAGGACAAGGAGCAATATTCGGAGGTGCTGGCCAACATTCATTCATTTAGTTTAGGTGATACTAAAATATCGCTTTTAACACATTTCTCGGTTGATTCGTCTTTCAATCACTAACAACCACAAATCTATTCAACGCAACAGACTGCCTCTAAAAATAACTACCACAAAAATAAAAATCAAACCGAAATCCAATAACACTTGATATAACGAGATCATTACAAAAACTCCGCGCATCCGAAAGCTGATTTGAAGGAAAACCTCGAAAAAAAAATTCAACTAAAAACAGAGCGTTGCTTTGAGAAATGCGGTTGGTCGGCGGTGAAAAAAAAAAGAAAATCGCGTTGCAAACACCTGTAGGGATGTGGTTAGGTTCCCACGATATTTTCTTGCGAGCTGCAGACGAGTATTCGTAACACCCTGTATAGCCGTCTATATGAGTGTGTCCTGAGTGTCTGAGAGTGCGAGTTTACGTAAGATTCGTGTATTTACTTTTGGATTTGGGCGTTTATATGAAGTGGTTTTAGTGTAACTGAGGTGTTTGTTTACCTGATATGTTTTGACTGCTTTTTCGCTTTGTTTGTTAGTGCAGGGAAATTACTATGGCATTACCACAAAGCCACGATTTCTATTACGGAGTATTGATGAGATTTTTATAATTAAATGAACTGAAACTACCAATTCTGCAGTGATGCGCAAGGGAGCGATCATGATGATGATTAAGAAGAAGTGGAAGACGAAATTGGTGTTATAAACTTAAACGATGCATAAAGCGGTTAATAAACATAACTTTCAAATAGATTCTTCAATAAACGAACTAAATAAATACGCCACACTTCCACACATTAACACCTCTAGTAATTCAACCCAAATGACCGCCAATCTCAGTCCAAACAGACAAATTGCCCACACAGTTTTAATTCGTCCAATAAATGTCATCATAAATCCGCACGTCGCAGCTTGAGACGTGTCCACCGCGTGTACGGCAGACGACTATAAATCTGGAGCTCCGTACGCCGCATAAGTGACTGGTGGTTGTCACACCGTTGTGTAACTGTGTGCGTTTGTTGTGCCGTCGTGATCGTGGATGAAGTGGTTTTTGGTGTGATATTTGAATAATGATAGAGGCTGAAATTGTAATTGCTAAACGAGATGATATTAAAACAGTTACAGAGACAAAAATGGAAGAAATAAAATGGGAAGTAAACAAAAATGGAAAAGATGAAGATGACTATGAGGACGATAATAAAAAACAAAACGAGACAAAATCATGGATTGACAACGCATAGTCGCACACAATTGTTCTTCCAATGAAAACAAAGTTCTTGAGAAATAAGCAGTATCTATGTACACATATATTATAATGTTATTTTCCTGTGTATACATAAATAGTAAAATAAATAAATAAAGTTTGTAGAAAAAAGACAACTAGGACTCATTAAACATTGTTTAATAAGAGATTTATTAATCTATTTCAGACTTTGCCTCTAAACACTACGCTAACAGAAGATTCTGGTAACTTCATGAGACTGTCAACAATATAGCGAAACACAACTCGAAAACAATACGGAGGACTGGTTACGGATTATCGAAATCTCTCACAAATATTGTTATGCCATCTGGTGCATTCACGTATGAGATCTGTCACACCAACATGTAACACTATAGATCTCCTAGTGATATGCCCTTGGGCGGGGTAATCGAGTGGCAAGCCATGCTCAATATAATATGATGAGACCCTGTGGGCTTGTAGATCGTTGCTACTAATTTTGCCAAAACCGACCGTTTTACTTTATATTTAGAAACACTATACAAGGTGTAAACGGACCTTTCACAAAGGCGTCAACCATACATATACTGTACATAAAACTAAGTAACTCTACGCAAAAAATAATTCCACTTGATCCCCCTTCTGACTTTGTCGTAGTCGGGTAGAAATATAACAGAATATGCATCGGAACCACTCTTAAAATACTAATTACAAATTCCTCCTTCCATTTTATTCACGATTAATACACGAACACTCGCAGTTCTCAAACAAAATATAACGCGATACAGTATCAGCTGGTGTATTAGCAACTTTCTCCTACTCGGGGTGAGACATGGCCGCAGTAGACGCTATAAATCTTGCGGGCCACGTGCAGCGGGAACCGTCACGTGAGGAGGAACATGATATTATTTAGGGTGCATCGTGGTTAAGATGAATTTAATTTGAGATGAGGTGTTAGAAGAGGCTAGTGGTAATAAGCTACAGTGAGGTATTTTAGTAACATTCATAGGTATGAACATTATCAAATGATTACGTGACACTGATATGTTCATCAAAGTGTGTGAATTAATTTCATCCTCGTCGTCATTTTGCCTAACCAATCCAACATCATATGTAATGTAACTAAAAACTTACTTTTCTGGGCTTCCTGAGATGAAGATATTCTTATTAATTTTTACAGCAATTTTTTAAGAAGTAGGTTCACTAAAAGTACTGCCTAACCCTTCAGTGATTACAGGCGTAATATTTACAAACTAAAAAAGTATAATAGTGATAAATATGTATAAGTAGAAAAGGGTTACAGGACGTTCAAAAATTCGTCCGCATCGCTGTCAACAGGAAAAGTGCCCAGAAGGCTGGCAGCATTGCCACGTTGGATGGCAATGCTGATTCTTTGGCCAAAAAATAGGCCCGCCCTCTGATCACGTGAAGAGTCGATCAACCGCTTGGCGATTTCCCGAAATACTAGGTGGGCACTCGGACCCCATGGCCCTTTTTTTTTATATGTGAAGTCATCAAATGACTCCTCCCGCTCTGGGCGGAGCGGAAGGGAGTGTCAGACTTTTACTGACTAAAAACCATCCATGTTCCTTCTTTTGCCCTTTATGTTCCAGGGCCGCGCTATCTCTTTCGAACAGTCCCGCAGCCCTGGCAGGCATCGGCCCTTGCGGGCCCCTCATGTTTGCTGACATCTCTTTGAGGCGCGCGTGGAACACGAACGCGCCGTCGATACGGCCTGTCGTCATAAGACGGACGGACGGCGAGCCAGCCCATTTCTCACCGTCCACAGGCCGACCCCATGGCTCTAGTGTTTCAACCCATAATCAATGTTAGTAGAGATGCCGTTTCAAAATTCTATTCACTATTTATGGAAATGTTTTTTCAGACCAAATGAAATTTGTAAAGTGCACAATATTTACCATTAACAGATCAGTCCCTTCGATACACATCGGTGTAAGACAAGCCCTGTCGTAGATGTTGGTGTTCGCTGAAGGCGTCCATTGTGACATGACAAACGGCTCGATGCGTGCATGGACTCAAGTAGCCTCTCGCCGTGAAATATTGCTGGCTGCTGATTCTGCCTTTGACAGCTGTAGCTAGGATTTGTGTTACTGTCGTGTATGTTAACAGCAGCATGAATTGCATGATTAATTTCCAATTTAATGTTGGTTTAGGCGATTTTGTGATGATTTTAGATCATGTTGTTTCTCATGCAGAAAAGCATCATCAGTCTCCTGCACTTATCCGAATTTATTTGGAAGTCCGAACAACTCGTCTTCTTCTTCCATACTTGTAGTCTTTTAGAGTAGTCGTCGTTTAAGTAGTCATCCCCTTTATAGCTACATCAACTTTCGTACAGTCCATCTGTCTCTTTGATCTACAGCCGTCCATGTTAAACTACAACTGCCCGCGGCTTCGGCCACTTGAAGTTCGATAATTGTCCCACAAAATCTTACTACCGGGATAAAAAGTACCCTATGTGTTAATACAGGTTATAAACTTATGTGTGTGCAAAATTTCATCCAAATCCGTTTAGTAGTTTTTGCGTGAAAGAGTAACAAACATCCATCCATCCATCTTCATAAACTTTCGCATTTACGATTACTAACGTGTATTTTTGTTTTAGCCATAGTCTAGACTCTAGAGTCTACTCTCTAGAGTCTAGTCTAGTCTAGAGTCTAGACTAATAGAGCAAATTAGTTTTTTTTCTAAAAAAACTCTAAAAGTTGACATGAAACCAATCACTGCATCTTAATGAGGTGTATCCCACATTGTCCATTCTTTCCAGGACACTCATTCCCTCGGTTTTATTTCCAAATTAACATGAAAATTAATCCCAGGCTTAATCACGGCCTGTCTATATCCATTTCCTTTGCCGTTCCCAATTTATTTCCTGGCAGTAAACACAGGAATTACACTCAAGAAAAGCCTATAAATGTTAGTGGGCACTTAAATAGCATCCTGTCTTAGTAACAGCAATCTATATTCAGGGTTATGTAGTGTTTCATTAGCATACATAAGCATGTGCGTATATGTATGTGGTGCTTAATGTCTGTGAGTGCATGTGTAAGAAGATATGCGGCGTTGATGCGCACGTGTCAAGATTTAGATGATGCGCATTTTTCTTTACTTTATCTTAGATTAGATCAGATTATCAGAATGTTGCCTTTTTGTACACACAGCGTCTGTAAGTGCTAACCCCTCAAGCTTTAAAATGTTAAAGCTTGAGGGATAAGCACTTACTGATGCTATACCTACATGAGTAACGAGAGAGACGTTTTTACGCCTATCAAAACAGAAATATCCAGAATGTATTCTTCGGGTCGAGTCTAAGCGGGTGGAGTGGGCGCGGACCCAGCATTTAAAAATACGTTAATAAATATTAGTTCTTTTGAGAGTGTCAATGACAATTTAAATGGAGTTAGCCCAAAATTTGGCGAGGAGTTTGGCACTTTCAGTAGCATCCATCTGGTCCTGTAATGTGCAAACAACAGGACATGCAGGACACAATATAAAGTGCCCCATCGCTTATGGGCACCACCACATTTACACTCCAGGGCAGAGTCATCCATGAATCTTCACCTGAAAAGGTGCTTCGGCCAACCTGTGTCCGGAATCTATTTGAAGACTAAATATTATTTCTGAATAAATAAGCATCCATAAACTGAAAGTAGATATTTTAATTTTCTGTTATTAAAAAAAACCTTATTCAACTGGAACCTAAAATGATTTTTAACAAAACATAGAGCTACGCACTAGGCCTATTTCACAGGGGGAGGCACGTGTAACGCCTAAGCGACAGGGTGTGGTCAATTACATCTCCGACCAACCGTCTGATTGAAATTATAGAATGCTTCATTGATGAGCTGATGAGGTATCAATTGCTTGATTCGGTTAACTACCAGTAGATACATTGCTATGATGTCACGTAGGTATGTGTGTAAGATTATTATAATTGATTTGATTGCGGCTTGGACCGTCTTGAGATGTTGGTTCGTCTGACTGATCATGTTTTGAATTGTTTGTGTTTCATGTTTCAGTATTTGTAACGGTTTTGGTCTTCCTATTTGCGGTTTTCTTCATGTGTGTGATGTATATCGTGCTCAAATTTTGACCGTTGACTTAGAAAGGCATACATAAATGCCTGATGTTTAACAATATTAGATACCTGTTGGATAGGTAGAAGAAAAGCCCTCATTACTTAACTCAGAACTGACACTTAAGTTTACCTGCTGTTAAGCATGAGAGAAGCTATAAAAAAATTCAGCTGACTTCAAATGTCTTACCAAAGGAATTGGAACTAACTCTTTCGCAGAAATAAAAACACAGATAATTGACTAAGACAAATCCAACAACGTATAAAGACACATTCCGAGGATTTTACTAAAAAGACTTCGAACCCTTGAAGCCGTCATTGGAAAACAAAAACGGCAGGCTGATAAAGCAAAAGGTGGCTAATGCGAAATCGATGGCAACCCAAATGGGGACGCGAGTGCCCGGGGTCTGACGGGCTCGTGACGAACACGTGACGAGCCCGCAACGGGGACGTGACGAGTATACTTGACAGCTACTTGATGAATGCGCTGGTGCCTGTAAATATGCGAGTTATCAATTACTCTTTTGAGTGCTGGATGCGTACTAATATGTGGAATTGATGGGATGGTAAAAGATATTATGATGTGTTGCACAAATTAGGATATTTCCTGAATAAAATTGGTTCCGAGATAGAAATTAATAGTTATGGTATTATTTCTATTTGATTTGGTCAGCAATAACGAAATATACAGACCAAAAAGAGGTTTTATACTCTCTGTTCAGAAAATGAATGAACAATACTTAATAGATTATTTTTCTTCTTTTGAGCTGTGAAATGGCTATCACAACCATGCAATCTGGAATCCCACAGCGTTTGTGTACCGTGAGTCGGCAATCCAGGAACTAATGTGGATTGCTTGCTCGTCGCCTAAACGAAAAAGCGCATACTTAGGCTAATAGCACCGCATTAGGATTCCCTGTGTTTTCTGTGCAATTTCACACACAGATACCTACTTACTAGGTAAATTTCAGCTGGCCAAAAGCACGGCATCAGTGTAATGCGACTTTGTAACTCCATATTGTACAGTTGAATAACCACAAAGGTTGAATTTCCTTTGAAGCAACGAACCCTGGTTCACCCTTGTAAAAAAGCGAGGTCGAATACCAGGCTGAAAACAGTCTCATAAGTCATCATCACTCTCCTGCCCTTATCCCAATTTACTTGGCATTAGTGCATTGTGTCTTTGTTCACACTTCTGTATTAGTCATCATCTCTGGAGGTGATTACTGCAGTGGGATGACATGGCTAGAAAAGGAGTGCCTTAACTAGGCGTTCCATATCATCTTTCAGACAGTCTATCTATCGTTTCAATTCATTGGTCTTCTCCTACTCTTACAATCATCATCTGCCTAGCCTTTTACCAACTATGTTGGGGTTGGCTTCCAGTCTAACTGGATGCAGCGTAATACCAGTATTTACGCAGTTAGTAGTGGGTAATACAATACGCCTTGGAAAGACTGGTTGTCAGACATTCCGACCATTGTGCATTGACTACTTTTAACGACTGTCAAAGATGTCAACGGCGCTCAGTTCAAAGTCCCAGCTAAACCAGCGGAATTTGGTCAGCTGCCCCATTTAAATTGAGCCGTGAAACAGACAGGTTAACAAGTTCACCTAACATGTTTATATAACAATATTTGAGCTTGGTTTTGAAACTAAAGTTTAGTGGAACGAGCGATCAAATTGTTGTATTCAATTGAACGGATCAGTTAAAATATTTTTAAGTAACGGTTCATGAATCCCGCAGCGTAACCAAGATAGTTCGACTGTTAGTTTTTTACACTTTTGACAGCGACCGAACAGAGAAAGAGTAAGGGGTGCTACGTAACTGATCGAGCAGCAAGAAATATACATAAATATACTTTCGGGTTAAAGCCGCTCGAATTAACGTGAATTTTTCCAAACTGAGAGCAGCGGTGGCCCAGTGGTGGCGGCCTCGATTTGCAAGCAGTAAGTCGTGGGTACGAAACCAAGCGAGTGCATTACTTTGTGTAATTTATTTCATCACCACTGCTCTCAAAACGATGAAAGAAAACATCGTGAGGAAACCGAAATGTTCTAGAATAAAAAAATCTAAGACATGTGATATCTACTAACCCGCACTGGGCCCGCGTGGTGAATTATAGCCCATTCCCTCTCATAGAGAGGTGACCGTGTGTCCCAGCAGTGGGAACATTATAGACTGATTATGCTTATGCTTTCCAAACTGACTCGAACATGATTCGGTTTTGGTAGATGCCGAAAGGAGTTTGCTAACCGGAACAAGTCGAATATGTCTAGTAACTGCTTCGGATCGGCTGCCTTGGTCAACAAATATTTCCAAATCGAATAAACCCCAAAGAAGTGAGTAGAAATCCTCAAGAGGTATAAGGTACCTCAAAAATTTGATACAGACCGTGTCCGATTAAAATCGTCCATGTGTGGCAAGCTTTATGTAACGTAGGAACGCTCCGTTGTTTAGTTACACAACTCAAATCTGTGTTGAATCTAAAATCGATACGGATTTGGATTCGCAAAAACTTGCTTTGATGAACGCCTCGGAAAATATCTGAAAAATCGGGGCTTTCAAGCATGTGTTAAGATTTTAGTTGCGATGAAAGATCTTAGCGTTTTTAGAATGTATTTTGAAGACATTATTACCTAAAGATACATCAGCTTATCTCTAAAGATTCAGCTGAATCCGCGACACATAATGTACTGAAATATATGTCAGAGTCACTGTCCGCAGCCAATCCGTAATCAGTCCATACCGGTGTAATTGAACCTTCATTCAGTCTCATTTATAATAACAATAAAACATATTTATAATACAAATTATTATAATCTGAGGGAAAAGCCGTGAAATATGAAGTTCTTAACTCCTCAAACATCTACACTTCATTGAGAATACAACTTTCTGGAGTAACTCAATAAGCAAAATTGTATTTTAAGTTAAAAGAAACAAGGTACATTTTTGTGAGTCAGAATTTCCATGAAAAACTTTATTAACACAAGCAAGCATGCGATTATAATATTACAACATTGTACAACATCCTGTCACACCGTGTTCAAAAATTATTGCGGGAATCATTACCATAATACCCCCACTTTATTACAAGTCCTTATTACTAAATTTCACAAAACCACATTCAAAACACGACTCGTATTTATAAGTCCACTTTTTGAACTGTCATATTGTATTGTTTTTTGGTCGTATATTATGCAGAAGTGTTCCTGTGAACGGCGGGCGATGTTTTTGTAGTGGCACAGAATAGATAGTTACAGAAGGTCTGGTCATTACAATGAGTTAAGAGAAAATGTGGGCGGAGAAACTTTTGAAAATTAGGTATTTGAAGAAACTTAATTGTTGTCGCTCTGTGAGCGCGATTTCGACATCGGTGCGATAAGGGCAACTGCAGATCCGACTGAATAGCCTAAGAAAAAAATCATAATTCGAGGTTTGGCTCTCGACTATTTCCTCCTCCAATATTCGACCAATTGAAAATATTTTTTTTTTCATAAACTGAATTAGAAGGATATTTACTGTGTCCCTTTGTTTTTCTTTTTTCATTAATAGTTGTCAACTACACTAGACCTCTGTGAACAGCGGTTTAAATAGGCAATTTTGTACATTTTGTAAAGGTTCTAGTGCTTATAAAGATTAAGTATCATCAAAATGGAAAACATAGGGTCATAGAAGAGGTTGACATTATTTTACTGTCAAAAATCAATACTTTCAAGTCATAAACCAGAAAGAAAACAGGCGAGAGCGTTTGTATGGGGATAAGACCACCCGAATTTCCTCTTATAATGCACGCACATATACGCAAGGCGATCTGATACTTTTAATGACAGTCGCGAGTGCGGTTGCTCTCGCTGTACCTGAAGCATGTCTATGAGTGTGTGGATATCTCAAACAAATAACAGTCGCGAGTGCGCTTGCACTCGCTGTAAGTGAAGCTGTCTATTGTGTGCGTGGAGATCTCAAACAAGTAACGATCGTGAGTGCGATGGCACTAGCTGTACGTGAAGCATGTGTATGTGTGCGTGCGTTCTATCTCGTTGTATGGCGCTTCTGAACCTATCTATTCAATGACAGTGTGCAGGACGTCCCTTCATAATGTTGTTAGGAAAAAAATCCTGGAAATATTTTGTTGGAGTTAAGAGTTGGTGGCGTGTGTAGCGGAGTTTATATTAATGTGCAGTTTTGTTTTTGACTTCATAGTGAGATGTTGTAGTTAGGTGTGTCTGTAAAAATGCGCGGTACTTGTGCGGTTTGCGGTAAATATGTGGGTAGATGTGTGAAACAGCTGTGGAAGTGAGGAGCATTTGTGAAAAACTGTGACAGAATCTTCTTTTGTTTGCTATCAAGTTTGGTAAGTTTGCAGGACTCGGTTAAATGAATAATTTTGACTTTGACCTATTGCATTGATATCGGAATTTATAAGTCAAATCAAAAGTTGAATTTTTCCTAACAAAAGCATTTAGTTTAATTTGATGATACCAGCTGAAACTCAGATATTTTGCTCCCTTATGATTTATTTCAAGAAAATTATCCACATTTTCTTTAAATTATGTTTGCATATTTATTCAAGGGTGGTTTTCCAAACAATGATTTCCTATAGTTCTAAATTAACTGTAACTACTGCAATTTACCTACCTTTGATCTTCCAAATCCCAACAATTATCTCCTCAAGACGTACAAAGATCTCCCAACTAATCCGATTAATAACCTAATTAATACCTTGATCTCCTTGATTAATACTTAACCACTTAGCTGGTAATTATCTAATGAAGGTAGCTCATCAGCCAGTGTCTTTGATAAGCCGAGATTAGGTTATAAACTGAAAATTAAACTAACTGTTTGATGGCTTGTCACTTGAAAACTAAGTTCACTGATGTCTGTCAGATTAATTCGTTTTTGACTAATACATGTATTATTGTAATTATGAGAAAAAGTATTTTGTCAATGGGGCCCGTCACATATAATAAAATACCTCATACTATTAAAGAACAGTCATTAAGTATATACTACCTAACTAACGTCATTATTAATTAATAAATGCTATTATTCGATACATGATTTTTTGACTGATAAGAGTATTTAATGTAATATTAATCTATTAATTTTGGTGCAAATTTAATTATATATTACTATTTTTAGAATTATATTATTATGTTTTATTTATTGTATTCATGCATGAAGGCTGTTGATCCATTTGTCTGTACTTCATTTCTATACTTTTGTTTATCTCTTTGAAAAACAAAAGAAGAGTGAGATGATCTGAGTGGATCTAGAATACTTACTACTTTTTACCTTTGCATGCCGTAAGGTAGAGTGTGAAAGAACTACTTGTTAAAATGTGAACACCTTATTTTGTACCCACAGTCTTTGCAAAATAAATTATTTCCGATTTCTGATTTGTGAGTATCAACTGTTTTTGTATCTGCTCACGGCTTTGTTCGCGTAAACATTCAATATTCTGGACAAAACAGCAGAAGTAGAAGAAAGAAGAAGTAAAAGAAGGAAAGAAGGAAGTTGAAGTATCTGTGTGTACATAAATAAATAAATAAATAAAACATAACCCGTTTCCAGGCATTGTATCTCAAGTTATCTATCGACAAAACGCCTAATACCTACACAAATCTATATTATTTTGTCCCGGAATCATTTTTCAATTTCCAATTATCGAAGAGAGAATAGATCTTATAAATTTAAACTGTGTCTCTTCTGCATTTTTACATCTCTTTTTCTCACTGCCTTCTTTGTTGAAAAAGTTTCAAGAGCCAAGTCATTGCATAGTCTTTTTAAGGCCAGCATGAAAGGCGAAAGCTACTCCTCAGATGTAAGTGACTAGCATCATCATCTTCCTGCCCTTGTCCCATGTTATTTGGGGTCGGCGCAACACATTTTTTTCTTCCATTCTCCTCTGTCAACCGCCACGCTATTATTTACTTCTTTATCTTTCATATCATTCCTCACACAATCCATCCATCGTTTTTTTGGTCTTCCTCTCCCCTCCATTTATCAACGTTTATATTCATCACTCTTTTCGTCACATGCGATTCGTCCCTCCTCATCACATGTCCATACCATGACAGTCGATTCCCTTTCAACTTTTCTTTTACTGGCGCAACTTTTAAACTTCCTCTAATATACTCGTTCCTTACTTTATCCATTCTTGTCACACCACACATCCACCTCAACATTTTCATCTTTGCTACATGCAATCTTTTTTCATCCATCTTCTTCACAGCCCAGCATTCCTATCCATACAGTGCGACAGGTCTAATCACGTATCTAAGTGACTAGCATTAATTATATTTTAGATAAAAGTAATAAGAATAAATGTTTAAAACGGGTAAAATCTTCCTTAGAATCAAATCTCCATTATCCTTGCTCCACAAAAAATAATAAAGATCTCCATTTAAAAATGCCGTTAAGAAAAGCAAATCGCCCATAATACGTAATGAGTCCGTGTTACTCGTTTAGTAGTAGTAGTTTCTTTTAGCGGTAGTACCGTTACCGTTATGGCCGTACCGGTAAGCAAGAGTATGAAGTTCAGAACTAATATGGTACTATGCCGCAGATGGTAATGGTAAAACAATAGCCATTTAGTTTTTTAGGTTAAAAGGCTTTAGTTTTATGAAGTTTTGAAATAGTTTCGATGTTACAGCGACTTTAAGACCTCTTTATGCTAAGAGCTGCAGGTTTGTTTTAAAGACTAAAAAGGGTGGCGAAATATTGGGGAAAATTTACAAACGTACCTACGGCGTGCCGTGGTTTTGGTCAAGTAAGTCTATGTATGTAAATAATTCTCACCTTAACATAGGTTTTCAGCCTAATCAAAGCGATTTGCATGTGACTACGTGACTGCCGTGTTTGGTAAAAGTTTTGATTTGTTACGATACGGGATAAAAACTACCTTTTCGAAAAAAAATACGTGAGTTAATTTTAATTAACTTCTCCTCGTTTTTTTAACCAAAAACTACCATTGTCATCGGAATCTACAATCCGCCATAATCGTTAGAATAATGCGCTAAAAATCTACCTAGAGTAGAATACTTTTTGTCAGTTAGTACGAGAGCATTTAATTACTCAGTAATTAGTTTTTTCTTAATTTCATTTACTTTTAGTGGAAGTTGAACGTTTAAAGCGAGAATTTGTCCTCTTAAAACAGGGTTTTTAAAATATTTTTTTTTTTATGCAAATCTAGATCACTTGATGGAAGAAAAATAAAGTGCTTCTAGCTTCGAAAGTAAGTAAAACCGATAAAAGATATTGTAGAATTAAAGTTACTCTGAATTTATGAAAAATAAAATTAGATTAAGAAAGTTGGTCCTAATTTTATCTTTTTGAGAAAAAATTCTAGAAAGTCTCTCAGGCGAAACTTTCAATGTGATACCTAATCCGTTTAAATTTGAAAGGTCTAGGTTTTAATCGTGAAAACATGGTTTCACACCATAATCGAATTAGCATAGCAAAATCATAAAAGCCTGTAATTTCCACTGCTGGGACTCAAGCCTCCACCTTGTTAGTGTTGGCGGGCCTTATTCCTCCACCCATCAGGCCCAGTTCGGGTAGGTGGTTTTCCTTACGATGGTTTCCTTCACCGTTTCAAGACCAGTTGTGATAAAATGAATAACGTAAAGAATGATCGTCATGAAAAGATAACTGTTGAACATTTATACAGGCTTCAACCACCTACATAAAGTTATCAGTCTCCACAGCATTAAATATAAAATAAGCAGCGACATCCAATAAAAATCGCGCCTCCAAGGACCAATTTTTCATCCATTCCGATCCCACACTCCCGATCTTCACAAACAAAGGAAAAATATAACTCATATCGATACATATCTACATTGTATTGCACATAAATTCTCCGCAAGTGCAAAATCGATGAATTTCATACAACTTTAGTACTCCGAGTTAATGACGTGTAAAGTTCGCAAACTGACATTAATATTGGACGTTCACATTGGAATGTTCCTATGTTATAGGTTAGTATATAAGAGGCGATTAGGGCTGTGTTCCAGGTATGTATTTTGGGGTATTAATTTGTGTGACGAATTAATATGCTTTGTGAGTACATTGTGAGTTTTAATTTTGGTCAAATGACATAGGTGAAAGCGTGTAGTGTAACTGAATATTTCAGTTGACAGAGTTCCAAACATCGAATTCCACAGACGTACGAAGGTCTTCCATATTGGAAATTGCGTTATAGAGCTCAAATGGAGATCGGCAAGACACCTAGCAAGGCGTGGTGATGGCAGGTGGAGTAAAGCTGTGACCGAGTTGCGTCCAAGGACTGGAAAGAGAAGTGTTGGTCGTCCGGCGGCGAGATGGGCAGATGACATTGTTACCATTGCGGGAACATCCTGGATGAGGCGGATGATGATGAACAGCATATTTCAAAGCTATTTTCGTATTTGATACGGAAATCTATTGTTTATTGCAACAAAATAAATAAAATAAATAAATAAAATTCATTTATTTCAGACAACAGTGATCCATATTTTGTTTTTTTATTATTTATTTTTTTTGGCAACGCAACCTGCCAGGAAGCTGAGATCGACATTTTCAATACTAGCATAGCAAAATTGAAGAAAACTTTATCGAATGGCTTCTTTGAGCGTAAATAGTAATTTTTCTTTTTTTGTTTGGTGTTATATAATTATAGTCTATTATAAGTTTTCTGTTTCATATTTTATATACTACATGTGGAAACTTGTAATTATCCAAATTTTCTGTAAACGACTACTCACTGTCTGTTTAGCTGTAAGTTTACCTAAAAATGAAATAAATAAATAAATAGCTTAAATTATTTGCCAGTTTGGTAAGAGGCAAGACCACGCACGCTTAAGCACGTTAAGCCGTTGGTCCCGGCTGTTATTTGTAGATCTTTGACAGTCGTTAAGGTAGTCAGTGGCTCGAAAGTCTTACAACCCGTCTTACCAAAGGGTATCGTGTTACCCAGTGCTAACTGGGTTGTGGAGGTCTAGTAGGCAGTCGCTCCATGTAAAATACTGGTATTCAGCTACATCCGGTTAGACTGGAAGCCGACCCCAACATAGTTGGGAAAAGGCTAGGCAGATGATGATGGTAAGAGGCAGGACCAGCACTATAGATATATCCGAAAAAATCTAGATTTTTGTTTTTGCCATTTGAATCTTATGTAACTTTTGCTACTGAAATTAATATTGGATGTTCACATCGGAATGTTCCTATGGCATAGCTGTGTATGGAAGTGATTAGACCTATGTTCCAGTTATGTGTTTTGAGGTATTCATTTGTGCCACGAATTATGCTTTGAGTAATACTAGCGGTTACATTTTTAGTTTAGTTTTGGTATATGTAATGGAAAGCGAGTTGTGGTCATAACATTATAATTCTAGCATAGATAATTGGATATTTTGACACGATCACTTTTTACTTTTAGGCAAAGTACCTATCAATTTGGTGGGACGGAAGACAGTGAAATCTCGTATTACTAAGACATGTAGGTTTTTATCATTTGAATCTTGTCTAACGTATAAAAAGAGAATGCTGGCTCACTTAAAAAAAATCAGGATATCTTATCCACACAAAATTTTGGTCAAGAAATCACAGGTTCTTGAGAGCTTTTATCCATAGTATGGATACCTCCTTTTTGATAAGATTTTTTTTGCCCCTAACAATAATTCCAAAATTCCCAATCATAAATAATGCACACCAACACCTACAAATTATTTTCTCACATCTTATTTAACCCTTATCACGCCGCACCATCAAACCTTTCCCATTCAAATCCCAAAACCAAGATCGGCATGGTGAATACGAGGTCCATTTGACCCCATAAAAGTCAATCGATCCGTCGAAAGCTACAGGCAATTCTATTTTGATCCGAGCACAGTAGGACACGGATTGAAACCTTATCTTCATCGTATTGACTTTTGAAGGCTTTCTGACCGGGGTGGACATGATAAGGGTTAGGTTTAAGATTGGGTTTGAGGGGATTAATTTTCGGGCTATGATTTGATTTTGTGAAGTAATGTTGATTTGATTTTAAAGAAGATCTTGAATGGGCCAGTGGTTACATTTAATAGCTTTTTGATGTTTTTTTTTGCTTTACGGCTTGTTTTCTTGCTTCTTTGGTCTCTGAAAATATGTCTTGGCCTTACTTGGCATGTAAGTATAAACCTAACAACTGGGTGCATTTCATCATCATCTGCCTAGCCTTTTCCCAACTATGTTGGGGTCGGCTTCCAGTCTAACCGGATGCAGCTGAATACCAGTATTTTACATGGAGCGACTGCCTGTCGGACCTTCGTGCATTTAAAGATAATTATCATGATAGTGTAGGGATCTAAGCCAACCCCAACTTAGTTCGGAAACGACGAGGTAGATGATGATGGTAGTATAGAGATCTAACTACCTACGTGAATGTAGTGATTTAAGCTAATTAAATTCAGTTAATTATTGTTACAGAATAATTGTATATTAACACGTCATTCGCTTTGACGGACGCCTAGCTCTAATTATACATATATATTTTCTTCCTTTCTTTTTTTCTTTCTAACTATAATTTTTCTTATTCTAAATTACAAAGTTAGTGTTTATTTGCTTTTTATTTCATACTTGCCAGTTAAATCTATAAAGCTTAAGTCTCTATAGAAGTTACTAGAAAATTGCTGAGACTTTCAAAGAAAGCAGAAGCAAAGGTTCCACAAAAGCAAAGGATCGATGAAAAAGTTTTCAATATCGCTAATGTTCCTGTATTTACCCCCAATCTTTTCCTAAACTCCAACCACCACAAAGCAAACGAACAAATATTTACTACCCTCAATTCATCAGTCATAGTTTTACGACAGATACAGTCGTACAAACTTATCTGAGGTTTAATAATAACTGGCGTTTGCCAATGCATGGCGGGCGGAGATAAGGACCGGCCGGCCCCGCCAATAAAACTGGCCAATCGGACTCGTAAAAGTTTATACATCGACGAGACGACGATGTTTAATCAGACGGTATAAACGCATAGATATCGAGACGTTTTCTTATTGGTATTTTGGATAGTTTGATGATATTTAACTTGAACGACATCAACCATATGATACCAACCAGAATAATGTTAACATTTACCATGAATTCAGTACACGATTCTAGACTCTCCAAAATCTTCAGTTATTGGGTATAAAAATGCGATCTGTGTCGATGGCGCATCTTTTTTATGAAACTGAATGTGTTCAGGGTAAGAAGTACAGTTCAAATAGATGGAACACCAGTTTGTTTTTTTTTGCTGTTGTCTCCGTACTGTTGAGCAGCCTCATTCAAAGTTAGCCCCTTCGTGCTTGGTATAGGCTTATCATGTACTACAAACTGACGCTTATAATAAAACCGTTTTGAAAAATTATCACGTCTTCATCTGCCTAGCCTTTTCCCAACTGTGTTGGGGTCGGCTTCCAGTCTGACCAGATGCAGCTAAATACCAGTATTTTACATGGAGCGACTGCATATCTGACCTCCACAACCCAATTAGTATTGGGTAATATGATACCTCTTGGTAAGACTGGTTGTCGGTCTTTCGGGCCACTGACTACCTGTAACGACTGTCAAAGGTCTTCAAATGATAGCCGGGACCAACGGCTTAACGTGCTTTCCGAGGCACGGAGGAAACTCGGTAATTTTTATCCCATTGGCCCAAAAATTCCATTTGAAAAACCACCTTGGTCCTTCGATTCAAACCTATCATCCCAAATCCCATCGTAGTGATTAATATATAAAGGATAAAGTTAACTGAATTGAAGTGGGCCACTCGACTCTATTCATTACGTCTATGGAGTCCGCAACTAAATCCGTTCGGATATCGGGTTTGATTCCCGTTTAAAGTCGAATAGGCCGGAAATCGATTGCTTTCGAAGCTTTACGTTCGAATTGTAGGCGAAAATTGCGAGGATACGAGGTGCTGGAAGGGGTTCGTTAGAGACTTTGTGTGGTTGTTTTTAGGCACGTTTTTAACTGTCGATCTTAGTAATTTAAAATAGCATTTTTTTATAATTTCAACTACAGGTATTTCTGTGTATTTAACCCACAATAATATTTTTTTACAGATTTGTTTGGAACCAATTGTAATTGGGTCCAAAAAACTGAAAGGTATATTCAATTACCACTACTGGGACATAGGCCCACACAAGTATTGTGGAAATTGTTATGTTTACCAAACTAAATCTTGAAGTTCATATTTTGATGCCTATGGTACAGTATTCTACATTCAGCCTCTTATAATGACTTCTGATTGTTGCTAGAAAACACTCATTAGACCTCTATAATTTTGGAAGCATCAAATTATTCATTGTGGTAGATGATGGCCGACTTCCTCTCACTGACACAAAGAGGAGGCACCAGTTCCACCATTATCTACCTGGATTCCAGTGGTCAAACCAGATGCAGCTGAATACCAGTATTTTACACGGAATGGCTGCCTATCTGACCTGCACAACCCAGTTAGTACTAAGTAATACGATACTCTTTGGTAAGACTGGTTGTCAGACTTTTGCTGATTACCTACAGCCGGGACCAGTGCACAAGTAATTTTCTATTTTTTAGTATTGTGTTATGGTTTGGATTGTTATAATATAATAGACATTTTATGTGATTATTATGTTATTTTGTTGATTACTCTGTTTATTGTGTGTTTTTAATTTTTATGATAAATTGTATTTGATGCTCTTTTATAATTTACTGAATGATTTGTGTTTTTAATTTTTTCAAAATCTGACATGTAATTTTTAATAATTAGTAATAAATAAACTAAACTAAACTAGTTCTTATCCTTAAAACCAGAGGCCCAAGTCCCAGTCTATTATAGCATGATTATGCCATAACAACAGCAAATTCCATTTTCGAGTTCCCATTTCCCTACACATCAAAAACAAAAGCAAAACCTACTTTTTCACACACGATCCAATTCGCTGACACATCCAGTCGCCTACATCCGCACCCGGGACTGTGCGAACGGAAATAACGCGCTTAATAGATTCGCTTCGGCTCACAACTGCGCTGACAACTGTATAATCTATTTATGAGGAATACTGCCCGACGCCACTGTTTTCGCGCTATGTGAGCCTATGTGCATAATGCATTGTGTATACGTATTTAAGAGTGTTAATACTCGCACAAATGTATCATGTTGTTTTGGTCCTTTTAGGCGGTTTATGAGAGAGACCGAATTTTCAAATTTATTTATTAATAAACAGATTGTCCAAGAACAGTTTGGACGGTGACTCTTCAAACTAGGCGGGTGGGTTCATTTAAATATATCAGGTGAACATTAACCACATACAAAATAAAACACATAATATTATTTATCAAAAAATCCCCTCTACGATTACACAATCGTCCCGGGTAGGCTTTAAAGTTTTAAGAGCTTCTTACGCTCTACGTAGGCTATTCGAGACAAACCACCAAAGGTGAGAAACAAACTGTGGGAAGAGATGCACCCACCTCTCGACTTCGTAAAAGCCCAGGAACATTGACTTCCGGGATATGATCTGCAGTGGCCTGTTTCGAAAGCACTTAACCGATTGCGTATTGGGGAATTAAAAATCGTTCCGACACGCAGTGTGAATGCAGTGCTCCCGACCAGATGATGTCCCACTTGCTGGAGTGTCCGAAGTGTTCCAACACCTGTACTTTAGAGGACCTAAAAGACGCCACAGACGCCACGATTAACGTGGCCACATTCTGGGCCCAAGAAATTTAAACAAGTCGTACCATCGACACGAAAGAAGTATAAACTGTAAAATAGTAGACTGCTGAGATAATGAAAAAATGATTTTTGTAAGAAAGATATTGTATAATGTAAGGATTAAGCTGGTTTTGGGTTAAACGTTAACTTAGGAAGTATCTTACGTCTGTCACTGAATAGGGACATTAGCATGATATGCTAAAAATGCTTCCTTTTTAACTGAGCCTAGTTTATCTAAAGCTCCTGTCTAGGAAGCTACAGCTCGTAAATGAAACGGCTTGACCGTAGAAGTGCCACGTAAAGTGGCAACATTGTAGCATTTTTAGCAGAAATTAAAAAATAAGCGAGTGCTCCTTTACTTGCACAATTATTGCAAGGTTTACTTCGTTTTTAAGTCAAGAGTCCCTTTGCGGCATTTAACTAATTTCTGTGTCAATTTAAGTAACTACCTCATTTTATTTTTGATTTTCAGGAGTCAGGGTTTCAAATGAAAATGTATAACTTTTTTCTTTGTGTCAATAAAATTATTTATTATTTATTATTATTTCCTTTATTCATTTTTTTACACATTCATTACATTTTTAAATATTTAACTATGAAACAATATAAAAAAACATTTAAAAATATAAAAAATAGTAGCCCACCGGTATCGGGAACAGGGTCCAAGCTACCGGCGGTCAGGGCTCCAGAGAGAGGAACCTCCTAACTATACGAGCCGTGTCCAGAAGTACCGCTTTCTGAATCAAGCCCTTGATCCAGCTGCCTAACGAGAGCCTCCTTAGATATTGGTCGAGGCTCTTGGCAATTAAGCCATGGGCTGACACGACTATTATTATTATTATTTTCGAGTAAAACCCATTCCTAATAACTTCTAATAAATTCCTAATTCCTTAATATCACTTTGAATACAGTCATTTGACATCAAATATTTTTTATTATTTTAGCTTTTATATTTTTTTTTCTCTAATCGCTGTGTTAACACCTAGTTTTATGTGCAAGTTGTGGTCTCCTGTAATTAAAGGAACACACTTAAAAGAACCTTTATATAACTATGACTTATATTGTATCTGTGTATCTTTTGTTGCAGATAGATAAATAAATAAATTTCAAATAAAGTTTGTAAGTTTAGGATTTCAGATACAGGCCATACAACAAAAAACCATAATTGTCATCTTCAGTTTGCACTTTTACCGGCACAAACCAATTCACCGCTTCAGTTCCCTTCTACTGTCCTCCGTTCATTGACAGCAATGGCGAATCTTTTAGAATAGAGTCGAGTTCGTGCGGTCATCTCCATAGTACACCTACTATCAAAAAATTATCTAGATAGTACGTACACATTCAAAAAGCATCCCATTGAAACTATATGATCTAACGGTCAATACAGCCGCGCAATTTAACCCTAAACTAATACCTGCACAATATTAACCTAGCTGCCTAATGTAATTTCAGCTGCCTAACCCGAAAGTTAGTATTAGTACACATTAACGTTTAAAATTATCGATGTTTCAAATATAATTTATGTGTAACAGTAACTACGGCCATTGATATTCAATGCGTTTAACCCGATAATGCGTTTAGCAGTTCAAATACACGTAACATTTAGTCCGTTTATGCTCAATTTACATTGCCACGAAATGGAATGGAACGAGAATGACACGACTTTTATAACGAAATCTTACACAGCATTTTGAACTTTAGTGAATGGTGGCGATATGACGGCAAACGACAGCGTTGCCATCACGGGCAAATCCTGGATGAGGCTGGCACAGGAGCGTGGAGCTTGGCACAAGCAAAGAGAGGCCTATACCCAGCAGTGCATGAAGTCGGGCTGGAAGATGATGATGATGATGAACGGTGGTGGCATAGTGGTAAAGGTCCCAAATAAGGCAAACATCGTGATGAAACCGGCATGTCCTGGAAACAAAAATTGCCCGACATGGTGATATCTACCAACCCGCACTGGGCCCGCGTGGTGGATTATATTCCAAGAAAAGCGAATACAACAGCTTTTACTGCATGAGGAGTTAGGTGAGGTGGTAGTTTGGGGTCATGAAGAACAGGGTGTAAAGCTCTTCAACCCCCATAGAAAAGGGAGGATCCTCCGACCAGACGGATGTTATGTCTGGTGGGCTACTGTGTAACGAAGAGAATAGAGACAAGCTTAAAAACAAGTCACGCGTCTTTAGGAGATTTCTTGTGTGTTTTCGGGAATTCCCGCAGTTAACTGCTCTTATCTACTTTATGCATTAATAAATTGATATAAAGTTCATTATGCTTTGTGAGATTTTGTCACAAAAATCCGCTTCCATTCTATTACGCGGCAATGTGAATTGAGTCTTATTAGAGAGCATTTTGTATGTTTATTTGTGTTAGTAATTAATTTATGTTATGGTTTAGAACGATTGTTTGTAAATAATTGAGCATTGGTTAGAATCTGATTACTAAATTAGTGTTATGTTAGCTATGTATTTAATTAAAATAATGTCCGGTTAGAGTGGAAACCGACATTATGCGAATTAGACTAAATTTTAAATGATTCGATGAGTTGGGCTGCAGTATTGCCTTTGTGTTTTAAGTAGGTACTATAATTATATTTATAATATTATTTTTCTTTTTATTTTAATTCCGTGCTCACGTACCTACTAACGATGAAGTTATGAAATAATTGCTATTCAAACAGAATCACTAAAAAGCTACGTCCAATTCAATAATAATTCACATCAACCTTATAATTATGTTTCAAGTGACTTTGGAAAAGTACATAGCTAGTTGAGCGTAACATAACTTAAGATAATTGTAAAGAACGTAGGTATCAAAAACAGAAAACTTCTTCTCCACCACTTTGCCGAACTTGGGAATCGAATCCAAATGTCATGATCCGCAATTGCACTCTCGATCACTATACTAATGAGGCACTTAAAGTAAACAAATGTAAAAACAACTTACATAATACATCACGGTGATTAACAAAACACTAGCCGAAACACCGAACGTACAGGTGAAAGCACTTACCTGAAAAAAAATAAACGTAAATTAAAAACTCGCTCAATCATCAATCAGTTAATGGTGTGCCGGCATTACACTGGCTGTATTATGATGATTTATATCAGCGCCAGTAATGGGTCCATTTGGGTATTTCGGTGCACTGTTTTCCAACTACCAACACTGTTTCACAATTTCCCCGTAATCAGGAGTAGCAATGTAGTTCTGTGCCGCTCTGTGTACAGCTTCAAGTTGTGTGTTGATCCTTTTTTTGTTGCATCTGTGTAATTTATGGAAGTGACACTATTCAAGTGTGGCTGTGTTTGTGTTTTGAGTAGGAGTAGCCAGAGAAAAATACACAAATGTGAATGGTTTTAATTACGAGAGAGAGAAATTCAACAACGATTCTGAACACGATCAGCGTTTAAACGTGTCAATATTCCGTAACAATGAAGACAGTGGCAGGTTCTTGAAAGTGCCTGCCAGGGCTGCGGGACTGTTCGAAAGAGATACCGCGACCCTGGAATACAAAGGGCAAAAGAAGGAACATGGATGGTTTTTAGTCAGTACAAGTCTGACACTCCCTTCCGCTCCGCCCTGAGCGGGAGGAGTCATTTGATGATTTCACATCCCAAAAAAAAAAGAAGTTTCTTGAAAGTAGTTTAAATGTGCTGATAGCATCCTGTTTCACTGATGAAATCGACACAGGGCTGATTTCATAATTACATTATGACTTCATCATTATATTGAGTTTTTATGACATTAAAAAAGACTTTCCTATAAGACTAAAAGCACTTGAAGTTAACGATTTAAGGACCATACTATTTATAACTTATTTAACTTAACCCTTAAATGGTCGCGTGGGGCGTTATACACCCCAGCGCATCCTTAAAGGCTTAGAACTTTATAAATTCTGAATTTTGAGCACTGAAGTTCCCGTTAGCTTCATAAAAACACTTGTCCTTTATGATCAAGTATCAAGCAGAATCGTGATTTTGCATGTATTGCGTATTTGATTTATATGATCGGCGTTTCACGCACCCCACGTGACCGTTTACGTAACGTTTTAGGCGCGCCCAATTAGAGATTAAGTGGCATCTAAAATTATACAAGTTTCATAAAATAAGAAACATTCAACACATTCAAAAAGACAAACAGAAAACTCCAAAACTCACTAAAAGTGTGAAATCATAACTCTAAACGCCCGACCTACAAGCTTCACTATTCACATCACCTAAATTGTGGCAACAAATACCACTTATCAAAAGCCCAAATCAAAAATCTAGAAAACGTTGTTTCAACCATACTGTTATTAGTATAAAGATATTTAGCTTTACTGACGTGGCGTCTAATACAAGACTCATAGAAAAAACAAATTTCAAACGGTGTGTGACCAACAAAAAACAAATAAAACTCCCTAACACCAGTGTTGCTAGCCATAATAAATTCCAAACGCCACCACCTCACTAATCACATCACCAAAACAATGGCAACACTACAAATTCGCAATGAAAGCCGACAACGAGCAAAGAATTGCGTGCGGGCCTCTGATTGAGCCGAATTATGTTTTGAGGAATACTATTGCATTAGTTAATGCACGGTGAGGTATGAAAAACGGGACATGGATGTAGAAAGATTAGAATGGAAGTGAAAGATTTAGTTTTCACAATATGACGAAGGTGCTAGAAACTGACTGAAATGACTGTGACGACTAAAACAAATTGATTTTCTTATAAATGGTTTTTATATGCATGTGATCGTCATGCAAAATGCATGTTACGATTGCCAATGCAGCAGAACTCATTGCTGTCAAAAAAAGTTTTTATATTAAACCTAGCATCTGGTTTTTTCATTTCTTAGTTTAGTCAAATTGCACGTGGATTCATCGCTTCAAAGTTGTTGACTAGTGATAACTTGTATTTGAGTACCTATACAAAATTAGGATTGCCAATGCAAGAGAATTAAATATTTTCATTTTTTTTAAGTTTTCATCATACTGTCATTTGTTGTGTAATTTCACGAGTATGGTCTCATCAATTAGTTGAATGGTGTCTACCAATAGATAACATTACGACACAAGTATTTTGTTTCGAAATAAATGACGTTTTAGTTTAAGATGAAGAGCCACACATCGCTACGAATTCCACTCCACACACCTATCCAAATTAAAACCATTATCTCTTCCAGTGCACATCTAGATCTTCGTCCGGCGCATTAGCCGCGCGGTGAATAATGTTCAGTTTGGTCGAAAATTTTCAGATTTCGTGTAATTGTGATTTAGTGCAGCATTAGAGTTTGATACGCGATAAACTTATCGGCCGAAATACTGGCTTTAGAGGCGCGCTTACAACGTGTTTTAGGAATCTAGTAATTTTGCTGTTCAATTGTTTTTGCGGTTGAAATGTTACCAAATTGTGAATGGATTTTAGATTTACTTTGTTAGGAATCCCAGTGTTTAATGGCGTTTCACTACCGCTGGATTGGTTCCTGTTAACTCAGGTTAGTTAACCGTAATCAACCCAGTGGCAGGGAATGTTGTGCAAGTAATCTTTTGTTGAATTTGAATTTATTTAAAAGTTAGTAGGTGCCTGTCCGTATAGTAAAACTATATTTTTTACGAATGCTAACTCTGGTCGTAAAGATGACTTTAGTACTTTGACTTTTTCTTTAAAACTCATGAAAATGTTGGAACTTTGACCACTGCTCCGTAACTAGAAGCTTCCCAGGTATGGTCTACAATAAAAAAAAAAATTGCTACGACGGGGAGAATAAGTGCCTTTCGGCTTCGTTAAGGGTCTTGTTACACCCTTTATAGTATAGTCCAGAAAATTAATAGATTAGACCAACCTTCCTTCCTCTAGTGTAGTGTAAAAGTTGGTTTTAGATAGCACGTTAGAACAATACTTTAGCTTAAAATAACATCACGCCTGTAATCCCCGAAGGATTAGGCAGAGGTTTTTCTAATAGAACACCCACATTACGCCAGACATATTTTAGTCTCATGTAATAGGGGTCTAGCTTATTGCCATCAACCGGGCGCAAATCCAAACGTCTTGGCTGCTACTGAGAAATTTCTAATGGAAAAACCCAATAACACTTTGCCCGACCTGGGAACCCAGGACCATAGGATCAGCATTCGCGATTGCAACCACCAGACCAGCGAAACAGTCAATGCCTTAGCGGTGTTCATTTTCTGAAATGATCAGCACACCAAGTTGTAGACGTTAATTTTAAATAGGTACATTGCTATTTCAACATTGCTTCTTAATTCAGTTTACCAGTTTAACATTGAAAAGTTGTTGTAATAAAGTTCGCGTGAGCTCATATCTCATTATGGGTTCAAACACACAATAAATCATACTTATTACGTCAGGCGTCGACTGAACACCATATTAACTAACGCTTATCATTTACCTGTGGAAAGTAATTACATTAAAATTTTTACACGTTATTATGAAAACGGCCTCCATAACTTTTTTCACTAATTCGAGTGTGCTAGGAATTTAACAGAGTATTCTTTCGACGTATATTTTAAGTTGAATCGCTTCGAACGTTTCATTGTTTTCAAGGAGATGAATGGTCAATATTAAAGGCACCAAAAATAATGTGGTCCAGGTAAGCAGGCTTTAATAATGAATCTTAAACCAATCTAATTTTCATAAAATCAAACGATCCCTTTTTAAAATAAAAACCACAATTTCATATTTTGTATGTTCAGAAAAAACTGCAAAGTAAAACATTATTATTCTTTACTTCAAAACCAGAATCGAAACATATTATTCCTTTAATATTAATTTGCTTAAAGCCGACAGAAACATTGAAACATTGCTGGTAAATATAATATTAAACGTTAAATGTTCTGTAATGGCAATCACAAACAAAATGGTCACTGTGTATATTGTTCTGGCCTCAGAAATGTATATTTAATGACAATTATGGGGAGAATTAAAATAATAAAGACCGGTGATCTGAAATACGCGAAAAATCCCGCGCGAGCACACGAATGTGGAAGTTTATTTCGAAATGTTGCCAATTACTGTGTCTGCGTTTCTGCCAACTGAAATTGTTACTCAGTGTTTACTGTAGGTATCGATTAAATATTAAGTTGATATGGGCAAAATAACGTGAATCGATCAAGTTATTTTCTTACGCTCCAAAAATCAATAGAACTACTTTAAGTCAATGCATTTATTTAAACCACCAATCTTTTACAGGAACTTTCCAGTTGACGCAAGGAGGTTCTCAAAAAAAAATTGAAGCTATGCCGTTCCACAGCCTCTATCCTCTTTAAACTCATTTTAAACATCTGAACAAAAAAAAATCTTTCAAGCGATATTGTATGTTACTAACCCGATACACAGTTCAATGGAACGCAAATAAATTCTATTAATACAAACTGAACGTAATATAAGTAAAGAGAAATGAGATCACGACCGCATTTCAACGGTCAGTCAAACTTTTATGATTTCTTATGTAAGTAACGCGTTTCTATTGAAAAACGTTGTTTCTAGGCAATATAAGACTAAGAAAAAAAGTCATTACTCTTAAATCTACTGGCTACACACTTCGCCAGTTTACGACTGTCAAAATTTCAATGACCTCCGAATAAGTCCGGTTACTCGAATAGTCCAAATTGAGAACTAAAACCATTAAAACCAACCCCAACCCCATTTAATATAAAATAAAAAAAAATATAACTTTAAAGTAAAGCAATAAACTGTTATAGTATAATATTACTGTTTTAGTTAAACATAATAGACAAATTATTCAAAGTTGTCAGATGGTTTAGATTCTATTAAGAGTCGCTTCGAAAAGATCAGTCATCGAATGAGATTTTAACACACGAAATAGTAAAATCACAATGTGTCATCTCTTATGTTTTTAATGCTGTCTCCTCATGGTCACTCCACACCCAATATAATATTCCAGCTGCATCACCACTATTACTTGAAATAACCCTTAAACAGCCGTGCATCATAGTAAACTCATATTAATACGATACGACGTCATACGATGGCGACTAGCAGACCGTCTCCTCGCGTTATATTGCAGTAAAATGTAAAATATTCACTGGAGGTCATCTCAAACAGGTTACGACATGGGCAGAAGACTGTTTTGCAAGTAATTGCTTGATGTAATATGGACGGACGGCAATGTGGTGGACATTAAAAGTATCATCGTTAAAGCAATTTTATTGGGCAGAATATTTTGTTGGTGACTTTTATTTTTTGAAATTTTACAGACTGGACAGACGTTAAGTCTGTGTCATTATGGTTTTAGTATTTTTGTATTCATTGTAAGGGGTCAAACGACTTGACAATATTTATTAACTATGTCTTAGACAAAGACAAACTGACTGAGTAATTTGTCAGAAGCTTTGGCAGCTTGGCTTGTCTGCTAATAATAATAAAGTGTGGTCACCAATAGTATGCCAAGTGTGACAATTAAGCCAATTACAACTTTAGTCGTCAACTTTTACGGTATATTTTAGAAGCCCATGTGCTTTAGTTGACGCTTACGAACTAATATGCTAAGCCAATATTACAACCAGTCTATAACTTTCCTACTGATGACCCTCGGGCTTGCCTGTGAGAGCTACAGTAACAATCCACGACACGGGCCCCGTACTAAACCAGAATAGGTGATGACCAGTAGGTTAACGCCGCACTCAGTTTAGTTAAATTGATCACAACGTCTAAAATTATCAAAAAAATTAATAACAAAAACAACAATCAATATCGGGAGGTCAAAATTATGAACAATCACGGAAGATACCCCGTAAGTGACAGTATAAATTTATTTTCAAACATATTCTCTATCAACTGCCTCGTTGGTCTAGTGGTCGCAAGCGCGACTGCTGAGCATGATGTCCTGGGTTCGATTCCCGCGTCGGACCAAATGTTATTGGGGTTTTCCATCAGGAATTACGCAGTAGCAGTAGGTTGATGGCAAGCTCGCCCCCTTACATGGGCCTTAAACATAACTGGCAAAATGTTGGTTTTCTTGTTAGGTACATTTCTGCCTTTCGGAGATAACAAGGCTTGATGTTATGTTATGTATTCTCTAGCAAACCTTTTAAAACATTTACAAACTACATGTAAAACAAAGACACCTAATTAAAAGCTACCCCAACCTTAACATCTGCCCATACACCCACTACAAACTAACGTGAAATCTCAAAATACATTGCCGTAGCAAGCCTACGCTCCTACACAACATGCAACGTAATTACGCCACGTTGTTGACCCACACTAACGAAGGATTACCGTACACAAGTCCTAACTTGAGACATTTGCAACATAAATGAGATAGGAAGCTCTTCTTTGAAAGGCGAACGACGCCGGCTAAGATGAAGTTGAATCCTCTTGAGCTACGAATAGAAATAACATGTTAAAGAAGACCGGGGTGCAAGTAGTGGTGGGTGTAGCGAGTTGTGAATACCTTTGGCGAATCGTTTTTTAATTATGATTAAGTTTTGCTCTAATGAGCGATATACTGAAATCTCCGTTCATATAATCTTGTTAGTCACTAGTGAAAAAAACACTAATCCATTAAATGGATGAGGTAGAAAACTAGTACTAAAAGCTTGAAACTATACATTTATTTCGACTTTTAAAACCCATTTCTCTAAGTTCTGAGCTCTTAAAACTCACAACAATAACTGGTTTAGAAGTAGAGCCATAATACTGGCGATTCCCAAAGGATTGAGAAAAGGCAGAGATGTACTAGGCCTCGCTTCTCGTGTATAGGACAGTATTAAGTTTCTTAATGCTTTACAACAAGTTTGTAGTTGGTTTCTGGTTAAAAGAAGAATATCCTTGTTGGGCAATAAACATATTTCTGCCTCGAAATAAACTTTTAATTGAAACTGATATAAAAAAAAAACTTACAGTTACATTTAAGTTCCAATTTGTCTGAACATCCGTATTCTGAATTACACTTTATCGAGTGAATAAAGAATTCATTTTCCAAAAATAATGCGTCTATATTTCAAACAATATATTTCATTTTAAATCTGTGAACGATCTCGTATTTACGGCATTCGCACGGACGCCAGATGGATGTTATGAATGTACCAATAATTTTTAAAATGTGAGAGAATGTGCTGATGGAATAACTATTGATATTGGTTTGATTTCTCGTAAAGTTGTTGGTAGTTCGGTAGTTTTGCTTTCAGGTAACAAGCATTATAAATTACTAGCACTTCGTCCGCGACTTCGATATAAATATAATTTATAGCCTATGTCACTTCCTGAATTTAGCTTTATATTGGTGAAAACTAGTTAAAATCGGTCCAGTAGTTTTTGAGTTTATTCGTTACAAACATCCAAAAATACAAATCTTTCCTCTTTATAAAATTTGTGGAGATAAACTTCCTCAAGACGTATTAAACCTAAATTCTTGATTGACTAAAGGTGTGGTCAATTAACTTTCAGTTAGCATAGCGTCTTATCTGCCGATAATTACGCGATCAAATATTGGCTAATATTTTCTATAAAAAGTATCATCGTAATTTTGATAAGATAAACACGCTGAAGTTTCGCCGTGTAATTTCGCCTGACGTATTACTAAACTAAAAACGAATAAAATACAGCGTAAATAATAATTGTAACTGATATTATCGATCTTTTAACTACCAACACTTAAATGAACGCTTGAATAGCACAGCACAGAGGAACTTAGTTAACCCATCGTTTTGCATTTAAATTACAATTGCATCGTCAAACAGTATACTCGATTACCAGCGTGGGTTCATTCACTATTCCAAATTGGAATTCGCATTTATTAATGGATTTCTAGTCGTATTGGTACATTTTGACACGAAGGTAATGTGTTACATTTAGTTTTCTACATGGAAAACTCAAATAAGGAAGCTATTATTAGTAGTGTAAGGTTCAAAGCTGTTCTAGCTAAGAGTTACTCGTTCATCACTTAATTTTTCAAAGCCTCTTCTGTGGGTTTGTTTGGGTAATATTTTCAGGTGAAACCAAAATCTTCGGGAAAGAAGCGTCTTTCTTTATCTATGTATGATTTGAAGCAACAGCTACTGATAGCAATCAGCTGCTGATAGCAATCAGACAGATTGAAATTGTCGCTTCAAATCACACATAGATCTATCATCGGATGAACAGAGGTACGGCGAAGCGTCACCGCTACATGGTTGAAGTTCCACGAACCCGAACAAAGCGCTATGCTTCCACATTTACTGTGCGAACCGCCAGTCTGCGGGATTCACTGCTGGCTTCTCTGTTCCCTGATCATTATAATCTGGAACTTTTCAAGGTTCAAGTGATTCGGTTTCTTCTAGGCAAGCGTGCTCCACCCTAGGCCGCATCATTGCCTCACATCAGGCGAGTTGCTGCCAAACGCAAACCTATGTAGTATAAAAAATTGATACCTTTATGACTCCCATGAAGCATCCCAGAAGTGTTAAAAATAAGTTGCAGAAGTAAGACAAAGGCAACCAATCTGTGCAAGTAAAATCCACCGGTATGTGTGTATCCGTTTTCCCACCCAATTTAAAGCATAAACTACCCAACTGCATCCCCATAAAACATGACCCAATGATAAATGCAATCGAAAAACGCCATATTCATTATATCTTGCTTACGGAAACAATTATAGGGAGCAGCTGGTTCTCCAATAACTCATCGGATTTAAGCTGCGGTGTGACTTGCATGCGATTCTTTTTGTGTCTGGCTTTAAAGTGCATATTTGCATCTAAAATACTCGTTTAGTGTGTGATTTACATTGTTTTGGTCCTAGGAGGCTGTTTATGGTAGCTAGGAGACATCGCATAAACGGTTTCATTCTCATTTATCTTGGCTGAGATTGAGATACAGCATCTAAAATATCGTAAATAAATCACAACCGTAATACTTTTAGAAGAGATGTTCAATTCATTTACGATCATTTGCATGTCTTGAAATAAAGATGAAATAAGAGAACCTATAGAAATAATGAGACCTAAAGTTCATTCAGGACAACCTGAGAGCGTAGAATAATGTCAATCGACGAAATTCAATAGTATTGTAGATTTTAGGAACAATATTTATGTCAATCCAATACATTTTTTACTTTTCATTGTTATCGCTAAAAATGTCACTTTATCTAGACGTTGTGGTAAGTAATCGCTACAGATATACTGGGTCATATTTATTTTGTTGCATGAGCTACTGTTTGCGCATACCTCATACCAATCAATCGACACTGGACCTGGACCGTTATTTTTTTAACAACACCATTAAACACAATTCTCACAACAACATCTTACCCCACGCTTAGTAACAATTACGTAAACGTATACCAGCTCGTACATGGTTAAACGGGTACTTATGTACTGATCCGACCCTCAGGAAAGTTCCAAGGGATCGCACCCAACTTCATTATGAATTTATATTCACTCAATAGCTCTTACTTTTGGGACTGAGCTGTACTTTGTCAATCCCCGAAATGTTTCCGAACAAGAGAAGGTTTTGGGTTCCAGGATTTGGAGGTACAAGTTGGGGACAGTTCGTGTATTAAGGGCAGAACTAAATTGTGCTATTGTATTTGGATACAAGAACACATCGAATAGGTACTTGCCGAAATGGTTGGTTGTTAAGATAAATAAATTTGTAGTCATACAAAAAAGAAATGCGTAAGTAAAAGCTTTGTTTTCTACCTTTTTAAGTCATCAAGACTTCAAAACTGACAGCAGGTTAGGACGTAGGATAGTTTTATCACTGTAGTATGTTAATGTGGAACAATTTCAAACTACAATGTGGACTAAGCCGCATGCCAAAGCTATTACTTTGTGTAGTAGTCCTCAGATAGTTAATAATTCAAAGTATATATTTCTTTGCACACATAGAAAAACATAACTTACAGTTAGATTCTCATATCGGTTATGGTTTATATGTTGATCACATGAGCATTCATAAAATTATTATCATACTATGTCTTTTGAAACGAAGCTCGAATCGTAAATCCAATAATATTCGATCTCCTTCTCCTCCAAAAGCCCAACAAATCCGTAGAAACAAAACGTCTTAAATTATAAATGATATTATACAAAGAGTCTCAGAAAAAATACACGTAATTCCTTTACTTACGTTTGAGATACGCAACAAAATCGCCTCGAACAATTTAAAAATACTAACGTATTTTCTCAAAGTATTCCTATTATTTGGTTTTGATGTAAATTTTACAAGTGTTGTTCTTTTTTCTGTATCGTCTTAATGCCTTTAGATGTTTATAAACCGAAAAATTAAAGGAAAAATGTTGCTCTCTTGTATTTTGTTTCTCTTTGATTCTGATATCTGCATGCCTGTAGGCGTTTTCTTTTCAGAAGATTACTTGCTTGAGGATAATTACAGATGCGGGTTTTTAAGTTATTATAAAAATAAATTAATTTCGGTCTTGTACTTTTTTTTAAGTAGTAGTGCTTTAAAAATTGTACATGCTAGAACTAATTGAATCATGAAAGTATTTCGTTTTTAATCTTGAGTTCAACATGCCACGATGAAATAAATGAGACACATTAATTATGTAAAACGCAGTCTAAACTTCCACAACGAAGTTTTATCCTTGTCAACTAAACCCTTTGCCTGCCGCATCACGCTAAAAACTTGCAAGACTGAAACTCCTAAAACTTTTTTCCCCAAATTAATATTTCGTGAGCACATCAAAACGGTTCCTTTAAATGGCCCCTCGAGGTTACTGAATAAGTGACCATCAGTTAAACAAGTTTTTTCTCAAACTGATGAAATTTTAATATTTTGCTGTCGCAGTCTTATTGCGACATCACCAAGGCAAAGATGGATGGATTGTGTGGAGGATGATATGGCTACAAAAGAGGTGTCTGACGAGATGACGAGTTATAGAGAAGAATAGAAGAAGAAGGCATGCTGCGCCATAAGGTCAAGATCTGTGACAGAATTGTTATTGGTGATACACTGATATTTGTGTTAGACAAAGTAAAATTAGTGCTAATAGGGCTTTACTTTTACTGACATGGTTTTGCGCATAGAATTGTAATTATAATTCCAGAAAATCTTTAAAATATTTGTATGTAATCATTTTTTTACGATGTTTATCAAAATATTATTTGCGGGGTCATAGTGGTCATGGATTCTCATAAAATTAAATATTAATAGCGTAAACCAATAAAATGAAATTACAATAATAAGCCACTTAACTATGAATCGAAAATTAAAATGGTTTATCCCATGCTCAAACGTCATAAATTGATTTAAATGTTTTGATTCATTGAAACATACCGCGAGAAATGTGTCGTGCCCACGTATACGACTCAAAACAATTATATTTTAATTCAACATTTATTTGTTTATTGGTCGAGTGGTATGTAAATTATGCAAGCTTGTGACCGTAATGAAACAATTAAAAACATTATTATACAATTAAAAATATACGTTCATGAAATCATGTTTCATATTATTTTTGAATGACAGCATGCAATATAATTGTTATTCCATAATTGTTACTTTACATGCAAACGTAGGTACTCCCAGAATTTAAAATAACCTTACAACCATTAGTAAGAACAAAACACCTAAAGTCCCTTCGCTAATATATAAGCTGTAATATAGGTGTGAAGAAAAGTGGTTGAACCATAAAACTCTGATTGCCCCCAGACAGGAACCACCCTAAAAACCGTTCGTCACCCAAAATTATAGAAACAAATAGGAAACTGAACCCTTCATTTAGTTGTCCATATTTCGCACCCGCCTATCACAGCGGTTAGCCAAGCGCCCTATTTCTAACACTAAATTATTCATTGCCTCGAAGCCTCCGCTAAGTACCTACCGTCCCATCGGCAGGCGTGGGGTTGGGTCTCACCTTGGTATAGACCGTCGTTTTCTTATTGTTGTCATTAAAATAGTGTGAAAATTGGCCCTTTTATAATCGATATTGGAAAATTTCAGACGCTCTTTTCACGTTAAGAGTATAAGATATTTTTTAGGGTTCCGTACCCAAAGGGTAAAACGGGACCCTATTACTAAGACTCCGCTGTCTGTCTGTCTGTCTGTCTGTCTGTCTCCAGGCTGTATCTCATAAACCGTGATAGCTAGAAAGCTGAAATTTTCACAAATGATGTATTACTATTGCCGCTATAACAACAAATACTAAAAATTAAAAAAAAAAATATTAAGGGGGCTCCCATACAACAGATATGACTTTTTTTGCCGTTTTTTATAGATAATGGTACGGAACCCTTCGTGCGCGAGTCCGACTCGCACTTGGCCGGTTTTTTCCATTGTATGGAAGTGTACTAAACTGAGCTGCAAATATATACGAGCATGTATTCGTCACGTCGTTTCATATACATGCAGTCTTTGGTTTTTTATTGAACACACAAAAAATATTTTTTTCATTAAGTTTTCGTCCCAAACAGGAAAAGATGGAAGAATATACAGGTCCCTATCCCTGTAAATTTTTTCATCATCATTTCATCTGAACCGGTAGGGTATAAAATCTTATTAAATCCAAGAGAGTTTATAAGGTGTGAGTAGGTAGGTTCATGGTAAAGTAAGATTCCTCATAATGACGGGAACGGAAAAATAATTTGTCTACGAAGCATCTTACACCAATTTAGGTCAGTAAAACTGGTACGGACGAATTGTGGACGTGACTTCGGACATGGACACGATCAAATACTGCCCAAAGTATGGTATCCATGCCTGGAACCGCATCCGCAATTTGTCCGTACTGATTTTATTTCCTTGAAAGATCTTCACTTTCAAAAGTTTCAAGAAACTATAAGTTCTACCCACAAGACAGACGTCGGCCCTCTATGTAAACAGTACAGTCAAGAACTAACGTGTCGACTACAAAACCGCATGTGGTTAAATTCAGCAACTGAAGCCAAGGCATTTTGAGGTTGGCTGTTGGTGATGGTCGCAAACATTCCAACGGCAAACATTGCGTTGGTGATAAGTAGGCCAACACTGCAATATACACGTTCTAGTTTTATGTTGTTCTAATATTGTTGGGACAGTATTCTTAGTTTTGTATCCATATTAGTTACATAACAAACGTTGGGGGATAATGCCATTAATCCACGGGGGTTAAGGGTATGACCGCTGTAACTTGTATGGATAACCTTTGGTCAACCTTCTGATACAATAAACTCAAAGCTGGTTTATTTACGTAAAAGAATCGAAAATATAGTTTTCTCACGGAAATATTTTGCAACTGTACTAGTATAGCGTGATCAATATATTCATTCTTTGGAGTATGATTAGATACCTTCTACATCCATTGAATAACAAAGGTGGTGGTTATCCACAGAAGGCTGTGGCAGACTGGATACGGAAAGCGAAGGACAGGGTGTTGGGTTGCAGTTATAGAGAGGCCTATTACCAGCAGAGGACTGCAATAGGCTGAGTTTTGTTGTGAGATACCAACTAATAAGGCCTTTTCTCAATAATGATGCGAAAAAACGCTATACCTATAAGGGTAATTCAACCCAAAAACAAACAATAAAATACTTTAACTAGCGATGAAACTAGCATCACAATCCACCCAATAGTTTCCAAACTGTTGGAGCTTGAAACAGATAGACGTGATTAGGGACTTCTTTTCATAATATGTAGTGATTACAGCGAAGAGGAAATTGCTTCTCAAACACACGCTGGTTAAGTGTGTTAGGAGTTTTACCCCTTGGCACGAGCTACACCAGTGCACTCATAAAATGTAGGGACGTGTCGCGTGACGCAAGTTGCATCGCCCGAGGCCGTGAATTGGCTCTTAGAAGCGACACTTAGTTTACTCTTCTTGGTTCAGCTGGAGTTGTAAAGATACTTCTTCTTCGTCGTTAAAACATTAAGAACTGGTGAAGGACGGTGTTTTACTGTTTTACCTAATTTTGATGACCAAAAAGTAGGTACTGATGTTCACCCTAATTTGAATGATTGATAAGTGACTAACGCCCAGTATCCAGATGCACCAGATACACGGGAAGGAACGGCGACGCCCAAACCGGTACCACGTATTCAGTACTTCGTTCTGACCCCCCACTCCCCACATAGAAATGTTTCATAGGCAACTTTTAAAAAATCTGCTGTTTCCTACAAAAGTGATATACCTACTGGTGAAAATGTATGGGAACAAATTATTTTTTATTCACTTTAGACTAATGTACTAAATACGTCGTAACCGTCGAGCATCGATGTCCCTCCACCCTGTATTCTTAAATGTTACTACTCGTGGACGCTATTTTAATCTTTTTAGTATTGAAGACTACAGTTAAAGATTTAATTGCTTTTGTGTCTCGCTACTTAAACACTATTAGCTTTATTTGAAGCAATAATTATTCTTTGACAGTGACTTGAACCATACGGTTTTGTCGTGAACTATTTTTTGTTTTATTGGCCCTAAAAGTAATTGCTCCATGAAAAATACTTGTTCTTCAGCTTCATCCGGTTAGACTGGAAGCCGGCGCCAAAATAATTGGAAAAAGGCAAGCAGATCAGTATTTGCCATCCATTGATGTCTAAAAACCACGCTCAGTCAGAAAGCTATTTGAGAAGCAAATAGTACGAGGTACTACAGAGTTCGCTGACGGACGACCACATTTCAACCTTATTACTTAGGGCATAAGGGTGAAAACTGGTGGACTGTCAGTGAAGTCTGTAGTACCTAGAGCAAATAAATCAAAAGAATAATAAATAAGAGCCAGTAAAAAGCAGAATATCGTCGAACACAAACAAACAGCGAGGGCTGATAAATATCAAACACTGTTTTTCCAATTTTTCAATCCCACATGAGAATAAACAAACAGTCGAAGAACTTTGACCTTTAAAACAAACTGACCTTTATGTAGACCAAACAGCACGCAATGATAATCAGAATACCCAATACATAGTCATTACACAGAATAACACAGAAGGCCTGTTCTAAAGAGACTTCTGACTTCTCAGAGTGGTCAGTAATACACAGTAACAATTGACCTAATTTAAAAAAAATATGAGCTTTACACATCATTTTTGTATTTGAAAACCTGTTTTCAAAACAAACGTCACTCTTATAATTTATACATCGAGCAAAAAGTACAGTGGACTACTAGCCTACGAAAACTTTGGGGGTAGACCGATTTGTCTGCTCATAAACAACTTCAGTTTATCCGTGATCATGGTGCTTGCAACAGCGCCGAAATATCAGGAACTCAAAACAAACAGTGGACATGGTAAATATCCCGTTTCTAGTGTTAATTATTACGAAAACTTTGTTTCGTTTTTGGACTTTGTCACAGTATCTCGTCTCACGTTTTTCACGTAGTCTTTTGTATCGTATAATGAGAAGGTTTTTAGCACAGAGCACGGAATTGCGCCTGTAAACGCTGAACAATGAGAGCGTTTAGAGGCGGCAATACTACCAAAATTCGCGACGCCAAAAGTGCGTTCGGCGCACAATTTCTGTCTCAGAACCCGTGAGTTAGCCAACACGCTTGCTTTGGAAAGGAACGTTTTGACAATAGGCGTCACAAAGGCGTCTCCGTTTTTGTGGTTTTAAATATTTTCTAATTTTATTAATTGTTGTGTTCAACCATCATTTCAAATGCTAGTAATACGTCAAGTGTGTCTATATGTGTTGACCTTCTGAGCTATATTCTATGCTCAATCCAATAAAGATTTCATTGAATAAATAATGAGGATCTAATTCAATTTTCTGGTCCATACACTCGTATTTGGATTTAGGACGCGTGAGATAAGGTTTGGGTACTGAAGTTTCTTTATTAAGGCTTTTGTTAGCTTAATTGATGTTTGTTTAGTTTAATGGAGAGGATGTTTCCTACGTGTTAATAATAAATGCTGTAATAAAAGGGTTGTCTAATTATTGTTCATTATAATACAATTAAAAGATAATGTTGGCAGATAAGGGGTGGTGTGTAGACCTGGATGCATACCGCGAGGGTTGCCTCGAGGTGACGTGGGACAAGAGCTTTTGGAAAAACTTGGGAGGCGGGGACTTTCCCCAGCAGTGGCATAGTAAGTGTAAGACAAAAAAAAATAACCGAGATTTAAAGTACTTTAAAGACATTATAAAATAGAATAGCAATGAAAATGAGCTTTGCATTCTTTATCATTAGATCCAAGTTATAAAACAAATCACAAATACAGCCAAGATTTACACACGGTAACACTTTTAGCCAATTAGATCTAAGGAATAGCTCTCGATATTCCTTAGAATTAATTAACTGTTAGGTCTACCGACGTCTAACGAGCGGTCTAACCTCAAGATATCCGTATTTCTTAGCTAATAATCTGTGGAAATGGCAGTCGCTCCTTGTAAAATACTAACAATGTTTAGTCGCCATCTTGTTTAATTGAAAGCAAACCCTAAAGACTAAGTTTTTTAAAAAAAATAGATTCTTACAAATAATATAAAAATATGTAATAGACTCGCAACGGGAGAAAAACTTGAGTTTATGTGTGCAAAATAAATCAAGAACTATTTCGCAAAAAAAGATGAAGTATTTTAAGTTTTTTTTTTATGATGCTTTAGTTTTTTATATAAAAAAAAAAAACTAAAATGATTGACTACTTAGGACTTTGCTTTTTGGCTAACAATTAAGCCATTATCATTAACACTAGAAACGGAATATTTACCATGTTTACTGTTTGTTTTGAGTTCCCGATATTTCGGCGTGCAAGCACCATGATCACGGATAAACTGAAGTTATTGCGGGTGGGTGTTTGTGAGCAGACAAATCATTCTACCCTAAATAATAAGACAAATGATAATAATAATGACGATAATGTTAGTGACCATGACAGTTGAAAAACTTAATTAAGCCATGTGTGAAATAGTATTAAAACACAGGAGACTTTCCTACCTCCACCCGGATACAAGCAGCTTTTCTCCTAGCATTCTAAAGAAACCGAAACCAATAGCCATTAAACCCCATAAAACAAATAAAAAAAAAAACTTTAAACATTCTAATAAACAATTTAAACATACACCAATGTGCTGTTTCTCTACTCAAAATGGGTACTTCGCTCATAAAGGGTACCAGATACGAAGTACGTTCGTACTTAAGCCTATTTAACATAAATAAATAATACTGGAAGCAGTTACGCCTGAATTATGTGTCCCGCAGTAATTTTTGTAGAACCTTAATTGAATAACGAAGTTGGTTCTCAGGCCGTCGAGCCTATATATGCTTGTGCTATGTTTGTGGGCTTTTTGTTCTAGCAAAAAGTTTGAGTGAAATGTCAAAAGTGCTTTTGGTAGGAGGAATAATGGTAGGACTTGCTTTTATATTATAAAAAGTTCTTATGATAAATACAGCTCGCTGATTTTCTTGTTCAGTGTCTAGTTACTTCATCAAAACTTATAATTCATTCATTATTTCACTGACAGACAATACATACTTTGTGCAAAATGTAGTGCTTCTTGAGTTTAGTTGGATCAAGAAACACTACATTTTGCACAAAGTTCATTTAAATATATTACGTAGACAAACCTAAGAAAAGATTTTTGAACATTCATCCTTTAACGTGTGTATAGGAGACGAAAGTTTAAATGGAAATTCATTGTTTATGTCGATAGGAAATCCCGCTGAGGACATAGCTTGTTTTCTAAATGATGACTCGACAACACGGCCTAAGAATCACCTGACAACTGTACATCATCTGCCTAGCCTTTTCCAAACTACATTGGGGTCGGCTTCCAATCTAACCGGATGCAGCGAAATAGTATTTTACAAGGAGCGACTGCCTATCTGACCTCCACAACCCAGTTAGTACTGGGTAATACGATAGCCTTGGTCTAGGCTGTAACAAATCAAAGTCAAAAATGTACAAATGACAGCTGGGACTAACGGCTTAACGTGCTTTCCGAGGCACGGAGGAAACTTGGGATGTAATGGGTGGTCACCCATCCACGGACCAACCTAGGGACTTGCGGCTTAACGATCCGAGCGGCTGTTATTATTTAGCCACGAGCTCCTCACTTCACCAAACTGACAACAGGAATATTTATAATAGAGAATGTTCCCTTTCTTCAAAACAGTTACAGTAGCTGCTCCCCGCCAACAATCGGACCACCCCTATCAATTCCCCTGAGTCTCATAAAGGCGATGTCCACTCAGAAACTCATAACACAACGATTAGTATGCAACTATGCACGCTCTGTCTGTGACTCGAATTGATTACAGTACATTGTACAGTCAAATTCCAATAATTGCCAAGAAAGCTTTGAATAGCACAACGAAAATTCTTAGTAGGTACAGTACTTGTAACTGAAAACCTCTTCATATCATTTTCAGGACTTGAAACTAAAAAAAAACACGATATTCTGGAAAATGAAGATTTTACCCAGATTAAGTCTACGATATTAATTGTAGTGCAAAAAGCACTAAAATTAATAACGTGACGAAGAAAACATAGAATTTAGTACTGTACAGAGAATTTGAAAATATCAAATAGAGATGCAATCAGAGCTCTACCACTACAAGAACAGATGTATGAAAGTAGACGAAGTTAGTGTTTGTGATGACCCGCTTAGCTTTTTCTAACGCCTATATTAAAAAAGCCTTCTTTATCATCTTCATTCGTTTCGGTGGTATGTTCTATCATACCTATTATTTAGGGTTGCCATGGTTACCGCGGCGTCGGTAGCGTTTTTAAAGAAGTTTTCATTATTTCACTATGGAAAGAAGCAATTCCGTTACACTGGAAAATACCTTACCATTACTTGTCAGCCATGATACTGGCCAGAAAGAATGACCATAAGTTGACCGTATAACGTCACGGCCGCCGACAAGCCACAGAGGTGGCTAATGCACTCCGCTACTTCAAAGTTTTAACGATCTTTACTTAGAGCTAGGGTTGCTACAAAGAAATGAATTTGATTTTTAAAAAACCTGAAAAAAAAAACAAATAAATAGAAGAAAATTATAAACATGTCAAATAACAGCAAAAGCTCAAAATAATATTAAAACCCCCATGGTTTGAAAAAATATAGGAACCATTTTTATGGTTAACATGGTCAAACTATTATATATTATATTTATATTAATAAAAATGAATTGCTACATGAATGACGGAGCATCACTTGAGAACGGCTCTACAGATCTCGGGACGGTTATTAACAAAATCAAATATTCGCGAATGATTGCAGCTAGATTGTAGGCATGAAATTAAAAGATGTCTTAGATAATAAAGAATTTAGAAAAAAAAGAACTTGGGAAAAAAAATTGCCCACCCCTACTTAGAGTTAATACTGCTTTACAAAATGTTCACTAGCAAATGGTTCGTACGTTAAACTTGAAGCAAAAACAGCATTAGACTGAAAAAAGTAGGGAAAGCATTACTTGGTAGTTGGTAACATGGTGTACTTGTAGAATGCATTAGACTGGGCGTAGGTTGTCGCTTTAAGTGATATGTTGTGAGGGTTAATTTGTCTAGACTTTGAGGAGAGAATATTTTGCTGAAAACTGTTTTGTGGTTACTAAAAAGCGCTACATCGCTTTTGTTACGTATGACAAGAAAAACGGTGGCTATTATTGCCAATCTGAATTCACTGTTATCATTATTGTAATCGTTTATTTATTATTTGTTCGTTAAACAAATTATTGCTAGAAAATGAAAAGAGGAACAAATAAATCAAGCAAATCCACTTCAAATTCAAGCACCGTATGCAAAAATACACAAAAATACAATTTCATTCACAAGTGCCAAAAAGTCAGAACAACTCAATTTCTCAACAGCATACACTCTAAAAATAAACACGAATTTTAAACCTTCGAACAATCCCGAAGAATTCCAGAAGTATGTCCGAAGTCACGTGTTTGCAAGTAATTCAGTAGGCGCGGGAATACTTCGAGAACTTTCCTGTCTCTTTAGATAGGCAAACTTCGATTAGAAACTAAGCCTGGTGCTTCGGAGTTGGACAAGTGTAGTCCGACTCCATGTTGTAAAGAGTAATTGCATGTGACTTTTTTATAGTTGGCAACTTTGAAGCGGTTGCCAAAGTTTGTGCCAAAGGTGATACTTTTGGGAATTTGAAAGATGAGGTTATTGGGAAAAGTTTTGCTTACCTATTTTTAAAGCCTCTGGGCATTTTAAGAAAGTTTTCATGAATGTAGCAAGTTAATATAATATACATTATGGTCGGCCTATTACTACGTATATTTTCATTTCAATTGAAAACCATATCGAGACCTTAACAGCTTTCTTCCTTACATCATGACAATCTTTTAAACAAAAAGCAAAATCACGATCGCAATATTACGATAAATATTTTCACGTTTCAAAAGCCATTGCAATACATTTCGTGCTAACATTAGTTCAGTTCTACAGCCAATAACAGAAAACACGATACATTCATAAATATGATAACACAAGCATATTGCACCCATTCCAAAGTACTAACTTCAACAGTTCATGCTAGCAAAATACAGAATCCAGTACAAAGTGATAGGTATTCCTGTAATAAATTACATTAGAATATACAAGCTTCTCGTGGACTGAAACCAAACAGCCCAGCTGATTAATTACCCTGCTCGCCTCGGGCTAAAATAAAAAGATGTATAAACAAATACAGCGTGGTACTATCGATCTCCTTCCTTTCATTTATTCTAGAATATTTCTTCATTCTGATTTTGTTAATAAGTTTATTTAAGAACATTTTTCAGCTTCAGAAACCCAGTCAGGTGTATTTTTCTACCCTCTGCTCGTTCTTTCTCTTTTTGGCACGTTGGTCTAGTGGTAGCAAGCGCAAATGCTGAGCATGAAGTCCTGGTTTCAATACCCAGGTCGAGCAAAATGTTGTTGTCCATCAGAAATTTTTCAGTAGCAGCTACGGTGTCTGGCTTTGAGATATTGATACCGATTGATGATCACTAAACTCGGTCTTACACGGAGGACTTAAACATAACTTGATGGCACGGCTGGCGCAGTGGCTGAGGGATTATTGGGATTTTTTATTTTTTTTAGCTGCTGCACTGAATGTCGTGGGTTCGATTTCCGCACGAAAATAATTCAATAGCTGTTTCGGGTCTGGCTGTTTGTGTTAATATTTTTTTTCCTACTCTTCCCAAGTTTTGCGATAGCCCTGTTTCACAATTTCATATATAGGGAGACGCCATGCATTTGCTAATGAGAGCACAAACAGTTTCTTTAAGCAAACAGACCACAGCGAAACCCAGCCAAAGGCAACAAAGGCGAAGGAGATCAAAGTAATCTTTTGAGCCAACATACTGGTACACTGCCTACAGTATAAACCTATTGAACATCACAAGGAATACAATGCGAGTAATAAATACCGTCGAACATTCTAATCAGCTATAAACAAACCGAATTTATGCGAGGTTAAATGAATTTTGGTAGCAAAACTCCGACCCCGACATAGTTGGAAAAGGCTAGGCAGATGATGACCGTAGGACCCATCACGACATCGGAGTTTTGCTAGTTAATTTCTTATGACCCTGGATGCCCTCATCCCACTCACCTGTGCACGTAAATAAAGCTGTAACGAAATGGTAATCGAATCCCACATCGATTTCGTATAAATAAATTCGGTACATCGTAAATCTTAATAAAGTCTTTGGGACGCTCTTTCACGCTGAACATTAATACGGGACACAAACACATCAGACTTTGGTTTTAGGTTTGTACTGAGATTTCTTGCAACAATACTCACCACAGTTAAGGATTTTCTATTTGCTTAATTACAGAGCGCTTATTAAGTCTGTGGTAAATACTGATTTTATCTTTGTTTTCTTTTTTTTTGGATGTTTGATGTGATATGATTGTATAGTTTCGTGAAAACATTCAACAGTGAACTTTGTAGAATAATAAATAAAGTCCCTTATAAAAAAATAAAGACAAAAAAAAACTATTATTTTCTACTAGAGTTAGACACATAGTATTTGCACTTATATCTGTCTAACTGATATCAAAAATGATTAGGTAATATTCAGAGTACAACGGCAATAATAGCGCTAAACGCGATAGGATCTACCAAACAGCAATAAATAACAATTTTATTTTATTTATTATTGGACAACAGCTTCAATATGTTCACAAATAAAAATATCATACGTTCTTAATTATTAGCAAAATTGCAGCCCACTATTATATTGTCCACATGTTAACAAGATTGAAATTAGGTAAAAAGTGCCACTAGATTAGCATTACTCAAATAATTAATTATTATAAAAAAAAAACAACGGGTTGCACTCCGGGAGTGCCGGCAGAAGTGAAAACTTGAATATTAACGTTGTGCATTTTTGATATTTTGAAATGGTTAGGGAATAATTTTGCACGAATTGCTTTAATATATATATATATATATATTTATTTCAATCAACTCAAGTGGATCATACAAAATACATCACAATTAGTATATAATTATAGCAAAAACTAAAATTTTAAATCAAAATTAACTTAAATTCAAAAACAAAACCAAAATCACAACTAAAATAAAAATCAAAATTACAATTCAAATCAAATTCAAAATCAAAATCAAAGTCAACATCGAAATCGAATTAATTATCAATATAAAAGTACTATCATTTATGTGGTAAAATACAATATTCATTTATTGCGCTATCGGACACAAACATGACAATTTATATTACATTAAAAATTTAACACTTCAGAACTCCCTCCGTCTTACGCTTTTTCGATCAGGTCACGTGTCCTGACGCGAGTTTAAGATTTTATACCCATTACAGAAAAAGTGCTCAACGCCGCTAAAGAAGTCTTCACTTCAAAAAGTTATTAAAATACAATACAATTAATGAATTATTAAAAAAAATATTGGATTAAATTAAAATTAAAAACGTAGGAGTGTTCCTTATTTTCACTGATAAGAATTAAAATTAATTTATAATTAATTTTTGATCATTTCAGACCGTTGATTCTTTCTATTCATCTAAATAACAAGTAACTATATAAGATATTGTTGAATTAAAGCGAAGCCTAAATACTGATAAGAAGAAGGATTTAACAAAATTTGACGTCCAAAAGGTGAAAACTGAAAAGGGAGCCAAAAGTTTCAAGGTTCGGCATAATGAAGGCACGTGTATACTAAAATTGTAAAAGACAACTGCCATCCAAAACTGAGATCTAAATTAAGGGCGATATGAGTGAAAATGGAGTAAATGTTACAGTTTATAATGTCATTGCTCGCAGTCAGAACACATTATGTTATATTCAACCTAAACAAAGTGTTAATAAAAGTGATATTGGAATAATAACCCGGTTTGTTGTTTTTGATACTACTATAACCATGTATAAATTTATTTTTGTTTGTAAAGATAAGCTTGAAACTATACAAACGTAAGCAAATATGGTATTAAAAGTACCTTTTATGATACTATTTTTACTATTATTTTCGTAGAAGAGTATAAATTCATCTCTTAAGACACATCGCTCCAATATCCAGCTATAACAATGGTGCTTTGTCACCCGATATCTTTACGACTTCAGTCACCTTACGATTCAAAGTTCATTCGCGCTCATGCAGTGGCATTTATTATGACGTCGTCAATGTAGAACATTGAACCACCCCGATGGTACTCGAGATAAAATTAAAAATAGAGGTTTCAGCGTTTCATAATCGGTACATCTCGAGACTCGTTCGGATGGAATTTATAATGACACTTGGCATAAATTGAGGGCACCACTCGAACCCAAGGCTGTTTATGTGAGATAAAAGTATATGACAGTATCCCAGACCCATACTCGACTTGGAGAAATATGGAATATTTTGGGTTGCATCCCTATTTCTTGGGGAATCGGGTTACATAGATATCGGTAGGCGAGGAGCTAGTAAACTATGACAATTTATGCACGAATATGGACCTTTTGCCTCCATATATTAAGCCCAACTGTGTCTTCAAATACCGTTTATGAATCTCGTGTTGAAATCACTTGAGAAGTTGGTTTTATGATACCTTCATCAAGTCGGAGCTTAGAATTTATTATTATGGGCTCTTGATGTTGAAATCACATCTGCAGTGAGGGTTTTGTATCTTTGTGCTAAATTCGTACAAACATAGTTACATACATGTATACTGTATAGCCTCCGCCCTCATGCCATTAACGAGTAAGTATCAAATGTCTAAATACGAGAACATTTCTTTCTTTTTGACGCCCTTGTGTAAAAATGCTTTTATTTTCTTTTCTATTTTGCTAAGAAAAGCTACGCTGCTACAAGTTATGTTAGGAATTTTGAGGCCACGACCGTTTTGATGAAATGGTGTTACCTAATCTGCTTAAGTAATAGTGGTATTTAAGGCAAAGCAATTATTATTCTTATCTTATCATTTAATCAGAAGTAACATCATAATAGCTCTATTACACTTATAAATTATTACAATTTATCAATAAACGTCATCCGCTACTACCAATCGGGGGGACGTAGAAATGAAGCACAACACATTCACTATAATGACTGTTAATTAATGCCCATTAGTCACCCATGAAACATTACCATGATAATACATCCATTTCATCAAGTTATTAACACGTTAAAACTACCGACTGCAAAAAAGCCGATGGCACCCGAATTTCCCCGAACATGTAGATAAACACAGACGATGCCAGCCAAACACAAACAGAGACCGGCCAATTTTACTTAGTAGATAATCTGTAATTCGTGATTCAAATCCCCGGCGCGGTCGATGCGACACCGCGCCTTTCCGTTTAAATGGACAGAAAAAAGACGAGGTGTGGCCGATTCGACCGTCGGGAATCGGTTATGTAGTAAGCGGTCAGCGTGCCTCGGTAAGTAATGGTTGACTCAGCTAACGAGGAAAAAGTAAAAGTGCTGTGAGTAAACGCGTACTGCTGAAAGGGATGGAAGCGAAGCTGATGTAATTAAATAAAAGCGATTCGCTTTTATGGAAATGGTGTTGATTCTACTAGAGTTGAAATTGTATTAACTTGCGTTGTGTAATAGCAAGAAAAATTATTCTCGTGGAAATAATGAATGAAAAGAATTGTAGACTTTACGGTTCTTAAATCCTAAATAACTTTTATTCCTTTGTGAGTATCCTTTTCCCTCCCTCAATGAAATGACTTAATAATAAAAGTCACTTCTCCTAGACCTCAAAATCCTTTTCCAACTAACAAAAGAGTACATCCACACAAACTGTGACAATATTCATCACTTGGCCGCACTCCCCATTTGATCGACACCGCACAAAAGCCGCAACAATTTGTCGCTCCATATCACACCAGGCCTTTACATGTACATTCAGACTGCACTTTGCGGCGTTAGAAGGACAGAACACGCCATTGGGAATCCGCAAAGCTAAATTGGACTTGGGGACCGGTCACTTGCGTCGTTCCGATCGAGTTGTTTCTTTAACACAAGAAAATGCTTTAGATATAATCTTATGCCAGTAAAAAGATAACGAAGTAGAATAAGCCAATTTAACAAAACATTGTATTCTATAGTATCATCGTGAACATTTATTTCGGCGATTACTTTCGATGTGTTTATGGAAATGAGGGTATTTGTTATGGCAACGTTCCTGCAAGTATTGGATGCTTCTAAATTGAAATTCTGCGTGTGTAATTGAAAATTCTCAACGTTATTGCTGTTTACGTCATTGTGAGAGGATGTTAGTTTTATTGCTGAGTACTCTGTTATACAGTAATTAAATTACAGAATATAGCTTTATAACATTTGAATGTTTCATTTTCTGTTTTAAGATAAAACTAGCACGATGAAATGAGTGAATTGGTCTCACGGTCTTAGCCAGGCAAAGAATCATAAAGGTCCAAACGGGAATCGGTGAAACGACGTTGCGGCGATTCAAATAGGTCCACACAAAGCCTTGTATTTATCATCTGAAGCCTTGGTAACTACGTTGAAGCAGTCCCTCGTAAATATCATTACTCTTAAAAGCTATTTCAAGTACAAACTCCACAAACTTTTCTCTAATATCTCTATCAAAAACCTGTTTCAAAACTCCAACTCCACTAGAATTTTCTCTTTCATAATTGAAAACGGAACTGTTGGACAAGTTTTCTATACAATTCTCAGGAACATGCGCTCAGCGGACACACTCTGGGGGTTCGACACCGTAACTCTATACTTCGGAACGACTTGCAGATACAAATGTTCTGACGGCACCTCTACAGTACACTTTTCCTGTTTTACTATCCTATACTGTCCGATTCTCGATCTCCTTGCCTTCTTCTTCCAGAATCTTATTTCTACTTTCTTGCAATATCTTTTATTGAAATTTCGGTTCGAATGGTTCTATTCGTTGAATGAATTTTATTGGTGTTCTTTTCAATTGTCGTGAATTTATGAAATATTTTTATCACATTATTTATTTATTGAGTCGCACCTACCATGTCCATACCTAAGGTAGACTGCAAGAAATTTCCAAAAAGTCTGCTTTAATATAGTTTTTACTTACTGGTGAATAACTATTTATTTATGCTTCATTGTCTGGTTTTACAAATATCTACGGGACATTTTAAATGATCACATATTTTTATTTACTCAGCACAAAACCGGAATTTGTGCTGCGTGGGCATATCATGCTGTTACAATCAAATTGGCATTGCTCGCTGGGTAGGCAAATATGCAAATCGAGAATAACCTCTCATGATGACATTTTACATACAGTGGGACTCTTGTTTATTTTAATTCATTGTGATAGACTGAACATAAACCAATTTTTGGTCCATACAAAAAGTATGAGACGGAACACACGTGACTAAAAGAGTGATGACTATAAATGTTAATGAATGGAGAGGGAGAGAACGACTAAAGAAAAGATGGATGGATTGGATGAGGAATTATATGAAGTAAAAAGGAGTAAATGATAGCGTGACGATTGACAGGGGAGAATGGAAGATGAAATCGTGTTGTGCCGACCCCAAATAACATGAGACAAGGGCAGCAAGATGCTGATAAAAAATATAAGATACAACGATACATAGCCCAAAGCAAAAACATTCTACCCAGCAAACTCCTACCAACTTTCAAGATAAGTATTTCCATCTCCAAAAAACAAAAACTAAACAATATTCAAGTGTATACAATCCGCGATAGATAAGTTCCGAACAAAAAAATGATGCCTCTTGTAAGACGGCCCTTCCATCTGTAGTTTCCTAACATCTGGGTCCGGTGGGAGTAAATTGCACCCAAGGGATGTGTCGATTCAGTTATACTACATTTGTTGCTTACCCACTGGGATAAATAGGAAATGGCTTTTCACCCAGCTTTCACGGTATATCTATTGTGATATAAAAGTATCGGGTGATATAAATTTGGCCTATTTTTTTTAAACCTGCTTTGTTGTTACTTAGATGTTATTCTTACGTATTGGTCGTTATTATTTATGTTTTTGATACTTAAACCGTTTTTAAGCTAACTGAGATATTTAGAGTACTATATTGGGTTTACTAAACGGTTTTTTTTTCACATTAACAGTCCGGAATCAGGACTTGAGTTCGTTTAAAGATAATAAGCTTATGCCACATTACATTGGACTTAAACATAACTGGCGAAATGTGGATGTACCTTTGCTGCCTAACCTTTTAGGGTTTACAAGTGTGATGATATTATGAGATATTTGAGCTAACCGGAATTGTCTTAATGCATTGAAACCATTTCCGTTTAAACCTCTCAAACTTTGTTTATTAAACTTAATAAATCATAGCTGACTACAATAAGCTATATAATAAGTGCTGCCATTTGTGTTTGATTTGACATCATCTACAATTTTTGTTGCGGTTAGTTCTTCATTCGCTGATATATTATCGACTTTTACAATAGTAAAATGTAGATAACTGGTGTTTTGAATTTTGATACTAAAACCGATTTAAGGTGAATGAGATATTTGAGTACACGAGCAGTTCTTAAATGCATTGAAACTATTTTCATTTAAATCTTTTTAGCTAATAAATATCACCGCTAACCCCTACTTCCCAGTGTCTTTGTCAGTATTTGATCCATATAACATCTACAATTGCAGTCAATTCCTCCATCGCTGAAGTTTCTTTTGTTGGATGTTCATGTTTCAATGCAATGATGTCAGTATTGTGCTTTATTGCAATCTTCGGATCCAACAAGTACTGGCAAATGGTTGGAAAATAGTTTATTGAGCTTTCTTCCTTTTCAGAGTGAGTTCTCATTGATCCGATACTAATAGATACATTAATTTATAGGTAGGTAAGTAATCTTGAGACCTTTTTCAATTCATCAAGTTTTTCAATAGACATAATAAATTATTTATCTATACTAATATTATAAAGAGCTATAATTTTTTTGTAAGTTTGTATGTAGGGAGTAATATTTGGAACTACTGATCCGATTCTGAAAATTCGTTCACTAACGGGAAGTTAAATTATCCCTGAGTGTTTTAGGCTTCGTTTAATACGTTCCCGTAAGTTATTTTCCGTACATACATAACGGGCACGAATCCGCGAGCGAAATCTAGTATAACATATTACTTTTATTCGTGCTAACATATTAACGCCAATTAACATTTATACATCTTTTTTTCGTTCCTCGGCTCATTTAACACCTACTTACACGTCCTACGCACGCAAAAAATAAAACTTCCAAGGCAAAATTACCCAAATAAATGATAACACTAACATATAAATAGAAATAAGCCAATAATTCCTCTATTAAAGCAATAAAGATAGCACCACAATATTTTATGGCATTTTTACGTTCATCCCTGCCACAGTAGACATATTGGTATTGACATACAGCATTTCAACTAGAAAAAAACGTTCGGAATTGGCTCACACATTTTACGGCATTAACATTTTTAGGGTTCCGTACCCAAAGGGTAAAACGGGCCCCTATTACTAAGACCCCGCTCTCTGTCTGTCTGTCCGTCTATCACCAGGCTGTATCTCATGAAGCGTGATAGTTAGACAGTTGAAATTTTCACTGATGATGTATTTCTGTTGCTGCTATAACAAAAAATACTAAAAAACAGAATAAAAAATATTTAAGTGGGGCTCCCATACAACATGATGATTTTGCTTCAGGTAACAGGTAACTCGTAAGTAAACTGGGGTTGTCGCATTAAGACGTTACGATTTATGTGTGTATTACAGTATAACAACCCTAAGCCGCGCATTAGATTCCTCAAAAACGGCTTAGTTGGTTTACTGGTTACCCCTATTCTGTGTCCCCGCAGTTATAATATTTACATTTCATTTTATGGTATCATCCAAGTCGTAGACGGCACGTGTTTTTATATTTCCCCTCTAAACACCAGTTTTATATATTTGAACTTGAGGGAATAACGTCTTGTGCAGTGGACTTGAACTTTAGGTCTACGAAGACCTACAATATTATCTCGTGGCATACAATTATATGTATGCTGCGGTTGGGAACATAGATGTTAGAACTAGACTGTTGTTTTAGCCAGACCTTAATTTTACAATAAAACCCTGATACCATAACTACTACATATTAACCTCACCTAACCCAGATTTGCATCAATGCATCACGTTATTCATTTGTGGTTTCAAATTATCTGGAATATTTTCGTACCGGGTAAAACGGGGTGACTAAGAACGCAAAAAGTACTCTATTTTATTTACTTAGTTATACTTAATTGTTTAGAAACCTTGTTGGCAACATAACATAATTAATTCAACGTTAAAATCCCTTTAAAAGTTTTGTTTCGATTCACACCTTTTTTTTTTTTTTTGTGGGTGGGAAATCATCAAATGACCCCCCCCCCCCGCTCTGGGCGGAGCGGAAGGGAGTGTTAGACTCTTACTGACTAAAAACCACCCATGTTCCTTCTTTGGCCCTTTATGTTCCATGGCCGCGGTATCTCTTTCGAACAGTCCCGCATTCGATTCACCCCTGCGTGCCTATTCACCCCGTTTGACAACCAAATCCACTAAAATGACAATTATGTCTGGATTTCTTAAGTTTAGTTGGTAAAATCATTTAACATAACATAACATCACGCCATTAATCCCCGAAGGGTTGTACAGAGGTGTACCTAATAGTACACCCACATTTTAGTTACGTTTTAGTCCCATGCAATGGGGGGCGAGCCTATTGCCATCAACAGGGCACAATTCCAAACTCCGTGGCTGCTGCAGGGAAATACCTGATGGAAATACCAATAACACTTTGCCTGACCCGGTAATTGAACCCAAGAAAGACCTCATGCTCAGTAGTTTCCCAACCACTAGACCATCGACGCAGTAAAAAAAAACAAATTGAGCGATAATATTTTAAGTGTTGGATTAATGTGCTAGGCAATACAGAATGCATGAAATAATTGGGTAATTTATTAGACCTACTATTTTTCTATGTCTTTAGAGAATGACACGAACACCAGACAAAAAAAGTATCAATAAGTAACCCAGCAACGTAACATGAAGGCCTCAGCACACGACCACGAGACACTGCAACTTGTAACACGTTCCCATAAAACGTGGCCCACTTCACGCCATCCGTTCAGACCTTGATGCGCCCGTAAACATTAGACCGAAATAAGCGAGCCAATATCAATCAGCCGAAGGTGCGGCCGTTTCTGATATTGAAAATGTTGAGGAATCGGTAGAAATACAGGTTGGTCTTTTGGGTAGTTATGCATTTTCGTTGCTGTGAAAGTATGTTGCAAAAGTTTAAGCGTCAATTATTTATGTTGGGTTTAATTTTCCCACACGTGAGGATATTATATACAAAGCTTCATTTTATCACCGTTTACAATGAAGGAAAATTCAAAAAAGTATCTAAAGACCTGTTGTTTTTCGTATTTAATGCTATTGCCACAAATTTAGACCCTCAGATCTTTTACAAAATTGAAAATAAAGAATGATTTAGTTGTTTAGAGTTTATTATTTGGATGGTTCTAAGTTAAGTTCTAATTAATAATTGATTTACTTCAAACATGTGCAGTTTGTTATAGGATACTTTTCTTGTTATTGATCCACTCTTGTTTCAATTCTGCGGAACTACATAAACTTCAAAACTTACATTTTAAATAACCGAAAAGCCTCACCTTTCAATCAGTTGAAAGCTGTTTGAAATTCTGCTCAGTTTTCTACAAACAAGTTAATCGCCGATATAGAATTTCAGTGTAACATCTAAACCTACATGTCCAGCCAAGCCATCTATATATCCACTTACAGCTATGTACTGTGTAGATAACCTACTAGGTAATTTGCAAATTGATTCTAGATGCTCTTGGCAATGTTCGGACATTGCTTCGATATTTACATAAACCCAGCTACACATACGCTGCGCACACGATCAACGTTTATCCAAGACTATTATTACCTATCCTGTAATTGATAACGTCTACAGTGTAATTTGGTTACCCAAATTATGTGGTGCTAACGAAATGAGGAGGGTACTATTGAATATTGAAGTAGATGGTAATTTTTGGCTTGGTCGGTAAACTGTGGATTAGGTTAATGTCGGGTTTTGGCTAAGGATAGGCCAATTTACCCATTCACTTTACTTCATTGCAAACTAAAAATTGTACATAGATCGCTAGCTATATTTATAGATCTTATCTGAACTGCTGTCTCCAACATTCATTCTCCAAAACAAAATGTAACTATCGTCCACAGCAAAACAATACACGACCAACGAATTGTCTTCCCAACAAAATAGCACAAACATCTTGTTTACTCCACCAACAAGCCCAGAAAATCCACAAAGCTTTAAAAATAATATGAAATAACTCAAGCACACCCTTCGTTAAGATGGGGCTCATTTTCTCGAAAACCAATACCACAGCAATATCAATAATCAATTGGTGCATTCTTGGCATCAGTTCAAGTCTATTATGGCGTCGATATAAGCGATGCATACGCAAATGTATTGAGAGTCTTGCATCCTTTTGTGAGTCTTGCATCTGGCCTGTATTCTGCTTTTATATTTTATGTTTGTTTCAGATTGTTTGGATATAAATTGTAACGATAGCGGATGTTGAGGCGAAGTGTTTTGGATTCGGTCAGCTTTGTATTAGTTCCGTTTGTTTCGTTTTGTTTCGTGTCAAGGTTTGTGAATCTTGGAGATGGTAATATGTTGGGAGTCTGTTGGGGATTTTGTGCTACGGAATTAACTTATTATGAAGATATTGAACGTAAATCAGAAGGTAAAGATGATTCAGATGGAATTTATTATGATGTTGCCAGTAGAAATGGTGAAGTAAAGCGTCGTATAGTTGATGAAATAATCCTACAAACTCAACTGAATAACATTACTGTTACAATCATCGATTTTCCCAAACATAACAAAACTATTTATAACGTTCATAGTTTCACAGCTGACAATTTCTAAGAACCAGAAAACCACGAACAGTCAACCAAATACTTGAGCAACGTAACACCATGTCAATACAATTTGTCCCACAAATTCACTATCAATCAAATGCCAACATAATTCCGGACATTCTTGAGCTAGTCGCGTCAAACGACAAAGTTTAGTAAATTTCATGTAATATAACGGACAGTTCATGACCTCGTAGTATCAGTCACCATGACTTACAGAATTTACTCGTCATAACTTCGCCATGCAAATTGGAAGTTTGGTACCCTTTCTTGTGTTAATAATGGAGATACAACGGCTTAATGTACTGGTAGGAATGGTTCGTAATGAATTTGAAGAAGTTAGTTGTCTACCAAGTAATGTTTATCAGTAATCTGAAAAATTGAAGCTAGAAGGTATTTGACAGGACTTATCTTTCTTTGAAACAAACAAACAGTTTACACAAATGTTTAACTACACAATAGTGTAACCCAATTTGGTTCAAGTCGTAAATTTATCATTTGTTACTGTATCATGTTACATATTTAAGACAAAAGAAATAAAAGTAGGTAATACAGAAATAGTCCCTTTGTTTGAAGATACAGTTGTGTTAATTTTAGTCTCTTTCTTCACAGCTTTTGTAATTTTTAATGATAATTTATTAAAACTAGATACTGCACAAAATCTGTCTACATCTACACTAATATTATAAAGAAGAAAAATGTGTATGTTTGTACGAATAAACTCAAAAACTACTGGACCTATTTCAAAAATTCTTTCTCCATTCGAATGCTATATTATCCTTTAGTAACATAGGCTATATTTATTACTAGAAAATCCCAAAAATTTAAAAAAAAAATGTCCTAAAGACTAGCGAAGAAGATTAGCGGCCCGTCACGTGTGACGGGCCGCTAGTCTTCAATGTTATTGGATATAAATTATAATTAATGAAACTCAGAAGGTTTTTTTATAAGTTCTTCGTAACTTTTAGGTAGAACATTGAATTCTTTAGAAACCACAAAGTCATAATAAACAATGACGTCACCAGCCATTATCAAATTAAAAACGTCGTAAACAAAATTTTACGGAAAATAACGATATTTTAACCGCAATATTCCCTAGGGCTATGACTTAATAATTTAGGTGTGTGATCGCTAATATCAAAATGGATACGTGCGTGTCCGCCCTTCGGGGAACGGGCCTATTAAGAATCGAAATAGGTATCGTGACACACAACCACAAAGGTTGATAAACAGTTATCGTTAATTCCCGAAGCTACTTTCTCTAATATTAATATAAATTCCAATTTTATTTCGGCCTATCTCGGTGAAGGCAAATAGTAATAAAAATGGAAAAGTAAACGAGAAAATATTGCTGACGAAATAAATGAGAATGAAATAAAATATCACACAAATTGTCGTCTGCCTAGCCTTTTCCCAACTATGTTGGGGTCGGCCTCCAGTCTAACCGGGTGCAGCTGAATACCAGTATTTTACATGGAGCTACTGCCTATCTGACCTCCACAACCCATGCAGTTATATAATAACTAATTTATTAATAGTAACTAATTTAACATCAACAGAAGAATTTAGTAATAGTCACTAATTTAACATCAACAGAAACAAAAATGATAATTAAACGCGAAAACACAAGCATTATAAAGCCAGCCGGTTTGCCAATGACGGTATAGAATCCCATGCGGGACTAGTAATCGGGCACAATTCCAATTCCGGTCCGTACCTCCCTGAAAATTTTTGTGAAAAGAAAATCCAATCATAGTTTTTGGCTAACCTGTGTAACTAACGAAAGATTTGTAGATCTGCACCGCAGTTAGACTAATTAGGTTAATATTAGTTTTTAAACCGACATACCGTTGGAATTCATAGAATGAGATATGGAATATGAGTAGGTTGTTGGTATAAATCTTGAAAACATATCTAAGACTACCTATCTAAGACAATAATAATTGAAGACACCAGTGACGAAAATATCTTGAGAAACCTTGAGGACCCAGATATACATATAAGTTAAAATAGCTAGCAAGCTAGCAGCAATGGCTTTCAAATGTTGCGTGTCTACAAGATTATTGACATAAGTTTTCTGTAGCTTATGCCCATCGTCGTTGTCGTCCAAAGAATATCGCTTTATAAAGGCCCTTTGGACTAAAATTTTAACTTAAAATATTATAAATGCAAAGTTTTGATGGATGGATGTTCGTTACTCAATCACACCAGAACGACTGAACGGATCTGGATGAAATTTGGCACAATTACCGAACACCACACGTCGAAGTCGCGGATATCAGCTAGTGGCTAATAATTACCTCCACAGAATAAGCAAACATAGCGCTCGATCACAACTAAAAGCTTATTTAACAATTTTTTCCAGCCAAAATATATTTTCTATAATTTCTACCACTACATTTTCAGTGCTTGCATTATTCTCGAAACATTTTAAACAACATTACAGGCACTTCCGTCCGCCATCACGTTAAGGCGACAGGTGACGATTGCCGCTGACACACCCGACATAATCGACGCTAATCAGTCACGAAAGCTATATTATTAGAGCCCGTTTTAGCAAGATTTTCTAATAATATAACTACGGTAAGTAATGTAGCAAATTGTTGTTGATTACGGTTCGTAGAGCTATGTTTGTCTCAAAATATTTTTTTCAAGTATTTCCATTTTCGTGAACCATCTCATTTTGAGTTTATACTTTCTAATTCTTGAAGTATTCTTCATCTATAAATAATTATTATGTCTAGACTGCTTCTTCTTTCCTTTCTTCGTTTGTGCTTAGGGCCTCTGTAAATTCCAAGTCTTGTTGAAATAGAAAGACTTCTGATAAATTCTGACTTTTGCTGTTTATATAAACATTTTTTTTTTTTATCTAGAAACGGGATATTTACCACGTCTGTGCATGTTTGTCTGTTTGTGTGTGTATGTCATGTGTGTGTCTTTGTGTGTGTGTTTTGTCTGCTCATAAACACCCGCAATAACTTCAGATTATCCGTGATCATGGTGCTTGCAACAGCGCCGAGGAAATCGCTGTAGACCGCGGCGATGGTGGTGGGATGATCTGATCTCGTTTGCGGGCCGGACATGGCCAGACATCGCACAGGACAGAGAGGTTTGGAAGGAGAAAGGGCACTCCTTTGCCCAGCAGTGGGACACTCAAACAGGCTAATAAAAAATATTGTTCGAAAAGAACAATAACGTGTAAAATATTTGAAAACCAACATGGTACTAACAATTAAATATGTATATTAGTCAGCCATTGGTATGAAGTAATTTTTATAAGTGCATAATTTGGGGTTGAAATACAAATTTCCCTGTCCGTTTCGAGTACAAACTAGATTCATTATAAGCGGGGAAAAGAGTAATAACTCCGGGACTTAATTATATGGGAGAAGTATTAAGGAAATAAGTTTTTATAATACATAATGGTGTGATAATAGCTCAATGGCTAAGAAATTCAAAACGGTGAAACTTCTTTTAATTCAAAAACCCCCTATATAAAAATTAATAGTACGACAATTAAAAAATATGTCTTGTATTGTTTAGTCAGCACGTGACAAGTAAGACTCTTAATATAAAATAACCAGAAAATACCTTCATAAAGCAGCCAAAACATTAGTTCAATAACACAAAAACTCTGATGTATTTCTACATTATTCTAAATAAAATGGCCAAATGGCTTTTAAAATATACACTCCCTTATAACATATTTCTAACCCTAAACAGATCTTAAACAAGAAACCACACCACCACATGATCGTATCTCAAACGCCACTCCCCAGATGATCGCAAACGGACTCAATAGCCCCGCGCTCAGGATACATTATAATTATAATATTACCGCGCGATATCTTCGTCACCGACTCCCGAGTCCCGGCTTGTTCCAGGATCTCCCCGGACTTTTGTTCGCGACGAGGTCCTTTGTCGATGCCTCACAATAAAATTTTATCCCGGAAACCCATTCGCAGTTACCTTTTATTATAATGTTGCAGCGGGCATCCGGAGTACTTTTCAGTCGGAGCCATTGTTGTCCGCATAATGGGGGCCAACCTTTTTATTCCGCTACAGATTTTTGAATGTACCGCCAGTATTAACGCTTATGAGATCCTATCGATTGGATGTCTGAAGTGGTTCTTTATTCCGAAGTCGAGGGAGTCCTTTGTTTGTATGAAATGGTCGATGTTTGTGAAGCTATTCAACTTTAGCGTCGAGTTATAGTGATTAGTCCTCTGGCACGAATTAGTTTGAGTTTGACTGGCAAATCTTACAAGTTATTTTGGTATCCAACATAAGAGACTGAAAATCAAAGTATTCAGTTTCGGTTTAAAGAAATTTATTTGTCTTAAGAACATACAGTCTGCTTATAATGAGATACAAAGTAAATAGTATGATAATACAGTACAATACAATTTCCTCTAGAGTATTAGACGTTATACTGTACATATATGTTTCTTAAGCTTATTTTTAAACGAATTCACGTTATCGCACTCTTTATTCAATGGTAGGTACTCACATGGTCATAGGTTCATTTGGAGTGAATCGTTAGTTAAGCCATCATTGATAACACATTACCATCACGCTTTTAAAGCTCGAATGGTAAGGCAGAGGTATACCTAATAGTGCCTACATACACCAAGTTATTCCAACTGTCAATTAACTGCAATAACCATATCATCTGTAATCCATGGCTACTTTAATTATTTGAATTTATTATTATACTTACGACTGAACGACAGTAAAAAGAAACAGAACTGATATTTTGGAAAAATCGACTAGATTTTTACCTAGTAAAGAATCTCGGAATAAAAACTTACCAGGGTATCACGGACGAAAAAAGGTTTGCATGCATAAGTTATGTGCATACGAGTATCACTTTAGGCATGTTAAACTCAAGTTTAAAACAGAATTAAAGTAAAAGTAAGTTAAAGAACACACAGATATAGCTTTTTATAGAATAAATAATACATTTTATTTAAATATTAACAAGATGCATCGTGGTCGAGCCTCAAACGCATATTATATGAGGAAACCGTAGGATGTGTCACGAACATCGTAAGTGAGATCATGTGGATGGTAAGTATGATTCATAAATGCTGTAGATTCTACTGTAAAACTAACTAAGCATTCTTAGTTTCTTTTTTTGTTTTACAGAAATAAGCACATACAAGGCGATACTTAAATCATCATCATCATCTGCGTAGCCTTTTTCCAACTATGTTGGGCTCGGCTTCCTGTCTAACCGGATGCAGCTGAATGCCAGTACTTTACATGGAACGTGTGCCTATCTGACCCCCACAACTCTGGGTAATACGTTACCCCTTGGTAAGACTGGTTGTCAGACTTTTAGGCCACTGACTACCTGTAACGTCTCGATCTACAAATGAGAGCTGGGACCTACATATTAACAATTATTAAGGCGATACCTAAATGATTGCCTTAACAAAACCACTCTGTTGGTTTATGAGTGCTCGTGTAAGTACCTCTAGAGTAAGAAATTCCAACATTACAATATTGATACGGAATTTATTTAGTTTTCGTGTAACGGGAATTAAAGTACAATTATTTTTGGTAGCTTTGTTACATTTTATGGCAGTCTGATATTCTCAAACAGATAAGAAACAAGCATCTAATCACAATGTTTGTTACAGCCAAATTGCATAACATAACATCACTTCTGTATAACCCGAAGGTTACAGTAATATTGATCTAATTAATAAGCCATTTTAAAATACCTGAGAGCAGCGGTGGCTCAGTGGTGGCGGCCCCGAATCACGAATAGTAAGTTGTGGGTTCGAACCCAGGCAGACGCATTACTTTGTGCAATTTATTTCATCACCACTGCTGTCAAAACGGTAAAGGAAAACATCGTGAGGAAACCGGCATGTACTAGAACCAAAAATTCGAAGACATGTGACATCTACCAACCCGCACTGGGCCCGCGTGGTGGATTATAGCCCATTCCCTCTCTTAGAGAGGAGGCCAGTGTCCCAGCAGTGAACAACATTCAGGCATTAGGCAACATTTAGGCTGATTATGCCTATGCTTTAAAATACCTATCCAGGTGCAAAATTATCAGTAGTCACCAATCATTTATTGACTTAGCTAGCATGACTTTTTCTTCCTTACTTCTATCTTTCGCTCAGTTCCACATGCACCACATCATTAAAACAAACGAAAGTTGAAAGCGTACCGCGTGACCAGTTATTTACCTAAACATCTGAAGTATAACAGCCTAATTAACGCGATACGGGGAATCATTAGCATCATTCCACAGATATTTGGAAACGTGTTACGTAATGACCCAAATATGTGACTTTAGTGCCTGCGCGTTGAGTTAACAGCCAGTTTGGAATTCATTCCATTGATGTATGTAGATATACAGGCTGTAGTGTACCTACACTTCGGCTGAATAGCACCGATAATCACGAAATGTATTCAACGCTATAAGCGTTTAAAACGTCATTCTGTACATAAAATCTACAAACAGTTGACATAAATAGAACGATGTTTCAAATAATGTTTGGCACTAAACGTAATTAATTGGTGATATAAAATCCAAGCGAGCGTTATAGGAAGATAAGTTAGTCAGTAAGAAAATACACAAAAATTTTGATTTAGTAAACCAGTGATGACACTCAGAAGAATCGATAGAAGAAAAACTACATAAGAATATACGACTACATTATGAATGTTCTTTATGATTCTAATATTATTTAAGATTCCGATATTGGTAGTCAATACAGACAACTGAGCAAGGCTTCAATGACGAGATTATGACTGTTACATTCCAATCTTTCTCACACTTTTTTATTCTGAGAATTCTTACAGTATCAAAGACTTCATCAGTTCGTAAGAAAATAAAGTACACACTAGAAAGCAAATAAGAAAATGTCCTTCAACTGATGCAGAAATTAACCCCATCGGACACACAAAACAGCTACCCACCATAATAGGTCAGTGAAAAGCTACGCATGACGAAGAAGACGAAATAAACACATAGGCCCATGGGACTCGTACGTCCCGACGTCCGTCTTTTGTCCGGATGACGTAATGAATGGACTGGACACGAAGTTCAGCGAAGGGATAATGGGTTTATTTTGTTAGCTCAAATGTATGGGTTTTGTGGGATGGGTGGTAAAGTAAAAGGGGGTTTAAGTTGGGGCTGACATGTAACTTGGAGGAGTTTTATTGTAGGAGACCTAAATTATGATTTTGTGGAACTTGCAAACATTTATGTCTTATTAAACCACTTTTAAGTGACGAAAAGTGTTCGGTTAAGGGACTAATTTTCAAAAAAGAATTATTACTACATTTCAATAAAAATTTGAACAACATTTTATTAAAACAGTGGATACATCGTATTTAATTTTAGGAAAGGCATATCAAATGAAATCGTTATTCCAGTTGAAATACTTCACTTAATTGGATATAATTATCTTTATCTACATAGATGAATATCATAGGCATTATTTCTAGAAAACTCAAAGCATTTACTCTTATTAGACCATTGCAGGCACTTTTAAATGTCAAAAACAAAACGATGAAGCTACAGTCCCAGTCACAAGGCATAATAACTTTTGAAAGTACTGTTAATAGTAGTTGGCCATTCCATAGCCTAACCTTTGACAGAATCTAGCAAATATCTCTAGTGAGTTCTAACCACATTCACAAGCTATCTTTTCAAGCCTCTAGGTAAGCTTTGCTTCCCCTTGACACCGCAGCATCGTGCCGAACAAAATTTTAAAAGCTATCGTAGTACTACCGTCGTCGTCGTCGCTGTAAGCTGAAATAGCAAAATATAATACAGTCAAAAGTTCCTGAACTTCTCTTGAACACTTGCTTACATAAGAATCGAATTTTTGAACACTTCCACGAACGGTAACTTAGTACAATTTCTTTTGGTTCAAAGGAGGTGGTTACTATCAGAGAATTGACGTATGGCAAATTCTCAAGGGGAAGTTGTAGTGTTGTGTTGTGAACAGTTGGTAACCATATTCTGCAATGTCCAAACAAATTGCAATCGCTTACCAAGTATTTATTTCATTCTTCTACAAAGGCTTTCAAAAGGATTGACGTAAGTTTTTCTGAAGAATGTCAATTCAATTCATTTGCTTTACTTTGTCTTCGCCTTTTGTTAATCTTATGACTACACTATTATTAAGACATTTGATACATTGCTTTTAATTCTGCTGACGCAAATATTTTTAGTAATAATTATGTGTTTACTTCTAACTTAATAAAGTTTAAGTTAAATAAAGTAAATAGATTCAGAAAAAAATAAGAATAAGTAAAAGTATAAGTAGGAATAAGTATTTAATAACGATTATAAAGGCTAGGCACCCATAGAGTTTTTCAGATTAGAGTTATTTGAAACAGATTTATTTAAATAAATATACTAATATTTAAAATATAATATAGTAATACGTTACAAAGATAACACTTTTAAGATTGTGTTTAAAAATTCATGCCAGGCACAAGTCTCTTTTAATTCCGGTTCATACATGATTTAAGCTTGCTACTTTCTATTTTCCTCAATAGGCGAGAAAAAATCCAACCAAAAACTATTCGATCAATTAACACAGCTGATAGTCGAGTGCTTTCATACAAAAAATCCAATTTCCTAGGCTAGTGTTGGGCAAGTGTGGATCTAAACAAAACATCGGGGGCAACCCGTTGGACGTATCAATCAATTACAAAGGCCGACGCCTCCACTATACGGACACGGTGTAGATAGGCGGGCCGCACCCGCACCAACGCTGCTGCTGCGGCGCAAATTAGTTAAAATAGCGAGTGAATAGGATTCTTTGTCTTTTTAATAAGATTTTGGTAAGAATTGGTCGGTTTAATGAGACAATCCTTATTTCTGATAGGTAAAAAAATAGGTATTATTTCTTCGTCATCATTCTCTTGCCCTGTTTTTTAAACATCAAATGACTCCTCCCGCTCTGGGCGGAGCGGAAGGGAGTGTCAAACTTTTACTGGCTAAAACCCATCCATGTTCCTTCTTTTGCCCTTTGCCCAGGACCGCGTATCTATTTCGAACAGTCCCGCAGCCCTGGCAGGCATCTCTTTGAGGCGGGCGTGGAACACGAACGCGCCGTCGACTCGGCCTGTCGTCATAAGACGGATGGACGGCGAGCTAAACATTCTTCTGCCCTTATGCCAATTTATGAGAGGTCGGCGCAGCATAGTTTTGTCTTCCATACTTCTCTATTACTCATCATCTCATCAGACACCTCCTTTCTTGCCATATCATCCTTCACACAGTACATTCATCGTTTCTTTGGTCTTCCTATACCCATCCACATACGTACTAAACACTTTCCTCACGACATTTTCCTTTTAATGTTCTTACTGCTCAGTTGCTTCACCCGTTGCTACGTACAGAACTCATGTGCTTTCATGCTCTGTACTCTAGACCCCAGCGTTACGGCTTACGTCACTAAAATCATGTCGTTTTATACAAAATTGACCAGCAATGAAGTCTGATGTATTATGTTAGTAATTTATTATCAAAACAAAACTTTCGCCTTAACCAGATTCCTAGCCATTACTTACTTCATCGTTGATTGTAAAACTTATTTTAGTCGTAAATGCTTCTTAAAGGAAGGCAATCTCTTTCTTTTCATCGATAACCTCAGTATTTATTCAGAAGATAACATTAGTCAGGTCAGGTTAGGCAGTGAACATGAGATCTATAAAAAAACCTGTTACTAAAGGCAGATATTAATCTTATTCCGAACAATTTATCCAAAAACTATTACTAAACTTTCAGATACCCGCTAGAACCCCTCCCTTGTACTACAATAAGATCTATTGCTCACAACCCTAATCAATATCCACGCGTTATTTGCCAACATGACGTTTTTATTAAATAAACGGTGAACAAACTGTACTCGAAGACGATTGGCTGTTACGACATATGTATAGTAAATTGTGTCGGATAGACAGATAAACAACGCTAGGACGTCAGATGATCGAATATTATGTTTTGTTTCGTCGTGACTGCAAGTTGTCGGTTGAGGACAAATGGGAATTGAAAGATAGAGAGAGAGAGACAGAGTGCCAGTATTGTATCGACTATCCATATCTGCACATACTTTAAAGCAAACATGCTTTTCGTCATGTGAATACCATCTCTTCGATAATTGATTCCGAAAGGTTTATAAATAAATGAAAAGTTAGATTTTTAATGATTTTTCATTTAAAAATCATTCATTTCAGATTTTGTAATGATTTTTCATTTACTTATTTATAAGCTTTTTAACAGTTTTGTTAGTATTACATTATTTTAAAACTATGTTTGTCAATAGTTTGTGGAATAGGCAACTACAGTACTTTCACAAGTTATTATGTCTTGTGTCTGTGACTGTAGCTTCGCCTTCTTTGTTTTTTTGACTTTCAAAAGTGCTGGTTATGGTCTAATTGAAATGAATGCTTTGAGTTTGAGTTTCTATTACTCGTCATTTTATCAGTCACTTCCTTTCTAGCCATAAGAAAAATAAGAATAATATTTTATTTAGAGGTTTTAAAAGAGGAATTTTACCGTCATCTCACATAAACATCAGAAATCAAATGTTTTATTTTACTTCTTGAAAATAAAGCTTTTCCAAGCATGCACAAAATTACCACATTTCCGCACCCACTTTCCTAAAACTATCAGTACAGAAATCAGCACGTTTTAAAACTGCAAAACCGAAAACAAACATACTGTTTTATATTTTGGGCTATAAAACGTTATTTACGAGCTGTTTGCCAAGCAGTATTGGAATTAAAGCTTAACAATAATAAGCATCGGGGATTTCAGATATTTGAAAAAGTCAGTCTTTTTTCTGGGAAATTGCGAAGGAAAAGGTTACTCATCCCTGGTGAGCTGTGAGATATCAACTTAACGGAATATCCTGTGACTCATCGGCTATACATAAGATGAATGATCGTTCTTCTCTCTTCGTTAGGATTTAAGTTTGAGTAAGCCCTTTGCTGGGTTGAAGAGGTATTGGGCAGGTCATGTATATAGGATGCATCAGGACCGATGGGCCAGAGTCGTCACGCAGTGGGTGCCAGAAGACGGGCGTCGTCGCCGAGGGAGGCCTAGGAAACGCTGGCGTGACTCTTTAAAAACAGTAACCCCGAAAAGTAACGTCTATTATATTAAAGTACCATGTAAGATCCTAATAACCGAAAACAATAATAGCCCCTCTTTGCCCTACCTGGCTATCAAACCCATCATGCCTCATCATCCCTCATGTTTAGCAGTTGTGCTTGCAACCACTAGACCAAACGGTTAATAACACCAGTAATATTATTAGATATAGCAACAGAATAAAAATAAAAGAAAAACAGAATAAAAATATATATTTTTTTTGCTAAAAATAAAACCGACTTCAAAATCACAAAAAAAAAAAAATGGAAAAATAACCTTAGTTTCAGAAGTCGGAGACTTCTTGGTTTTTTTGTTGTTTTTGAGTTGTTGTAGTCCTTTATTTACAAATATTTGCTATACATTTATTTACATTGTTATGGTAATAGGCTTATCCCCAATAAAATGGAATTTAAAATACCTAACTGTCGAAATGTGGGTGTACTGTACACATCTGCGTACCCCTCAGAACATATAGGCGTGATGTTATGCTATAATGTTGAGTAAACAATAAACATCCAAGAGATTGCAGCAATCACGACAAATTTGCTGTCTGTTATTGAAGAGTTCCATTTCTTATCTCCGAAGATCAGCATCAGATCATCACCAAATTTAAATGGGACCACCGCGAAATAATATTCTTCCAAACAAAAAAGAATCATCGAAATCAGCTCACAATTGGCGAAGATATTGCTGAACATAAACACAAAAAAAAACGAATCGGTAACCTCCTCCCTTTGGAAGTCGGTTAAAAATGTCGACTCTATATCTCATAATATTACCTCCAAGTTACAATAAAATAAGGACGTAAAATCATCAACAAAAGTCTAACCAGAAAAATAATCCCCAACTCTTATGAATTTCTCCATCCCACTACACACCAAAGATCGCCATATTATTTTCCTATACATACATACCAAACCACATTATATAGCAATATTAATAAAGCCTAGTATTGCTTGCCTCGGCATGCCAATGTAAAGAATGGGAGCGCATACCGAAGTGACGCCATTACGCTCGACTGTCATATTAATAATTTCCTTCAATGTTCTAGAATTATTGTCCTAACGCAATTATGTGGAAATGTGATGAATTATTTCGTCGTATATTGAGGATGACGTGATAGATGGTTTTTTTTTGGGAGGCTGTTGTAGTTTGGTGTAATCAAGTGTAATAGAGTTTTGTGAGTGGTATAAGGGTTTTTTTTTGTGTAGGAAATCCTGAAACTAGTATATAGTTTACGGATGAAAACCACAGACCTAATTTATTGCGAGGCACAATAATTAATTATTTGATAGGTTTTAGTTTCATTATATTTTTTGAACAAAATGTTTTCTTTTTGTCCATGGTGTAGTTGATTGTCTCATAGTAAGCAACTAGGTAAGAAAACGCTAAGGAAGAGCTTTCAACTTCAATTTAAGGTTTTAAATGATGATCTTTCCCGTCATCCGAAGGCGTACCTATCACTTTATTTGTATTTGTACCACACACCTCGCGCCGGAACATACCCTTTAAATAAATAGTATTATTTATACTTTTTATATTGAAAATATATAAACACTACACTGCTAAGTGTCAAATTACGAATTTAAATCTAGACAAGCGGCAGCGTGTCAAGCCAAGTTCTAATAATTACAGCAAAAACACCATTTAAACATTTGAATTTTACCATAAATTTAAATGTCTAATCTATTTATTTACAACCTTTTCATATTCACAAAAACGTTGATTAAATTACGTGTGCAACCAACGAAGTGTCTCGAGCAAGCATTTTGTTTTTGTGAATCATAGACTGTGTAGCCTACAGAAAGAACCGTACACAGCCTACCAAAATTGCAATTAAACTCAAAGGAGCGAGTCTTAGAGAGGCAATGTAGCGTGATCTGGGGCATGTAAACGTATTATCAAGTCGTTTGTGATAGGCTGTAGCGGGGTGTATATTGTTATTGATGACAATAAATAAAAATAATTAAATCCCAAACGCCTGTACTTGTCGTCGGAGATCGCCGTCTAAGTAGACCGCGGCGAAGGTAATAATAAAAAAATAATAAAAAGCTTTATTTCCAGCACACAATTCCAATGTTCCAAAATGTATTATTTAAGTTTAAGTTGAGAATTGCATTTAACACAGACTTATAAAACTCTGACACCCAAGCTAAGATTAAACTTGTGTTATGAGTGTCAGGGCTCTCTAAGTTCAGTAGGACAGTAGATACATAAAATTCGGAGTTTGGTACACGTCAAACGGGAAACAAAGACAAAAGGTATGAAAAAAAAATGTAGGTACATTTAAATAATAATTGATTATTAATTGAAAGGCAAACCATAATTAAGTGTATTGTGTTTAGGTAGGTGACGGATCTTGTTTGCGGGGTAAACTTGGCTAGAGATAGCACAGGATAAAGAGGTTTGGAAGGAGAATGGGGAGGCCTTACCCAGTAGTGAGACTAATAGTCCAATAAAAAAAACACAAACAATATTGAAAGTATTAGAGACAGTATTGCCCAGCAAGCTCTAGGCTAAGGAAAAAAATAGATCTTTATTCTAGCAAGAGAATGATGATGACTATGATTCCCTTTCAACTTCCTCTCTATATCTCTATTGCAAAATAATCAATTCCGCATTCTCTCATATAGAAGGAAGCCCTTGCCAATGATTATCCCACTGCTAGGCAAGGCTGATAGCAATACCTAGGTAATCATTTGGTTCGCTCAACTATCTTGCAAGCATTACGTAATGCTAGTTTTCAATGAGTTAGCATGTGTCCAAAAACGCACTCCTATTACCTGCACACATAAACTAGAAGCAACGCACAGCCAGTTTAAGTTAACTACACTAATTGCCCAACAATTAAAACACTAAGCTCATAAACGTCCATTTCGTGTCAACTAAAAACAATAACATTGGAACTGATGACTGTATCAAATTAAGTGGAAAACCGTTTTCGTTTTCACCAACAAAACCGTATAATTATTTATTTATTTTGCGGGCACTCACTTTAAAACGGCCGTTAAAAAGTTGGAAAACTTTCATAAAACCACAGTTTAATTTACTGAAGCGGAATAGGTTAGCCATAACTATATTTAATATTAGGATCTGCGCCCACCTTGATGTTTGTAGCAATGCAAACGCTGCAAAACGTCACGGCGTAGCTGTCACTGGCGTATACTTTTGCCCATGTGACCGACAATTTTCGATCGGTTATACTATCACGATGTCGCGGTTTAGTCATGTTGTAAACGCGACTAGATATGTCTGTAAACGCTAAAATTGCAAGATAGATTCCGGTCACGCGCTTGCATCGACACAGTAGCGATGTTGACGCGCGTTTGCACGTGCGATACCAGTGATGTAGAAGCGCGTTTACGAATCGCGCGACAACGTCGCTGCGAAAAATCGTCGTGGGCGAAGAACCTTAACTGTACAAGCACTGTAATTAAGTTGATTGCCTTTTATTGCATTGACAACGACATGCAATACAAAGTTCTTTAATATAATTATTGAGTTCGAACGAGAAAGGGCGATTTTGTGGAATAGTTTACATTATCGAACAGCGTTCGTGAAAACGCTACGGCAATTATGTGTTATTGTAAAATTATTATTGAAAAATACAATTGTTGTTACCCACGCTCCTAAGGCCACTCCCTCTCAAGCTGTAAACTCCAAGACAATCCGAGACAGGGCGAGTGCGAGTGTGTACAGACAAGCGAGGAACGCTGAGGCTAGACGAGCGCTCCTATGTACAATCTCGCCCTTGTCCTGTCTCGGCGAGAGTGTACTGCCACCATCGCAGAGAGAAGACCTGTCCCCGAGCAGTGATTGCGACTATTGCTGTTAAAAACTCAAGGATTTAATCATGACTGTATTTGCTTAAATGTAGTTTCTTAGGGAAATTGAGGCCCTAGCACGAGTTTTGACGTTTTTGGTAACGTAATACGTCGATTTTGGAATCGAAAATGTAATTATCCTAAAACAGTTTAGTAAAATTGTTTGCATAGATATGAACAAATCTTCGTTATTCTTAAAATTATGAAAAGATTACTATTTTTTTTATTTTAAAATTGGCGTACATATTTACTTTACGAAAAACGTCACAACTCGTGCTAGGGCCTCAGTTTCTTAAAGCCGGCACAACAAAATTACTAGACGTTTTTACAAATATTAAGCTTGATTCATTATTAAATGGCCTTTACAAGATTAAAAAAAAAAAAACTCGTTAATTCTTTTTATTTCTGTCGCTTGCGTGTAACACTTATACCACGCACCAAAATAGCAAGGTTATAATAATATCTAAATACTTCATACTGTATACATCACAAGGGTATTGCGAACCAAACCTCTTCGCTCTTGTAAAGATAAGCGAGAGATGACCGAGTGAGATGAGCGAGAAAAAATGAGTGTTAGTGAAACTGACGGTACGGAAATGAGAAACTGAGAGGAAGATTAAAGTGATGTAAAACAAAGCTTAGTTCATATTCTGCTGAAAAATTTAAAAAAAAATGTTTATATCTGAACGACTATTTAGTAGCTGTACTATTTATAAATAGAATTTATTTCATGCACTATACTAACCTTTTTTACCATCAATGAAAGAGATGACAGTCATAACTCTGCCTTCTGCCTAAGACATCCACAACAAAACCCGAAATCTTTACTTCATGGTCTCATCAAAATAAAAAATCAGACAGTAATTAATCTTCTAACCCTGTTTACGGCATTTTCGGTGCAGTCATTGTAAAACTAATTTTTCGTCATGTTTTCTCATCTCCCCTATTTTCCTGCAAACCCACTTTCGTACCCCAAAGTTTCCAGTCAAAAACTTAAGGGTTCTGCCCCAAATAAATAGAAATGACTGCAGATAGTCCACATACGCCGGTTCCCCTCTCAACGCTACCCTAGTAACGCCTACGTAGATTGGCCACTGGGGGAATTTAGTTTCTTTACGCCACCTAACTTCGTGGCTACTAATGGATAGTGGGCTTGTTTACGTTAAATTCTTATTTTGTGTTTTTCTAGGGTGTTTTAGAACTTTCGTGTTTTCTGGCCTTTGTACAGAATTATTTTTAAAGTTTTAACTTTTTTGAATAAATTTAGTAAAAAAAAAACTATTTGAAAATACCCTTGTTTCACAATTAAATCAAATTCAAATCGTAATTTTTAAATAGTACTTTTTTATTGGTAACCAAAATGCTTTGATATTTTTTGCCAGTAATTCCAATACTTCCTAGTTAGGTATAAATGTCGGGGTCCCCCTTTTTCAAAAAGTCCACATCAATATTTGCATCATCCTAAAATTTCTGAAGCGCGGTAATGCCGCTGTTACAAGTACTAGTAATTCATTTATCAGTGCTAATGCACCCACTAAGTGCATGACCGCTGGCCGAAGCTGTGTAAACCACTTGGTTTCAGCCGGCCATTTTGATTTCGGTCTTTACATCCGAAAATTAGAACACAAAAATAATATCCGCCAGGGACCGAAAAGAAAAGAGGTTCGTCTAATAAAAAGTATAATCATAGACAAAAAGTTTTTTATGCAAAATCAAAAACAAAAGCGTTCATTATTAGAAGGTATCAATTAAATATTTACAAAACTACAAACTTAATTCAATTATGAGTTTTTTCCTAATTAGCTTGAAGTAGCAATTCAATTAAAACCGATACGACTTTGCACTTAAAGCTTACTAATAAAGGTTTTTAAAGTCGCCTCGCGATCATTGACAACGACTTTATTTTCCACGGGAGTTTTTCAATTGGACTTAATTAAAAGAATACAAACGTACGTGGTCTAGCGTTGGAGATAGCGAATGATACATGGACACGAGGAATTTAATTGGTAGGAGAAAGCGATTTTGGTATCCGAAAATTTTCGAGGTTGTCAGGAGGTGAGCTTGAATAGAACTTTATTTTGTCAATTGGATCTACCTACAATCGACATGTTGTTTTTTGCTAACAGCCATAGATACAATTGGTAACGAGTTGTGCCATGGTTAGTTTAAATGAATCCGGGTAAAATTGGTAGGTATGTCATTTTATATTACAATTTTTTTCTGCCGTTTTTTGTGTTTATTTCATGTATTCGCTTGTTATATTCAATCGTTGTTTTCATACCTATTTTAATGATCGAAGTCAATATCTAAATATAATGATTACTAGCAATAGTTTCCAAAGTTAGCTCCGAAAATTACCAGTCAGAGATAATATTATTGCAGCAGCCAATGGTACCATTTTGCACATTTACAAAACTAAGAAGCTCGTATCTCTCTCGGGGCTCTCTAGAGTGTTTTCTAGTGGCCACTTAAGGGTATGGCTAACCGGGGTGGGGGTGGTCATTATATTTCGAAATGATTAACAATTATTAATTATTGTATTTGTGTTGTATAAGAAGATTCAACTATGCAGAGAGGTCTTAAGTTCGAACCCAAGACACACACCTCTGATTTTACGGATTCATGTTCATTGTATAATTATCACTTGCTTCGGTAAAGGAAAACAGTGTGAGAAAACCAGCATGCATGAGAGGTATTTCTCGACGGCATGTAAAGCCAAGTCAGAGGCCCGTGGGTGGCAAAAAATCTGTGACACCAGGTTAGGCACTGACCACACTATAAAGAAAAGAAGCTTAATTATGGCTGCGGCTTCACTCGGTAATTTACACACGGGAACGTACCAACTATCGGAATAAAAAGGTATCCTATACATTATATGTCCCTGGTCATGGACTATCACCATTAGGCCAAACATCCGGCGATTCAAATAAAAAAAATACAATTAATTTTAAAACACATATTAGCTAGGATTAGGATTTACTATTCGTTGCTGCGTCGTCAACTTATAAATCGCTATTTTTTTTAATTAATTTTACGATAAGAGAAAACACCCACACATACACGACACACACACAAACACACGTACACACACACACACTGACACACACAAATACTACACACCTACACACACACGACACACACACAAACACACGTACACACACACACACACACACACACACACACACACACACACACACACACCGGTTAAAATAAGTATAGGTTTATGTTAAATTGAATTAAGCACTAGTAACACTAACATAGCTTAAAAGCTCAATCTGTTACTAACCACTAACAACTTATGGACTGTTATAGGTCTGAAATAAAGATATATATATATTTTTTTAGAACCATGCGTTTCGCTCATAACTTGAACTTTATTTATCTGATCTTCATGTGTTTTTCAAACTACATTATTTAGTTTCATCTTACACTGCTCCTGGATTAAAATGTTTGTTTGCCAGAGTAATGGAAAAATGTATTTTTTTCTACACTGCCGGATATTATCGTGTTTACCATCAAGGGATTTATGGTAATTGGAATACGGGTTATTTTAAAACGAGGATAATGGTTTCTATTGAGCGGTATGTTCAAGATGTCGATGACCTGATTGGGGTGGTGAATATTCTGTTTTATCTTAAGAAATGCCAATTAGGTAGTTGTTGGTGAAAGACACTACCAAAAGAAAAAAAAAAGCTGTCATATTTTTTTGTGTGCAGAACAAAATACCGAATGATATACTTAAAATGATAAGTTAGTATAACGAGAATCCTCATTGCTTAACAAATTTTTAAGATAGTATAAAAGTGCGAATACCCAACCAAAAGTACATACTTTTGGTATGTACTTTATAGCTTAGTACAGACGCCAGGACATCAAGCTACTACAATCTGTCAAATTTCTTTAATAGATTTTCAATTTTATCTCTAATGCATTAGGTTCAAGGTTGGTAGCGAAAATGTGACAGTTTCGGGTAGGTTGCCCTGCTGGCGTCTCTACATACTAAGCTTGCATTATAACTTAAAAATGTTTAATCAGTTCAATCAATTATTTTCAACGTGATTAATTTATCCTGGATCAAAGTTCCCTGAACGTTGTGCATTCTCTCAACTAAACTTAACATTAAATAAAAGACCTAAAATCCACTACAAGGAAACAAAAAGAATACAATGTTTCCGACTGTAAAATTCTAACACAACTCTCCAACATTTCGCGCCACAAGTTACCAGCATTCTTGCACCTCGCACCGAACACACATTAACTTATTTTTAGAGTTAACACTAACAACAGTGCACGTTCGATTCTGCCGAGGGATTATTTACGACTTACTCTATGGGCCGTGATTAAAATAGAAATAGTGGCCATCGGCGCCCGGCTTTGCGCGTATTACCGACGATCTGATGGTATTACCGACATGACTAACGTTGCAACGTGCATTTGTAACGTTGCATCATGCATGTGTAAATACTAGGTGGTGACGTCATCAGTTCTAATTTGTGAATTAGTGAGAAAAAGAAACCTGCCAAGTCTGAGTCGGCATAAACGGCAGTACCTTTTTTATGTTAACTTAGAAATTTGATTTTTTCACAGCTTCAAGAGACTGTAGACTTGGTTTTAATTTCAACTACCGCGTTCCCGAGATAAAGGGTCTTGATTGACAGACAGATGGTCAGACAGACAGACAGACGGACAACAAAGTGATCCTATAAGGGTTCCGTTTTTTTACTTTTGAGGTACGGAACCCTAAAAATGGGAGCTCGTTTAGTGTTAGCGCTTGTTAGTAATTACGGGTAGAATTACTTATCAAACTAGATCTTTATTTTGGTTCTAAATCAATGAAATACCTAATACAAAGTTGGCGTTTTGCAAAGAATAATTTCCTAATCTTCTGGATTTAAGTTGTGTAAAGTTTTATGGTACATCATATGTCTTAACTAAGATATATGATTTCAGCACTGATATCCAAATAGTGGCCATCGACTGCGATCTTTGTGCGTATTACCGATGATCTGACGATATTACCGACGCGAGTAACATTGCAGTGCATGTGTAAATACTGGGCGATTAGATCACGACACAGCGAGACGATTGATGAGATCTTCGACACTATGCATTTTTAAACAACATATTCTAGGATTTTTTGGATTTTTTTTACTTATAAAATATAACCCTAGAATTATGGGATATTAAAAAAAAAAAACACGTTGTAACTTTAAAAACTGCTGTCAAATTTTTGGACAGATTTGAATCTTGTGCATGTGCCATTTATCCTATGTAAGTAAGTATTATTATGAAGAAGCCATTTTGGAACACTAGATATAAACTGAAGGGCAAATGTCACCCAGAAAATTTGTCTAATTTTTCTGCGATTTCCCTTGATACAAAACCGAGTTACAGTATCATATCCTGACACCCTACAAGTCCTTCATAATCAATAAGTAAGCAAAAAAAAATGAAACCATTTCCCATCCACGAATACTACAGCAGTAAAAGCATGCAGTGTACGATCTGCTTATCCTCCAAGACTGGTAATAAAAGTCTACTGAAGGAAATGGCGTCTAATGGACTTCTTAGGTCGTCGTTCGTCAGTAACCCATTTCTGCGTGTATTTATAAATGGTTTACGAGCCTGCAACCTATCACTACTTAGAACATTGATATCTATTGGGTTATAGCCACTGATTTATGATTTGTCTGTTCCGTGAAATTATACAGGTTGCTGTTCATTTTGGAAGCATTTATTTTCATGCCATATCATCGTTCATTGAATTAGCGGCCCGTGGCTAACTAGCAACAGCCACACAGGTTGATCGAAGGTTAAGCTACGCTTGCTAGTTGTTGGATTAGTGGACATCCCTTTTGTGCTTCCGAAATCACATATAGCCATTGGTCCCAGCTGTCATTCTTACGTCTTTGACATTCGTTACGGGTAGTTGGTCAGCACCCCGTCTGACTACCAGTCTTACCAGCGGGCATCATGTTACCGAGTAGATCTATTGGGTTGTGGGTATACTGGCTTGTAATATTCAGATTGGTAGTCGTTAAATGTTAAATACTGGTATTCAGCTGCATCCGGTCAGACTCGAAGCTGACCGGATGCATTGTTGTGAAAAGGCTAAGCAGATTGATTTTATGTTCCCGATTGATTTTGTATTTCCAATATTATTTAAAGTTTATTTCTTGGTTAGTTCATTTCCTAGTTACATAGTATTCCTGTTGCAAACCACAAATAGATTTTCAATGGGTTTAGGTACCGCTCCATCGGTACGCAGGATGTCCAGTATGTCCACAGAGAGTTTTGCCGCCGATTCATTTGTTTTGTACAAAGTGTAACCTTGGGTCATAGTGTACGGACGATCTGATCTGATGTCCTACATATAAAACAAAGCGAAGGGCATGTGTGTATCTTAGCCGTGGGATGTTGTGGAGCGAAGCTTTAAAGCATCTTTTAGATTTTGGCAGGTCTAGTCTACAAAACGTCTTGTATGATAATGGCTCAGTCATTTGAAGCAGTCTTGTAACTTAAAGCACGTTTATGAATTCAAGTCGTTTACGTGAATTCGCTATCTCTTTCAGATCTGATATCTGAAGCAAGAGCATACAAATGAGTAAGTTAACACGTATCGAGCCTCATTAGTCTGGAAGTACCAACGTTATGATTTCACACTTATTGGCTCTTACGAGGTCGGAGGACTGTTAGCACCAAAGTAGATTCATATTAGTAATTTGGTCCAAGGTTAGGGTTTTGACGAGATGTTCTAAAATTATGCTTTTGTTGCACTGTTTTGCTAGCGGTTTCTGAGATTAAATATGCAACATAATATTCGACTACATTACTACTTATTGTCTTCCCACTGCTGAAACATAGACCTTCACTCTGTGAGACGGAGTGGGCAGTAGCACAGTCCACGGGCGCAGTGTGGGCTAATGAATTTTTGGTTCTGGGATGTTCGGGTTTTCTCGCAATATTGTTGTTATTCACAGTTTTAAAGAGCAGTGATGATGAAATAAATTACACAAGTAACGTGCTTATTTGGGTTTGAAATCAAGACATCCAACTCTTAAGTCAGGGTCTTTGCCATTGGGCTATCACATCTATCCAACAATATTTGACTATCTCCTGTATAAAAATTATTGTAATGTCATGCAGAAGTTGAGAAAACGTAACAGCGATCTCGATCTGGACAACGCAGCAACGTGAGCAAACGATTACTAAGAAATAAATCAAAGTTGTTCGCCTAGTTATTACAAAACTGCAACCAAAAACAATTTATTATCAATCTCAAACTGACTGACTGACATTTCGTTAGTACAGTCATGTGCAAAAATATGTATCTATACACTGAAAATAATTACAGCAAAAAGGTACCAAATAATTTTATATTCTCTTTTCATGCGTGATACTGATGATTGCAATAATTTGACTTTGCGAACCCACTGCTGAATTTATACTGTAGGTACTCACATTTGACCCGCACTGTTTTAACGTTGCAATTACCAGGTTGATTGCAAGCCTCCTTTCAATAATAAACTCGTTTTAATTTCCGTCCAGCATTATACGGCGATAATCAGATTTGTGTGAAGATAATACGATATCGTTCGATAAATGAGCAAACAAAACGGTTTGTTTTTAATTTAAATTATTATATAATATTAATGGAATTGTTAGTTTGTTGGGTTGAGAACTCAAACACAGACAACACCCGCGTGTTATCTGTGTTTGAGTTTTTGTTAAGTTAAATTAAAAATATAAAACTTTGTACCTTCCTAGGTACAAAGATTTTACACTACCTACTGACGCGAAGTTGGGGTGGGAGCGAGACAAAAAACACGCCATGTTTTCGTTTTTGTGTTTATTTTGTTCTAGCCTGCGCACATATTTTTATATTTTTGTAGTGTTTACTAGTATTATATTTCCTATAGTTGTTTTGTATTAAAATCCAAATACTGTTTTTTTTTTTTTTTTTCCAAATTTATGCAATCAAATATTAATGCTGTCTTGATTTCCAGAAAACGAAAAAAACCAGCGCAGTGCTGTGGGCCCTCCATAGCACAGCATCATGCTGAGTGGTAGCCTGCTTGTCGCAGTCACGACGAGCAAGCTTTTCTGTTTCTGTCCAGTTGTATTTATAATATTTAATGCGCCTTATGATTATTTCTTTTTTTTGTATGCACGTCATGTCCCTGCGACAAATAAATATTTTTTTTTTCTTTTCTTACTGGTAGCTGTAGGTTGTAGCAATATGTTAGTCTTGTGATATAATAGAAACTAAATATTATGTCATCAAAGATGTGCGTATTACTTACAAACAAGCGAAGCCTTTATGTTATTTTTTCAAAATTATTTACTATCTGGTTGTGGATGTCAGATAGGCAGTCGCTCCATGTATTCAACTGCACCTAGTTAGACAGAAAGCTGACCCCAACTTGGTAAGGAACAGGCTACGCAGATCATCATGATCTACTATTGGATTTAATTACGAATAAACTTGTAAACATTTTTGTTGTTTCTTCTTTAAAAATAACAAGTCATAAAACCTGAAATTTTAACGGATTAAGCATTCACTAACAAAATCTTTCATCATCCAACCACGTACCACATAATAGCATTCAGTTCTCTATTAATAAAGCACACGGAATCAAAACTATAAATCTATAAAAAGATTAATAATACCGAAACCACGTGGCACATCACTTCACTTTGTTTATGACTCTGACTGTACCGATGTAAAGGCCCTTTTAGACTTCACAACGGTATGCACCGGAATAAACAAAACATCACGTATTTGCGATTAGGCAGTGATGTACCTTAAAAATGACTAGCTAAATTGTGTTATTGTTCGCCAGTTATGTTTTAAGTCGCAAGTAAATATGCTAGCTTGGTTTGGCTTGTGACTATTACTTAGAGATTTCGGATAACATTAACCATTTTCCGACCTGATTCTAATCCAGGACGTCCAGCTCAGCAGTAGCGGTTGCGACCACTAGAACAATGAGGCCGTCATTGACCTCTTCTTTCTGACAGCTAGTGGGCTTCAATTCACCACGCGGGCCCATACGGGTCGGAAGATGTCACATATCTTCGAATTTGTAGGTTCTAAATGATGCCGACTTCTTCACAATCTTTACCTTCACCGTTTTAAGAGCAGCGGTGATGAAATACATTAAAAAGTGACGCACCCGTACCAACTGCTAATTAAAAAATAACGAAGCTTCAAGTCAGTGTGTAAATAATGTTGCGTTTTTGGTAACCCAAAAACGCAACATTATTTACACACTGACTTGAAGCTTCGTTATTTTTTAATTAGCAGTTGGTACGGGTGCGTCACTTTTTAATGTACCTTAAAAATGACTAGCTAAATTGTGTTATTGTTCGCCAGTTATGTTTTAAGTCGCAAGTAAATATGCTAGCTTGGTTTGGCTTGTGACTATTACTTAGAGATTTCGGATAACATTAACCATTTTCCGACCTGATTCTAATCCAGGACGTCCAGCTCAGCAGTAGCGGTTGCGACCACTAGAACAATGAGGCCGTCATTGACCTCTTCTTTCTGACAGCTAGTGGGCTTCAATTCACCACGCGGGCCCATACGGGTCGGAAGATGTCACATATCTTCGAATTTGTAGGTGATGAAATACATTAAAAAGTGACGCACCCGTACCAACTGCTAATTAAAAAATAACGAAGCTTCAAGTCAGTGTGTAAATAATGTTGCGTTTTTGGGTTAACTTTCTGTTTAACAATTTTAAATGTTAATTTTGTTGTTGCCGAGATCAATAAATTATATTTATTTAAGTAGTATAAATTTCAGTAGATAAATAAAGAGATATATTTCTAGTAACAAGATTTGGTAGATCTAGATTGATATTTTTGAGAGATTCGATCGGCTGGTATTTTTAGACTGTTTTCTTACCTGTTACATATTATGTATTGTCTAATGTAGACAATACATAAGTCGCAAGTAAATATGCTAGCTTGGTTTGGCTTGTGACTATTACTTAGAGATTTCGGATAACATTAACCATTTTCCGACCTGATTCTAATCCAGGACGTCCAGCTCAGCAGTAGCGGTTGCGACCACTAGAACAATGAGGCCGTCATTGACCTCTTCTTTCTGACAGCTAGTGGGCTTCAATTCACCACGCGGGCCCATACGGGTCGGAAGATGTCACATATCTTCGAATTTGTAGGTTCTAAATGATGCCGACTTCTTCACAATCTTTACCTTCACCGTTTTAAGAGCAGCGGTGATGAAATACATTAAAAAGTGACGCACCCGTACCAACTGCTAATTAAAAAATAACGAAGCTTCAAGTCAGTGTGTAAATAATGTTGCGTTTTTGGGTTAACTTTCTGTTTAACAATTTTAAATGTTAATTTTGTTGTTGCCGAGATCAATAAATTATATTTATTTAAGTAGTATAAATTTCAGTAGATAAATAAAGAGATATATTTCTAGTAACAAGATTTGGTAGATCTAGATTGATATTTTTGAGAGATTCGATCGGCTGGTATTTTTAGACTGTTTTCTTACCTGTTACATATTATGTATTGTCTAATGTAGACAATACATAAGTCGCAAGTAAATATGCTAGCTTGGTTTGGCTTGTGACTATTACTTAGAGATTTCGGATAACATTAACCATTTTCCGACCTGATTCTAATCCAGGACGTCCAGCTCAGCAGTAGCGGTTGCGACCACTAGAACAATGAGGCCGTCATTGACCTCTTCTTTCTGACAGCTAGTGGGCTTCAATTCACCACGCGGGCCCATACGGGTCGGAAGATGTCACATATCTTCGAATTTGTAGGTTCTAAATGATGCCGACTTCTTCACAATCTTTACCTTCACCGTTTTAAGAGCAGCGGTGATGAAATACATTAAAAAGTGACGCACCCGTACCAACTGCTAATTAAAAAATAACGAAGCTTCAAGTCAGTGTGTAAATAATGTTGCGTTTTTGGGTTAACTTTCTGTTTAACAATTTTAAATGTTAATTTTGTTGTTGCCGAGATCAATAAATTATATTTATTTAAGTAGTATAAATTTCAGTAGATAAATAAAGAGATATATTTCTAGTAACAAGATTTGGTAGATCTAGATTGATATTTTTGAGAGATTCGATCGGCTGGTATTTTTAGACTGTTTTCTTACCTGTTACATATTATGTATTGTCTACATTGCATTAAGGTCTAAAAGACATTGATTAAATTAAAGAAATTGTTCATGTAAAAAGAAGCAATATGCTCTCCATAATTTATTCTGCAATAGCTATCTTCAGTTACAAATCGCAGCATCAACTAACTCCGTTGTGTAAACATCTTAACATTGATAAGTACAGTTTATATTTAGCATTACGGTTGCCAACCGACGAAAGAGTACAAGCACGAATCTAGCGCACACACCTAAGTGCTTTCAAGATATATTGCATTAGATATCCCGGTTTGAATTTAGGGTGTACCGGAAGCCTTTAATTGTATTTCAATGAAAAGTTATGATTGCTACATCGGTTTAAATTACTTTCAGTATTAGGTAATAAAGTGCAATGTGTCTAAACACATTTGAATTGAAAGCTGTTCTTATATGTGTAGTCCTAACATCGTTTCCATAGATATTTTTTTGTTTTTTTTTTTTAGAATTTCTGCTCATAAAATACGAATATTGAAGATAGAATGTAAAGATAAATGAAAATGGCATTGGGATGACTACGCCAGCTTGCATAGAAATAAAAGCATGTAAAAATATCCCTTACAATTGTTTAAAAAATAATGATTAATGAAAATTTCTCTACATGCTATTGGAAAATAGAGGAAATTACTCAGTATAACAGAAATCGATTTATTTTAATGGATAGTTATGTGCTTGAGCCGTTTGGGGTTGAAACACTAGGGCCATGGGGTCCGAGTGCCCACCTAGTATTTCGGGAAATCACCAAGCGGTTGGTCGACTCTTCACGAGACCAGAGCCAAAGAATCAGCATTGCCATCCAACGTGGTAATGCTGCCAGCCTTCTGGGCACTTTTCATGTTGACAGCGATGCGGACCAATTTTTGGACGCCCTGTAACCCTTTTCTACTTGTACATATTTATTACTATTATAGTTTTGTAGTTTGTAAATAATTTATTTTATGAAAATTATAATTGTATTTTATAACGGGCTGGTGTCAGCAACTCCACGTCCAAGCGCATATTGCGTGCAAAAAAATAATATAATACAGTGAAATAATAATAATTTTCTTATAATAAATCGAATAAATTAAAAAAATAAACGATTTATTTTATGAAAATTATTAATTAAATTAGGTTACTACACACAGACCAAACAAAAAGTTATGATATAATATACACAAATTATTCGTTCAGTCCCACATTAACTGCTACTACACTTACAAATAACCCGACTTATAAAGATCAAAACATTTCTCTCACATTGACAGTTAACCGGCGCGTCGCGTACGTTAGCACCATTAATTATATCATTTCCTTCAGTTGACGCGCTGACTATTACAAAGTAGTGTGTTCATTACTATGATGGCTCAATTTAGACTTTACTTTAGTAGGAAAATCCCAATATAATTTCGCAGAACCTGAGAATTGAACCCAGAAACTAATGATCAGCCGAAGCTTTTGCAACCATTAGACCAAAGACGCAGTCTGAATGGGCCTTGTATTTATGAGAACAGCGACATGACACCAGGGGCCCAATTCTGCTATTACAATAGACGACAATAGTGTCAGAATGGTCTGTCATTGATTTCATAATTGTTGATTTTGACAAGTTTTGACAAGTCAAAATCAACAATTATGATATCAATGACAGACCATTCTAATGGTTATTCTGATGGTCTGTCATTGATTTCATAATTGTTGATTTTGACAAGTTTTGCCAAGTCAAAATCAACAATTATGAAATCAATGACAGACCATTCTGACACTATTGTAATAGCAGAATTGGGCCCCTGGTAAGGTACAAGATTCACATAATAGGTTAGTATGTCTAGGCCGTTCTTGTCTTGGAGAACCAGCATCATCACCCCTAGCCCAGCAGCTATAAGAATTATTCAAAAGTGCCTGTAACTTAGATATTTGAAATAAATCCTATGATTTGATTTTTGATTATGCCCCGCTACTACCTTGCTGAATGGCTGAATGATTTAAAGCACATGAGCTATTGGGATAAAATTATAAATTGCCAAAATACATAATTGTATGTTATATTTAAATTCGTTTTTTGATTTGTTTATATGTATTCTATTTTCTCTTCATCTTTTACACACTATGTCTACATCACTTTTTTCTACTCTCCTTTCGCAGGTATGCTGGAAGAGATTTCTTTAGAATAAGCATCACCTTTGTACCTATTTTTTCTATTCCTTTCTTCTTTTCTGTATGTAGTGTGTACATAAACTGTTAAATAAAATAAATACAAACATTAGAAGATCAAAACATTGCTCGCACATTCTACGTTGGAACCATTAATTATATCATTTATCTTCACGCTGACTATTACTAAGTTGTGTTACGATGATGGCTCACTTTAGACTTTGGTTTAGTTTACAAATAGGTTTGGAAGTGTCGCGTATGTCACTGTCGCGGGAGTTCAGATGTTAATTAGTATGAGTTTGGGTTGTACCGTGTGTTTATCAGTTATTACCAGGTACGTGTGTAGTATTACAAGAGATTATTGTAGAAGTCCAATGATTGTCAATAAGTATGGTGTCTAGCAATTTATAACCATCTTTATATTTACGAGTACCTAGCTGTTGCCTATGACCTTCGTTCGCTTGAAATTATTATAAAAAATATTACTTCCATTTTTTAATCGGATTTTATCAACAATTTCAAGGGTTTTAATTTTTTTGCACAGAACCCTATTTTTTTTTTCTAAAATAGAAGTAGCCTAAGTTAGACCTTATATCATCAAAATAAGTCCAGCTATTTCTGAGATTAGCCGGAACAAACAGACAAACAGACAAATGAAAATTGAAAAAATGTGTTTTTGTTATAAATGCCGTATATATTTTCGTATGCATTCAGTAAAAAGCTGTTATTTTGATATTACAAACTGACACTTCAATTTTATTTATTTGTATCTAGATGTGCTAGAAATTCTGTTCCTATCACCTTGACTTAACAGGCGTTAAAATTGCCCTGGTTGTACTACAATTCAATTGAACTAATAATTTGACCTACTAAAATGTCTGCAGATTGGAGTGATTAAAAGCACATAATAAAATTCTGCCAATGATGAGAAGGGTTTTTTGCTGGGCATCAGAGTTTACGGACCCACTGCACCCACTGGTTTACAGAACTATGTAAAATTAAACCGATTCTGCAATATATGCATATGTAACTGTAACTTCTACTGACAGTTGACACAGCGGGAAAAAACTATATTATTCTATCTTCGTCCATTCTACTCTCATCTAGTACAGCTCACACACTCACTACAAAGTAAGTGATCTTTGGAAACTAGCACACATTCTCACAAACATTTGATCTAGAAGCTCGTTCATTAACATTAAACATGTGCACAAATTTTCACAGCACATCTCCAAACACTGACGCAAGGCTTCATTGATCTAATAAATGGAGTTAGGTCTGTTATAAATGCACTAAATTGTAACATTACATACAGTACTGAGATGTTATGCAGAGGTGATTGTTGCAGCACAATCATATTTTGGTGTTGCAAATTTCGTCTCTCAGTCTCTTCAATTCGTGAATATTTATTTATTTATTTAACACTTCAAGCACAGAGTACAGAGGCGCACTTAATGCCATAGGCATTTTCTACCAGACAACCTTTGGGTGATGCAGAGACAAGCAGTGGTAGGTATCTTTGTGGTATACATTTTTAAAGTAAGTAGGGATGGAAACAACACTTTCGTTTATTTTTAAAACGTTTGCAATATAATGTTGATTTAATTCTGTCAAATAATGTCACATGTTTTAGACTTTGATCGTCTGTCGCTGGAATGTGGTTGCAACTTGTTCTTTTTTTTCGTATTTAACAACGAAAAATAAAACAATAAAAAAAAATTAAAAAGGAAAAAAATAAAAAAACTATACTTTTAAGCCCGGAGATCTCTCCCTAGTTTTTATCTTTTCTCTCCATGTATGCACTAACAATCACAATGCAAATGAGTGTATCCCTTAGCACCACTCGTGGGGGAGTAGGGTCCCCCAACACACACATTTGCGTGAATATTTTTTTTATTTTGGCGGTCAAGCGGTCGCGACTCCGTGTAATCCCAGTGCCATAGGAGAGCTCGTGATTGGCTGACGAGCGTCGGGCTACCGCATACAGTTCAGCAGGTACGTGCTTTTGCGGGACCTAGCTCCCCCACGAGTGTAGTTACGTAAGTAATTTTTTTTTAACTAATTTGTTATATATTTGTGTTTTTGTGGATTTGTGACGTACTACATACAATAATATGAATCTTCAACAGCTTGAAGAACTAATAAATAATCCAGAGTTGGTTGACAGTGGAAATGAGGAGGTTTTATTGGAGTGTTATCTGACTTGAATGACGCGGCTAAAGAGTTTAGCAACCACAAAACAGAAAGCGAGGCAGAGCTTAAAAGTGACTCGGAAAAGGAAGAATTAGAGAACACAGAAGAGCAGGGTGATGGATGTAATGCTTTTTATGGAAAAAAACCGGTATAAGTGGGCAAAAACACCACCATCACGATCACGAGTTCGATAATTATTTGATAAGTGAACAAAGATGTACGTTACCCCTGTGATTTTGCATGTTATATGAGAATTATAGAATTTTATGATTGTTTTGTATTTTAGATTATATGACTGTTGAGAGAAAAGACTAAGTTTGTTTTTAGTAACTAAGTTTATTTGGCATTTGACCTTTGAACTAGGCATTGAAAATGTGACAGTGTATTTTGGCAATTTTTTGGTTAGACGCTAGGAATGTCGTTTTTATGTTTCCAATTTTAATAAAACTTTTTTCCCACATTTGTAATAAGCCTTTAATTTAATTTTCGAAAAGAAATCCAATTTTTATTTTACAATCAAGCTCTTAATATTCGTTATATGAACGGGGGAGTTAGCTCCCCCACGAATGTTTGTGAGGCTAGAAATAGCGAGTGGTGCTAAGGGTTAAATCATAAAAATATAATGCAGAAAACTCGAAATGTAACAAAAATGGGCTTTCTCCTTTAAACTATTCAAATTACAACCTCAAACACTGTGTAACCTTACCAAACCTTTCTCAAACACAAAAACAGACCAGACACCACACCACAGTGTTAACCAATCCCCATAGAACCTTACACAATGGTATAATTAGTGCACAATCAGCCTCCCGAGAGTTACTGATCGGCTTCAATAACAATTAGAGGCTAGCCCGAGGCGGAGGCGTAGAAACAATGACTCACTGCGATAAACAATAGAGTTCTGTTGCTTAGAAAATGCGCATAGATATTATATTAGGTATTTTAGGCTGTGGTTTCGAAATTAGATTGGGTTTTCGTTGTTGTTTTTTGGTGAGAGGGAAGCGTTGTAGGCTATAACAATATGGTGCTGCGTTGGTAAACATTAAATTTTGCTGGATGAAAATGCATGATTTATTTTTTGTGTAAGATCCCATTAACAATTAGATATATGCGCTTCCCCAGGAAATCAGGATGGCAACCAATCGTTTATCTTTTAAAATTAAAGTTCGCGAGTACATTCGGAAGAAGCTGGCAGTATCGTCACAACGGTAATGTTTTCCTCATTGTTTGTCTTTTTATTTTAGTGTATCCGTGTAAATGTCTATTTAAATTAATATATATCTTGATATATATTTATAGTATTTTATATATCCTTGTAGTTTATCGTAGTATTCATTATAATTATTTTCAGATATACACCTACCACTGCTTGTCTCTGCATCACCCAAAGGTTGATTGGTAGAAAATGCCTATGGCATTAAGTCCGCCTCTGTACTGTGTGCTTGAAATGTTAAGTAAATAACTAATTATTTCACTTGTAGGTAGTAGTTCTAGTTAAGCAATAATACAGACAATGATGCAGCAACATGCACTGCCATCGGTCTTTCTCAAATAGGGTACAACCGCTTCACTGTTCACTTCACTATAATGACCTTATCTTGTCACAGGTGCAATGAAAACATATGTAAAAATCAAGACATATTAAGTGCTATCAAAAGTAAACAATAATGCATTAGAATTGTAAATGATATACAAAACTACTTCTTTATTTTGTAGTATAAGAACACAACGGTGACACAGACAGACACTAAAAAAAAAAATATTGACTTATACTCGACATATATTTACAGAAACTATAACACAATGCTGTTATAGTAGCAAAGATGAAGGTTAGGAATAACTGCTCGACTGATGTTGAAAGTCCTCATCTAACCTAAATAAACATGAGCGTCATAACAGAAAAATAAATAAATCGATGCACAAATCCTATACCGCAAAACTTTACTACCCCAGTTACATCAACATGCGTCATCACGTTCAAACCTTCACGCTTGTTATAAAAACGTTACGAGCTGAGAGCTCTAAACGATAGCACTTAATGTATTGGCAGCTTTCGAAGACACGTGCATTGGTAATGGGTTTAGTTCAAGGATGTAGGTAGGTACTGGTTAGTAAGTGGGTATGTAGAAGTCTAAAAGCTGGATTACACGATACTCGGTAAGCTTGGAGAACAGTGCAAGCGATACATGGTTAAGGTGTAAGAAACAGGTCTCAGGATCTCTATATCCCTAAGAATTCATGAGTTGCGTCATTTTAAGCCGTTAAAATGTGAAAAGGTGCAGAGAGACAGGTCGAGTTACTTTCCCCTTTAAGGTATTAATATGAACTAGCTTATGTCCGCGGTTTCGCCCGCTTGAACCTCGGTAACTGCCCCATGGTATCATATTACCGGGATATCCTATATGTTAATCCAGGTTATTAACTATCTATGTGCCAAATTTCATCCAAATCCGTTGATTAGTTTTTGCGCGAAATAGTAACAAACATCCATCCATCCTCACAAACTTTCGCATTTATAATACTAGTAAGAGTGAGATAGAGGTGACAATTAATAAAGCTTATGTTTGTGGTAAACGTGTAATTTAATGACGTCAAAAGAAGAAGTAAGAAACTGACTTCAAGCTTTGTTCTCCATTCAATTCTTACCGGATTTATCTATTATATTTAACTTAGTAAGAAATAAGTATTTTCACTTTTTTACATAGAAAAGCATTCTGCTTAATATTGAAAGAAGAGAAGAAAGGCTGATAGAATAGATCCGGTTATAAGAAAAACAACCATAGCAACTGAAAATCAATTGTTTTTCACAATTTATAAACAGAACGCGAAGTTTTGTTTACTTGTTCCCAAACCAACATCGCATAATAAATCGCTAAACAAACTTCAGACCATGTACTAGGAAAGCAAAAGATTGAAGATATTATAAACATGCAGACCGTTCTCTGCTACGATATCGCTAACCTAAATGTATTTAGCACAGTGTTCTGGAAACTGGGCTATTATAACATCAGCGTTTCTAAAATTACTAAGTAATATTCGATACTTGATATTTTCCGCATGAAAGGATGTACTGAGGTCTACTATTTTACTTATACATAGGTTTGATTTGAACTTTGGTTCAGATAACAGGCACGTTTGTAAATTAACGTTGTAAAGTACATTACTTTATAGATTGATCTGACTACCCTGTCATTTGATAGTAGCCCCTTTATAGTCTTACTAGCGGTACGTCCCGGCTTTGCACGGGTGCCTGTGATACTCAGGGTGAATGTAGCTACCCAATGGTGAAAGAATTTTTGAAATCGGCACAGTAGTTTTTGAGTTTTTTCATTATAAACATACACACACACAAAAATACAAATCGTTCCTCTTTATAATACTAGTGTATATGGACAAATCTTGATAAGGATATTATGTATAAAATCATGAGATTCCAATTTGAATATCTGAAATATTAGTAGCCGCTTAAGACCAGAGATAAATAAGCTGTCCCTACATAGCTAATTTTCAAAAACAAGTAGTTATTTTTAGTTATTATTTTGTACCCTATCACAATTTAATGTTGTCCTATTTAAGTCAACCCTGGTAGAGAACGCATGAAGTTTAAATAAATTACTACTTCTTTTGAAAGAGATTTTAATTCTTTATGATTTTCAAAAATATATAACGATTTATTGATTGGATGGATGAGAGCGATCACGATTTGATCGCTTATTATGAAAACATTGCTTCAGAATTGCCCGTACTGTGGATGAACATTCTCAATATTAATAATTGACCCATCTCGGGCACAACGCGACTGTGGAGCCCCAACACAGGATATGCTCCACCTTTTCTCCTGCCCGTAGTGCACAACTAATTGCACCCTCCAGGACTTGAATGAGGCAAACGATAGAGCTGTCCAGGTCGCTACGTACTGGTCGGACGAAATCTGAGTCATCAATTCAAGAAGATGCAGAAGCAGTCTTAAAGTTATTTTCTTTTTATAAGTTTTTAAACTGTCATGGTCACTAACATTATCATTAGCACTAGAAACGGGATATTTACCATGTTGAATTGTAACATGGTAAATATCCCGTTTCTAGTGTTATTCTTTTTTGTTCCATTTGGTGATATAATCTGCCACATTATTGCTAATCACACAAGCATTGTTGATACCGTATACCAATTTGTTTCACTTTTAATGTGGCCTCTACAAAACGAATGCTCAACCATACGTACATATCTCATAACTAAAATAGTTATTACTACATCTAACTAAGAATGTTTTGACTACCATCTGTTTTATGAACAATTAAAAAAAACATTTATTTTCAAAATACAGTATTAACATAATGGAAATAAGGTTAAAAATCTAAATTCTTGACTATAATCAAGGTCGGATGTCAGTTGTTTGAAGGAAAATCATAACCTCGCTTGTTCATTCCTGGAGAAAAAACAAATGAGTGACGTTACACATAAACTCAACATTTTGCTGTATCATGTTTGAAAAAGCGATCTCACGAATACTGGACACCGTACAACGATTTTGAAAGATAATGTACTATGGTATTTGTCAAAGTCCATTGTCCGCAGGCAATCCGGAGACTGAAACTTTAAAGAGTTACAGTGACTAACAGGTAAGTTAAGAATTTAGTGGACTATACACTTCCTAACTATTGGATAGAGTGTGCAAGCATCAAATGACTTTTCCCGCCCAAGATGAAAAATTTTACTGACAACTGTTTTAATATTTTATTTTATCGTACAATCTGTCACTGCTTATCACAGCATTCAACAGTAAAATCGTGTTTCAATTAATCAAATAAATTAATCTTTTGCTTTTAGTTGAAATCATCGTCAAATTCATTTGACTCTCACATGTCCGACTTTATGTGCGCAAATGTCTTGTGGAAATCCGAATGTTCTAGCTTTAGCATTAGCATTTTTTATAATTATGATTTGTTTTTCGAAAGCATTCAGTACTCATTTTATTGAGGACATGTTACTCGATGATAGAACAAAAGCTTAAATCCAAAGGACTCACCAGCTCGTCGTAGTAATTCGCAATATGCGAATATATCAGCGAATCGTAATCCATTGTCGCCTCCACACTGTCACTTACACTTTTACGACAAACAAAACTTCCAATGAATGACCACAGCACAACTTACTTATCACTGATTTTTCTATACTAAGACTTTTCCAATGGAGGTGAATGGTGGAATGGTTGGAATAGCGTATGTTCCCCGTGCGTTCCGTCGATATAAGACGCATTGGCCGGCCCATCTGACGTACAAACGCCTGTAAAGCTAAATTAAGACCAAATTTTAAACACAAATCTTTGATGTTGTAGCGTATGTATAGAGATGTTGTAACCGCGTATGACTTGGGCGTATTGTTCCGATGTGATTGGGAGACGAATTCTTGGTGCAAGAATTTGTGTCTTTGATTTGCGAATGCGATGTTTTTATGAAGTATTTCGACGTGTTGTGACGTTTGGAACAGTTGGTATTTATGTTTGGCATCATAAAACATTTTTTCGTTTACTCATCAGTGCCAGATTATAATTTTAGTGTCTATAAATAAATCATTGAAATGTATGTTAGTTTAGTTCTGCAACACATGATTCGAATTTCTAACATCGCATCTGTCAAAAGAGTAACAATTTCAGCAATAATTCCGCTTTAGCTATTTACGTAACATTAAAGTTTATGTACAATGAATGTTGCAAAAAGTTAAGCAGCTATTTAACGACTGATCAACAATATTTTTTTTATGTTTAAACATCTCTTAACTACACGTAACGTTTTTAAATAGCAGTGAAAGCAAATAAATAGACACACTAAAACCTCCTTTGTCACACTTCAACAACTCCACTAAATCCCAGTCGAGGAGGAAGCGAGTTATAGCGTGTGCCAGGCTCATGAGTTACTTCAAACATGTTGGTCTGTTTTATAATTTCTACGGAAATTTTTATTCCGATTCATATTGTTAGGACTCGAGTGCAACCCGCTTCGCCCGCTCTTAGTGGCTTTATTTACTTTTTAATTTACGTTTGTATGGATAAGTTGCGGTACGATTTATTCACGAATGAAGCGGAAATAGAAAATGTCTTTTTGTAAATAAATCGTTTGTTTTGATTTTAGTTTATTTTTTGTGGTGGAATGTGGGTTGAAGGAACTGTTAATAAAATGTGTCGTGGATAACTTACGAGTATAATATTGTGTGTTAGGTGGCAAGACATATTATGCAAATAGTATGTTTAATTTTATTTTATTTCATTCAGTATGCCAATATTATTTGCGTAAAGGCAAAAGAATGATAACTCATCCGAAAGTCATCAAGTACAAGTTTCTTCGAGAGAGTGATGCTTGTATTTTTTTTGCAAGATTCGATTACGATTTGTTGATTGACGATTTGTTGTCGATTTATGATTAGGTGTAATAAAACTTTCAAAACTACAAAGTAGGTAACGAGTTGAACTGATGTACAGACGCCTGCACATCAAGCTATCACAATCTGTCAAATTTCTTTAACAGACTTTCAACTTCATCTCTAAAGAATTAGGTTCAAGGTTGGTTGGGAAAATCTGACAATTTCGGGTAGGTTGACCTGCTGGCGTCTGTTTATTTCAGCAATCACATAAAAACGGTATCCTCTTTTATCAATACAGTTTCAATTCTATTCTGAAAATGGAAACCAAATCTCACTTTATCTGTCCCAAGTGCAGCTAGACTGATAAGGCAATGAATGTAACAAAGTACTGCTTGCTCCATACAACATGAATCAGAAAGGCAGCTTCATATTAATTAAGGATATCCTATGGACCATCATCATCTTGCCTTTTTGGGGTCGGCTTCCAGTCTAACCGGATACAGCTGAATACCAGTATTTTACATGGCCTATCTGACTTTCACAACCTAATCAGTACTGGGTAATACGATACCCCTTGGTAAGACTGGTTGTCAGACTTTCGGGCCACTGACTACTTAACGACTGTCAAAGACTGTCAAATTGACAGCTGGGACCAACTGCTTAACGTGCTTTCTGAGGCTCCTATAGACCATTAAACTAAAGACATTTCTCCTTGGGAGCAACATAGTAATCGCCGTCGTCTAGGCATTGAAATTTTGTATGGGACATGCTGTATAAAACTCGACCTAAAAACCTACCATTTTGGGTACAAACATTTATTTATGATGGTATTCGGTACTTTTTCTCGTTATCTGTAATTACCTGTCCAGATTTATTGCATGTTTCTGTATAAACGTTTACACCGCGACTGTGAAAAAGTCTGGAACGCAGAACCGCGTGCGCAGTTAAAATAAATAGCTTTAGTTCGCGTTGAATGGTGTTCTAATAGATAACATCTAAACAACTGAGTTTTTTATTTATGCGGCCAGTATTTTTCAGGGTCCCGTAGCCAAATACAAAAAAAAAAACGAAAAGTCCGTTTGTCTATCCAGATTGCACACATCCATTGAAAATTGGAGAGAATATGTAGTCTGTGCACAGATAAACAATGGTGTTGTGAAATTACGATACAAATATTTAGGGGTGACACTTCCCTTGCATGTTGTAACCGAGGGATAAAAAACAATTGCCAGCGTGTGGTAACGTTACTAACTATACTTAAAAAGATGATTTAGGTCTAAATTATTTTTGGTTTAGCCAACGCTTTTTAAGATATAGGATGTCTACGGTTAAAACCTCAAAAATAACTTCTATTTTTACAGTTTTTTTGAGAAATATTCCGGAATAAAACGCTATCACGTGTACCAATAGCATGTATGCAAAAAAAACGTCCCAACTACTGAACCCTTCATACTTCGTGGTCCTACACGCACTTGGCCGCGTTTTCTGGTTTGTTTCAGAATTTGTAGGACTGATAGGTTGTTTAAAATAATTATGATTCGTTATGAAAGCTGGTCTAGATTTTTTGAACTACGTTACTCTAGCTCCGTCTATGTTTATCTTGGATTCAAATATTATTTTTGGCAGCAGCGTTATTAATCTAAGTAATTTATTTACAATCATGACTGTAATGGAAATAATGGAATCCTACATCATTTTAAAACAACATAGCATTACGTTCTGAAATAATAATAATAATTTATTTCAAATAAACAGATTGTAGATTACAGCTTTTTAACTTAAATAACAGGTAACACAGAATAAATTGTAGTCTACAACAAGGTGGGCAAGCTCTGTCCTCCTAGCTAGACTACAAAATAGCCTGTGTTTAGGAGACACAGTTTCGATCCCTAGGTACTAATTGGCTCTGGTACGTGTTACATGTGCAGATTGGCACAAGTGCTAATTAACAAACGGATATACAAGGGAAATCTACAATGAGTGAATGATAAAAAAATAAAGTAAAAAACAAAATAAAGATAACCAAAGAAATATAATTACAACGTCATTTCCACACGGAACCAAGCAAAAATATATCACATTTTCCCGGCCAGCTTAATAGGTAATACTAAAAGAATTATCACCCACATTTTCAGGACCGCCAACTAGAAAAAATCTCAACCAAAACGCTGCTATTCCTACATGTATCCCAGATGCGGCGACAAATGTATTATAACGACGACAAAATATAGATATAAGTACAGAAGGTTTAACCTTATCATACGTGACAAGAAGGTCTGTTTTTAGTTTGGTTTTGGGTTCATCTTGGTCATTTGAAGCTTAGATTTTGAGATGCCTCTTAGCAAAAAAACAAATCAGACTTAAATTACGCGACGGAATCGCCGGAAGTTGACGCCTGCACTGCAATGCTTTTAAAAATGTTTATGAAATTAGGCCGAAAATATACCATACATACACGCAGCACTCAGAATTTCTACCACGTAATTTTACTTCTTTAATGAATGAAACGTACAAAAATGCCAATGAACGCACAATGCAATATCTTAAGAAAAATCCTATTTTACTTTAACAACCTTAGTTCTTGTACGAACGGAACTCTCAACGATTCAGTTCTCGTAATGTCAACGTCAGTACCACGCTATGCACCCTGTGGTGACCGACAATGCTTTGACGACAGGAAGATGACAGTATGTCGTCTTCGAAGCTAACCACCCACGGTGGTAGTGAGTGGCAGCTACTGAAGCGAAAGGAGGTTGCGTGCATTGGAATAGATACTCTTTAAGTAAATAGGACTCTTTAAGTCCATTTTGAAGGAGGCCTAAGGCAGCAAAGCATGGTTGGTGTAACTTATCAGATGATAAACAGCTTTTCAAATAACAATACTCGTAGTGTGAGCCTAAATTAATACTCATGGGTTTTTTCCATATTACGGTACCATCACCTTAGTTATAAGCCGGAAAGACAAATATAACATCACCATAGGCTGAGATGTACCTAATAGTACACCTTATTTCGCCAGTTTATGTTTAACTCCCAAGTAATAGGGGGCGAGCCTTTTGCCATCAATCGGGCACAAATTCAGTCTCCGTGGCTGCTACTGATAAATTCTTGGACGCTCCTGAGACAAATATAAAAAATATATTTAAATTCCAAAAGGGTCAGTATTTTTGCCTCTTCTTATTTTGAAAAATGCTTCAAGTTAAAGAAAAAAATGAAACAGATAGGCCTTCTGCAAACTCCCTACACATAACGCCTATGCAACAAGCAAGACATTCGCAATATAAAACGCTCCGCTAAGCCGACGCTACATACCGCATCGTGGCAATTTATTGCACCGTGATCGCTGTGTGCGGTCTGGCAACGCATCGTCCGACCACGCGGCGGCTTAGGAAATTGTGGATGTGCGATTTTATAATCGCTGGCTTTAATAGGGAGTTTGTAACGGTATTTATAGGATGTGGTTTAGCATTTGGGAAGACAGATGTTGGAAAATATTTTTCCGTTTTTTTACCGTACTAAGATATTCGGGTTGCTTTTGGTAAATAGTTGACATTCAGCAGACTAATCTCAGACTTAGATGAAAGAAATAAGAAAGAAAAAACAATTTTATTAGTCACATGCCACAAGTGCACACAGTATAAAAATAATAATAAAAGAAAACCAAAAAATAATAATATTTAAATCTAAACAATCAAAATCGGAATCAGCATTGCCACTTTTCCTGTTGACAGCGATTTGTAATCCCTACTAATATTATAAATGCGAAAGTAACTCTGTCTGTCTGTCTGTCTGTCACGCTTTCACGTCTAAACCACTGAACTGATTTTAATGAAATTTGGTACAGAGATAGAGTTGACCTTGAGAAAGAACATAGGATAGTTTTTATCCCGGAATTTTGAAGAGTTCTCTTGGAAACGCGATATAACCGAACTCGACGCGGGCGAAGCCGCGGGCGGAAAACTAGTTTGTAAATAATTTTATTATCATGAAAATAAATCTAATTTTGATATTGATAATCTAAAAAAATAATAAAATAATTGAACACTGTGTGCTGTCACGGCTGCGCCAAATAGGTTCAGCAAAATGACAACTAGTGCCCGACGCTGGTTTTCAACTGGACCTGGATTTAATCTTTAAACATTACTTGACCTAGCGTTATTTCTGTTACTGTTGCACACTTGTCAGAATACAATGCAAGATAGAGACGGCAATATGTCTAGTCTCAAATCACGAGCTAAGTAACGTTTAAAGATCTCGACCTCAGTAGTTAAGATAGAAAAAAGTTTAAGCAAAGGTCCAACTAAAAATAATAGTGAAATTTAAAAACCTATATTCAAAAATGGCCAGTTATAAATGAAGTTTTGTAACAGTTATATAAAATGGTATATTATTTCCATTGATTATATTATGACTTTAGTTGAAAGATGCTGGTTTAACACTATCAATTAACATTTAAGAGCTGTTAAAACGATTCTTAAAAGAAAGTGTGAAAATTTTATCTTTCGTTTCACAGATGCTATCTTTTAACTCACACGTGAGTCTAAATGAGTCTAAACGTGCAACATCCGCTCCAAACACGTGGATACGAACGGTAAGTATTTATACACTCATTAGGGAAATGTTCCGTGTCGATATTTTACATGCCCTAATCATTTAATTTTAACTACGATGGGATAATTTGTTGCATCCGTTTTGTGGATATGGATGAATGAATGATAGTATCTTAATAGTGTGCTAACGAATTATTGCAGTGTTATCGTTTACCTCTGTGGTGTCTACGACTGCAAATATGAGGAAGAGAGAATCAATCAAGATAGTGTTAATATATTGACTAACTGGCTGATATTGTGTTGATGGAGATTTCGTTTCACCAGTACTTCTCCCCAGGGCCGGCAGTCTCGACATAGATACCGACAATGTCGCAAACTTTCGATCGCTTAATAATAACAGAAAATAACAACGTACATAACGTTGCTTGCGAGAAACGCAAGTCTCAACATCCAAGATGCGTTTCTCGCAAGCAACGTTATTGCAACCGATTTTATCTGTTATTATTAAGCGATCGAAAGTTTGCGAAAGTGTCGGTATCTATGTCGAGACTGCCGGCCCTGATAGGATATAGAGATGTGACGAAGGGCGGGCCATAGTGACTTTTATCATTTTGACGTTAAAAAGTGCTGTTTTTCATCCCAATTTGAACAAACGCTTTTGATTCTGATTGGTATTGTTGCATTGTTATTTCTGTCTTGAACGGTATGGTTAACAGAGCTGTGGCTGTAGTTAGTTGTGTCAATATTTCATACACTGTTTTAAGCTTTCACGGTTTAAAACTATACTCGTGACTTGTGTCATCCCGTGATCATGGCGCTTTAAACCGTGTCGAAATATCAAAATCACGAACAATCACGGAAGATATCCCGTAAGTAACAGTATAAGTTCTATGTTTCATGATGAAAAATGCAGAAGGCTCATAAGCATTATTTGGGAAGGGTTTGGCAATATCACGGGTGCATCCAGGTAAGTGCTATTTCAGACTTTCATTGGTTATGCTAATCGTTTTTCATTGCGGAAACCAACAAACTTAACAAGTTCTATAAGTCTTTTTTTCGTAAAACCAATGAACAAAACATAACAATGTAGTAATCCCCGTAGGGTTAGTCAGAAAGTCCCATGCAATATGGGGTGATCGTATTGCCATCAATCGGGCAGAGATTCAGAATCCGTGGCTGCTACTGAGATATTTCTAAAAATACAATAACACTTTGCCTGACCTGGGAATCGAACCCCGGACCTCATGCTCAGCAGTCGCGCTTGCTACTACTAGACCAACGAGCCAGAAACCAAAATACCACCTTCATTGCTTCCTAAATCCAGTAACACGCATGACCTGTTGCAGTTACAACTGGACCCATTCCAGTGTTTAAGTGAAATATAGTCAAATAAAACCATTGTAGTTATCATTTTGTATTTTTCAATTCGGAACCATTCGGTGCCAAGTGTGCGTAGGAACTGAATTGAATTCTTAAAGCAGTTTTTAAACAACGATGTTTCTGTGTTATTGTCGTGAAAAATATCGTTTGGGGCTTGAAACATGGAGTTTCTTTCCCATTCTTCTCCATTGAGATCTACGCTTTTGGAATGTGCAACTACAGTACTTTCGCAAGTTATTATGCCTTGTGACTGTGACTATCTTAGCTTTTTTGACTTTCAAAAGTGCCTGGTAATGGTCTAGTTGAAATAAATGATTTCAGTTTGAGTTTTGAGTTTGAAGTTTTGTTCTCTTTGTTTTAGTGCGGTCGCGATATCTGCTGCTTTTTCTACGTCGCATCGTTTAAAATAATACTTACGAACCATAGGTACCTATTTTAGATTTTCTATGGTTTTCCATATGGAATTGGTTAGATATAAATAGTTAAAATATTGAAACAATTTCACTGGTTTCTTTTATTTTATTTGTGAATACCTTGTTCACGTAAAATTATTTAAAAAAAAATATTCTTCCCTTTTCGAAATTTGTTTCAATTTCAAGGGTTTTAATTATTTTGCACGAAACCCTAATTATTTTTTTAACATAAAAGTAGCCCATGTTAAACGTTGTAACTTCAGCTATTTGCCAATAAAAATCCTGTCAAAATCCGTCCAGCCGTTTCGGAGATTAGCCGGAACAAACAGGCAGACAGATCGACAGACAGACAAAAACTGAAAAAAATATGTGTTATTGTAATAAGTGCCGTATATATTTTCATATGCTATCAGTAAAAACCTGTTATTTTGATATTACAAACAGAGACTTAAATTTTATTTATTTGTATAGATGTATAGATTACAATAGATGCATGTATTTTTGAATTTAGGATTCAAATTCTTGGCAGTATTTGCTGGTTTCAAGAACTTGTATTAATTCTTTACTAGAGTTGTTATTTGTCCGCAGCGAATGTAGTAAGCCTTACCTTTTTGCACCAAGTTTCATGTAAAATAACCATCACCATATTATTTCTGCCTAAAGGCGTCCACAGATATAAATTTCCAAGAATCTTAGAATAGCATTAGCTCAATTGTTACATTATGACGTCCGCGGGTCGCTAGCTCACTTTTGTACTAAGTTATCAAGCCCGACTAAACTGAACATTGCGTGAGAAATATCACTCAAAAACTTCTCACACTAATACAAGGATTGAATTCAACAACATTTTTAAACTGCCGTAATTCATATAGTTCTTTGGTGTGAAAATTGTTGCTTTTTATTTGACGGTTTACGAGTGAAGTAAGCACGAATATTAAGCTTTGTAAGTGAAAATTTTATTGTTAGGCCGTGTCGTTATTTTGCGGAATTCAGTGATGGCCGCTTGTGGTTTTTATTATTTTTGGGCTGTTTATTATGAAAGATGGAAAATGAAAGCTACATTCAGTAAAAATTCTACTTACTATAAATGAGTATGAATGATTTTTAATTCCTCTTCTTTTTCTTTCGTGGATGATACGACTTGTTTAGATTTCTTGGGTCTTATATACACGTTAATCGCGGTGTTTGTGGCATCTTTTAGGTCCTCTAAAGAAAAAAGCTCCTCTGTTGGGACACTTCGGACACTCCAGCAATTGGGACATCATCTGGTCGGGAGCACCGCATTCACAGTGTGTGAAGGATCTTTAATTCCCCATTTTGCCAAATTTTGTTTTCAGCCAAGTTGTGTTAGAATTTTAAATTGATCTGACGAAATTTATAGCGGAGGTTTGTTTGACTCTACATCCATAGTTTATAAATACAGATGGCTAAGATAATGTGACATTCAAGTAGCGTTATCGGTTGTTAACTAATTGAATGATTGACTGATTGACTGTCGGTTTTTAGGGTTCCGTACCCAAAGGGTAAAACGGGACCCTATTACTAAGACTTCGCTGTCTGTCTGTCTGTCTGTCTGTCTGTCTCCAGGCTGTATCTCATAAACCGTGATAGCTAGAAAGCTGAAATTTTCACAAATGATGTATTACTATTGCCGCTATAACAACAAATACTAAAAATTTAAAAAAATATTAAGGGGGGCTCCCATACAACAGATATGATTTTTTTGCCGTTTTTATGGATAATGGTACGGAACCCTTCGTGCGCGAGTTCGACTCGCACTTGTCCGATTTTTGTAAAAGTCAAGAATGATCTCATTGTAGAAGTGCCATAGGCTTTGAAAGCAATCCTAACCTTGTTTAGGCTCTCCTGTTGTTTTTTTTTTTGTTATTTCATCAACATTAGGACAATTATCTTCCATATTGTGTTTGTTTTTTCATTCAAACCTTCATTATTGCATGTTTTTGTATGAATGTCATTAATTTCTTTAGACAGAGCTTTATGTGCGGTTCTTTGAGTTCCATTCTGATGACTTATGGTGGCGAATGAATATTAAAGAAAGTGTTTCATAATATTGAAATAGAAGCTGTTATTTATGAGCTACAGATTGTTTGATATGGTGGAAATGAAGAATGGGTTAGATTCGTTGTGGTTCGCTAGGGGCGATATTTTTTGTTCTGTTATTATTATTTTGGATAAACAAACCGGTGATCCTACGGTCTCTTTTGTTTTTATTATTTGGAGAAACATGACAACACCTTTTGATTGTATGTTTTAAAGCGCGGGCCATACCACCAGGTAGCGAGCGAGCGAGCGAAGCGAGAGAAGTATCGTTTCACCTCTTTTCATACTTTGGTTCACACCGCGAACTACAGAAGGAGCCGAACGAAGTATGAAAAGAGGTTGGCCCGGCTCGTTCGCTAGCTGGCGGTGTGACCTGCGCTTTATAGCTGCGTCAGTGCTACAAGGATAGTTTGACGCTCCAATGACATTGACAGGGGGCGCTGCTGATAAATATTTGGGCAGTTATTTTGCGAAGCGTTTTGTAAATACCGATATTGATGACTTTTCGATTTTAGTGTCGAAAGATCTTTGTAGGTACATGAAGGATAACCAATCCGTTCGTCAAATGCTATGGTTATAGTAGTAAAGTAAACTTTAAACACTTTTGTTTCACTGTATTTTACCAAAGATTTTGCATCACTTTCAAAATGTGACACTATTTGACAAAGTGACCTTTATTTTAGTTTCAATAAGGTTTCTAATGGGTTGCCAGATGAAAAACACCTGCCAAAAATATAGATATTTACTCATTGAAGTTAGATATTACAATAATATAAACTCACAGCTTTTCCCATGGGGGGTAGGGAGACTCCATCTGGGAAAATGCGTTTTATCTTTTATCACACGAGCAGAGCTCGGTCGCTCAGGTACTGTTGACTTAAGAAACTATTAAATAAACATCTCTATAATAAATGATAGCCTTTTAAATAATCCATCAAAAATCCTTCCACAATCTCCTAGAACACAAATAGACATTATCAAACTAGCCACGTACCTACATAATATTTGTATGATTTTACAAAACTCCACGTACGCAAATAGCATGTGTGTGCTTATGTTCTCGACTCAATCCCTCAGAGATGGCTTCGAGCTACCGACTTAAATTTACCTATGAAAATATTATACTTACGCCATTTTCTATGCGATAGTGCAATAAGTTGTGTGGTTGCGGGTGTTCGAAGTTTGGTTAGTGAAGATGGGAGGACAATATGGATCGGTTTATGACTGAAATGCAATGAAACTGTATCAAATCGAAGAGTCATGTGATCACCACATTAGACTAAAGTAAATAGCAGAGAAGTGAATTAAAAGAAATAAGAAGGTATACGATTGTTAGTGGTATAGCTAAATGGCAAGTATACCAAAAAAGCTTTGTAGTTGTAGTATCCCACACAAATTCTTGTCACGAATTAATTTTATATAGTAATAGATGATATTAAGAAACCATCATTTGTCATCAATAGAGCTAACTCTTCTCTCACTACCTAAGTAAAGTTAATAAAATTTATATGGGACCCCGCGCGAGCTTCTTCTACATACGGTATCACGTAAATCGGCCCAGTAATCACGGAGTAATCGATGTACATACATAAAAAAAGAAGATGCTGGTAGAATACATAACCTCCTCCTTTTTCAAGAGGTTGGAAAGAAACGGCGACGCACGACACAGGGTTAGGCAAGCAACTGGACTCCACTGACAGAGTTAATAACTGACTTAAAGGACGTTATAATAGTGTAAAGACAACCAATAAATTTACTTAGTCTAACTCAACAGTCAATGTTAATGACCTGAATGGATACATTTTATGTTTGTTTTTATTACATGTCCCATTTCAAACCCTATTTATAATATCTCTCAACCTTTAATACCTTTTATTCTCAAACAGCACGTTATACATGTCGTTTCTTCTATTTTAAAAATATAAACACGACTATAGCTATGATATATTTAGCCCTACAGCCCCCAATTTAGCTAATGAGAACTAATAACTATAAATTGTGGACTATTCTTGGGGAAACCCGAAGAAAGTATAAATAAATGGCGACGGGAATGGTCGAGGAGCGACCAGTTTTGGGGTCGCGGGTCGATTCCCGTTTCGGGACATTTATCTAGAGAACTGTAAGGTCACGTGACTAGCTTTTTATCTACCTTTTATTTATTTATATAAAGGTTTTTAAAGCTAAGTGTTTATTTGTTTTCCCTCAGGTTCATGGCGTAAAATTGGGTGTAAATAAAAAGTTAGCTTATTTTCTGAATTTCGTGCATGTGGTGTTTACCTATAGGTAAGTAATTGTTGCGCTATAATTTAATTTTAAGAATGAATCATGTCGCTGTATCCAGTGTTAACAATTGTTGGTAGACCTAATATAATAAATAAGTAAATACGCCCCGACTTACGGCAAAGTCAGGAACAGGTTACGATGTCGTGCAGGCAGACGACAGTGTAAAATAATTTTGACTTATGTTTCAATTTCAATTAAATTGTCCGATTTAAGTAAAAAATTGTCGATGAAAGAAAATAGTCAGTAGGAGAAAATGTACAATTTTGTAGCACTACAAAATAATTTTACGTACCTATTTTTATGTGGTGCATGATTTGTAACTCAACTTCAAAAGATTTTCCGGTCGTTAACTAAGTAGTGTCGAATTTTAATAGGGTCATAAATTATTTTCTATGAAACGTCAAAAATGGTTTCCAGTAGCTTCATCTTACAAACAGTTTTCAGAATATTCCTATCTATTTACACGGTTATCATTCTCTTGCCCTTGTCCCAATTCATTTGGGGTCAGCGCAGCATGTCTTCTTCTGCCATACTTCTCTATTACTCGTCATCTCATCAGACACCTCTTTTCGTGCCATATCATTTTTCACACAGTCCATCCATCATTTCTTTGGTCTTCCTCTACTCTTATACCCATCCACAGTCATACTCAAAACTTTCCTTTCGAAATTTTCCTTACACGTATGTATACAATTATTTGGACAGCTAAACTGCGTTCGCGATTTAGTTTCCACACGGTGTGTTTTCGTGAAAACAACTTTTACGCCTACACATAAAGCTCAGTTTTCGCTATAATTAAACAAAATACTGGATTTTCAAATGTTCACTAGTTATACAGACATCAATTGAATAAAAACTCCCATAAAGTTAATAATTACTAATTTAAAATGTGGAAATACTTTACCATCACCAAATCATCATTTATTAAAAAATAACTGCAGGAACATACCTAACTGCGCAGAAAAATAAAGAAAATCTATTTTAAAACCGCAAAAGCTACACAGCACATCATGTTCGGGTCCATATTATAAACAGACGGGAAAAGTTAAACAAAAAATGTTCATCCCGAAATTTTCTCCATAAATCATTGGGTGCGGTAAAATTTTATCTCAACGATTTATTTCTACCTACTTTTGGGGTATAGGGAATATTTTACGACAAAAGATATACAGTAATACGGGAATGGATGCGTGTCTGGCCTTTCTGGGAGGCGCATTATAATGTGTGGACTAAAAACTATTCTCTGATTGTATGTACGTCTGTTCGCTAGAGAGAAGTATGGAAGAAGAGGACATGCTGCCGATTCCAAATGAATTGGGATGACGACAAAAGAATGATGATGATGATGTACTGTTCGCAGAAAATATTATTAAACACATGTATATGAAAAATGTCAGAGCAACTATAAAGACACAGTTTAAGTAGGTTATCATTTTATATGAGAAAGAATTGAAAAATAGTTTACAACAAGTGATTTCGTTAAATCACATAAAGATCAAAAAGACACATTTGTCAGATTTAAAAAATAAATAAAGGCTGCTTTGGCGTGATGATGAGACGCGTTTCTGGATTGACCAGAGAAAACCATAATAGGGAAAAGTCTACAAAGGAGACCTTTCCCAGTTGTGGGAAAATGGGTTGATAAAAACAAGATCAAAAAAATGCAACGAAACTAGTAAAAGCTTTAAATTAAAGAAAATGTAATGCAGATGCAACTGTGGTAGACCACGTAATTACACCGCCTATTAAAGGAGTGCCAAAATTGTACCGCGCAATAAGTACGCCTTACTTGGACCATTTCGCATTTAGTGTGCACAATGGTGCACTCCCTAATATTCTGTAGTGCAGATTTTGGTGAGGACTTTGATGACTAAAGCGAGGACCAAAGAACAATTTGACAGATGTTACCTGTTATGTTGAAATGAAGCTCATTATAGTAGGCTTGTTAGAGTATTTAACGAATTCATTTGAGCATATTCTGGTTTTTCAAAAGCCTGTTCTTTGGAGAGGATTAAGAAATATTTCAGGGATTTGGCAGCGTGGTTCAATTGTATTTTCTACAAAAGCATTCAATATGACAGCGCCCCTTCTTACAATCACCATTACTTCCTCAAATTCCGAAATGCTCAGCCAATTTTTTCTTCAAAAAATTCGCAGGCGTCGCCGGGGACCCCGACATACTTAGACTACGCGGCATAATGCGAAAACGGCCGCACGCGCCCGATGTGTTAACCTCATTATTTATGAATGCTGTTATGGGCTCAAAATTTCTTACGCTTGAATTATTTAATCTGCTTTTCCATTACGGTTTCGCTAAAATGACACAATTTATATTCAGAGAGGACGCTCAGAACTCAGGAGTATGGCTTTATGGAAAGATTAGGGATGAGATCAAAAATTAAAATACGTTACGTTCGCGTATCGTTTGCGTTTCGTCTCGGTTTATGAGGATCGTTCGCAAGCGTGTGAATGGGATGACGTGTGCTAATCATAAAATAATGCTGAATCTTGATCTTCTAGCAGATTAAGATGTTTCGTCTTTCATCTACGTTCTACGTGTTCGGTTGATGATGAAGGTTGTCTGGAAGAGATTAAGGTGTACCCTGTGGTATACCGCCCTTTGTAAATTCATAATTGATTTAAACTTTAACTTAATCTGAACTACAAATGTGGTGAACAACGAATTATTTAGTAGTCATTGTTGCAATTTAGGTTATTTCACCATAAACGACTGCGACTACGTAAGAAACATGTGTGTCCCTGGTTTGTGTGAACCACTTATATTTACAATTGTATAGGTTATTCTAAACCAAAACCAATGACGACCTATAATCCTTCCAAAAAACCCTCTACTCTCTACTCCCTAAACATCTAAAAATCGTCTAATATAAAGTGCACTGTAAAACGTAAAAACGGTGCCACTTCACGCGTTCAAAGTTCGTATCAAAACAGTTGAGCTTCACGTCACAACACAGCACAAAGGTTCAGCAGCGCATTGTTGGCTAAAAGCACAAAAGCACGTTATAACGTACAATAGAATTAACTGTTAATTAGCATTTTCGACAAAACAGCTAAGATTTTCATAGTTCTATTAAGATTGTTTCATGAAACCTCGCCTTCGTCACAATGGGTTTGTATACCAGTTTTAAACTTTTCTCACGGTCAAAACAATTGGACTGAGTATCTTGAAAGGCTATCGCGGAGGAGTACCCCCACCCATATTTCGTCAGTTGTGTTTAAGCCCCATGTAATAGGGGACCAGCCCATTATCATCAACCGGGCTTAAATCCGAGATTCCGGGTTGCTACTGAGATATTCCTGATGGAAAAGCCCGATATCACTTTGAGTTGGGAATGGACTCCAAGACTTACTTAGTAGTAGCGTTCTCGACGACTAGACTAAGGAGTCAGACTGTAGGTAATAGTATTATATTTTGTGTCTTTGACTCATCATCATATTATTATTATATCCCTAATAAATATAATGTCAATTAAGCCTACAAACAATTCTCTGGAGAAATCAACATCAATTAATTACTAGCTTTCAATAAAATTGTCTTTTTATTTTATCCGTACGACCTTGGCTTATAAAAGACTAACCCACAAATTAAAGTAAATTTTTTCAACATCTATTTTTTCATATTTTTTTAATCCATTAACATGACAACCTGTCAAAATTGTGCATGCATAATATCGTAAAGGCTTTTACGTCATAGTAAGGGTAGGTGTGATATTAACATCTCGCTGCGGCCCGGGTCGGGTAGACCACATGTGTACCCTTGCCACCTTTTTATCACGCGCATATTTTAGGGTTAAGGAAAATAGGGGATCTATCGGTTGTGGATGGAATATTGGGAGACATTTGCAGGTTATTCTGAAAATGTATTAGTGAGGCTCTGCTTACCAGTATTTTTTTTGTTTTACGTATATTACTTCATGGCTTTCTGTATGAATTCGATAAACACAGTGGTATCAGTAATAAAGTCCGTTTTGTACCAAAACTCACTAAGGACGAATTTCATCAATGAAACTGAACGCGATGAAATCATCTAAATCACGTTTAAAAGCTGTGAGTGAAGGGAAAAAGGGAAGTAATATTTCTATAATAATTTCACGCGAACGATGTCGCGGGCAACAGCTAGTTTTATATTAAATTAGTCCTTTTTTTGTAAATATTTAGTTTTGATTATTGTTTATTTAAGTAAGTACACCGTTAATAAAATACTAAATGCGTAGGTAAGTATAATCTACGTCCAGGATTTAAGTGTTACCACAATAACTACTAAATACCCCAACTGTTTATTGTAGGGTATCCGTTTTAATTACGAAACTTAAGTAATTTGACCTAACTCACGTTTATACTAAACTCATTATACATAATACAATTTATTCCCTTAAATAAAATTAACTTAGACGAAGGCTGAATACAGAGCAGCGGTTAATTTAACATCTCGGCTTTAAATATAACACGGAACCATTGCCTTTGCTTCAATTTGAATATTATACCTTTGTTGTTTTACCTTAATAGGAATGGAGCTTTAATTTAAAAGTACGATTTCCTAGAAATATTTTATGAACCTAAACCATGAGCTAAAATGTGCTAGTATGAAGATCATATAGAGTTGTAGCAGCACTAAAAAAATTACAAAATCAACATAGAACGTACTACAGCGCCATCTATGACTCAAATAAAGAACTAACATCGAATTCCTAAATCGCGCAATTAAAGTTATCCGCGACTTAAGACTATTTCGAAAAACCCGACAACGACATTGTCGGGCAGTAGCCCACCAGACATAATACCCGTCTGGTCGGAGAATCCTACCATTTCTATGGGGGATGAAAAACTTTATATCCTGTTCTTCATACCCTTAAAGAGTTATCGTTGCCCCACACTAGGAATTCCTCCTGTATCGTGGGTGCGTTTACAAACATTTAAACTCAGATACACAAACAGCCAGACCCCGAACAACTATCTGTAGGCCATACAAATATTAACTGTTCCGTGCGGGAATCGAACCCGCAACACGAACCACAGTAGTCAATCGCTCAGCCACTGCGCCAACCGTGCCGTCAAAGTTAATCATAGCTTTGTGTTTGTCTAGGTTCTCGTATTTTTTTTCTATTTATAAAACGCGTATATTGTGTGTAACTTATCAATGTATATTTTATTACAAAAGTTGGAAAGTCGTATACATCATTTATATCTTCTAAATAATTAATGTAGGCCAACGGCTTATATTTGATTTTTGTCTTTCATTTTATAGGTCAAAAGTAGTGCCAGTTTATTTATTTATTTTCATTTGATAAAAGATACAAAGATGGGCTTAAAGAGTAGTGACAAGATTGCAGAAATAAAATAAAAATACGTGGAGGGCTTGGTTACAACCCTATCTACACTAATATTATAAAGAGGAAAATTTTTAATTTTTGTGTGTGTGTATGTTTGTAATGAATAAACTCAAAACTACTGTGCCGATTTCAAAAATTCTTTCACCATTGGAAAGCTACATTCACCTTGAATAACATAGGCACCCGTGCAAAGCCGGGACGAGCCGCTAGTTTATGTATAATTATACTCCATTAAAAAGTGTTTCAGTGGGAATGTTTCGACTGACAGTTCAACTACCGCAGAATTACCCAACGTAAATAACATTAGTAGGTAAATGAATCCGATGTCTATTAGATACCTATGTAGATACATACTACACCTGAATAAAAAATCAAATACTTACAAGAGACACAAAATGTCAGCGCTTAGATGCCCGTCTTATATTATAATAATTTGTCACAGACACTAAGAAATAAAATGTTACTGCAGAGTATAATAAAGATTCCGTCTTTATTAGACTGTTCCATAATAGGTGATGGCCAGATAAACGGTTCTTTCTGCTTAACCAATGGAAAAACGGTAGTATGTTTATATGAATATTTTAAAGTTTTATAAAAATTTTAATAAACTATGACTTACCCCTGGTAGTGTCCGTTTCTCATGTAGAGCCGTTTGAGCGCTGGACGCGCTCTCCGGATTAAAGTATGTTAAAAATGCACACCCTGTAACAAAAATAGAACTACTGTTATTTTACGAAAAAGGAAATATAATTATCTGATGTTTTTTTTTTTATATCTACGTACTTTAAAGTAAAATTATTGTACAAGATTATAAAATATAAATCGTTATGTAGTAGAATGGATCGTTGTGTGTTGTGTTATATAGTAGAGCTCCTTAAGCAAGAGTTTATCCTGATCCATTTCTATTCTTAGAATTAACATTATAAAATACTAGGAGGCAGCGAAGGGAGGGCGTTTTGTAGGATAGTTTTTTTAAACGTTGCCCCATACTAGGAACATCATCTGAATCGTGGGTGCGTTTACAAACATTTAAACTCACTTACACATACAGTTAGACCTAGAACAACTACCTACGCCATACAAGTATTGCTTACGCGAGGGAATCGACCCCGCGATACGCAACGCAGCAGCCAATCGGTCAGCCACTGCCATGCAAAACGACGAATTGATGTTCAAAAAGTACTGATTTTGAGACTTATTTGAATAAATAAATTTTGTTTTTGATTTTGAATAGTGAAATCACACACTTTTTAACTTTGTCTTTAGATGAGATTGCAATGGCGCACAATGCCTTTCAGACACCCTATAACAAACACGCGACGTAAACATAAGGTAAATTCGAAAGTTTTTTTAAATTTATTTCTGTCAAAAAAGAACAAGAAACAGTTTCCTTAATTTCTTTAAAATAATGTATGAAGTACACAGTATTATTTTAAAAATACCTGTCTAGAGAATATTTCCCGACGTAAGCTAATTCACGTTCCTGTCTATAATCAACTCTACGTCATCATCGAATTAGCAATAATTCAGTATCCTGACAGTTCATTATAATTGCCTGTTCATTATTGTTGAGACACTGTGTAGTTTGTGTCTGGATGGGAGCTAAGGTGGGCCACAGAGTAGCAGCATTCAGTAGGACTATCTAGCAGGTAGCGAAAGGCACTCGTGCAGCAATTGTGTACGAGGTATGACTTAATATAGGCTGAATTACAGGCTATTACAGGCTTAGACTATTTTTATAATTTATTTTTTTGTACTCCATCACAATGCTGTTCTATTTGAACCAAAGCTTGTCTGGTACAGAATGCCTTGTGGCATTAACTCCCCCTAAGTACCACTATTGCACATGAAGTATAAATAAATAACTAAATAAACCCTGTCGTAACCTAAAACCAAAATGTTTTAAAAGACTTATAGAGCAGACATTGCGAATATGGTCATAAAAAAATTTTGATCTCGAACATTTTCGATTTTGACACACGAATGCTACCTGACAAGCGGGCGTCTGACACTTCGACAGAACGATTTGTTACTTATTAGTAACAAGTATTGGATTACGATTTTCTTCGTCCTATCCCGTCTGTTGCTCTTAAATATTTGAATTTCTTTGCTTAAAAGAAATTAACAAGTCAAGCATACACCATCACATACATCATCATCATCAGTAAGCCGTTTCTTTTAAGAGTTATTACTTCCTTTTTGAAAATGCATAGACGTTTATAATGCGATTGAGCTAGGAATAAAGTGATCAAGTAGCCTACTTGATTTAATCCTGTCAAATCCTACATTTTCACAAAAATCAGAATTGGTGTTTTTTTACATACTTGGGTAACGCTGAAATCCAGCATCATTTTAGCTGATATGATGATGATAAGAATGTAAAAATAACCTACTAGAAGCCCACAAAACAATCCTTCATTTAAAATTTATGTCCAAAACGACTGCTACATTAAAACGATACCCGATACCCAGCTTAACATAATCTCCGGCAACAAACAAACACAATAAAAAATTAAAATTCTGCTGCAGTTTGTCGCGTCGAAAATGGCAGCTGATATGTGTTCAGATTACAGTTGGAGCGTAGCTTTATTTGTAGGCGACGATGTCGGTCGAATAGGAATGAACCGATCGTATTATTGACGGCCCGTTAGACGTAAGTGCAACGTGCTGATGTACGTACTAAGTTGAGAGGTGGGTAGTGAACAAATTATGAAATGATGGTTGTGTTTCTTGAGATAAAAAGATTGAAAGAGAAAATTAATGAGTTTGTGAGTGTTAAGGAATCTGTTAATAACCACGGAACAGATACAGCTGATAAGTTCCTGGTGTTTTTATTTTTAATCAAAACGAAGACTAAGCAATTGTGATGAGATGTGCTTTTGTCAATAGTAAAATATAATGAGTAAGACTAAAAACGTACTGGGATCAGAAGTTCCTCTGAACAGTTCCCTCAGATACAAAAAAAATCTAGAACAGACTGGAACCTCGACGAATATCGAAGGCCACAACAAAAATAAAATAATACTCAGAAAGAAATAAGAGGATCCGTACTAAATAAAATTCTCTATTGACAAGTGATTACTCACAAACATCAGTGTAGCCCGCTCTTGTAGTAGGGGTTCCTGTATCACAAGAGCCAGACCTCTCAATTAAAAGAGAATATACTATAAAGACTAAGTGTTGATATTGATGACAGAGCCAAAGTAATTATAGAACGATTGAAAGTAATTGTCACTTAAATCTTAAATTGTCCTTGGCAACTACGAGTATTATTTTTACACAAAAACGATAGTCACAAAATCTCCCTAATTTCTTCTAAGACCCGCTACTTAGCACAAGTTTCCTCCCAAAAAAGGACTAACAAAAGAAAAGCCCAGTGATAACACAAGCATCACTTAATAATTTTGCGAGTCTCCTCCGCCGGGACACAGAAGATCGTACTGTCATGTAACGCGTCCCGGCCATTTGTCTACGTCACTTTTTAAAAGGGCAGACTGCAGTGTGCTTGTGTACTATGTTCAGTTGTATAGTAATGGAGTTTATGTCTGCTGGAGGAAATAGGTTTGCACAGAAGTGTTTAGATACAACTGCTGGTATGGTTAGAAGCATTGGTTTTGTTGAGGGGGGGTGGAGGCTCATATCTAGCAGTGAAGGTATTTCAGCTAAAATTATGTTTAAGATGTTGACTGTCTTTGCACATCCAAAATAGAAACTTTTCTTAAGTTTATATAAAGTATCAAAATAAATCAAAAAACCTATCAAATTGCTCTTCCTTTCAGTGCTATAAACGGGACAAGTTTACTCTCTGATATGAAAGTAAAATGTTTCCATTTATGTTCAAAGTAAAATTCTCCACAAAATAGCACAATAAAACCCAACATTTTAATCCAATAAGTATCCCTTTAATTGAACGGGTACAGCAGGCCCCAAAATTAACACCTAATAAGGAACCCCGAATGGCTCCATTACACAAATAATCTCGACTTCACGGTTTCTTTACCCAAACCCCATAACCCTCTGCCCAAACATTAACAAATAAACACAATTCAACACTGCAATTAATACCTAAGATAAGTAACGTCCTGCCCCAAAGCGGGGACATTTCTTCATGAAAATAAATGAAAGGCTAACTTGGAGCTTTAAAAATTATGACTTGGCAACATCGAATGGACCGGAAATGTATAGGCGCAGGAAATGAACCCGTTAGCGCAATCCAAGATGGCTGGCGCGGAAGCTGGGCAGCCGATTTATTCGTATTGCTGGACCATAGCAGATGAAATGCTCCATTATGACGTATGGTAATGTGTTGCAATGCTTTTAGAGGGATAACTGTGATTTATAATATGTGTCGATATAGATTTACGATGGGGTTGGGATTAAAGGGTGGCTGTGGGTGTTTTAGTATCCGGTTTTGTCATTGTTCTTGATTCTGTGCGACTATTTGGTTGTCGTCTGATTTACGGCAGTGACTTAGTCGATCGTTGACGTTCACAGTACCATAAGTTGTTTTCCTGAATATGTGAAGGAAATCGACGGCACGGTCGGCGCAGTGGCTGAGCGATTAGTTGCTGCACTGCGTGTCGTGGGTTTTAATCCCGTACGCAACTAATATTTGTGTGAACTACTGGTAGTTATTTCAGATCGGTCTGTTTGTGTATATGAATTTAAATGTTTGTAAACACACCCACGATACAGGAGAAATTCCTAGTGTGCGGCAATTTTATTACAAAAATAAACATATATAGTTATAGTTAGTTAGGAATATAACACGATATATAGTTTGCAAAACTTTTTATTTTATTTTCTAATTTACCCCCAAAAGTGGCTCCTATATTTAAAATTCATTAATTTACGTTACACGTCCGTCCGTCTTTGGGTCACTGACTTTATGCATGTGACATAATTATGTGCATAAAATTTCAACTCAATCGGTAGTAGCCAGTAGTTTTGGAGTAAATTGGCTGTGACAGACAGACACGCGATCCTATAAGGGTTTCGTTTTTAAAAAAAACTACACTATCGTAGTGTTTGAAAATTTTCAAACAAAAATAGTAATGGACTTGTAAAATTAAGGTTGCGTTTTGTTGCCGATAAACGACGGACGAAACCGACGCCAAAAAAAGTTGAGAAAAGCCTAGGCAGATGATAATAATAATGGCATTAATGTAATTAAATCCTTTCACTAACTTATTTATGTTACACTAATAAAAATACGCAACTCGGTCCATTTCTCCTACATGTAACTCCAAACCTAACATACAATATGGCATAGCGCTTGTTACCGACGAAATGCAATTGACAGCTGTTGGGTGACATGTGCGATGGAGCAGTCAATCACTTGCTAGCTAGTGTTTCAGGATTTGAAAATGTTTGTTTAACTCCTATTAAAAAGGTAGTTTTGCTGAAATTTTGGAAGAATACGAGTCTTCAATATTTGTTTTGGGCTTCTTAAGGTTTTTTTTTTAAATATGCCTGGTACCGATGAAATTGAAAATTAATTAAATACTTTGTCAAAAGCCGTTTACGAGCTCTGCATAACACCTTAGAATACGTCCCACAATCAACCTCATGGGTCTAGTGAAGTGCTTCTGCTGGCAGTAGGGGCCTGAATTAAATTCCTACGTTGGGTAAACTGTTATCGGGTTTTCCATCAGTCATTTCTCAGTAGCAGCACGGAGTTGGGATTAGGGCTCATCATCATCAGCCACTGCTGGATATAGGCCTCTTCACATACGTCACTTAACTCGATTCTCGGCAACTCTCACCCAGTTGCTACCAGCCACCCTGCGAAGATCGTCGCTCCACCGAGCCTGAGGGCATCCCACCTTACGCTTGCCGATTCGCGGTCTCTACTCAAGAACCCGTCTACCCCAACAGTCATCGGTTTTGCGGCTAATATAGCCAGTCCGTCGCCACTTCAGCTTACATATTTTTATTAAAGATTAGGATTAAGGCTCAGTTGATGACATAGGCTCGCCCCTATTCCATGGGACTTAAAACATAACTGGCAAGATGTGGGAGTACAATAGGTACTCCTCAGCCAAACCTATCTGGGAAAAAGGAAAGTTCACTTCAACCGAAATTAGCACCACAAATTCCTACATCCCAAAAACATTACCACTATTTCTGAAGCAGGAGAATCTTGACACGATTTTGAATATCATTTCATTAGTTGAGCGGCTCGGAACAAATGAGTCTGTTTTGTTTGATCAAGCACAAAGCTCTACTACGAAATTATAGTCTTATTTTAATGTTGTACTTGCACGTGTTTCAATTTTATCTGGTAGATGATTTTCAAAGGATATTTGTGAGTTTGTGGTTGAATATTTAAGTGGGGCCTAATTTATGGTTTTGGGGGATCTTTGTAAATGTAATACATATTTGTAAGCGTTTCTTACACGAGCTTTGCCTTAGACGTCATGTTCCTGACTCTTTTGGGAATTCGTAGTAATAACGTTTATTCAAAGTACGTGCTAAGTCACGTTTATACATCTCGGCCTTATGCCTTAATTACGTATGCTAAGTACAGTGGCGAGACAGAGGTAAGACGGAGAACTCTGCACAGTGCAAGTGCTTGTGAAGCGTATTCAGTTGAGTGTACTGTCCCAACACTGCTCTCGATATGTATAAGTCCTCCACCGCGTCTGTCTGTTCGCGATAAACTCAAAAACTACTGCACCGATTTTCATGCGGTTTTTACCAATGGATAGCATGATTTTTAAGGAAGGTTTTAGTATGAAATTTGTTCGAGATGTCGGAAAAAAATAAGCCGTCTGTGAGCTTTCAACAAAAACGCTGCCTTGAACCCTTTGAGATATAACAAAATGATGTATGGTGGAATAGTTTATCTTATATAGGTCTACAGAAAAGTTCGCGACGGCGTATGTCGAATATCCATTATAATACTTTAAAACATGGGCAATTATAAAGCGGTAATTGGAAAGCTATTTACACAAATACGGTATTTCGCGATAACCGACATCCACGCGGGCGAAGCTGCGGGCATTAGTTAGTTTCTAATAAAGACATTATAGTCGATAACATCGTTGGTTATTCATAAACTTAACATCCTAAATATCAGATTGACTGACAGTTCATGTAAAAATACAACCAGATAATCTTTCAGCCGATACGAGCCAGACTTAGGCAGGTCTATTTTTTCAATGCCCGTTACTTTTATCTAGCAGCACCACCGGTTAAGGCCACTACATTTTGCACCTTCCCTTTACAACCTAAATAGTTCCCCCCAAAACAAATTGCACAAATTCGCGAACAACCTGCACATCTACGATAACAACACGATTTTGTATATAAACCGATTGTAGCGTATCAAATAAGCGCAGAAGCACGCGATTAGCGGCGCGCTAATTCACGCTGGCCGGTCGAATTTGCATCGACGCCGGCCGCAACGAACCACAGCCTGCTAATTAGTAGTTAGCCGCTTTTATTTCCGAGCTAGCGTTATCTAAGCCGCTGTATTTTGCTACTGTTACGCCCAGCCGTGCCTATGCTGCTAACATACGGTTTTTCGGTGTTTAAAAAATTGTTTGTGGCTTTTTTTTTTGTTTAAGTTTTTTGAGGAGGTGAAGCAGTGTGGTCAGTGGTTTGGTTAGTTTACGAGTAATTTAATGTAGGTGTGTCATGCATATTTTAAAATGGATGCAGTAACACATAGACAAGCGACAATTTCTCTAAAAACGTTTCGTTTTTCTACAGCGCCTTTCAACGGGATTGACGTATATCTATGTAGCTTTTCGATGACTCTTTAAAAAAAAGAATTTTCTATTCTATCGCTTTGTTTTTGTTTACGAGTTGTCACTTGGTCTAGGTCCTCTGGTTATGGAGCTAATAAAATTACAGAAATACATGTTATTCTCCAAAATAAAGCAAGCCAGCAACCCACTTTCGAAAGTTGACTCCGAAAACAAGAGACGCTGAATAACAGTTTCATAGTCTTAAAATATAAAGTTTTCTCTTTCAAATAAACTTTGTGAAACAGGTAGACTACTGTTCTAATTAGTTTTCTTTGTGCACTCCATCTCCACAATATTCAGAACTGCAGCCAGTACTGTCTTAAACTCAAACTTACAACCACGATGAGTAAAATACTTAGTGTTTAAATAATTCAAACAAATACACAAAGTTTTATTACCTCATAAAATGCACTTAAAGATAAACAACAAGTACCAGCGCAATTATGGCTAACAAACAAAAGAACGCCAACAAAGTTTATTTTAATGAGAATATCCCTAACTTAAGAATTTCAAATCGTTAATGAGAAAAAAAATCCGTGGAACCCGAACACTCGGGAAAAGTTTCCTTCCTTCAGAGACTAGTGAAAAGATGCAACGCTGCTGGTTCCCTACAAAATATTCAATAAAAAATTCGTTCTAACTCTCTTTCGCTGACATTGAAAAAGCTGGCTTAAGAATTCGATTTTAAGAGTTATTCCGAATCGTGAAGCGGTTGGGGTAAGGTTGTTTTTTGTGAGAAATGCAAAAGTTCGCTTTCAAGTTTACATTGTTGGGTGAAATTAGTTCCAGTTGAATGTCAGAAGAGATATAAAGTGTAGTCTATCTAGTTGGCCGGTTGCGTGCCGGCCGGCTGCCGGACGGTTTATTTGCATTGAAATGATCGGTCAGGCAGCCGATAAGATTGTCTGTAGGTCGTCATCAGTTGTGTACTTTGGCAATATTGGCTTTTTTATAGGGTTTGCTCACGCTTTCAACGGTGGGTGGGTGGATTGGTTTGTCAATATGATAGAAAGTAAAGTATTTATTTGGAGAGTAGGTAGATAAGTGGGTAGCGATGTGTCATGCAGAGTAATAGTAGACTTTTGTTTACCAACAGCCAATATCTTTATAGCATTTTTATTTCATTTTATTTGTACTTTGAGTCACTTTCGTCAACAGATTGATATCACTTTTAGTCAAATTAAGTTATCCCTCTCAGGCTACCATTGAAATAGCAATAAGCAATTCCCCATTTTTTTTAAAAATGTCATTAAAACAAAAAATAATACAATCGTTTCTCCGCTCAAAGATAAAAGCACAATCCTAAACGGCTTTACGTTTCCTATTCAAAGCGATGACTGCAAAAAATTGCGAAATTAAAAGTTCATAATACAGTTTTCTTTTGAAAATAATTCGATCTATTTGACGGCGAGGCCGTCCTTGAGGCGCGCCTTAACTAAAGGCACGATGGGTGCCTCGAGCGGAATTGTATTATCACCGTGTTTTAATTAGCTTTCTCGTGAAGAAATATGTATAAGTAGGGAGGTATATTTTCATAAAGGAATATGGTTTTTATGGCTTTGTAGGTCATAATTATTTTGTTTCGATTACTTGAATGTATTTCTTAGTGATCTGTTGTTGTGTATGGCCAAAATAAAGTGTTAAAACTATTAGAATGATGATATGAAGAGTGATGATTATGATATGAATAAATTCCAAACAAAATTATAACATTACATCATGCATACATATCCGAAAGGGTTAGATAGAGGTGTAGATAGTAGCAACACCCACACTTTGCAAGCAACGTTTCAGGTTCATGTGGTAGTGAGCCTACGAGTTTCTAAAAGTATGTTTCATGCTTAATTGTGATTTGATACCTTTTTTCGATGACGAATTTGAAAACAACTAAATAATTTCTATAAACCAGCTGATTTCAGTAAAAAGAACCGATCAAGAACATGCAAAAGAAATTACGTACATAAGTTTTAGTTAAAGTACACCACAATAATTACAACAAACTGAATCGCGTTAAAAAACCTACTTTATCAAGCTTACTTAAAACAGTAAGTAAAAAGGCACACTGACCACTCTACAAAAGGAACTAGATTATCTAAGAATTCATTTCGCAACGTTTTCTCGCACTCCATAAATTCTCGTTATAGCCTTAACCTCGTTTGTCACTTCATACTCCATAGATCCTCATTCCAAATATAAAATGTTGCTGTCTTCTGGGACTTCGTAAATATGTATAAATGAGAACGTATATATCCAGTATATAATTTAAAGTTTGATTCTTGGAAGGTTAGGTCAAGATATCGTATTGGCATAATACATATATTATGTATATCAATTTTGAGGGTATACTGCTTCTTGCGAGAAGGTAATATTTATGGAATAAATTAAAGATACCTAGGGCCTGTTTCACAGATAACCTCACGTCCCAGCCGCCGCGGGAGACGCCCCGGGCATCGGGGGCCACGTGGTGGCTCTCGGCCACCGTAGGCGCGGGCCTGTGGACGGTGAGTAATGGGCTAGCTCGCCGTCCGTCCGTCTTATGACGAGAGGCCGTGTCGACAGCGCGTTCGTGCTCCACGCGCGCCTCAAAGAGATGTCAGCAAAAAGGAGGGGCCCGCAAGGGCCGATGCCTACCAGGGCTGCGGGACTATTCGAAAGAGATATCGCGGCCCTGGAACACAAAAGGCAAAAGAAAGAACATGGATGGGTTTTAGTTAGTAAAAGCCTGACAGTCCCTTCCGCTCCGCCCAGAGCGGAAGAAGTCATTTGATGATTTGCCATCCCAAAAAAAGCCTGTTTCACCACTTGCGATTAAGTTCCGGTTTACTTACTTGCCAGATATTTTCATACAAATTCTGTTCCATTTTTTAATTTATTCGGTAAGAGTGACTATTCAGACATCGTGAAATAGATTCAGCGGGTTGTAACTTGAAATGCTTGTGCCTATGTTTAGTTACTTACTAGATCGTTGTTAATTGGGTATGGAATCTTCTATATTTATTATATATAAAATGGTAAACTGACTGACTGACTGACTGGGTGATATATATGAGAACACACAGCCCAAACCGCTGGTCCTAGAGACATAAAACTTGGAGGGTGTGTTCTTGTAAAGAGTAAGTATCAACTAATAAAGTTAGAAATTTTTGGATATTCCACCCCTAAAGGGGTAAAATTGGGGATGGAAGTTTATATGAAAGTCCGTCAAGTCTGAAGTTAGGATCTTCAAATTTTGTGTTTAGGCTGACGTGACGATTTAAAATTGATTTATACGTGTCTCCGCGTTTTTGATAATTCTACCCCAGAAGGGTTAAAAGGGCGATGAAAGTAAGTAAGTATGTTTGTTATCGTTACCTGGATTAACCTATAGGTTACTTTTTAATCCCGGTAGTACTTTCCCATCAGATATTTTTTGCCATTCACGCGGGCGAAGCCGCGGGTAAATGCTAGTAAAATATAAACATCGTTGTTGCCAAGCATCACAATCCCAAACCACGAGTTCAAAGTAAATTCAAAGTAGTCCAAACCAAACGAAAATAAAATCCAAACCTACATTTTATAAAGGAACTCTGTCGTTTCGTCTGTCCGTTATTGTTACCATTTACACACCTTGGCGACTGAAGAATTGAATGGCATCTGGCATACCAAGGTAGTAGTAGTACCATACAACACTTTTTAGAATATTATAGTCTTTTCTGTGAAAAATAAAACGTGTTGCGCCGACCCCACATAGAATGGGACAAGGGAAGGAAGATGATCATGACGATGATAGTCTTTTCTGTGAAATAATTTGCGACCCCCACGTCCGAAGTGGCCTACATAATCAGCCTTTTAATGTTCCCACTACTGGGACACACGGCCTCCTCTCTATGAGAGGGAATGGGCTATAATTCACAACGCGGGCCCAGTGCGGGTTGGTAGATGTCACATGTCTTGGAATTTTTGCTTCTAGGACCATGCTGGTTTCCTCACGATGTTTTCCTTTACCGTTTTTGAGAGCAGTGGTGATGAAATAAATTACACAAAGTAATGCGCCAGCCAGGGTTCGAACCCACGACTTACTGTTTGTAAGTCGGGGCCGCCACCACTGGATCACCGTTACTCGTAATTATGCACTTTCTATCAATCCCAACACTACCAACACATAAACAGAAAGTCTAATAACAAATCTGCATTAAAACATTTAGAAGAAATTAAAACAAAAGTTGCAAGTAATCATTCCAAAGACACGGAATTAAGACACTTTGCCATTAGCACGTTAATTAATAGAGAATTCGTCGCTGAATTTATAGCAGTACCCGGTCTACAGACAAATGAGGAGCTGCAAAAACTAGTTGGGATAATCTTGTTGAAGTTTATAGTGTTAAAGAAGTTTGTACGTTATAGTAATAGAGTGTAGGCTGTTTATCTTTTGGTTAGGAAGTAAAAGAAAGAAATAAAATGGATGACGGAGTTCTGGACTTAAATTCACACGATAGAATTCCATCAACTCATAAAGATTGTCTCATAATCTTGAATTCTTGTAACAAACTATAGTTTACCGTCATTTTAGCTCATAAATATCAGGTAGCTCTAAAAACTCATAAATTTAACTAGAAATCCCCCTGAAATCCCAGGTATTTTGACTTATCGACATCCATAAATTCACCAACAATACAATCAAATGCAGTCTTCCAAAGCTCCGAGCTACACAAAACCGCTTCAATAAACCAAAAGAATTTATATCCCCGAAACTACACACGTTCGTGACACAACATTGTAAGCCTGTAGTCTCATTTTTAATGTAAAAACAAAATTCGTGGCTAGTAAAATATAATCCACAATCTTGCTGATCGGCCGTGGGTCGTACGTTCATTTGTTTATTACCCTGCATCGTCCAACAGCCTAAACTTTTTGCTGGTCTTTCCAACTAAATTCTTTCTTGGCAATTTGCACATAGCTACCTTGTTGTTTGCGTTTCCTTTCGGCGGCAGATTTGTTGGCTTTTTTACAACAGTGGCCAACGTTTTTCTTGTTTAATTACGTAATAATACAGTGGATTCCAGAGCCCGCTCTTTTTGTGGGACTTTCTTTTAGTTTTTTTTGTTAGCGTTTTTCCAGATTGAAGTTTTGACCGTCAACGTTTCTGTTTTCGTTTTTGGCATTGTTTCTGCTTATTTTCTTGCTTTGATATTGTTGGAATCAAGATTGAAAGAATAGTTCTTTTAGGATATTATTACTGACTCTTCGGATTTTGAAATTATTGTTGGTAGAATGAAATCTTAAACAGTAAAGACTGAAACGACATAGTTTGATATATCTATATTATGAACGACTCCTATTGCTCTATTATCTTATTTTAAAAAAAATCTAAACAAAAATCTTAAGCCACACTTTCATTTCCTACCACACAACACACCGAATACCTAAAAGACCCCAAAAAATAACGAAAATTCAGAACAAAAAGCGGGTATATCCGTGAGTATATCCGTACAGCGAAAAACACTAGGTCTCGTTCACACTATAGAAGCTACAGTTTCGGTAGGGGTTAATCCGTCGGTGGCCGCCTCGGGAATTACTATTCTTCTAGCGAACCCACGCGAAAAAAGTTGGACTTAAAAATTTGAAGTTGCATATTTTCCTGAAGGTAAAACTGAATGCTGGCTGAATAGAGATATCGTGGATGTAGAAGATTTTAATGCAAATAAAATGTGGGGGTGGAATAACTGGTTGAATTTGTGATGTTGAGTTAGTGGACGGAATTCAAATTTAGTTTGAGTAGCGTTAGCAAGAAAGGTGTAAAACTTTTTGAATGTTTTCATAACCCAAAGTACTGCACGTTAAAGTGCTGCGCTAGTAGACGGTAAGTCTAACCGTTCAATTGTATTAGAAATAATACAAAAATCATTGAGTCGAGATTAATTAAAATATCGGATCAATTTAGACCCATGAAAAAACTTTGAAAAAAGATTCCTAACCTACATTAGGTTAGGAATCTTTTTTCAAAGTTTTTTCCAAATAATCTCATTGAAAATAAATGAATTTATTGTAATAATGTAAAAAACAGCCAATAACCCTTTCTTGGCAGTCGGGTAAAAACAACTTCAACAAATAGAACATCTGATTTATCCACAGCGTAACTCTATCAGAATCAGAATTATTTATTTGTTAAACATAGGTATCAACAAAGGATCACAAAGTAGGTAGGTAGGTAGGTTTCTCATCAACAACGTAACAAAATCGTTAATAATTCAGCTGAATATAATTCCATATAGCATGTAGTTACATTGTTTATTATTTAATAAAGTGGAAATCCCACAAGTTTACGGCTTCATCGCAGTTCAGAACTTACTTAGCCAAATGGCTAGAGTTTGTTCCTTCAACAATTTACATTCGTTTCATGATACAAAACAACTTTCCAGTAGGTACCTACCTACTATTGTACGCTGAAATGGACACGCCTTTTATATTTAAAGATACAATGTAGGTAACAGTTAGTATTTTGTGTTATTTTATCACTTAAAACAGACAGACCAAGATTATTTTGTAGTGTACTCTTTGCTCGATGGTAATAATTTTGGATAACAAACTAAAGCAGATATAACGTAAACTCAAATTTAAAGCTCATTCCTTCATGCAAGTTTAACAATTTCAAATAAAAGGTACTATGTAGAAGAATAAGATATAGAACTACTGCAACTTGGTAGATACTGCGATCACAAGCCTCTATGGCAAAATGTATACGTTTTCTTGACAACAATATCTGAATTTGGTTTTACCCGACTACGGCGGAGGGTTATGATTTCAGCCCGTATGTATGTGTGTTCATCTGATCCAGCGTAACTTCTAAATATCATATTTCTTATCATATCTTACTATGTATATGTCGCAGGCATTTTGTATGATTTCGCCATTTACATACGGCGTCGGCAATTTATAAACGCTCGCTGTTATGAAAAATGCCGAAGGCAAAATGTATAATGCCGTGTCATTATCTAATATGCCGAAACACAGGTCGACGGATCCGCGCTGCGCGGGGCTCCTATTTCTGTCTGCAAGGTTTACAGGAACCTAACTAACCGAACCTCGGGGTGCCCCTGACGTCGACCGTCTAGGGTTAGCGTTTCCGTCAGCAGGTCGACGGATCCCCGCTGCGCGGGGCTCCTCGATTCTCTGTTGTTATGTACGTGTCGCAGGCATTTTGTATGATTTCGCCATTTACATATGGCGTCGGCAATTTATAAACGCTCGCTATTATGAAAAATGCCGAAGGCAAAATGTATAATGCCGTGTCAATACAAAATGCCTGCGACATATATACTTTAACGTTACTCTTTGTTTCATACTTTTCATAGCGCGGTTTAATTCGCGGTATTTTCTTTATTTATACATTTTAGAAGATGATATAATGGATTAAGGGTAAGAGATTGTGGCCTCAATATGATATTGACTATTCTGATATAACTGGACCTTAGGTAAAATAAGAAATAATATTTTATTTTCCTTTTTCTCAAAAATATACCGTAGTCTCTCTCTGCACATTGTAAACACTAAGCATTTCTCTCAACGCCGTGACGGAAGCATAAAATGCCATATCACGGCTGGCGGAACTGATCGTATTCTTGCTTATAAACGCAGCTTTCTGGCGGCAGGCCAGCCAAAACCTAGATTGAATAAGAAGTCTTAATATCATCCAGTAAAATATGAAATACACGAGCAGGCGCGTTACTTTGTGCAATTTATTTCATAACCACTGCTCTTAAAATGGTGAAGGAAAACATAGTGAGGAAATCAGCCAGTCCTAAAAAAAAAAGCTTGAAGACATCGACCAACCCATGTGGTGGACTACCAGCCCACTCCCTCTCACAGAGATGATGTCGGTATCCCAGCAGAGGGAACAATAAAGGTTCATTATACTTTGATATACTAAAATATGAAATACGACTACTAACGTCAAACAACACAATAATTATTCCTAATTCAAATTATTCACGTAATTTCCTAGGGGTTAATTTTCTTTCTAAGTACAGCGATAATTAAAAAACACATTTCTTATACTGGTAACACACGCACAATTTTTTTGCAGTGGCAATCAATAACGTTGCGATATGATCACTGGCAACTTGCATTGCAAGAAAGAAGGAAAGAAATGCGAGTGCGTGAGCGTTATCGCGTGCGTGGTACTTTTGTACAGTCGCGCAGTTACTGCTACTTACAATTAGTATAAACAGTTGATTTTTTCCCCCACAAAAGTTTATGCAGGAACATGAACCCTGTTTTTTTCCTGTAGACAAGGGTTAAAATGTAACCTATGGTAGAAAGGATGTAGAATGGAATGAAATACAGGAATGAAGTAAAAACGTAAATACTAGAAGGAATTGGATTGAAGACGCTACGAAAGATATTGATAGTTACGAGACTTTTGTCTCCAAATAATAGATTTGCTCAAATCAGTCAGGGCTATCGTCTACGACGCTACTCAACGACGTGACGTTGCCATAACACAAGACACAATGTACTAACGTCTTTTTAACAAGTTGGTGTTTCATTGCGTTGCGTCGTGTCAGATCTATCGTCGGACGAGCAGAGATACGGCGAAGCGGCACTGTTATATGGTTAAAGTTCCACGAACTCGAAGAAAGCGATATGCTTCCAGATTTATTGTGCGAACCACCAGTCTCTGGTATTCACTGCCTACTCATTTTGAGTTTGTTACTGTTTTATTTTGAATAGAGTCGTAGAGAATAGGCCGAATTTCAATCAAATAAACAGATGAGACAAGATAAATGAAACATTATCTAAACCACCACATTACCATCCGTAATCTAAAAGCTATGCTAAACATCTGACACCCCTCAAACTGAAAAACAAGGTACATTTACCTTCAAAATAATACTCAACCTTGAACCCATAGATTTATTGTGAACGGTACAGCGTTCGCGCTCCAAAACATTATTGGTAATATAAATAAAAATAACAAATGTTATGTCGTGACTGTACCAATTTGTTCTGATAATATTCGGCGTTCAGCCGAGCCGTGATACAATCAGCGTTTGGGCAACAAAGGGTTTGGCGGGATTGATGGCGGTGTAGCAAGCAATAGTAATATTGATACTATGAATGAACAGGGGGCCTAAAATCATAGTCAGATAATAATATATTCTGAATTACGTTACAATTCGTTAAATGGTCACAGAGTGACAATTCATAATTTAACTGCACCTGTAATAATTTTAAGGCGATTAATATTATTATCCTTTTATGATTCTGCGGGGCTTGTGCCACCACATCTTAAAGCAGTAATACTTTATTGTCACTTCAGTGTGTGAAAGAGTTGGAGTTATTCAGGACGTCTAGCTCCATCTCTTTCCACACACTGAATTAAGTTTCAAACAATACCGCTTTTAAGGTCACGGTAGGTCACCAAATATTATACATTTTTGATCCAAGCCAAGATAAATATAATTATTGACGCGACGCGGAAGAAGAAGCTGCTTATCCTTATCTATCGATATACAAAGATAACGAGTATGGGAATCTTCATTTAGTGACAATTGCGATTAAATATAAAAAATGCGTATATAATTAGACTATGGTAAAGTAAGTGATGAGGCGCTTAGAATTAAGTTAGCAATGTAAAAATTATAATGTAACAGTGTACTCATTGTTGAGAAGCCTAAAAATAAATAAATAAAAAGGAAATAATATATTCTTCGACATCCAGAAATATACAAAGTTCAAATGCAGTATGTAGGAACTACCTTCATACATCCATGAAGTTCGATATAACAAGCTTTGTATTGTAAGATACCAAACCACCTCTTTAGTACCTTCAAAAGTCATAATATTAATAATTATTGGCAGTGTTACCAACGAACAAAACTAAGTAACCAGGTTGTTTTCACTGCAGCCTTTTGTGCTAACAATAAAGGTATCGACACCAATACTTATATTTTACAAGTACATAGAAAACGTAGCGAGCCAACTGCCATTATAGAACTGTCAGAACCCATTGCTGCTTGCAATAAAACGCTATCACTGGAACCAAGCGCATTGTCAAAATTTTGCCAACTCTAATCGCTAATCGTATTGCTTATCGGCCCAACTTCTTACTGTTTATGTGCTATGCATTTTCTAATATTAAATTGGGAACGGGACCATTTTGATACTAAAGGAAGGTAATTTAAAATTATTTGGACTCTTGTTGAGAGTAGCCTTTATGAAGATTGTTTTTTGGTTTCGAATGTTCGGTTGTGTTTTGTTTTATGAAACATTTTTATTGTTTTTTCAACTTCCAATTTTTATCTTTTGGTCCTTTTTGGTATCATCGTCAGCCTACAACAGTCCACTACTGGACATAATAATAGTTAGTTATGTTAGTTTAAAATTAAAGAGAGTACCTATGTATAGTTATATCACCCATTTCGTTTCATTGTTATTATAAGCTTTTATTTTATGTTTTGTATAACAGAAATGGTTAATATGAGGATCCTTATTGTTATATTTTGTAATGTAACATGTATGTACCATCTATCTACCTATATTATGTGAATAAATGATTTGATAGGCGTCTGTAATTGCAAGCCAATCATTAATAATTTTATCTCAATGGTCAACGCTTACGTAAATTTTGTTGTAAAATAACACACAGGACAGCGCAGGCGCAGGCGGGTGGGTAGCTTGATGCTAGGTCAGTTCGGAAAAGAGATATTTTATTTTATTAGAATTAAAAAACCTTAGTAATATATCACATTTGTCTGAAACAGCCTGTCTGTAACTAGAAATTGAAAAATGATAGATAATCTATTCTTAGTCAAAGTCGACGACGAAGCAGGACCAGACCATGAATTTAACAATAGAGAACCTAATGTCGTGTAGAAATGTCAACCATTAATAAAGGGTATTTTGACAAAGTATAGAATGCTCTGTGTCCTAAATATGTATCCAGTAAGATTTTCAAAGTTCTGTCTTGTCGGTATACTCATATACACAGCATCAGTATGTGCCAACTCTTCAAGTTTTAAAATATTACACTGCTACAACATTGAATTCGTTACGAATATTCTAAAGAATACTTCAAAAGGAATTCATTGTTTCGACTAGGATTTGAACCACCACCAAACGTCGTCATACTTATACCGGCAGTTAGACGAACTAGCCAGCGCACCCATATGAATTGTAAAGAAATTGTTATCTACTATCGCCCGAGTCACTTTATCTTTAGATCTCTGACTAATCGATCGATGTTATAATTTGAGGGTATCCATTAATTTTACTTACGTACGTTTTCTTTATAAAATTAATTCATACCCTCAAGTTATAACTAGAACGTTTGATATATACGTTCACCTAAAACGATTAAGGCTAAACGACCACGATTTACTAACCCTTTCTTTCTTAAATAATTTCTAATTTAATGAAAACAAAAATAGTTTTTCGGTATGAACAAAATGTTAGCATAAAAGTTATTGAGAGACAGCTTGGCTTAGCATTTTTATTTTTATTTATTTTTAAATTCTTTATAAATATTACTAAAACGAAATAGAAAATACTTAATATAATAAAAAAGAAGATATGTGCGTTCAAATCCGTGGTAGGCCATACACTTAATGGAGCTGTGTGTTTAAGACAACTTTAGTTTTCTATGAATCAAAATATTTAAAAGATAAAGGTATCTTTTCATCACAAATAGTTGTTAAACTGACATTGCCACTATCATTAACACTGAAAATAAATAGAACAAACGAACAAATAGCGGGAACTCAAAACAAATAGTAAACTTGGTAAATATCTCGTTTTCAGTGTTAATGATAACCTAGAATCAAAAGTAGTATACAAGAGGTATTAATTCCCTCTCAAGTATGAGTCTGTTTCAATTGAGAACTCTCAACTCTATTGCCAACTGCTGAAGATTTTTTTTACTCACTGTGATCAAGCCATTATGGGCAAACAAATAAGAATTAGTAAAAATATGGAGTACTCATGAAATTCTTTGCGGTACGGGCACTCTGTGCACATGCACCAGCTTCAAATGTTTGATCCTGTCCAATATCAGTCTTGCACTTCTCAGCTTCATGTCAAAAAAATAAACAAAAATGTATCTGAAAACACATTCACTAAACTTATTTTACTTAATATGATGTGAAATGTGTCAAGGAGAAAGCCCAACGTCTTGTAAACAGCTCACTCCAATTATCATGGCGTGCCTGTCGCAGGGAAGTGAGGAAAGACCGCTATTTATAGCTGATTTATATTTAATATGGCAACATTATTATTGAGGACTGTGTTGTATGGCAACATTGTAGTGTGTAAAGTTATGAGTGTAGTAAATTAGTTGGCCTATGTTTTAGTGGATTTTGGTAGTACAATGTAAGGACGTAATTTTTACTTTTTTATTATTACATAATGAGCCTGCTCTTGACCTCGATCACGCCTCATTACTTTCCATAGATAGAAAGAATAGATATTTCTAGATACGTTAGGCTGAGAACCAGGTGGAACATCTTAAGAGAGGTCTGTAAAATAGCAGTGAACTGTGATACACTAAGTTGGTTTAGTGAATGAATTTTCAACACTTAACAACATGTTTCACTGTGATATGATCATGACGATATAATATACAGGTTATGACGGCGTAGTGAGTAGCGCCGTCACACGTTAACGGAAACACGGAAGAGGACTGATTATATGACACTGTTGAGGACTGTCACACTAGCAGAACGTCGCGTCCTTGGTTGCGCGGCGATTATCTTATGAAGACAGACGATGTCGAAGAAATCTGTGTTGTACCATGTCCACAACCAACTGCTTTATCTTGGTACAACTCTGATGCTTTTCAAGCTGTTGAACTACACATACGATTACTCTTATTGGTAAAGGCCAACCCTGGCCAATGTACATAATATTCTAGTGCATTTACGAACGAAACATGTTGATCTAGATTTATTGCCAGTACGTATCTGTTATTTTATCAGTAAACCATTAAAACTAATGTTGCCAACAATAAACTATCCGTTAGTGTCGTTGTACAATGTAGTAATTCGTTGATGAATACTAAATGGACCCTTTGCTTAGTATAAAAGCCGCTATTAGTCTAGAATACGAAAGATACTTAGGTCTGGATCATTACACAGAAAGCGAATAAAAAAGAAACATTTTTTCCTTAACCCACAGTTTTTGGGTCATTTTCTCTCATTTCTATCATAAACAGGATGTTTATTATTTCCGTAGGCTTTGGCAGTATTTTATAAAGGGTGTAACAAAACCCTTAACGAAACTGAAAGGCACTTGTTTTTTCCGTCATTGCGATCATTTTTTTGTTCTAGACCATACCTGGGAACCGTCTAGTTACGGAGATATTGGGGTTCGAAGTTCCATCTTTTTCACATTTTTTTTTAAACATGTTTTTAATGTAAGATTTTTACTTTAAATACCTCCATGACTCCCGTTCTATTCAGTCCATCCATCAGCACAATGTTTTGAGTGCGTTACATTGAGTCCGATGGTAAAACGTGATTTTTCACCCTTAAAAAAAGTCGTTTCCCAGCAATAATTTTTGCGTAAAGTTACTTAATTTGATGTACATAATGCTTGGTTGATGGCTTCGTTAAGGGTATTGATAGACCCTGTATAATATCTATATCATTTCACTTAACTCCGTACAACACATAACATCACGCCAGTAATGTACTCTATAGAGTACGCCTCTGCCTAAACCTTCAGGGATTGGCGTTATAATATTGGTGTACTATAGTACACCCACATTTCGCCAGTTATGTTTAAGTCCCACGTAAAAAGGGGTGAGCTTATCACTGGGGATTATTCGAGTCCGGGCTACTATTGAGTAATTCCTAATAGAAAAACCCAATAACACCTGCCTGATCTGGGTATCGAATCTCCAACGCTTGACGGCCACTAGACAAACAAGAGATACAGAAAACAGTTGATAATAATGGAAACATAATTATTCAGCATGATAAGATGCATTATTCAAATTTATCTGTCAGATACCTTCTCAAATAAACCCAAGTCAAACTTCTCCTAACTTATCTTTACCACAATTCACTTTCCCAACTACGAAAATTAAATATCTAATTCTCTATTTGTCGTCCATTCCAAACAATTCTGTGAATATTACCAAATTCTCTCGTAATTGCCGTTGGTCGGCTGATTAATGCCTGAACAATCTAATCTATAATTTAATTCAAATTATCGAAACCCCAAAATCCCGGGTTCAAAAGTGCGAATCCCGCATATTTATGCCCTCAATTACGACCGCCAACTTCGGAGGCATTCCTCGGACAACAATTATACAGGGATTACGTCCGGGACTCATAACAGTCCCGGGAAATCCCGGAGTATCCCGTTAAATAGGTATAATGTGCACTGTCCGGATTAAGTATGGCGGATCATATTATCCTTAATTGTACTTTTAAGTACAAGTTTATGGGGGAGATTATACCTTAATATGGTGTTTGGTGTGTCTAATTTTATTTTGGGTTTAAGCAAGACATTTGGTAATTGGATTCATAAAATGTCTCGATTTAATTGCTTTGAATTTGTAAGCCTAACGTTGGAATGTAGAGAAAATGTAAACGACGCCAAAAATTGGCAAAAAAACAGGAATAGTTGGAAACAATTTAGCCTTTGGCTCTTTCATTAGTGTTTCAAACGCAAATTAGGCAAGAAGGTACAGTAACTTACTAAAAACAGCTGTTTAAAACGCTAATTTCTCACCGTCCTAGTATTTAATAAGATGAAGAGAAAAGCAAAATAAACCCTAGGGTCTAATACTTTAATGCCTGTATTTGCTTCACATTTTTGCTGAAATTTATTGAGACTTAAGAAGCCTTTACATCAACGCTTGCGGAAAATTACATAATTCGTTTTGGCTATCAACATCGTTGCAAGCATTCTGTTGGCAGCGAGTAGGTCGAAATTCTAGTAGCACTATGTACTTCAGTAGGTACATATTTCGTCGAGGGAGTTATCAACAAATTAAAAGTTTGTAAGCCCACATGTTAGAGCTGTATCATAGATTCATTATACATGGTACCGATAGGTTCCAACTGCATACTTATGTTTTAACATGTATTATTATTTATTTATCTATTTATAAATAGGAGAACCACCCGCTATAACAAATGAGTAACAATTGTATTTGCAACACAGAGCCAATTACAGGTTCCCACGAGTAAACACAGAAAAGGTATTAGAAATCTTAGGATCACTAGTTAACATGCACGATAAAAAAAAGATACAAAAACCGGCCAAGTGCGAGTCAGACTCGCGCACCGAGGGTTCCGTAAAATTATTAAAAATATTTTTATTATATGATATAACTAAAAATGTATACTTTTCGCAATTTTTCCTATATCTCTGCTATAAGACGTTGCTTCATACCAAATTTCAAGATTCTGAGTTCACGGGAAGTACCCTGTAGGTTTTGATTCCCTTGCGAGTGTCGAAAATTTGCGGCATAAACGGGAGTATCTTTTGATCGCGTTGACTTAGAAGTTTGATTTTTTCACAGCTCCAAGAGACCATAGACTTGAGTATTTGATATGAATTTCAGCTTGATACCTCCACGCGTTCCTGAGAAAAAAGGTCTTGACAGACAGACAGACAGACAGACAGACAGACAGACAGACGGACAACAAAGTGATCCTATAAGGGTTCCGTTTTTACCTTTTGAGGTACGGAACCCTAAAAAGCACAATATTATGATGCACTTTGACACCAGGTTAGGCACCGGGTTAGGTTATAGCCCATATTATCCCACAGTCGAACAAAGGCCTCCCTCCATTCCGTCCAACGATCACGATTCTGTGCTACTTCTTTCCAATCCTCAAGGAAGACATCCAGTTCGTCCCGCCATCTCTTTCGTGGTCTGCAGCGACCCCGTGTTACTGTTTCAGGGCACCAGTCCTGAGCTTTACGGGCCCACAGCTCGTATTTAACGTGTACGTGTGTAATATACGTTACACGTCTCTGTACCAAAATTGATTCCATAGGGCGAACCAAAAAGAGCCCACAAAACTCAAAACTCCTTCCGATCAATGGGTGTCAGCAAAAAACTAATTCGAGCTCCCCAGCAAACTACCATTGAACTAGGAAACGTAACGACAAAAAGCATAGGTGGCGATATGAGCACAAAACGGGCAGTTAAAACAAAAAGTGGGCAGACAATAAAACCACCCCCCGTTGGGTAACATATATGATCACTATCTACTAAGTTACCCAGTCGCGCTGAATTCGCACTGTGTACAACCGGCCTAATGGTGCCACGTGAATCAATAACTGCTGACCGGCTCATTACTGGCCCTACTTTCAATCAACATCAAACATCCCACTTCCAACCTTATTCTTTAATCTCCAAGGTTTAATTTAGACTGTCTCGCTCTCCGCACTAAGGCTTTTAATATCGGTAGCTCTAATAAAAGTGTCAAACTGCTATGTCCGCGCGAAGGAATACAGTGAACGTTTTTATTGACTATTACTAATAAAATAAAGGAGAAATGGAAGTTTCCGTGATGATATCGCAATGATACTTAGAGGTCGCTGTTGGGAGGGACATTAAGGAGTAACAAATGATTTAAGTTGTGTCTCGGGATGGGAGGGAGACGCAAACTGTGCTTATCACTGTCGTAAGTTTAAAGGGTTTTGTTTGGGAAATTATTATGATTATAGAACGTAAAATTATTTCTTGCGTTTTGTGATAAGGCATGGTACTGATTGCTGAATTGTATTCTCCTTAAGTTGGAATGATCCATTGTAATTATATTATGTCGCCTCGTTGGTCTAGTGGTCGTAAGCGTGACTGTTTAAAATAAGGTCCTGGGATCGATTCCCTGGTCGGGCAAACGGTAACAGGAATTTCTCAGTAGTAGCCGCGGAGTCTGGATTTGTGTAATTTTGGTGCTAATGACACTTTGTGTTTCTGTTATGCCTAATTCACTAAACCGATTATTATGAAATTTGACAGATAGGTAGCCTTAATCTAAAACAGGACATTGACAAATTTCATCCTGGATACACGTTTAAAAAAATTATGCACAGGCGACGTCGCGTGTAAAGTTGTGACACATTTTGTAATGCATGCTTGATAATATATTTTCATTCAAGTAACATGCACTTACACGTGTAATTTCTTGGCACTGTTTAAGACTCATTTTACACAGAGAGCAACTAAATCAATCTTCACGCCAAATCTCTTTTAGATTAAGCAGAAATAGATGTAACTTAAGTTTACAACTTGGCTGCTGGTTTTAAATGCAGGATATCTTGTAGACCATTTTTTATACACAGTGTATTTCATACTAGTTTCGTCAGCTGATGCGATATTTTGTATGGGAAGTCCAAAATCGACCAATGTCCTTTAGAGCATGTTGTCCAGTTTGATGATCTGAATCACATCCTAAAAGATATTGCGTTTATTCTGTTACACCCTGTATTTAAAACAATACTGATATAGCTTAAGCCAGGTCTTATTGTTTATTAAAGCAACAGTACACAATAATTCGTATCATTTTACATTTCAATCCCATCATAATTTTCAAATTGCTTTTCAAATCACCATGGAACTGTAATTTTCATTGTATTACCTATTTATTTATATTAATATCTCGAAGAATGATCTAAATCGTCATTTTGATTATGTCATAAAAAGTTATGGGCTAATAAAGGAGAATTGTGTTTTAAAAGTAAAATAAGTCTAGAATAATATCAGTCTGAAATCGTTCCAGTTCTTTTTATTCTTTTCAGTTTCAGTTCAATTTCCTTATTGCCAAAAAATAACGTCTATCGGATAGTTATTACAATAACTTATACGTAACTGATCACGTGATATCTACACATTAAAATCTGCAATAATTACGCAATTTATTTTTGCCATTCCTAGTTTAATGGTTACTTTGTGTGCCAAATTTGTAGAATTTATTGTTGTGTTAATGAAAATGTGGCCAGATTGCGGACTTCCGATTCCTGAATGCGGGGATTTAAAACCGTAAATTCGGTTTACCTGCTGCTACCTATATTTCTTCTTACTTTAGCTCTTTCTTTTCAGCAATCGATTGCGTTTATAAGAAATCTTTGCCACAAAGAATTTTTCAAACATGCGTCCGTCATCCTTCTTATCAATAGATTATTTTATCAGACACAATAACATCGTCCCAAAATATAAAACACGTAAACCACAACAGCTGTTTCAACATGATCAACTCTCCCCAGATTGAAGAAGGACTAACCCATTGAGAGTAATTAAAACAGAAAAATAGCCAGGGCTGTGTAAATTTAAAATTTCCCTCCTTTCATTAATCATCTTGAGGCCGAAAGCCGACAAAGCCGGGGCCGGCGTCGACGACGTATAACAAACGGGACGGCAAGCCTTCAAAGCCTGCCGTCCCCCTCTGGCTTGGGACGAAGAAAGGAAGCCGCTTCTCATATTTCAACGTCGATGCCCATGTAAAGGACACGGACCGTATTTTCTAAACAAAAGTTTAGGGTGCTGGCTCTTGCCAGATTTTTTAGAGCAGCGAAGTTATAGTAGTTAGATGATGTTGTAGAAATTTTCAATTTGTTCTAGATTCATTGTGTTTTATAATTCTTGATACTTGTAAAAACATTTCAATAATGCAATTTTGTAAAGACTCTTAATCTTTCTCCCAGTGTCCTTTAACTCATTTAATACTTTAATTCCCTTTCTTCTTTTGAAAATTCTTAATGAACTTTAAATTGTCCATTACTCTAAAACTAACACGATTTTTCACAGAAACACAGCTCATAAGAATAAAACGTAAGCCTTGAACAAGTAAATTATAAAGCACTTATGTTCTCTCTTTGCTAGCAAAAATGAGCAACGTTTGTACACTCATTAATAATTTTAAAAGGAAAAGCGGCTATGAAATAAAATAACAATATTATTAAAAGGTCCGACAGTCTGTGTTTTATGAATGGCCGTTTCCGTTACAGAGTTGCAGATTTTTGTTTTTGTATGCAATTTTTATGGAAAACTGTATACCTACTGACATGGATAGTGAGTGACGATTTATTTCCATGTTGGCGTTGATTTAAAAAGGAAATGGCGTATTGGTGTAATTTATATTATCAATGCCAACTGATTAAATACGTCCATTCAACTTTATGGAATGAAAGCGTATAGCGAAATGTGTATTAAGCGGAGGAATTGGTAAAGCGTACCAATTAAAAGTGTACATTAAAATTTTAACATAAATGTTGGAATGACCAAATAATTACAGCAAAGAACGCGACGTTTCTTGGCATTTTCAATCAACGTTTAATTTCCTGCTCATAATAGCAAAAGTGCTTGATGATGAATCGGCAAATATGAACCGAACAAACTGGAAACAAACCAATCACCGCTATACAATATAAAAATACACAAGTATCCATGGAAAGCTTCATTGAAATAAGTACGAAAAATAAAGTATAATGTTTTGAATGGAAGTCAGCAGATTTCCCATGCGGGGAGACGCGAGACAAAATCTGGCGTAAGTTTTATTCTCCTTGACAGAAACTTGCCAGTGGAGCCTTTTTAGTTGAACGACGAAACAGAATTCAGTGCGCAAAGCGGAATTTCTAGTAATATGTTCAAAAGTTAACACTTCGCTCGCGGATTGTACTGGCCCGAACTGAGACGAATAGTTTGTCAGAAATGAAACAAAAAAAAAATCAGTCAGAATTCGAATAATACATTTGAAATGGTAAATGATTCAAAAACAAAAGTGTACCGGTTGTTTTCCACTTGCTTATGATGTTAAGCCATTGGCTCAAGTCAAATGATTTCTAAAACAATTGTGAACATGTGTTCTTTTTTTCGAAGTGTCTTTTAATAAATCAAATTTTAAATACTTACGTACCAACTAAAGTAAATTTAGAATCTAAATACGTCCTAAAAAAATGAAGATAAAAATCCACGATCAAGAAACATACTCAGATATTCTTAAAAACTCAAGTAGGGGAAATGGTTTATTTAATGGTGCACTCAGGAGATGGACTACTAAGTAGCCTGCTTACTGGCCCACTTAAGCCCAACGCTTATGCTTAAGTAGTTCAAGCCTTAGGAGCATTTGCAAAAATGCTTAAGTCCCCTGTGTTTTCATGGATCTTGAAATTGCTAGAAACTTCTTTATAATTTTTTTTTCGAGAGAGCAGGCGAATTTTACATTGCTTATCTCGTTCAAAATAAATCGATTTATATTTACTATAGACCATCTGCATTGGAAACAATCTTCCGAATAGATCATTATTTTTATCGCACTTTGTGAAATACCTTTTTTCCCAAAACAACTGAGCTTCATACCGACGCGACGTTTCATAGTTATGCACCTTGTCCTCATATAAATCATTAAAACACAAAAGCTTATTAAATACCCACTTCGAATTTAAAACCATCTGAGTAGCTAGCAGCATTTTCTATACACGGCCGCTAAAGTTCTCTATTAAAAGAACACTAGACGGTTTTAATTATGCAAAATCATCGATGTACGCTCACCTATTCGGGTCAGCCGGTGTGGTGGCTGGCAGTTTTAAAAATGAAACAATGGACGGGAAATGAAGACCAGCCATGGTACGTATGTTGGAATGAAATAGTATTGTTAAGGGTGCTTCAGACGGAAGTGTACGGCGGCCGCGTGTTGCACTTTTGTATCGGTTTAGAAAAGCGTTTGAATCGTGCGATGCATGGAAATGGGTTTTATATTTCGAAATGGATTTACTGAAATGCATTCAAAATTGTGTATTGAGTATTTTATGCTATAATGAACAGTCAATTCCAATAACTGAGTGAGAGCTTCGTGGACGATTTTTATTACTTTTGTGGCAACTAGTGCGTTATAACGAATTGACGTATCTGTTAATTGAGTTTTTACGCGTTGAAGGAAAACGTGTAAAGCGAGTATATTTTTTTACCTTTTACTGGTGAAGTTATTTTTCCCTTTTCATTATTTTTTATGAATTAAGTATTTGTCATTTCACAAATTAGCTACCCTTTCTAGCTTAGTGAATAGGAAAACAGTCCCCACAATATCCAACAACAAACGAACTCAACTATCTAAAAACTTATCTCCTCCCATAACATTAAAGCCATCGCCTCCATCTTGGAGCAACCACGCGGATATGGCCAAATCGGTATCGGCTCATCTGCGGGTACACTTATAGGCTCGTTCTACGTTTATTACACACGTTTTCGCTGACCTAACCACCTCGATGAGCGACGAGCAATCCTTTTCACTTGGAGGCTGAATACAGACTAATAAAACTATGTAGACGGGGGTTTACAGTGTGAAGTTTACATGGATGATATGGTCGTTTTTGCTAAGCACTTGGTTCTGGAGAAAAGTAAGAGGTAGCTTAATTACTTTTGATGCTTTATCAAAACTGATGTCTAATTACAATATATTATAGAATCTAAAGCAGAGTATGGTAATTGTTGTGTATCAAAACCTGTTAATTAATCATTAAAATATAATGTTCTGTCATCATATTATAATTCAAGTCTGAATTATATCGCTTTACAGTTAATTACTATGTTAATAAAGTTATTAACAAGTAATCTCAATTCGTCATTAGATATGCAATTAACCCAACCATAGATGAAAGCGTTATCATCAGAAGTTACTTTATCATTCTCTACTTCATTATCATATTCTAATTAATTATCCTTATTAAAAATGATCAACAGATCAATATTAATTGTCAAAAAAATAGTAATAGTGATCCTTCTTGTAATTCTGTCAGGTCTACCGTATATATTTTTCTGTGGTACATGTTAAGCCTATATACCGGGTTAGATTGGAAATTCTTTACGCAGCCTCCCGTTTGATGCGTGCCTTTGGAAACCAATTGAATTTGTTTCTGTTTCTCGGTCTTGTTTTGGGCTGTGGTATTTTTGGCCGCTAGTGGTTTCAGTTTACACCGGTAAGGGATTTTTTGATGTTGTTCTTTTTTGAGTAAACGGTGATCCGATTTTGTGGGGAAAATAGTTTTGGTTACGTCGATACGGGTTTTTAATGGATGTTAGTATAAAAGTTTGTTCTGGAAGCATTTTGATCTATCGGTACGGGTTTAATGAAGATGAGAAGGTTATCATCACTCACTTATTCGTTTATTGTGGTTATGATACTTCAACAAAATGTGGCAAATAATAACAATATCCAGGACTGTATATACTTCATTAAAATAATTATTCTACGGACAAATTGTACACAAACTTGTAAATTCCCTTAATTAAAATCCATTTGCAGATAAAAAGAGAAACATTTTACCGAATGCTGAAAAAACTAAGAGAAACAAATTTGGGAAGTAGGTACTAAGAAAATAATAAAGCTCTTAATGGAATGCAAATAAGATAAGCGTAGTAAATCCGTCGGCTACTAATTCCAACGACATATACATAAATACAAGTGGATGCTGTACATTGCTTGGTACAGGAACTTGACCGTGTGTCGGTCGCTGTTGGGCGCGACCTGTACAGGTATTAATTGATAACCGAATTATTTTTATTGAGGTAGTCTTTATTCCTTGTTCTGTAACAAAAAAAAAAAGAACAAAAACCCCTCACTCACACCCACTCACTCACTCTCGTGTTCTCACTGCTGGGACATAGCTCTTGTCTCTGTAGACAAGAGCTGTGTCCCAGCAGTGGGATCTTTATAGGCTGATTATCCGTGTCTCTCAAATCACAGGAGTTTTCCGTATCGGCTTACAAATAACAGCTTCAGGGAACTATCTATAGCTAGATAAATATGCGATTTTTGCGTATCTTGGCAAAGAAAGTCCGTCATTTACTTTAATTACTTAAATTAGCATTTTTATTTACTCGAATGAGGCAAACGGCAAGCTTTCCAGGTTACTAAGAACTGGTCGGACAAAATGTGAGCCATCGATTCGACAAGAAGAAACAGAAATATTTTTATTTTTGCAAACCGGCACTGGCTTTAAATTCAGTTCAAATGGTTTTTCTTTCTCTGACCAAAAAATATCACAGACAACATTACAATAATATGACTTAAAACATAAAATACCAACAAACCCCTTCAGGCATACAAAATAACAAATGTCCACTTTATTCTTTTAGAACCCAGACATGTTTATTTAGCTACATAAAATTAAAATTTACACAAACATCGCATTGTTAACTCGCTATCATTTATCATAATTTTGTTTTTTTCCCACGTGAAGTAAATTAATTCGCGTCACCATCTTCCTGTTACATATTAATGTAATGTGCTTGAATACATGCCCATTTTAGGTTTTGTTGGCAAGAGAGAATTTTCATTTACATATAAAGCAATACCTACTATCTGTTTTACGATATATTTTTGCACTGATTATTCTGTTATCTTACCGATGCGATTGTAATTTATATAATACTTCTTTCACACATTTATATTATCGTTTTAGTAATCACTTCCTTTCTAGGCATATATCTTTCACGCCGGCACTCCAACCATCGTTTTTAGGGTTCCATACCCAAAGAGTAAAACGTATTGCAAACCTATTACTAAGACTCCGCTGTCTGTCCGTCCGTTTGACACTAGGGTGTATCTCATGAACCGTGATAGTTGGACAGTTGAACTTTTCCCAGATGTATTTCTTTTGCCGCTATAATAACAAATACTAAAAAACAGAATAAAAAAATAATTAAGTGGGGCTCCCATACAACAGACATGATTTTTTTGCTGTTTTTAAAGATAAAGGTACGGAACCCTTCGCGCGCGAGTCCAACTCACACTTGGCCGGCTTTTTTGGTTTTGTAGGCCATTTACATGCACACTCAAAATTGTCCTCACGACATTTGTCTCATCGTGTTATCATAATCCTCCAGTGTATTTTATGTGCCTTTGAAAGTTGGCACACTTGTGAACAAAAGTTTATTCATTTATTTAAACTTCATGAAGAGTTGTGGTACATAGGCGGACTTAATGCCACAAGGCATTCTCTACCAGTCAACCTTTGAGTTAAATAAGAAAACATTATGATAGGATACAAAATAATTATCTAAAAAATAACTTAACAACAACACAACTTAACTTATCAATAAGTCCGAAGGAACGAAAAAAGAATTCACAAGATTATTCGACGCAACATTGTAGGTACCAACAATGTAAACCTCTTTATTAAATTTTTCAATCTGAGAAAAGAAACAGACAATCCATAAAATTACAATCCAAAAAAAAAAACATAAAATGTAAAAAACAAACACGAACCCAGATAAGAACCAGTGTGGAACTAAAAGGCGTGTATTAAAACGATACCAGGCGTTCCCCAGATAAGATCCCCTACGTACTCCGAAGTTAATCATGAACCTCGGAGCCTATTTACATAATGTTTCCTTTATCCGCCAAGTTGTTCTCAGGATCGAAAAGTTCCGCGAGACGCACCGCCAACGCTTTGTATGAAAATCTACGACACAACTTACTGAGGTGAATTAAAATATTGTACCTCCGTTAATGAGGTTAGATGTTATGAAATTCTGTGGTTTTTGGAATATTTGAAAGGGTTATTGCTGAGGGAGTTTATCGTTCTTTGTTTTTCGGCTCGAGTTGTTATGTTGTCTGTGAAAGATTGCATTTGCCCCATGGGTAATGTATGCGGAAACCTCATCTTTTTCGTGTCAGAAATGTCAACAGAAAAATGATAGCGGTTGGAATAAAATCAGCTTGTAGGGTAGACAATAAGGATATTAACATATTTAATTCATTCGCATTCTCATATAAGTTCATAGTATCAGTTAGCAAAGAGGCTAGTTAAGTAGTTTCTTCTTTATTGTGCGGTTAGTGCCTAACCTGTTGTCAGAGTTTTAATGCCGCCCATGGGCCTCTGACTGAGTTTAACTTGCGGTTGAGAAATATCTCTCAGGCATGCTGGTTTCGAAATTTTCCTTCACCGACGCAAGTGATTATTAGACAATACGCACATGAATCCGAAAAATCACAGATGTCTTGGATTCAAACTCGAGACCTATGACTTGGCAGTCCGACGGTTAAATCACTAGACTATTACTGCTGTTAGACCAGTGGCAATCGCAACTCAACATAATTGGCGTAAGCTTTTCGGTAGCTCTAATATCATTGCAATACATTTTAGACTTTTCCGTCACCGTCTTTGGTGATAGAATTTGTTAAAACGCTCTTGTCTCTCAATACGTGCACATAGCGCTACTCGCATTTGTTTCCAAAGTCGATTTTCGTTTGACTGTATACGAGTATCTACACTCCTTATCATACTCCAATATTCTTTCATCTAAAATAATTGCTATTCACAGACATTATTCCTTTAATATAACATAACATCACGCCTTATAATCTCCGAGGGGTAAGACAGAGGTGTACTTAACAAGTACACCCACGTTTCGGAAGTTATGTTTAGGTCCCATGTAATAGGGGACGAGCCTATTTCCATCAACTGGTAACAAATCCAGACTCTGTGGCCACTAACACTTTTCCCAACCCGGGAATTGAACTCAGGACCTCATGCTCAGCAGTCGCGCTTGCCACCACTAGACCGACGAGGCCCCCTTAAGATCCCTTTAAGGTTAGTGCAAGTATGACATAGTTTCCTAAAACCATATTCAGACCAAAATCCTTCTCTCATTCAAGAGCAATAGACGAGAAGAGCCACAAAGGTTGTATGTTGAATTCGAACCACACAAAGCGATGTTAGTCAACCACCACACAACGTGAAGTGTTTATCTCCCTTAACTTTTACAACTCCAGCGAAATTATGAGCTGTGTGAAAAATGTGGGTTACACATTGCTAGTGCTTTGTAGCCTACAAAAGCTTTCAATGTTTTTTTTGTGTTTGGACGTGTTTATGAAGATTGAAATGTAAAAGAGTTTTTGGTCGTTCACTGGTTCGAGTTACGACTGGAGTGTATTTATTTATGTACAGACCAGCACATTAAGGTACTAGAATCTGTCAAATAACTAAATAATAGAGTTTCAACTTCATCGCTAAAGCATTGGGTTCAGGGTTGATTGGGAAAATTTGACAGTTTCGGGTAGCTTGATGTGCGCGTCTGTACCATAAATTGATGTCAGATTTGATAAAAGTATTTTTAAACATGATTTTGAATGGATAATGAATAGGGTCTGCATAACGCCAAACCACTCAGATAAATGTAAATGATGTCATACACTAAGTTAGTAAATTATTCTGTCTCACTGCCTTGTTTTTCTAGTGGCCGCAATCGCTACTGCTTTCCATGAGATCCTAAGTTCGATTCCCGGGTCGGGCAAATTGTTATTGGGTTTTTCCATCAAGAATTTCTCAGTAGCAGCAACGGAGTCTGGATTTGTGCCCGGTTGATGGCAATAGGCTCGTCCCCTATTACATAGGACTTAAGCATAACTGGCGAAATGTGGGTGCACTAATGAGGACACCTCTGCCTTACCCTTCGGGGATTACTGGAGTGATATTATGTTATGTTAGTTAATGACTGATCAGATTAGGGTATTTTTAAACAGAATTTTGAAAATAATTAATAGGGTCTGTATAACACAAAACCACTCAGATATGAATGATGCCATAAACTACCTTATTAAGAATTATTATGTGCTAAACAAGTTTTTATACAACCAAAGCGTCTGCAAAACTTAAAATCGTCAGTACATTACATTACTTTTCGTTTCATATTTATAACAAAACAACCGAACATCGAAAACAATAGTCATGTCATTCCTCATGATCTAACATCAACAAACATAATGTATTCGCAATGAACGCTGTCACAATACATATAGCCATATATTGCGGCCGGTTGGCATCGCGGGACGCGAATTTAATATCTGTCAAGCGCAGAGTGTCCCAACGAAAGGGTCGGCTACCCGGTACAGTCGGCACATTCGAACCGAGCCAACGAAGCGTGTAGATATAATTAGAATCTTGTGTGTGTGTGTGTGTTTGTTTTGTATGTGTGAAGGGATGTGGAAGTGTAGGGCATGAGGCTGGGGTAAGTATGTGAGTTGTTTTTTAATCGGGACGTGATTTTTATAGTAATTGGATGGTGTGCTTTTAGTTGTTTGGGGAAAGAGAGAAAAGGATTTAGGTAAAGCGTTTGATTTTTATATTTATTGTAGATAAACAACAAAAACTCCGCTTGGAGTGTAGCCTTAGGGCACTATGGAGCGAGGACTTACTAAAGATCTTATTTACCTACATATCATAAAAATTTCAAAACAAATCGATGGCCCATATCTCGGAAATGGTATGTCGTCGTAGGTTTTAGGCTGCGGTGGGGTAGCCACGCTTTCAAAGGCTCAACTGTTATAATATGACCAAAGCTATCCCGATGCTGCAATAAAATTGGTGGATTTCCTTAAAAAAATCTAAAAAAAATACTAAATATCCCAAAACGATATATTGGGATTAGTAAATTTTTACATACAGCCCCTAAACGAATACTCAAACTGCAACCAACCACCCTTAAGGTGACACTGACCAAAACTCCTTCGCACCATACGTAAATTACAATAACATAAGTTTTAAGTATCGTGACAGAAGCATCTAACGCAATGACGTCAAAGGGCACGACGTTGTACCGACTCGTATCCCTGTTATGAGACATCTCATTTCACGTGTTCTCTGCTATTGTGCCCGATGGTAGAACTCTTGTTTATTAAACGATTTTGTAACCTCATACTATTTTTATGGGACTGCTTCGGAGGTGAGGCTGAATTGCTTAGGGATCGGCGCCGTTCGAATAATTTCAGTGATATTGGTGTACTATCGCCGACACGTAATGTTTTTATACCACCTATGTTTAGGTTAACTTCGGTATTATGGTTTCTTTGTCTGTTTTTCTTAGTATGTATGTATTTTCCCGAACATGGAACAGTAAATGTACGGGTTGATAATTTTTCTATCCCAAAATTTCGTCAACTAGGTATGGCCAACTCACGCTGCTCTAAAATTCGTTTTTCACCATTTCAGCCGAAAGACGTCCACTGCTGGAGATAGGCCTCTCCCAAGTGTCGCCACATTGACCGGTCCCGTTCGACTCGCATCCAGCGGATCCCAGCAACCTTCACCAGGTCATCGGTCCACCAAGTGGGAGGCCTTCCAACGCAACGTCTTCCGGTTCGCGGTCGCAACTCCAGAACTTATCGGCCCCACCGGCCATCCGTTCTGCGAGTAATGTGCCCTGCCCACTGCCACTTAAGTTTGGTAATTCTTCGGGCTACGTCGGTAACCTTGGTTCTCTTGCGGATGTCCTCATTCCTGATCTCATTTGATCACGCAAGGAAACTCCGAGCCCTCTCCATTGCCCTTTGGGTGACTTTAAGCCTTCTGATGAGGCCCATTGTGAGCTACCATGTTTCGGTCCCGTATGTAATCACTGGCAACACGCACTGGTCATAGACTTTTGTCTTGAGACACTGCGGTAAGTCGGACGAGAAGCTCCCACGCAACTTCCCGAACGCTGCCCAGCCGAGTCGAAAACCGCAATTCGTTTTTACAGATACCAAAATCAATTCCCACAAAAATATGAACGAAGGTTAAATTCAATATACTGTAACAAACCAAAAATATATTTCCCGATTCTACGAAAATAATAGATTCACAAAAAGTTTTCTAGAACATCGCCGCTAAATCCAAACGTGGGTCAAAGCAACTGGATTACATTTTATACTGAAAAATAGTGCTTTAGTTCAAAATATTCAGCGGCACATAGATAGGTATTGTCGCCGAATTGGCAGCTGCATTTTATTTTTAGCTGCATATACTTTTGTTTATACTGTACCTTTCGGCGATAGCGTCAGCGTGTCATGTTCGATATGAACGGGTTGTAGGTAGTATTATAGCCGTTAACTGCGTAATAATAAGTTTCGTTTTTGTTATTATTCACAAGCAAACACACGTGTATAGGTTTCCCGACATTTTTGTTGCTTTGTCGAATTTGTAAAAAAAAACAAAAATGTACTTCCTACATATCTCTACATACATGTGGTCGATCGGAGTTTTAGAATATCGTTTGTGATCGAGTTCATAGAAAATACATTTTGTTTGTGGTTCGCTCATGTCATTGTAAATGCTGACGTGAACTGTGACGTCACAACGCAGTGCTTTGTTAGTTTATTGCTATTTGTAAAAGTTGCGCCAGTTACAGAAAAGTTTAAAGGGACGACGGTATTGATATGGACGTGATGTAGTAAGGAGGGACGAATCGCATGTGACTAAAAGATGAATATAAAAGGTTGATGGATGGAGAGGGAGAGGAAGATCAAGGAAACAATGAATGGATTGTGTGGGAAATGACATGAAGAAAAAAGGAGTAAATGATAACGTGACAGTTGATAGAGGAGAATGGAAGAAGAAAACGTGTTGCGCCGATCTAAAATAACATGGGACAAGGGCAGGAAGATGCTGATGGTTCTTTTGCGAGAAAACAAACATAGGTGCATCATTATCATTTTGTGTGTGGTGAGTTATTAAAACTTGGAGTAAAATGAATAATTTTGTTTGTGTTCAGTAGGTATTACTGAAAATACTGCTCATCGAAGTCAGAAACGATAACATGAGAATTAGTTTCGTCAGATAATATTAAAAGGAGGAGGCTATACTAACTAGTGGGCGGAACATGGCTGCCAGTGAACATAATGATGATAAAAAGTTACCATGTACTTGCGGAACATAAATTAATGTTATATGAATAAAATATTTAAACAAAGCCGACACATACCAACTGATTTTAAAGAAAGCCATAACCTCTAACCACAATTTACAGGGTAGGTAAAAAATCGTGGATCAAACGAAACAGGGCGATAGTTGGAGTTATTTGCAGTAAAAATATCTCTGTGGCAGAGCCTTAACTTGATCACCTTAAATGTTATGGCTGTGATGTAATAAATAGACAATTTGTGTAAAATGGGTACCTATTTTAAAACAATAATTAATGGTGTTAAGTTGCTTCTAGGTCTGCTTTTATGACAGTTGGTACCATGATTTATGAGTATTGGCACTTTTTTCAAAGTCTTTTAGGTCTCACGAAAAATTATTAGTAACTTTAGAACATTACTGAAATAAAAAATGTACTATCAAAAAATTACCCTGATAACCCCAACTATCGCCCTGCTTCGTTTGATCAACGATTTTCACCCACCCTGTATAAATAGTTATACACTGTGACTTTTTAGTCGTCTTACAAAGATGGTACACTCAATGTATCCGACATAAAATACCTATAGGCGCGATTTTTTTTAACCTTTAATAATTATGACATTAGGTAAAAAGAAAAATAATACTTAATAATACTTACATTAGAATTATGAAACATCCTGTTAATAATGTTTGTGTCAAACGGTAGAACATACCTACCCAGCACTGAGGACACGAGTCGAGTAGATCATCGCTCGCAACAGGGTGTTTCAACAACGTCATGCGTCATAATACTGAATAATATTTTTATTTTTAAATTATTAAAATCATATAAATACGATTTTTTTTTTCGTGAATGTTTAGTAGTCATTGGTTACATGAAGTGGGCTGCCGTTGTAAGACGACTAAAAAGTCACGGTGTATAACTCAACCTAATACGCACTAACAATACAATAATGTCGGGTGCAAGGCTCAGATTTTATACGTTTCATCAGTTACAATAATAACTAAGTCGTGCTAAGTCACGCTTTGTGTCACGAAAAAAGCGGGAAGTAAAAAGTGTAATGGCATTACGTATGGGTTTTATTTGAATGGTATTCCTGTTAACAATTCTAAGGTATAAAATTATGCTTGTAATGAGTGTAGGCTCACGACAAAAATGTCGAACTCACGACCGGTCGCTTGCCTGCCGTTTATTAACTTTTTTAGCAACTCCTGACAAGTTTTTATTTAGTTAACTTGTAGATAAAACGAATTAACTAAAATTAATCACGCCTGTAATCTCCAAAGGGTTAGGCAGAGGTGTGCCTAATAGTACACCCACATTTGGCAGTTATGTTTAAGTAACATGTAAAAGCGACCCTATTGCCATCAACCGGGCACTGGACTCCATGGCTGCTACTGAGAAGTTTCCGATGTATAACCCAATAACACTTTGCCTGACCTTGGAGATCGAACCTAAGAATTAATGCTCAGCAGTCATGCTTGCGACCACTAGATCAACGAGGCCCCTTTAAGATCCCTTTAAGGTTAGTGCATTAAACTCTAATTTAAATGAACAAATTTTTAAAACATCTAATAGAGCAGTGGCCCAGTTGTATCGGCCCCAACTTAAGATTTGTAGTTCATGGGTACGAACCGAAGCAAGCACTTTACTTTGTGTAATTTATTTAACACCACTAGCTACTCTAAAAGCTGTGAAGGAAGAAGGCATGTAAAATTCGGGCACATGTGACATTCACCAACACAAACTTGTCCATCGTGTTGGATAATGGCACACTCCCTTTGTTAAAGTGTAGACCTGTGCCCCAGCAGTGGGAACATTATTTCTTAGAATAACCGGTGAGTGGGAGAAAGTACAATAGTTATTGGCCTTCTACAAAAAGATGTACAAATACCTAACAGTAAAACAGTATTGTTGGCGACAAGAATCAGAAATTATACGTTTCATCTGATACAATAAATAGTCGCCAGTGCCAGTCGGAGTTAAACGTTAGCTCGACGCAAGCGTGCCACCAGACATAGGAGAAGCGATTGTAAGCTTTTATTTGTTCCGTCGATTTTAAAACAGGGTAAAATAGGGTCTATAAAATGTGACATTCTATCAGCAAAAACGAGGGTCGAGAAATCAAAAACATATGGGACTGACACAAGTTAGCAAAAAGCTTCCTTCATCCTTTGGAAAGTCGCAGTAGATAGGTGAACGCTATGAACGCATTGCTCCTTGACTAAACCTGTCTAAAATGCTTCTTTTGCGTATCAAGGTGCATTGGGTAAGGGTTAGCTACGCATGATTGGTTTGCGAAGACTGCTTTTCCTGCTCTAAAGTGTGAACTATACAGGTTGATATTATTTTTTGTTGAGATCTGGGCACAACCTAGCCGTTATGTCTTTTTTGTGTCTTTAACTAGCCGGGATACCTATACGCCATTTTTTTTCAACACTGTATTTTCTCCAATTTATGACAAATTATTTTGCTGTCATAGATTACTAGTCATCTATCTTTGTTATTTCACAACAGAAAACAGCATCACAAAATCGCCACAACTCATACCTCGGTCCACTAAACTCGCCCTAAGTAATTCCCCCCTCCCGTGGCGGGGCGATTACCCCTTTATTACTCCCCGGCGCGGGCCCTAATGCATGACACTATTACGCGCACTGCCAACTAATGCCCATGTCTTTTTATAAACATATTATTGTTGTTCACGTAAACGATTGTTGCGTTTCATCGGAGAGACTGAAAGAAAGAAAGAGAAGTGAGTGAAAGAATGAAAAGTTTTGATGAATGGGAGTTTATGATACGAAATGAATTTGTGTTAGTGATGAAGCAGAAAAAAGGTTTGATTAGATGGTTGGTGATGTTGAGAGGATAATTTAAGGCCATCAACCAGATGAATGTGTCTGAAAAGGCGGGGAGCCCTAAAATGACGTATGCTGACCTTATTAAGGTCAAATTTATGGTGCTCGCAAACAGTTTGCATGCATAATCAGCCTATAATATTCCCACTGCTGGGACACACGGCCTCCTCTCTAGGAGAGGGAATGGGCTATAATCCACCACGCGGGCCCTGTGCTGGTTGGTAGATGTCACATGTCTTCGAATTTTTGCTTCTAGGACCTGCCGGTTTCCTCACGATGTTTTCCTTCACCTTTTTTGAGAGCAGTGGTGATGAAATAAATTACACCAAGTAATGCGCCTGCCTTCGTAAACAGCTTGCATGTATGAACGTAAACGAAACGAGAGGTTATGGAGGGATCACGCCGTGATGGCTCTCGGCCACCGTAGGCGCGGGCCTGTGGACGGCGAGTAATGGGCTAGCTCGCCGTCCGTCCGTCGTATGACGACGGGCAGGCCGTGTCGACGGCGCGTTCGTGTTCCACGCGCGCCTCAAAGAGTTGTCAGCATACGGGAGGGGCCCGCAAGGGCCGGTGCCTGCCAGGGCTGCGGGACTGTTCGAAAGAGATACCGCGGCCCTGGAACATAAAGGGCCAGATGATTTCTCACCCTCCAAAAAAAAAAAAAAAAAGGTTATGGAGGGATCTTAGAAGGTCGCGTTCTATAGTTTCTGCCGACCCCGATGTGAAAAAAGGCGTGAGTATATATACGTTTGTTGGGTGAGGTTAGTTATACTGTTTTGTATAAGCTGTTCATGTGTGCAAAAGTGTAACCAGGTTGAAGGTCATTCATTGGCAGCGTTATTATGCAGTGTTTTAGAAATAGTCAGAAAAATGCGACTATTTTTATTGTGTCGCCGGTGACGTAAACATATATATAGCTAGTTGGTTTGTTGTAGTAAAAGGTTAACATGAACTTTATAGTAAGTAGGTAATAGGCGTTCTATAATGCACAAATTGATCATCGAATTGCATTGCACATGATAAAGTTATCAGTTAGTCTATCAGCCATTTATATAAGAAAATTAGAAAAAATATGGACGAGGGATTAGTCAAAGGTTGTAAAACCAACAGCCAGAAGGACGCAAGTGACAATCACATTTAAAGTGTTTCGTATTTCTACAACATGTCAACTGTCAATTTGACATAAAAATTTCGGGTAATGTACTTTTCCATCATCGTTATGGGCTTATTGAATGTCACTATATCTATGCTCTCTCATCCAGTAGTTTTCATAGAGCACCAATCATCTGACCTTCACAAATCAAAATAATCTAATAACAATCATCTAGGGCAATTACCAACGTCAATTCTCAAACGAAACACAACTCCTACCAATTGTACCACAATAGCACTATTCTTCCAGTCTCGTAATTTGAACTCGCCTTCAGCGCCGCGTCAATTTGACGGCTGAAACTACGTAAATGGCTCGCAATTATATGTTGTGTCGATAGAGACGTAAGTGGGAGAACGCCGCTATGTGTGGCGGCGGAGATGCAAGGCTTTCTATAAAAAGTACAAACTATGGAGGATAGACTCCGTGTAATATAAACTTATACTGTCACTTACGGGATATCTTCCGTGATTGTTCATGATTTTGAGCTCCCGATATTTCGACGCTGTTGCAAGCGCCATTATCGCGGGTTGAATCACGGAAGATATCCCGTAAGTGACAGCATAAGTTTAGTTTTAAACCGTGAAAGCATGTATATAGTTGTCTAAGAATTGATTTGGAAAGATAAAGAGGAGGCTTTTACCCAGCAGTGGGACATTAAGGGCTGATAAAAAAGGCTTTAGTGCTTGAAATAAGTTTGGGTAACAAGTTGCTTCGAGTCACGGCTACTGCTATACGTTTTTATTTTTAACCGACTTCTTGTCATATTTATAACACACGATTCAATCGACTAAGTGTCTCATAGGTCTTGTGGTCGCAAGTACTATAGCACACCTCTGCCTAACCCTTTGGTAATTACAATCGTGGTGATGTTGAGTGAGAGGGCGCCGCTGTGTGTGCCGGCGGAGACGCAAGGCTTTCTATAAAAAGGTATACCTACTATAACGTATACACTTACGTAGAGGCTTATGTATTCTGCTACGGATTGGTTGATTGTTTGAAATGACATAAAATAGAATGTCTAACGGACAATAATTCCGTAATTGTAAGAGTAATAATCAAATAGCTTTTGCCCGCGGCTTCGCTCGCGTTTATATAAATTTGACAGTCAATTCGCACTACTCTATAATAATAATATAATTCAATCATGATTCGAGAAACACGTGGCGCCATCTATAGGAACGTTATTGTTGTTTTCCTCGAGAACAGTACTTTTTTCGGGATGAAAGGTACCCTATGTCCGTTTCTGTACACCTAACAATGTATATGCAAAATTTCAGGATGATCGGTTCAGTGGTTTAGGCGTGAAAAGGTTACAAACAAACAAACAAACTTACTTTCGCATTTATAATATTTGAATAGAAAGGAAGAAGAATTTTTACACCTGTCTTGTAACACCCCTAATTCAACTACTGCTCTGATTGTCACTAAGATGAATTTGTTACTTGAATTTGAACGTTTTTTAAGTACAAGAAATGTCCTTCTGGAGTTGTTTAAACAACGGTTGATTTAAACAGATACTCGTAGCAGATACTACTCGACTTTTTGCAATATTTGTTACACATCAAGAAAACGGCTTTGCTTTGCTTTTATACCAAAACAGTTGTAGAGTTTTCATAATACCTATTAGTAGTATTATCAAGCAACCTAAATGTGTTAGTAAAAGTCACATAAAGCCTAACCTGACATACAGCTTCATCCAGCTTAAAGTAAAAACACTAAGCACTGTAAACCATCCACGAACCCACTACAGAAGTCATTACGCCCACAAATCTAGATTATATTAAATTTTTCACGCACACATCCAACTTCAGCACTCTGAAATAATTAAAACATTTCAGCGACAACAAAATTTAATAAATCCTTTGCCGTAGCCGACTGTAGTAGTTATCATGGTGAATATCCAGTGGAATCCAAGATGGTGGTTGTTGGCTGAATTCAGGTGTCATCCTACAATGAACTGGGTACAAGTGGGTCGCCAGAATTTAAGGCATCTTGGAATTTCACGAGCCAACGCCGACGTGAGAAGAAATGGAAGAGCGTTTGTTATTAAATATTTATGAAAATGAGCTTCCGTTTTGTGGGTTTGTTTTGGGATATGCATGCTGTCTGCTTTTGGGTAACTTCATTAACGATAGAAAGTATATTTTGGTGTGAATGTTCAGACTATTCCTATAGCTGTATTTCAATTCTAGGAAAACATAAAAAACTTTGGGGACGATGTTTGGAGATAAACAGTTAAATTGTGAATGTATATTGAAATAGCTTTTATTATTCAACTGAAATAAAGAACACATTAGCATGTACTTTTTCTTTCTTGTTTTTAGGGTTCCGTACCCAAAGGATAAAACTGGACCTTATTATTGAGACTCCGCTGTCTTTTTGTCTATCTGTCCGTCTGTCACCGGGCTGTATCTCATGAACCGTGATAGTTAGACAGTTGACTTTTTCACAGAAGATGTATTTCTTTTGCTGCTATAACAACAAATATAAAAAAATGGAATAAAAAAATATTTAAGTGGGGCTCCCATACAACAGACATGATTTTTTTGCCGCTTTTATAGATAATGGTACGGAACCCTTCGTACGCGAGTCCTACTTGCACTTAATCGGTATTTCCTTTTTTCAGTATAAGCTAACCAATTAATTTAAAAAATAATACTATTACCAATTTCTAAGAAACACAATAAACACAAACATTACAGACTACTCGAAAAAACCTTTGAAGCCCATGCTCACAATATTATCCTTGTATCTACTATCCACTACCCTAGACAAGCTAACACAAAGTAAATCCAATCTACAATTTACTTTCAACACAACTAGCGAGTCTCTTCCAGGAGTTCCAGTACATACACTATCTGTAATCCACTTGGCAGAACAAATACTATCCAAGACGATGATAAGTGGATTGGACTTCTCTCATATTGTACCACAGTTTCAAATTTAAACAGTGTGACTAGAATCCGTACAGCCAACTTGTATTTACTTTAATCCACTGATATTTCTATGTTACTCCTTACAATTTTGTACAGACTTCCACTATTGCCGATGCGATGTGAATTTTGAAATATAATACGGTTTTCCTTCAGGATTCAAATAAAATTACATCAGGATTTTTTGTAGCAGCCATGGAGTCTGTTTTGGTTTAATGGAACTTAAACAGAACTAGCGAAATATTTATGTATAGGTTTGTGGGTTCCCCTCTGCCTACCCGTTCAGGGATTACAGGTTTGATGCTATGATATATTTTTTTAAACTTTGCACACAAATAAAGTACACAGGCTATACGGTTTCGCTTCAGGATTAAAATAAAATGTTAATAATATAATCTTGTTTGAATAGAAGGATGAATTAAATTATGCATGTTTTCAATATTGAGGTTTTGGTGAATGGCCCCGAATTTAAATTCGCTAATGATGTTGAAGCAGTCGCGGTTGGTATAATAAGGTTGGTTTAAGTTTTCATTTTGGAAGTCGTAATTTTTAATAAAAACGAGAAAGCTTGCTTTTTTCTAGTGGTTTAAGAGGCGGTTGAGTTTTGACTAAAAAAGTGCACATAAAAATAAACAAGGGTACCTTCATAAGTGCGAGTTAGTTTTATTAATTGAGGAACAAAAACTTAAGCAGTAAGTAAGACTTCCCATCAGTATCGAACGTTGAACTTTCAACAGGACGGTTTTATTTAGGCATCCATTTATGCGGTGTTTATCGCAAGTGAACACACATGCTCTACTTCACACACATTAAGGTTATAATTTAAACTTTTAACAAAAAACAAGGTATATAACCTGACAACTCGCTGTACTTGAAATTCCTCCTCGTTTCACATCTAATCTCACAAACAAGACACCCTGATGCGTTCACATGGAAGATCCGAAATAACTCTTCAAAAGCAACACGCTGTACAGCGAAACTTTTAATAGTGTAGTCAAACTTAATAATATACCACAAACAAAGCATGTTTGTGAACATTAGTATTCAGTGAACGGAGTTCACTTTGTAAGTGCGTTGGAACGTCTGTCTATTCATTTAAAAATATGTTTTTAAAATATGACGGTATGTTTCAGTCATGCTGAATTAGAATAAAAGTAATTTCAGTCTGCGTTGAACGATTTAATTTTAGTCAGAGTCCGATGATATCGGCACTCGGTATGATCTCCCATTGCATACCGAGTTTCCTCCGTACCTCGGCAAGCACGTTAAGCCGTTGTTCCCAGCTGTCATTTGTAGATCTTTGATAGGCGATACAGGTAGTCAGTGGCCCGAAAGCCTAACAGCCTGTCTTACTAAGGTGTATCGTATTTCCCAGCACTAACTGGGTTGTGGAGGTCAGACAGGCAGTCGCTTCATGTAAAATACTGCTTTTGAGCCGCATCCTAGAGGTGAGACTTAAAGCCTAAACATACTCGTTGTTGGGAAAAGGCTAGACAGATGATGAGTTTTATGATCATTTCAGAACCCGAGGGTTTAGACAAATTTAATATGTCGATAATAGAAAAGTCAACAACGTATCAGATTGACATAAGCTACCGAAAAGAATATCAATTCTGTTGAGTCGTTGTAGACAAACAAAACGTGTCGAAAGCGATTTCCACTTGTCTATTCGCATGAGACTTGTATTAAAATATAAATACGTAGACAACTAAAGAAATTGTAAAAAAAACTATCATAATATCCAAAAATCTTAGTTTTTTTTTTAATTTTAGCAGACAATGTTGTCAATACAAAAACAGCCCGACATCCAAAAAAACTCACATTCACGCATCACCACACCCCATTGTTACCCGCTCATGTGAGTCCTCAAGACCCTAACAGTTGAATCGCTCTTCAGCCCAAGTCTAAGAGCCATCGACGTCCCTAATTGTGGCCGTCAGACGAGCCACCTGAGCCACCCGAGCCAGTCGAGCCACTTGACGCCGATAAGTGACGGGGTACACCGACGTGACGTCATTAATAGCCAACAATTAGAAGGCGTTTAGGTGGGGCAATTATTTTTGTATAGTTCCTGTAGGAAAATATTGCCGGTTTGAATATTTTTCAGTGAAATTGCGAAGGCTAAGTTGTTGCGCGAAACATAATTTATTTATAATTGCACAGTGAACTGCATGGTAATAATATACGGAAATTTTGAAACCACAATTCAGTTCCAGTCCATTTGGCATTAATAACAGCTATGCAAGGTCATGTCAACGAAGTCTGTTGATATTCTTAAGTCCATTGGCGTTTGACAAAATACTTTCTTCACAAAAAAATGCATGTAGGAAAGTCGGTATGTAATGAGTGGACCCATTCCGGGACCAACCTAGGCAAGTGCGGTTTAACTTGTATGACAAAATACTCGTACTAAAAGTAATATTTTTTTTTTAAAAAAAAAAGAGCATTTTCTGTAATTTCAGTTCAGCTTACGTGCCATAGAAAAAGATGTGAGTTTCTGCATAATGTCACGTATGTAATTAATTATTAAAAACAAAATAAGAGAGCCAATTAACATGCATGTTTTCTTATTTAACCCAAAGGTTGACTGGTAGAGAATGCCTTGTGGCATTAAGTCCGCCTATGTACCACTATTGTACATGAAGTTTAAATAAATAAATAATAAATAAATAAATTACAGACAACCACATTAAATCGAACAGTCTACTTCATCACCATTATTAAAATAATAACGTAAAGCGAGAATATTATCGACGTCTATAATTGCGGCCCTCAGCCTTATACCTTTGCCACTCGACCCTCGATATTATGTGACCGGCTATACCTACAACATATAGTATGTTTGCGTACTAGGTACGTATGGTATGCTTACGTACAGTCGTCAGCACATCAAGATACCCGAAACTGTAAAATTTTCCCAATCAACCTTGAACCTAATGATTTTGACGATAAAGTTGAAAATTTATTAAATAATTTTGACAGATTGTAGTAGCTTGATGCGCTGGCGTCTATACTACCTACGTACGTGTTACGTACGTACGTTCGTCACTTTACACGGTAATTATTCACGAACAATTAGTGGGTGATTGCATCTTCAATTATGTTTTAACAAGAATTTGAGTGGAGTGGTGATTACTGGTCGATTTTTTTGCCAATTATTTTTTGTTGCAGTGTCATTTTGTGATTTTAGTAGGTGGTTGAAGATGTTTTGTGCTTTGAATTTAATTTTAAATATTAGCAGAGGTAAATGCATCAATTTGATTTAGAAATTCAAATAGGCACAGGCAATATTCAAAAGATAAAAGCAGAAAGCGTCGTTTAGTGGTGGATCTTTTCTATCTTTCTTTATCGTGTGGTTAGTGCCTAACCTGGTGTCAGAGTTTTTATGCCACTCATGGGCCTCTGACTTGGCTTTACATGCCGTCGAGAAATATCTCTCAGGCATTTCCTGCCAGGGCTACGGGACTGTTCGAAAGAGATACCGCGGACCTGGAACACAAAGGGCAAAAGAAGGAACATGGATGGGTTTTAGTCAGTAAAAGTCTGACACTCCCTTCCTCAGTGTCTCCTGACTCCTGAGTCATTTGATGATTTACCGTCCCAAAAAAAAGGCATGCTGGTTTCTTCACGATGTTTTCCTTCACCGAAGAAAGTTATAATAATACAATACGCACTTCAATCCGAAAAATCAGAGATGGGTTTGTGAATCTTTTAAAAACAAGTGTCTCCATCAGCGGGTTAGATAACATTTTCATCGATACATTCAATCGTAAACAATAACACTCACACGAAAAAGTACAAAAACGACTCATTCTCACAGAGTTTCTGATTTATTACTCAAACTTTCCGGCATTTGAACAAAGGAAGAATCCATCGAAATCTTCCCCCTACATACATGTTATTTTCTTCAACTATTCTAGCAAATCCATCATAACTATAGATCTATCGATAGAGAAGTTTAAACGGCAAAACTTACATTGGAGCAACATTTACGATTTCTATAGACTTTTTGTTTTCTCTCCACAAGAACCTTGCGCCTTAAAGTGTTGTAAAAAACTAAAAGTACTTTCAAGTTTGGAGTTTTTACGCGACAAACTTTACATTGTATTTGTTAGGCCTTTTGAATGTTGTCTCGTTTCTAAGTTTTTTACCTTTTTTTGGTAAATGATTCAGGTTGATTTTATTGGTTTTAAAAGTTGATATAACCGATTCACAACATAAAACATTAAATTGAAAGCACGAAACGTCGAAAATCACAGAATCAGCAAAAACATTTGAACCCAAAATAATTGGCAAAATATCAAGCAATAATTACAGTCACAAATCATAAAAAATGGCAGACCGTGTGTTTTTAACAAAAAATTGAAATAAATTATGATTGTTACTATTTTGTTATAAATAGAAGAACTTTCACTTTTTAATTAAATACTTTTTTCGGTTTGTATCAAATCGGTACTTAAACTATTTCAATGTAATTTAAACCTTACTTTTCTTGATATAAAGATGTGTTTGTATGTATCCTACTAGCGTTGCGACAATTTTAATATATAACCTTTAAAGTATACTACATAAATAACTTTAACGAGACATGTAACATTCTCGTACATATTAACTTTTCTTCGGTAGCTACTAAAACGGAAATTTAATATGGAACGAAATAATTTTCCGAATAAAATGTCGTGTTCTCATTCAATCAAGTGGGAGTCACATCTGTTTGACACATAAAAGATATTCATTTACGAGCTTTCCTTGACTCTATGAAAATATCTTTACTGTCAGGATATTTCTTTATATTATATTAATGTAGGTACTTTATTAATAACTAAGTAGTATCTGACACTGGCACTGGCAGCCTTCATGCCTGTTTTAGGGATATCACCATAAAAATCCTGCACCGGGGGATGACGGAATTGCCGAACTACTGAAGGCGGGCGGAAAACCGGTACTTAAAGCCCTTCAGAAGCTGTTTAATTCCGTCATACTCGAGGGGAAAACGCAACAAAGGTATGGTGCAGGGGTGTGGTGTTTCTCTTCTTCAAGAAGAGCGACAAGGCCTGGCTGAAGAGTTATAGGCCCATCTCACTTCTAAGCCATGTCTACAAGTTGTTTTCAAGAGTACGAATCGTCTCGCGCGCAGGTTTGACGATTTTAATTCTCCCGAACAAACTGGATTCCGAAAAGGCTTTAGCATCGTAGACCACATAAATATGCTGCGGCAGGTATACAGAAGACCGAAGAGTATAACCGGCCGCTCTATTTAGCGTTCGTGGACTTCTAGAAAGCCTTCGATTCAATCGAGACTTGGGTTGTACTGCAGTCTCTCCAACGGTGCCAAATCGACTACCGGTACATCAAGGTGTTGAAGTGTTTGTACAAAAATGCTACCATGTCTGTCCGACTTCGGGACCAGACCTCGGGACCTATCCTTCTGCAGCGAAGTGTGAGACAAGAAGACGTCATATCTCCGAAACTTGTCACCGCTGCACTGGAGGATGTCTTCATGGTTCTGGACTGGCTAGACATCAACGTCAAGTTTTCTGATGATATAGTGGTCATGGCTGAGACCATTGAGGACCTCAGTACAATACTCGATGAACACAATAGAGCTTCCGAAAGAGTGGGTCTTAAAATGAACATGGACAAAACCAAGGTCATGTTGAATACCTATGTAACACCCACTCCGATCAAGATCGGAGACACTCGAAGTTGTAGACAATTGTGTCTACCTGGGACAAACGGTCCAGTTAAGTAGTTCTAACTTCGAGAAAGAGGTCAATCGTCGAATCGGAGTTGGCTGGTCAGCCTTCGGGAACTTGCGCGGTATCTCCTCGTCCAACTTACCGCAGTGTCTCAATATGAAAGTCTATGACCAGTGTGTGTTGCCAGTGATTACTTACGGAGCCGAAACGTGGTCGCTCACAATGGACCTCATCAGAAGGCTTAAAGTCGCCCAAAGGGCAATGGAGAGGGCTATGCTCAAGAGAACCAAGGTGACCGACGTAGCCCGAAGATTGGCCAAACTTAAGAGGCCATGGACAAGTCACATTGCTGGCAGAACGGATGGCCCATGGAGCCGAAAAGTTCTGGAGTGGTGACCGCGAACCTGAAACCGTTGCGGTGGAAGGCCTCCCGCTAGGTGGACCGATGACCTGGTGAAGGATGCGGGGATCCGCTGGATGCGGGAGGCACGAGAACTGTCAATTTGGCGATACTTGGGGGAGGCCTATGTCCAGCATTGGACGTCTTTAGGCTGAAACGATGACCATTGACTGAATTTCTATAATATAAACACTGCTTTTAACTTTCACGGTTTAAACACGGCTTGCAGCAGTCAATCCGCAATCATGGCACATGCTACAGCATCGAAACATGGTGAGCTCAAAATAATGAATAATCACGGAAGATAACCTGTAAGTGTTAGTATAAGTTTAGTCTATAATAACATATTATATAAAATTACTTATAACTCTAAAACAAATACGCTGTTATATGATATGGTTCTAGGAACTAAACTGAAAATTGTCGACCTGAATATTCTAAAGTCTACACTGAAATATACGAAATTCTTGAATTTTCCCACGCCTACCGCGCTGGTTACCGCAGATCTAACCTTCTCGCACGAGAAATTATACGCAACATGACATGATATTATCATCTAGATATACAGAAATACACACCAAGGGTTGAGGGACTCGCAAAGACAGAATTAATTACTAAAAAAGAGAAACATGTCCTTGACAAATCATATAACTTTCTGTTTCTAAATGACGCAGTGAAGAGGACTATAAACCTTTTGACAGAGAAGAATGATTAACAAGTTTTTCGGGTTTTCGGACTAAAACCGATTGTCGATAATTATTTCTGGCTCTCATCTTTACTGTCAGTCAAACTTTTCTGTTTTAAAACGTAATTGAGTAAAATAAACTATGGCCTGTGATTCGTTGGGGTTTTGTTATTAGGTCCCAAAAAAAATATAGTAAGATAGAAATTCGATTCAATTCTATAATTATTCTAAGATATAAATTCGGCGTGTCAAGCAACTATCAATCAAACGACACCTGTGAATTTATCATAATTAGGCTGATTAATTGGACGAAAGTAGATACACCAACTAAACCCAAGCACAAACTTTACTATTCACAAAATGTAGCTAGGTACAAATCACAGATAATATATTAGGGGTTAAAGTATGAAATTACCGACTTGCATGGACGATTTCGGTAGAAGCCACCTACCTGCCACCACCTAGCTACCTTTTTCTGGTTGTCTTTTTTGTTTCGAGTACTTCAAGTGTTTATCTGTAGAAACTTGTAAATGGTCTCCAAATTCGTATTATTTAAGAACATTGTTTATATTAGCTGTAAGTATCCCGAATTGTATAAAATAAAATAAAGTGATATTTCCATACTAACATTTTTTTTCTTGGAATCGTCTGAACCGATTATGATGCAATTGCAAACTATAGCTATGGTGAAAATATACCTACTTGAAGTAGTGAAACCGACGGCACATTGAAACAGGTGTTTTGACACACTACCCTATGCGGTAATATGCAACGACTAGAACGGTTTTTGAACTCTGAAAGGTACGTAATTTAACAATTAATCCAATAAAAATGGAATTAGGCAAAAATATAACTATACATCAAAGTTACAAGCATAACAAAATGTAAGAAAAAAACGGCAATTTCATAGATAATTACCTATTACTCGTAGATATACTTAAATAACGCGTATAAAAGTATCACGAGCCGTATGAAAACCAACCGTGCCATTTTTTGACTACCTACTATAACTTCATAAGCACTATTTAGTTACTGTACAAAATAGACTACGTTATTGTGCTTTAAATGTCTAGAATTAAGTTGCGACAGAAGCCAAGTTAAGTATAAAATGCTTAAGCCGGCCACGTGAAATAGATGCTCTTGCGTTATCTAGGTGTATCTTATATCTCTGGTACAAACCCACCTTGCCTTAAAGCGATTGTCTATTACACAATCGCTTCGCTCAAGCGTGCTTCGATTCAAGCCTACTCCTTCTATACCGCCCCTGTCTAGATATTCTGTATTGTGTAGCCGTCTCAGACATCCAAGGTCACACCTTCTAAATATAGTTTGAACAACATTTTAAATCGAGTACTTAAAGAGTTTGTATGTAATTACTGTGTAACAATAACTACTTACACTTGCATGTTAGTTCTATGACCACCAGTCTCACTATTACCTTGTCGAATGGCTTTAATTATGTTTTTTTATTGTTGTTTTTATAGGTATGTATATGCGTATGTATTGTATGTATTACGTATATTATATTGTATGTATGTAGTTTAGTTTATAAAATTAATTAATTTGTTAATGTTATTGCACCATAAGTACACCCTCTTCTGCAAATCTGGCAGTCGAAATTTGGTTTGCTGTAAGAAAACCCAATTCTGGGTTAAGCTCGCCATTGTACATAAGTTATATTATTGCAATTTGTATTCAAATTTGTTATTTTGTGTGCAATAAAAAATAAGAATAATTTTATATGTATTTAATATATAAATTTATAGTTGTATAAACTGTAATAATGAATTGGACCGTCATAATCATAATGATACCAATAAATAAATAATGCTTATAATATAATAATCATTTTTTATCAGCCAAAAAGGCCCATAGATAAAATACACAAAATAATTTTACACAATGATAAACTAATACATATTTAAAAAACCTTAAAACTAATTATAAACTATACATGTAATTTTGTCGGCGTCGTGTTTCGCTGCGTGGTGTCGCGTAACCGTAATCGGAAACGTCGATATACGACACCTTTCGGCCAAAAGTCCTCTTTCAGGCAGGTCTGTAGATGTTGGGTTAGAACTCGTACCACGAATGACTTAAAGTTGATGTTGTGGTGTTGGTGTTGTGTTGTGTTATATTATGACAGTCTGTTTGAAATTCATTGTGAAAATATGAAACACGGAAAACAATTGCCACTTAACTTGTCTAGATCCTCAGGCTCGGTTTAGCATGACGTCAAACAACTTCGTTCATTTGTTATCTCCATACTCGTAGTCGCATTTAATTTTGAGCATGTAGGTAGCGCGAAGGGGAGAGAGCAGCCTTGACAAGCTGGTCTTTGTTGGCAATACCGAAGGCAAAAGAGTACGAGGCCGGTCGCCAACACGATGGTCCGACCAAGTTAAAGAAGCTACGTCCCCAAACAAATTTCAGCAGGTGGTGATGGCAACTTTGGGCCGGAGTCAATGGAGGCAGATTGTCCGTTTGAAGGGGTCCAGTGACCGCGATCCTCAGTAATCAGGAACCGATTGAAGAAGGGAAGAGGTAGTGACCAATGATTACAATCGTGATTAACTACGAGCAATTACGATGAAGATAATCAGGGAATGATTGCAAAAGCAATCATTTGAGCCGCTGAATTTTTCCCATTATGATGTCATTGATTAGAGGAGCTCGTGGCTAAATAAGAACAGCCGTTCGGGTCGATCTTTAGGTTAAGCCGTGCTTACCTAGGTTGGTCCGAGGATGGGTGACCACCCATTACATACCTAGTTTCCTCCGTGCCTCGGAAAGCACGTTAAGCCGTTGGTCCCGGCTGTCATTTGTACATCTTCGACAGTCGTTACAGGTAGTCAGTGGCCCGAAAATCTGACAACCAGTCTTACCAAGGAGTATCGTATTACCTAACACTAACTGGGTTGTGGAGGTCAGATAAGCAGTCGCTCCATGTAAAATACTGGTATTCAGCTGCATCCGGTTAGACTGGAATCAGACCCCAACATAGTTGGGAAAAGGCTAGGCAGATGATGATGATGTCATTGATTGATTGATCTGTATGAAAAATTGACTCACACTATTTTTTGCAATAAAAGTCAAACGGTCACCCACAACACAAGGTCACCCCGACTTCGCCGCCTCAAATTTAGTGTTTTCCTTCGAACTACGTGCTAGGCCATTTGTTTGCACTCTTGTGTTTGTAATTACCGAAGCAATTACGTTTGTAACAGCGGTGAACACTGAACTTTAATTATTGAATGACGCTGTTGAATGGCCCCTGTTTGTTGGACAAGGCTCTCAAATTATTTGTGGTAGTTAATGTTTAAAGAAATTATATTACTGGGTTTTAAGGGCAGATACCAAAAAAAACATACACATTATGCGCATTACGCTAACCCGTACTAAGCCAGCGTGGTAAATAGTAGGACGGGTCCACTCACAGTGAGAATTGAATTAGTTTTCAAGCAGTGGGGACATTATAAAAAGTGTAAACGGACCCTTCATGAAGCCGCCAAGCATTCTGTACAACATACTAAGTAACTCTACGTAAAAATTATTGCTGGGAAACAACTTTTCTAAGATTTTATTCAATCTCTAGGAAACCATCTTTATCGTAACGCCATAGACTGGTGTTATTGCTTATTATAGTCTCAACCTGTTCATTGAAATAGCGTATTATGGCACTTAACTTACTATTACAATGTCCTGAAAGAAATTGTAATTTTAAAGTCAAAGTAACAAAAAGAATACTTGTGAATTCCACACAAAACATAACATAATATCAAGCCTATAATTCATGAAGACATTGTAGAGATGTCCTCATTAGAATATCCATATTTCGCCAATTATGTTCAAGTCACATGGGCATAAATCCAGAATCCGTGATTGCTACTGAGAAATTCCTGATGAAAAAACCCAATAACACTTTGTCTAACCCGGGAATTGAACACAGGACCTCATGCTCAACAGTCGCGCATGAGACCACTAGACTAAAGAGGCAGTGAATTCCTCACAGATACAAAACCCCCCAATCCAATACACTTCCATAATAACACCACACACAAAAGTATAATCACAATACAAATAAAACGAATCCAAAATCCGCCCATTCACCTTTCTACCACAATGGTATCAAATTGATTATATTGACTCCAGGCTGATTGAAATGAAAGGAAAACAATGCGTCGGACGATACTCGCGTGTTGTTATAGTCAAATGAGAGTAACTGATATATGTACTTATGTAAGCACATAATAGGTATGTACTTATGTAAGTACAGTCGCAAGCGATGACATTTACTCGTATATCCATGCACTTCCGCCTTACCACGCTTGTAAGAACTCTTTGCTCGAGTTATAAAGAATTGACAAAAATTATGACAGATATTTTATTTTGTGAGGAGCTCGTGGTTAAATAATAACAGCCGCTCGGGTCGATCAAAATCAAAATCAAAGCATTTATTTCAAGTAGGCCAGTTACAGGCACTTTTGAATTGTCGAAACAAAGACAACAATGAAATGTAGCTACAGTCCCAGTCACAAGGCATAAAAACTGTGAAAGTACTGTAGTTGCCCATTCCCTAACGTAGATCTCTATGGAGAAGAACGGGCAAGAAACTCCATGGACACTCTTTTAAATCAGAATATTTTACAAAACCTTGGTTACATCATTCATGTTGAGATGGTACATTATGTGAGAGCGATGTAGCAAGATGTGCACGTTAAAAGTGTCCTTAGTAAAAACAAAGAAAAGAACAATTCAAAAATAAAGTAATTAATTCAAATAAGCCGTGGCCTTGGTGATCTTTAGGGTAAGCCGTGCCTGCCTAGGTTGGCCTGTGAATGACTGACCACCCATTACATACCGAGTTTCCTCTGTGCCTCCCGTTGGTCCCGGCTGTCATTTGTAGATCTTTGACAGTCGTTACAGGTAGTCAGTGGCCTGAAAGTCTGACAACAGTATCCCCAAGAATATCGTGTTACCTAGTGCTAACTGGGTTGTGGAGGTCAGGTTCAGCTACATCCGGTTAGACTGGGAGTCGACCCCAAGATAGTTGGGAAAAGGCTAGGCAGATGATGATGAATTTCATTTGTGACATTTTAATGCAAATCAACGTCAAAGCATTTATTTCAATTAGACCGCTACAGGCATGACAGGCACTTTTGAAGGTCAATAAAAAAAGATGAAGCTACAGCCCAGTCACAAGGCATAATAATTTGTGAAAGTACTCTAGTTGCCCATTTCAAAAGCGTAGATCGCTATGGAGAAGAATGGGCAAGAAACTCCATGCACACTTAGTATTTTAAATCGAAATATTTTTACAAGATCTTCGTTTCATCATTAATTTTTAGTTTATACATATGCGTGAGAACGATACTGAACGAACTGTATTGTTTATATAGTTCTGGAATTGCCAAGAATTGGTACATTAGAATGAAATTAAATTAAATTCATTTATTTCAGGTCTTTATCCCATATAAAATTAAAAAAGAATTTATGATTATCCATGCTTGCACTATAAATGTTACATACTAGAATGATTATATTAGAATGACATTTCAGTATTACTGACGTATTCATTGATTCTGATCTGTTTACTTTTATCTAGAAATATTGTAAATCTAGTTATGATGAAAGGGGTTGAATACACAATTTTAAATGTAACACAATGCACTTTTTTTGACATGTCTTATAGACACAACATTGTACATTGTTGTACATTGTGTGTTTCACTGTTTGTATTTAAAATTTTGAAACATATATTTCTCTTGTCTAGTGACTGTAGGTACTAGTACTCGTAGTACTGTAGTTCACTGACGGTCTGCCACTTTTCACCCTTATGCCCTAAGTAATAAGGTTGAAAAGTGGTCGACCGTCACTGAACTCGGTAGTACATACAGCCGTATTATGATAGGCTTTGTTGCATAGCCGTTGTTTAGTTATGACTTGCTAATGAAGTAGCGATCTGTCATGAACGTGTGTTTGGATTGAAAATTCAGGAGCCATCAATATTAATTTGGTGATGACACTATGGAATTGATAATAGGTTAATTATAATATGGAAACACTGTTGGTTTGGCCGTGTTATGGAAAATCAACAGAGTTTCTCGGCTTTAACGAATGATCTAGGATGAGATACAAGAATCAAGATATTAATTATGAATTTACTAAGCAATACATGGCAATGAAAAATCGACAAGTCTAAGTTTTTCAGTTCGTAAGTTTGGATGTCGAAGGTAATCTGCGAAATTACTATTTGATTTCAAAAATCACTTATGGGAATCTACAGTATTGTCGAGTGCCACAGGGTATGTTTCTTCAAAGCAGACAAAGTCACGGGCAGAAGTTAGTTATATATAAAAATAAAAGCAGACATTAGATCTGCGTTTACGGTCTGAGTCCAAGGGTCACAAAGTCAAACGCTTGAAAAAGAAATATATAATTGATAATCAAATTGCCAAAATTAAAAGGTCTATATTATTATATCAGCATCTGACAATACCCACCAACTTGAACAACTTGTTCACCCTAAAATAATGGTCTGATCACCCAGGATGTAACCGAAGACTGATTCCACGATAAACACAGATCCCATAACGTGTTTTCCAATAAATCTTGATGCGATCGTTCGACGACAGCCAATAAATACAGAACGCGAATTGCCCTCAGTTGGAAAATAAATAAGACACGCCGTGTCTGCGGTTACCGATCGGATGTAGAGTTATTTTAATGACTGCCCGTTAAGGAGTGAAAGGAAACTCGGTTGGGATAAATTGAGAACAAGAAAATATCTTAACTTAAATTTTCAATAGGTAAATTAAATTAGATCATAATTTGCCCGGTCTTGTTGGACTCAGCTTCCAGTCTTATCGAATGCAGCTGAATATCAGCATTTTGTAGTGCTCCTCCACAACCTAGTGTAGTAATACGATACTCCATGATAAAACTGGTTACCAGACTACTCAAGGTAAAAGATAACCTAGATATCGAGTATGAACACAATGCAATTCAAGTTACTCGTGGAAGAAAATTTGGAACCGAATCCTAAGTCTGATAACATCTGATAATTGGCAAAAGCTACTTGAATTTTCGGTGCCAAACTTTTAAAATTTAAAGTATATTCATACAATGCTAAAGAATTCTGGAACCAAATCACTAAAAAAACGATCGGTCAAGGACTAGTTTAAATTGAACCAATAATTCTTTCGATTTAAAAATGTACATCCACCTAAAACAGCCAGGTACGCATGCCAAGAATCTTCAAATCAAAATAGCTGAAGGTACTGCACATAAATCCCCACCACTCACAATCGAGAACATTTCGTTAGCTCCCCAAAAATCCTACTAATTTGCAATAACAACCGCAGAAAAACATTTATCTCCATCCATCGTAACTTTTTGCGTACCAGGGCTGAAGAAAATTTTCAATTATCGCACAGCCCACCCCAGGTCGGAAAGTCACACAGGATTTTATTCGCATCTGAATTAAAGCACAAATGGAATCCCATTTTATAATTTTCTCCGATTTGTAGATAGTCCTTTTCGTTTTTATTGCTTCCGAGACTTATGCCTGAGTTTGATGTGAATTTAGATGAGAATTTCTATAGTTTATTGTCATACGTTTATTTACTAAAGATTCTACGTAGAATGTTTGAACTCAGATTATTGAGAAAGTTAACATGATAGTTTAATAAAGAATGACGATGAGTTAGTAAATAGTTTTAAGATAACTCTGTCAACAGCAAACTGTGTATTATGAAGACCGACGAATAAAATAAGTTTATCACACTGAGACAATAGTATATCATTATCTTCAACTCTTTCAACTTAAGTTGCTATCATAATAAAACCTACTTTAGTTTCTTCCAATAACAGATTCGCATCAAAACAATCTCTTACATTTCCACTTTAAGTCTCTCTAGAAAAAGTTTCTTCAAGAATTAGTCCCAAAATTTATGTTTCGGCCATTTTAACTCTTTGCTTAAAATCTTCATTTGGAGCGCTGCAAGGCGCTATCTTAGTTCGATCAGACCTTCTGTTGCCACTGTAAATAGAACCTCTTTTTTATTTAAAAAAAGTCGTTATTACCGTCTGTGTAAATATTTTGGGACTCTCCTCGTGATGAACCTTTGTAATTTTAGAACCTTTCTTTGTTTATATTTTATGAATTGGCTTGTTACTGTTTTATGTCTCGTAATTCTTTTGAAGAACATTCTCTTGTGTCTATGTTAATATTGTTCACATTTACGTCAATTAAGTCATTCTATCTCATTTTTTTTAGATGGCACTGACATCGCTAAGGCAAAGACTGAAAAAATGTGCCTTTGCTGTATGAGAAGAGTCTTTTGCCATGATGGAAGACAGTTACTGGCTGGAATTAAAAAACAATACGAATCTCATTAAGAATTTATAGATAAGTATTATCTTTCCTGCGACATTTGCCTCCTTTCCTGCTGCTAACTATACCCAGATCGCTACACCAAACAATAAATGAACAAAAAACCCTGAACAGCACTTAATACATATATCAAAACTTTCCACCATCACATAAATACATTTAAAATCATTCGACAGTAGTGATCTATTAGCTGAAACTGCAGAGTGTTTGTCATAACAGACCGGGGTTCATAGTAAGCTGTAGTTAATGGCCAAACTTTTGTGTATCTACGATGTTCAAATTTGCCGATTTTCGCTCCGGATAACCTCTATTATTTATAGCTTGATCTTGTGAGTGCTAATATTTAATGTGTCTTGGAAGCAATATTCGTTTTCCGTTTAAAAGTTTTTGAATGGGTACGATTTTATGTTCTGGGAATGTAACTAACATTCCCAATTCTCATAAATTCTTAAGAAGAATCTAGAGTAATAGTTTCTCACTTAAAATATTTTTATGTATGGCGAATTTTCAGGGGTTTATTTATAAACGTTGCTTATAGATAAGCAATGATTAACGTCTGCTGTTCCTAAACAATTTTTGTAGACGACGCTCTCCTTGGTCTGCTGGGTGCAAGCGCGACTGCTGAGCATGAGGTCCGGGGTTTGATTCCCGGATCGAGCAAAGTGTTATTGTGTTTTTCCATCAAGAATTTCTCAGTAGCAGCCACGGAGTCTGGATTTGTGCCAGATTGATGGCAATAGGCTCGCCCCCTTTTACATGACTTAACATTTTATTGACTTTAACATAACTGGCGAAATATGGGTGTTAAGTACACCTCTGTCTCATCCTTCATGAATTACAAAGCGTGATGTTATGTTATAAATAAAGGCCTTAACATGGTTAGGATCACCATCATAATCATCATGATTTTAGTCTACGTATGTCTACCACTGAACATCATCATCATCTGCCTAGCCTTTTCCCAACTATGTTGGGGTCGGCTTCCAGTCTAACCGGATGCAGCTGAATACCAGTATTTTACGTGGAGCGACTGCCTATCTTTTTTTTTTCGGATGGGAAATCATCAAATGACTCCTCCCGCTCTGGGCGGAGCGGAAGGGAGTGTCAGACTTTTACTGACTCAAAACCATCAATGTTCCTTCTTTTGCCCTTTATGTTCCAGTCCCGCAGCAGCGACTGCCTATCTGACCTCCACAACCCAGTTAGTTCTGAGTAATACGATACCCTTTGGTAAGACTGGTTGTCAGCCGTCTACCACTGAACATGGGTCTTCATTGCCATTGTTTGCACGGGGACTGAAAATTCACTTATATCCGAAGGACGAGTAGGTCAGCGTATGCAGCTCCATATTTGTCCAATCTCCTTTTATCGCGCTATCAACATCCCTACTCATCAAAAACAAAATTTAATAACACTCTCAATAAAAACACTTCACTACCAAAACAAATTACTTTTTTTTCATCTCCTCTGAGATATTTGTCCGTAATCTTCGTTGCTAACCTACTTTTTTATCAAATTATGTCGGTAATCGACTGTCACCGAAGGGGTGACCCCGAAGGCGTGGGTTGTATGTAATGACGTCCTCATCTCATGTCAGCCTTGGACTCGCAATTGACTTGGAATAATATACAGATACTAGCCTCCGCTCGCGGCTTCGCGCGCGTGGATGGCGGGAATTATTCCACGACAGGAACGGACTACTAGAAAAAAAAATAAGATAACATCACGCTATTGACCAGCAGTGGGACATTTTCCCGAACAGTTAAGCCGAGGTATCTTAAAGACACCCACATCTTACCAGTTATTTAAACTCTCATGTACTAAGGGGTCAGCCTGTTGCCATCTACCAGGCACAAATCAAAAGACCGACCTGCCACTGAGGAATCCCAGAAGATTAAGATCTGCCTATCGAAAAATTTCATCCAAATACATCCAGCTGTTACAGCGTGAAAAGGTTACAGACGGACAGAGTTACGTTCGCATTTTTATTAATACTATGGATATTGAAGAAAACTTTTTCTGAGAACGACTTTGACATCTAATCTAGGTATGTGATCGGAGGGTAGGTAATTTATGTGTGCCGCAGAGTTCCGCAAGATGGTTAGCCTCACTTCAAAGGTTAGTCATGGTTATTTTTTTGATAACGTTTGTATGGTCTGAATAGCAAAGTCTTATTTTGTTTACTTTTCGAGCTCGTGGTTGAATAATAACAGCTGCTCGGGTCGAACTTCAGGTTAAGCCTCGCTTGCCTAAGTTGGTCCGTGGATCGGTGACCACCTATTACTTTCTGAGTTTTCTCCGTGCTTCGGGAACCTCGTTAAGCTGTTGGTCCAGGCTGTCATTTGTACATCTTTGACAGTCGGTACAGATAGTTAGTGTCCCTAAAGTCTGACAAATAGTCTAAACAAGAGGTATCGTTATTACTTAGTACTAACTGAGTTGAGGAGGTGAGATAGGCATCCACTCCATGTAAAATACTGGTATTCAGCCGCATCCGGTTAGACTGGAAGCCGCCTTAACATAGTTGGGAAAAGTCTGTGCAGATGAGATGATTATGTTTACTTTTAGCTTTTGGTGAAATATAAGACATGCTTTGAATAATAAATTCAATACAAGAGGCATTTGCTGTCAAAATGTTAGTATTTCTATAAACATATTTCACACGACACAAACGCTTCGGCAGCGTATGTAAATCCTATATATTGTAGACTTTTCCATTATCATTTTCACTGACACAGTGTAATTTTGTCTTAGCCTTATCGTGTCGATAAGAACATTAAAAATAATTCAATTTTGTCATAAAGGGAATAAAATTACAATTTGACATAATTATAACGAGCAATACAATGTTTTTTTTTTCTGCAAGGTTAACGAAAACATTTATTTATTATTATGTATTTAAATGCCTTAAACTATCATTACAGGTTAACCTAATGCAATAGCCAAGTCACACACACAAAATTAAAATTAAAGCACCAAATACCTCTCAAGATCCTTGTTTGTAACACAATAGTACTTTTGCGAATTCACCCCAGTGACATATAAAAATATCAATTTCGACCTGAATGCAATTGATGGTGCGAATTGCTCGAGTCAGAGGGGTTTTGGTCAGCAAGTTGGTCCTAGCTGAAGGTACGACCAGCAGCGGCGGGGGCCGTCGCCTCCACACATAACGGTCGGGAACACACAATTACAACCGCTGCAACACTCTCGGGTTGTGCGCTATGCCTCAACATACAAATTAACTCCCACAATTAAACATACATTAAATCCCATTCATTGTCGCAATCCACAAATAGCTCCAAACTCATAAGGTGACTTGGCACGGATGTATAACCTACAATTTATGAAGGTGACAGGTGCTGCTGATTATGGCAATTCACGGAACTGATTGTTAACGTAGGGATTTACCGACGATATTTTCCTCTTTGATAGGATATGTAATAAATATCTGTGTATGTGGAATGTTTTGTTCGTATTGTGATACTTTGTAAACTATCAAGATAAATAGATAGTGTATACTTTGTTGTACGTACATACAGTAAAACGATAACACAATATTCTTAAATCTATGGGTACAATGGCGGTTTTATCGCTGATACGGATATCATCCGTAGAACCTTTGGATGGACTGAATAAATCAAAGTTTTTATCAGAAGCGGGTGGTAGATTAAGACGCACTCGCTCTTACAGATATAAGTCGTATGTCCCTGCAGTGAGAACACTATAAACTGATTATACAAACTTTTTTAGAATATTAAATGCTGTTTATGAAGTTTTGATAACTAATGCTGGACATAGGCCTCTTCCAAATTGTGTGGCAATATCAAGCTCTTAAATTATAAAAGGTAGCAAGTTTGTTTCAGCATTTAGTGACCCTTAAGTTATTAAGTAAATGCCTATCTACCTAAACTTAACAGAAAGGAGTCTACTACTGGACAAAAAACTCTGTTAAATAATACAATAGTTTCTGCCGACTCCATCACAGAACTATTACGAACATAATTAAACATCATCGCAAAACCACACTCCGTAACACAAACTGCACAGAAATAATGACTCCACAATCATACTCGTAAAGCCGACGCATCAAACATTTTTCGACGCCACCACAGAGCAATAAATATATACTGTGGAGCTGTCATCAAATTTGCAGCACTCCATGAATGGAGTCAATTTGTAGTGGTTGAGCATCAACCACAATCATTACCAAGCTCTCCTGGTCCCGTCATCACGTTTTAAATTGATGGTTTTGGTATAAAACATAATCAGCTTTTATCGTTCGTAAAGCTGGGACAAAGACCTATCCCCTGTGAGAGGGAGTGGGCTGTAATTCAGCACGCGGATTGGCACAACACGAAGAACATATCGAACGTTAAGTACTAGAATATGTCGATTTCTTCTCGACGTTTGCCTTCTTCTATTTCTTAATTTACCTCTTTACGCCTTTTTTCTAGGGGCATAGCCTACAGAACGCCATCTGCTACGAGTCTGGCATACAACTTTTGCCTCGTCCACTGCCTTCATAATTTCGTATAATATGGATTTTTGAATCCAGTTCAGCAGTAATTACTTGCCAGGTTAAGCGAAAAACTACTTAGCGAACAAGACCCAACTTTGTGCCGCATCTGGCTAGACTGAAAGCAGACTTCAATATACTAAGGAAAAGCTGGGGTGAGTCGCTAAAAGGGATCAAATTTTAAGCAAAGTGCGTTCATTATTTTTGTCTAGAAAGTGAACTTTAAAAAAACTTTCACAGAAAATATTTTTAGGTTCAGTCAAATTCCACTTTTATCCAGCAACTTGTAAAAACATTATGTTATAAAACCTATTTAAAAGACAAAAATCTGTAAAAAAACTAACGTGAAACGGAAACTCTAAAATAAAAAGATGGCGACGTTGAAATTTAAAAATTTCACGTCGAACGAGTTTAGGCATTTTTGTAATAAATTGAAAGGCTTTTGATTGATGACACGGGCCAGCGGCCGATGTTTACTGTATACAAAATAAAGGCAATAAAATGATATACATTGCACATTGTGTGATTGACACGTACATATTTGTTGGGGAAAGATATTCTAGTATATTTTTACGGTAATTTTTAGGGAAGATAGCGGTGATTTATTGGCATCTGTTGCCTTGTGGGTAGAATAAGGAAGCAGGTATTTTTTGCAGCAATAAATAACACATGAATAGACCATTATGCCGGAATATAGGCGCTGTTTGTAATTCCGCATGTTTTCTTTTTTGTCCAGATATTTTATGAAAGGCGAATAACATCGATATAAAAATAATACTCTGTTTTTTCTTTACTTTTACACAAAACCTGTTAGTCAGACAATACAGCTGACAAACTCTTTTAGAATTTATGTACACTTCGTTTTGATGACTATCTCTAATGCTCTACAAAAACCATTTTCATATTTTTTGCATTACAAAATTAACATAAACATAAAATTCTAAACGAAATTCCCAGACTGGAGTGACTAGACGTGTGCGGCACCGCATGATTCCCTTTCAATCTCCATGTTTTTAATTATAAGGATAGCACCCAGAAAAAGTTTCCTTTTTCAAGCAAAACTTTATTTTTTATAAAGACGTTAAGAGTGAATTACAATTACACAGTTCATGATTATACAGGATGGGCAAATCGTGGATTAAACGAAACAACTATCGCTAGTTGGGATAATCAGAGTATGTTCTAAAGTAACAAATAATTTTTCGTGAGACTTATAGATATTGAAAAACTGCCAATACTCATAAATAATGGTACCCACTGCCATAAAAGCAGTTTTGTAGTGATGACACATTTCCTAGAAGCAACTAAACACCATTTATTGTTATAAAATAGGGATCCATTCTACTCTAATTGCCTATTTATTAAAAAATTTGGTAGTTTCTTAAAAACACTCAAACAGTCATAATTTTTTTGCAAATAACCCCAACTATCGCTGTGTCGTTTGATCCACAATTTTTACCCACCCTGAATATTTTACAAGAAACTTTATTATTTTACAAACTGTTTCTCTCGACGCTGTCTGGTTTTAGGTGACGTCAGCCTTTTTATTGCTAGATCAAAATGTTTTATATCTTATATAACAGTGAAGTTGTCTAGTTGAACATAATTATGAGAATGATGTGTTTTGACGCGACGCCTGCCATTAAAACTGTATACTTTGTAGACGTCCTAGACAATGGTTATAGAATGAAACCAAATTACAAATATTATTGATTATATTTCTAGTTATACGCACTAGATTTTTAATTAAAGTTACGTAGTTTAAAAAAAAAAGTTGAGAACCAACTCATTTTTTTTCATCGGTTAAGAAAGGATTCAATTCAAAGTGTGTATTAATGACAAAATATAAATTAAATCAGGCACATCCCTTATGAAATCATTACTTCGCGGGGTGTAAACATCCACCTTCGGTCCCCATCGGGCTACCCAGCTTTACTTGACTTTTCCTTAAGTTTATTTAGTATTATGTTACATTACAGTGTAAAAATATATTGTCTTTAATTCCCCCTACATCTGCTCATACTGAAATATCTCATCTCTTCACAAGGAGCTTTATTAATGAATTCACATATCAACACAAAAACACCACCATTATTGAATAACGTAACATACACAATAAAAACACGATTACTTACACGCACTTATTTTATCTAAACCTTAATATATTTACGTAGATATACAACATAGTGATATAGTGATAATACTATCATACCTGATAAGGGGGATTTGTATAGGCTCAATATCGGCTCTGTCATCAGACCGGTCGGCTCTGAAAAGCAATTGTTTTTTTGTTGTTAAATTTGATACTGGAAATATTGTTGTTTTGAAACCGACTACGGTGAGAAAGGGTTTTACATTTTGTGTTCTTTTGCGAAATATATGTAGGCGAATCTATTGTAGTTACACCTCTGGTGAACCTCTCGAGAATTGTAGACGCATAGTTATATTTTTTTTTGTTAACAAAAGATGTGTTTTTTTTTAAATTGGAAGAACAAAATATGTTTACACATTTAAAAAAAAAACTGGTTTTCATTTTCTCACGAGTAATAAAGATTTTCCGTCTATCAAAAATTAACTACTGTCTTTTATATTTTGAACAATATATGGAAATAAGTCGTATAGCACCACGCATTCAGTCTTTATGAGTCAAGAAAACTTATTTAAACTGATCACTGAATATTCACAGACTTCATCCTACATCAAACCTTCAGAATTAACATCTTCTTTCAAGTCAAAAAACAACAAAAGACTATATTTCTAAACTTAGCAAGTCTATCTTTTGTACTTGACGAAAACTTAAAGGCACTCCATCCCTACAGATGTAGCGGATTAAACGAGCGTAGACGAGCGTGGTCTACGCCGCTACGGCGTAGCAAGGTCTACGGCGCTACGTGCTACACGTTTTTAGAAGCTGTATTTAAGATATTTATTAGGAAATGTATTTACGTGATGAAACTCAGTCTAGGTTAATAGAACACTCCCAAAAAGTATCTTGAAAATATATTTTTGTTGTTCCTTACTGTTCCACGCATATTTTTTTAGGTTAAAATGTAACGAAAAATAACACACTCTTTTTAAATTACAAAATAAATTTTTTAAACCACGAGACATGGAGGGTTCACTATTTTCATAGAAAAAATATTTACAATATTTACCGAACACAATTCTGAAATTACAGGCATTCTTTCACCGTAGTCGGTTACAAACACAGAATATCAGTTTTTTGCTATGAATTTTTTACACGTTAGCCACTTATTGTGTTATCGCCGGACAAAATGTTCGATTCTTATCTCACGAGAGGTTTGAATATGAACATGATATTATCATATCAGTATTTATTACCTCGTACCTATAAAAACGCTGTTTTGTACACGATAGGTTTTTTTTTTCTAGTTTTATTTATGTGTTTTGGCTACCTGCGGCATTGTAGGGCTTTGGGTTTTTTTCACGTTAAGTATTTTTGGACAGCGTATTTTATAGTTTAAGTTAATAAAATCGTCCCGATAGTCATTAAGTTTTATCTTTGCATAATCAGTTTGACACTTTTCAGAAATTCTTCAAATGTTTTCAGTAACAATACGAAATGTAAAAAATAATTTCTTGTACTCGTAATTTCACTTTGTTCAGCACTTAATAAATTATTCACGAGTCGATAAGGTTTTCAATAATTCTACATTAAACAAACACAACACTTTTATTCCAAGTTCACAGAAACGTTTATTATTTACATTTTAACCGCTTTTATCACTCACAATCAAAATGTCTGTTTACTTCAACATTTTCAATAAATTCTCATCCATTATTCTTATTAAAAAGACTACCTGAGAGATCGAACTTTATTCGGTAATCTATTTGACCCTTTAAACAAGTTTTCGTAAAGATGGGTCCCGGCTAAATTGCTTTGTCGATCCAAATACGGTAGATTTCTTCGTTTTATCAAGGTCCCCCGAGGCCTTTTTTAGAGAAAATTCTTCGCGTATACGGAATAATAAATTATAGCTGACTTATTTATTGAGAGCAGGTTATTGATAAGTAAACTAATTTTGAAAATAGATTTTTGTTTCGGTAAGAACACAACAGTTACACTTTTAATAAAAACACTGACAACGTAACACCACTTCACGATTTTTCAAAAACAAAATACACTTCTAAACACAGCACTGACTAAAGTCACAATCACCAAAAATATATTTGTCTGCAATCAATCTCAATTTAACCCACAGTTCAATGATCCACCGACAGTCAATAAAACACACTTTTTTATCCATTCCCTACCACTGTGCGATAGAAAAATAAAAGTTTTCTAAAATATTTTTCCATCGTTTGGCTGCAATAATGACACTTATTCCAGCTTCTGACTTGGTCCAGTAGCATCTGCCAAGAAACTCCGCAGGAATTATTATATGATGCATCCGTTACATTTAAATAACTTTATCTTAATTGAAATCTTATTATGAAGGTGTAGTAGGAAAACATTCAGTTTAGCGATAACATTTGTTTTGTTATTAAATTTTCATTATTGCACAGTGGTTTTATTGAGAAATGTGTTTACGAAATGGTTCGTCGTATTAGGTTTATTGTTTTCATTTTGTGTATTTGTTTATTTTATATTGTTTGCTGATTTGAGTTTTTTTTCAACACTCCTTGTTCTATGATCATTTATTTTTATTAAACACTCATTCACTACTTTGCACACTAGCAAACGCACAAACATTCATTTTTAGAGTCATTATTTTATGAAAATCACACATCACCACCACGTGAAACATCAGTCACTTTCACTTTAAAATTATCAATTTCATTAAAAAATTAAAATGTTTAGTTACATTCCCTTCACATTTTGTCCATCTTCCCCATCCGACACAATTAGTATTTACTTACAAAACACCAGCTTCTTTATAAAAAACTTCATTTATAAACAGTTTCCCTGATAAATTCAGCGAAGTTTCCCTAATTAATTTTCAGGTCAAATATAGTTAGTACAGCCATAAATCTCAGGCCAAGTTTGGAGTCGGTAGGCCAAACTGTGATAGCGGGAGGTACATCAAGAAATGTATTTTCCTTTAAGTTGTCTTGACTTGAAGGGTGGACAGAATCTCAGTACGTCTTTTGAGACGTTCTTTTTTTAAATAATGCTCAATTGTTTTGTTAAAGATTAACTTTGTAGATCACGATTGGAATTTGGAGATCATCGTGGATCTAATAATACAAAATTATTTTCTTTTAAATTTTATAGGACTCTTTAAACGATTAATATCAATTTGTTTAGAAATCTTTAAATTATTTCTTATAAATTTTGTCATACTATAAGATTTCCACTGTCTCTTAACAGGAACAACTAACCGCCAAAGTATAAAATCTCCACACGCTTCTCTTAATTTTTAATATTTTCCTTGTACATTTCCCTAACGTCCCTGCTAACTCAAGAAAGCTTTTAAGCCTTTTAACACATTTCCATTCCGTCACTTTAACTTTATTTTGTTATCTCTTTTAGTTACTTTTTGGGTTATTTGTATTTTGTATTGTCATTATTTTTGTCCACACTGTCGTTTACCGAACCACAGTGCGAGTAATAATTTGTTTGTTTTTCATGTTATGACTCACCGGCCAGACAATGTCGCCGGCTTTTATGATACGAGTACACAAAACCTGTTTTTTTGGCTAACGTGTAACAAATCCTAGATTGTTTTTTTGGGGTTGTTTAACTTACCTCCACAGATTAGAGACATCGAGGTAATTATGATTGATATTTTATTTATAAAATCGACTAATTTAACTTTGACTATGTCTTTTATCTAACTAGCGCGTCTAACTCGAAAGCTTGGCTATTTTATTTAAAGAGATTTTTAAATTCTATATTTAGAGGCGTGAAGGCAATGAAATATTAAACTTTGTACTGGCGATAAGTATCGTTAGCGCTACTACTATTATATCACTTTTTAGAATTAAAAATGGCACTAAAAAGACACGATTTATAATCGATTTTGTTACACAGCAATAACCGCCGCTGAACGTCAACACACACTATTTTTTAATATTTTAATAATAATAATTTTATTAACTTTTAAATATACAACGTTGAAATGAATACATCAAAATTGTGAACTAAATACACCGAAAGGTTTAGCGCGTCGGGGGTAGTATCATAAATGTGCGTTCATGGCTTGTTTATTATTGTTGTTTACGCGCGTGGTATCGCGTTGGGCCGGAGCGGCGGGCGTGTGTCGCGGCCGTTGGTGGCTCTGGACTGGTGCCGGAGCCGACCGTGACGTCACGTGACACTCAGCTTCGCGGCGGACAGCGCATGCGTCCGCACGCACACAGTCACCCAGCCAAGAACGCACGTGTCCACGAGTGACAGACAGTGTGCGTCTTACGCAAACTTAGTTAGTTATATGCAAGTTTTGGAAGTGCGGTAGTTAGGTGGTGCAGAGCAAACGAAGCTGAAAGTTATGTTTATTAGTTTAATCAAGTTTCGGTTGAATGAGAGGCGAGTTATTGTTGTGTTGGAATAGTTTGGTGACTGCTGTCAAAATGCTGATGAATTTATTGTAACTTGTCAAGAAATTCCTAATATTTTTTAAGCTCGCTCACCTTATACTATAGTTTTTTGAGGACTTATGTGAAAACGAATTTCGTACAAGAACTAATTACAAAATTTTATTAAAAGGGGTTTTTATGTCAAAACATTTCATGTCATGGTCATGGAAAATTTTGAGTGGAAATCTGCATATCCTAAAACTAAAAATTTAAGTCAAATGATATCCTGTCCCTTACTGGGCCCTCGTGGCGAATAAGTATCGGTTCACTCCTTCTGATAGAGGGAGCTCTCCCAGCAGTAGGAACATTATAGACTGGTAACGCAACTAAGATTCTATTAAAATCTCATTGATATCTACAACATGTCTTCTTCTAATGTAGTTGACTTTCATTTCGAGTATTGTATCGAGATAAAAGACAAATCAAAAGGCATTTCAAAAATATTACTTCGGATTCGCCAATTTGTTAGCAATTTTTTTAAATATGTTTCCAATTGTTGTTTGTATTAATGAAGGTAACTGTACACTTTTACGATAAAAATTTAAAACTACTCCTGTTTTTAAATATTCATCATCACTTGCCTAGCCTTTACCAACTATGTTGGGGTTGTCGATGAGGAATACGGCGACGATGAGGCTCAGAGGAAGCTCGATATGTAAGAGGTGGCCACCCATCCACGGATCAACCTGGGTAAGCGCGGCTTAACCTGAAGATCGACACGAGCGGCTGTTATTATTTAACCACGAGCTCCCATTTTTAAAATATCCACGAAACTAAAAAAAAAACATTAAGAAATTTGTAGTCACATCTCCCTTTAAACCAATTCCTTAAAAAGCCTTCTTTATCCCAAAAAAGGCAAAAAAAGAATTCTTTAAGAGCCTTTATACATCCTGCGCAGACCTTGACCCTTCGAATAGAGCCTCACACGTAGAGTCGTTACAAAGGGCATTATTAACTAGCCAAGCACACAACACTCCGATAGAGACACACTCTGCATAGTAGATAGAGACGACTCTATGTAGAGTCCGATAGAGTTGTGGACGATTTTATTTTATGTCGGTTTGTTTTGGTTGATAATGTTGGAGGATAGTTTTTATTTTAGTTTTTGCTCTGGTTGATATTGTGTGTATGTATATAAATAGTTTAGTATGTACATATTATAGCAGCGAATGATGCTTCTGTCAGAAAACCCTAAGTTCCTTTAACTCTTCATTTGTATCGTAGTGCGAATAAAATGCGCTTCTGTTGCTAGCTCATTATAACTAGACAGATTACTACAAGATTTTTATTTAACTAAAAAAACTCATCGAGCAGCTTGTTTTTGAATAATATTAAATAGTGTCATAAATTATTAGCAAGTTTGAATTCATATGGAAAATTATCCATTTCTTTTTCAATACACGACCGAACGAAACACACAAAAATAAAATATCAAACACGTAGTTGTCTGTCTAACAAAACGGTTAATAAAATGTCTACAGCTGCTACGCCGTAGCACGCGTAGCGCTTCGCTACGGACGCGTAGCACGTAGCTACGATACAGTTGAATGAACTTTTCTCTGCTGTAAAGAAGATGTTTCATTTTTGTATGGGACTCCGGCCACAACCTGTACCTTTTAGAAAAGCTGGGAAACAAACCCCTGAATAGAATGAAGTAACATTTTTACATAATATTATATGGTTTATATGCACACAATCATGAAAAATTAAAAATGTTTGACGCTTGCGCTGAGAGTTATGAAAGCAATGACAGGTTGTAGAGATGACATTTACATAACCTAGAAATTGTTTTCTTGACTGACAATGGTAGGTTTTGTCAGAACAAAATGACATTTTGAATTTTTCGTTCAGAAGTACACTCAGAAAAGTAGTACCTATTACCCTTTTTAAGGATGAAATCATCACACTTGCATATAATTAGTTGAAAATGATATTTAACTGAATAATAATAATAATTAATTACAAGAACACATACTTTTCATATTAAATGTCGACGTGATATTATGTTTTTATGTGACTTGATTTCAGAACGAAAGAAGACTATTCAAACTGTAAGACGCCATGTTGAATAGAATATGGTAATAATTTAAAAACTATTACTTTTTGCGCACAGCAAATCAGGCTTAAATTCACGAACGAATATTTTTCCTAAGTTCGTGGTATTTTTTCCTTTCCTTCAATAAATGTACATCTTACGGCCGAAAACGAAACATCTCCTTTATTATAAAAGAGATAAAGCCTTTCAATTGGTTTTGTATTTAATTGTTAGTGATATGTTTAACTATCAATTTGTTGTATTGAAGCTTGAGGTTATTGTTTAAGACAAAATTTTAAAAAATAATGTTAAAATTACATATCTTCATCTCTCACAACTATTTTCCTTTAATAATATAGGGATCGGTTTTCAGACTAACGTAGTGCAGCTATAATACCAATATTTTACATGAAGCGACTGTATTTCTAATCTTAACCACCCAGTAAATAGGTAAATACTGGTTATCAGGCATTTTTGCGAGACCTTGGTACTAGAAAACGAACGTACATAAAGAAACTACTACAGAATGTCTGGCAGAAACTATGTATATTTCCATTCCAAAAAGATTTATTATACATCCTTTTAATCCAATCAGCAAGAGGCAACGACTGGTCAGCGCTCACTCATGGGGTCTATTTAATTTTATTACTCACTTCATTACTCTTTTACTGCCTTTAGAGGTTAAGCAAGAACAGTCCCAGATAATTGCATTAACCCCATTACAATTAAATCAAGCCATTTGTATTACGCACACTCACGCTAGCCATTCCCGGAAGTTCGCGCCTGGACCGGAAGCTAACGCTACCTATTTGAGTTTAGTTACCTACTGTGAAAATTTAGCTTGTTGGATGGTAAAGTTCAGGGGGTCTAAAATGGCCGCTTTAGCAGAATCATAATCAAATCAAATCATTTATTATCCAGATAATACAATTCAATTTGTTAATAAAATCATACATACACATCTTAAACACTAGTGTGTGTGTGTGTGTGTGTAGTGTGTGTGTATAATAGAAAATATATAAATTCTTAAAATGGTCATAGACGTACCTACTATTATGAATTGACACCTTGTGACCATTTTACGAATAAAAACGTAATTCATATTATTATCCTATTATGATTCTGCTAAATTCATTCCATTACATACCGAGTTTCCTCCGTGCCTCGGAAAGCACGTTAAGCCGTTGGTCCCGGCTGTCATTTGTAGATCTTTGACAGTCGTTAAGGTAGTCAGTGACCCGAAAGTCTGACAACCAGTCTTACCAAGGGGTATCGTATTACCTAGCATTAACTGGGTTGTGGAGGTCCGACAGGCAGTCGCTCCATGTAAAATACTGGTATTCAGCTGCATCCGGTTAGACTGGAAGCCGACCCCAACATAGTTGGGAAAAGGCTAGCCAGATGATGATGATGATTCTGCTAAAGCAGCCATTTTAAACCCCCTGTCTATAAGAAAATATTTGTCGTATACACTATTGTCCTTTATAAGGAGTAGAAATATAAGGAGTATAAATACCGTTTTAATTTTCCCTTTTTAATAAAATAAAGTAAAATAATTCCACATCCTCCTATGTTTCTGTTACGGTGTCGAAGTAACAAATATATGTACATTAATGAAAAAATGCTGTTTGTTGGAAGGAATCACTTGAGAATTGCTAAATCAGTCTGTTTATTTCTTTCTACAAATAAGATTTTAAGTAAAGAAAAAAGTGGTCCTATCGATTTCGATTCCGTTAGGACAAAGTGTACCAAGTCAGCCCGTTCTTAAAATATCTATATAAATAAAAATCAATTGCTACATGTATTTAATTACGGACAGATTTTATTTTATTTATTCGTAATTGTCAGAACAAGGTTTGTATGAATGATTTTCTTTTAGAAAATCAACGTCAAAAGTTGTAAATTAGGATGATATTTTTGTTACAAACTCTCTATAAAAAAATTTTGTACTCGTACGAAGCCGAAGCGGGTCGCTACTATTTAATAAACTTAGAACTAGATTACACAATTTCGCGTTCAGAAAACATCTTTCAGAGCATAAGTTTTTAAACTGCCATGGTCACTAACATTATCATTAACACTAGAAACGGGATATTTTATTTATTTAAACTTCATGCACAATAGTGGTACATAGGCGGACTTAATGCCACAAGGCATTCTCTACCAGTCAACCTTTGGGTTAAATAAGAAAACATTTAATAATATCTTAGGACAACCAACACATCGCCATCTGATCCCAAACTAGGCAGAGCCTGTACTATGGCAACCAGACAACTGATAAACATACTTATATATTTCTAAATACAAACATATTATAGATAAATTACACACCCAGATACAGAACAAATAATCATACTCATCGCACAAAGATTTGTCCTCCGTCCTAGCAGTCAGGGTCACTAACCACTAGACCAACAGGCCAATCTAACACTGTGATGGGGTACAAAATAAATATCTAAATAATAACTTCTTGTTGATATTTAACATGTAAACAAATAGTAAACATGGTAAATATCCCGTTTCTAGTGTTAATGATAATTTTTCAGAGTATTCATTGCTTACGACAACATTTAAAACAAATTCTAATGTCATTCAGTGCGTACAAGCGTAGGCAGCTTGTATGATTGAACTAGACAGTGCCTAGGGTCTCTGTTCAGTAGTCATGTGTTCCTGTGTACCCCTATCGTATTACACTTTCATTATACCATCCATCCTACCCTCGCCCACGTGGTCGCTTCCAGAAACCGTAACTAGATCAATAAGACCCTTGATAGCATGTGGCTTCTAGTTTCCTTGTACATGTTTGAAATAATAACATAACATAACATCACACCTGTAATCCACCAGGGTTTGGCAGAGCTGCACCTAATAGTACACCCACATTTCTCCATTGATGTTCATAAGTCCCATGTTAAATGGGCGAGCCTATTGCCATTAACCGGATACAAATCCAGACTCCGTGGGTGAAATTCCTGATGGAAAGACCAACACTTTGCCCGACCCAGGAATCAAACCTAGGAACTCATGCTCAGCTGTCGCGCTTTTAAATGGTTTAAAATTTTCAATAGTCCTTTAAATTAGAATCTCAAGTCGCTGTCACTGCAAACGAAAGGATCTAAACATAACACAGTATATTTGTTTTAGTCTGGCAAATAAAGTTCTAATAAATAATATCGTTATACCAACGTGCGAGAACCTCGAAAAGGTATCCTGAAATTAATATACTTACAGTAATAATATTTTAAACAAGAATGCATAGCAAGCTCGTGTACTTGAACTAGCGTGCGTGTATGACCAGATACATGAACGTAGCAAAACAAGGAGTATGTATGGATCGAAGCCGGTGTCGTACTATAGTTTCTGCCTACCCTCATGAGAAACATGCGTGAGTTCACGTATGTATGTGTTTGTATATAGTATAACATGAACAGTCTCATGAAGTCTCCAATCAGTAAACTCACATACAATCAGTCAACTGTCGCATCTCATGTTAGCCAATGTGATTGATTCACCAAAACAACGACTAATCATGTATGTAGGTAAGATGATCCAAGATTTGCTTATGGTTGATATTGCATAAGCTTTTACAGCATAATGTGGAGAGGACTATATTTGATGTTTTCTTGCGGGATCGAATCAGAAACGCAACTACTAGTAGATAACCGACATAGCCCGAAGACTTTCCGAGCTTAGGTTGCAGTGAGCAGTAAAAATTTCCCACATAATCGATGACCAAAGCAGCCACAAGGTTTTTAAGTGGTGTCCAGGTACCAAAAGAAGCTGCATTGGAAGTATTCTTAGAAGGTAAACGAGTCACATGGTAAAAGTTACTGGAATTCAGTAATTCCAGTAGCTTTTACCACGCTACTCAGCACAGGAATAGGCGAAATGACGAATCTCGGGAGCAAGCAGTGACGTCATTCGAATGTTATGATGAAATGGGATACCAATCAGTAGTTATTACATTTCACACACATTGGACTTTCACAACATCAGTTATACAGAGTTACTCTGCCTAAATTTAAGGATTACTACTTACTATTCCCCAAATACACATACGTATACCTCAAAAGTTACACAGGAGGGGTGAGCAAAGATCATAGTGGGTCGCAGATCGGGTCGGGCGCAATCAAGCGGCCGTCAATCAGCTACCAGGCTTACTTAATTACCTCGGCACGTGTGGGCAGTTGTACTTACACGATTGTGAGTGTGTGTGTGCACGGTATTTGATGTACAGTCAAGTCTTATATACCTTCGAATTTTTTCAAATTCTTTCATGTAACAAGATCGATGGATTATTTTTTATTATGTACGCAATAAAATTACAGGTATGAATAGTAAAGATTACATAGGTTGACACAATAGGCGGTAAAGATGATCAAGCCAGATCTAATACCCTTTCAGACTGCGCATATGAAACTCATCATCAGCGTCATTCTCTTGCGTTTATCCCAATTTATTTGGGATGAGGGTTGTATGTCTTCTTCTTAGAAAACTATAGTCAACTAATTACAAAATGGCATACATCTAGTAAACATCAAATTAACACCTTTTTGATGTGGCCCTTTTAAGTGATATAAATTATACATTTTGATGCCATCCAAAAGACCGAGAAAAAGTTTTTTTTTTCCTAATTTTATTTTCAGTGTCATCTTTTTATTTCAGCCAAAAATTTAAATAAGACGGCTGAATGTCATTATGTGGTATGGACAGTATGATGCTATATTGTTTGGTGTGGTGCAGTTTCAGAGCAGACAAAAATTGTGTCCTTAAGATGATGAACAAATTTTGGATGTGACAGTACCCATAGGTATCTGTGTGTGTAAAACCCTGCTCACATTAACAAACAAACTTGGTAGTATTTCTCTGTGTGAGTTTAACGTTTTCCTTCTATGGCAATGTGTGTGTGTTTGCTCGTACAGTCTTTAGGTATGTGTGTGTGAGTCAATTACGTGTGTCGGTGTGTGTGACAGATACAGAAAGTCAGGGAGAGTAGGCTGTGATTGTCAATTTGTTTATGTATGAGTATGTTCACGGGGTTTTTGATTTATATTGTGATGTGTGACATTGGTTTAATCAATCAAATTATTTTGGTATTGCGATCAATCGTTTCTAAGAATCAGAATCAGAATCATTTATTCGTAAACATAGGTAATAATTACAAACAAGATCTTAAAAATCAGGTAGTGCGCTATGTTTTGCCAATGGACATACAAATTACACAAAAAAAAAACACCAACGATTATATGAGTGGGTTTACAATAAAATTATTAACGTAACTGAACATCCTAATAATATTATGATTGTATAAACACATGCAAAAAAGTTAAATTTTATTATTCATAATCAATTTCATTTTCATTTCATGTCAAAATTTAAAGTCAATTACATTTAAGATAATTATTATTGTCTGTACATGCTGCTGAACTTACTTACGTAATAATAGATAACTACATGACACTGGCATTAAATTCCACATCAGCTCAATGCCAACGAAGAAAAAAAGAAATACACAGTTATTATATTCGTTTAAATTGACAAACAAATAGAAACAAGGATTTAAATAAACTTTAGTCGTAATCACACGAACACATCCTGATTGTGATTACGTTGTTTGAAGGGACGATGACAATGACGTCATAACTGTTGCGAGGGTCGATCGTATTTATAGAGGTTACGTTAGGAGGCCTGTTTATTTAATAAGGGCGGATTAACGAAGAAATTCACAGTTTTATGTAAATATTTGGTGATTAGGTGTGGGAGGTTGTGGAGTAATTATATCGGAATGTCTATATTTTTTGCCAATGAGTTTGTTAAGAACTGTTATTTGAAATATAAGTATGTATTCACGAAATGAATATCGAATCTGTTCTGTTAATGATAATGTTAATGACCATGACAGTTTAAAACTAATATCGAATCTGAGGTTATAAAAGGCAAGTTTTTTACCCCACACTTATATCACACTTTTTGGACCTTGAAATTGTGTCGGAGACCTTGGTAACTCTCTTCCAGCTTGTCAAAAAACCATCACAGTGGTAATTTTTTGTGTTTTAAGTAAGAAACGTTAAGTTCGGTGTTATAAATATAAGTTGTGTTTTAAGTAATTATGCCTAATCTGCAGTTTGCTTCTGGAATGTATCTCGATAGCAAAAAGACGTAGAAACAGGTACCAAAAATCGTCTCTGCAGATAAGATGTAAAAATGAGACATCCGTAGGCACTTTAAGAAATTGGCTGCTGATATTTTGTTACACATTATGATATTCCACACATTTTCATACGACCAAAACGTGAATAAACGGCTCTGAGCACTCAAATTTCCTAAAGAACTTTGTACACTACATAAAATAATATGATCTTAGAAATACGTAAGCAATTGACCCATTTTATACCTGTGAAACCGTAGCATCGTAGCTTCGTAGCAGCTACGAACCGTAGGTGGCTACGACCCGTAGCACCCATACAGCGTGATTTGAATTGAAATTGTACTTAAGGTACATTATTGGTTGTATTTTTATTTTATTTTTTCAAATTCAAATACCCAAACATTATTTGAGTTCTTTAAAAAAAGAATTAATCAGCTACCATACATAATAAAGTCACTAGATTATTTAATTTTTTTCCTTTTTTTAAGTTCAGTCAAACCGGTACGGACAGATTGGGGACCAGCTGCGGGCACTATATACTGACAGACAATTGTTTAAATATGAGTCAGAGTCCAATATCTGGAGCCGCAACTTATCCGCACCGGTTAGAACAAACATTTATTAAATTTATTCGATTATTATTGAAACGTTACTTTTGTTTAATTTTAGAAACCCCGAAAATCTTAATATTCTTATAATCTTAATAGTTATTCCGGTCACGCTTCTAAACAGCCTGTATAAAAATATAAACCTAAGTTTTCTATTTTAAAAATTTTCAAGAATATCTAAAAATATATTCAAAGACATTACAGTATTTTGGATATTAGCCAGATTCGGATGTGACGTTAATTTTTATGCGTCCGACCTGATCGACCTCGTTGTCTGTTATTTTTTGGCAAAAAAGTAACCGTTAAGATGTTTACGGTAGACTTGAGAACGATATTAAGAAACATGCTTCAAGGATTTAGGAAATTAAGTAAAAAAGGCCATGTCTTCGACTTATTTCATTTGTTGTGACATTGTGTTGGTAGGTGAGGGGTCTCCTTTATAAGAAAGGCATTTAATTTTGTCCTGGAGTGAATCATTGTTGCGTGACTGTGGGCAATATCCTTTTGATAAAACCACTTCTTGTCCAAAAGCGGATTGATTGGTTGCCGGCCATCTTTATATGCTGCCGTCTTGGTATGTTGTAGATACGTAAGACAAAGATTTGTAGAATTCTACCGACTTTTCTCTTGCTACTAATTGTGAATCAATTTCAGTACAATTCTGTAATGTACACTTTTGGAATCGATATCCTTATTTATTAATATTATAAATGAGTTTGTTTGTTTGTTACCTTTTCATGCCTAAACCACTGAACCAATCATCCCGAAATTTTGCAAATACGTTGTCAGGTGTACAGAAACGAGCATAGGGTACCTTTTATCCCGAAAACAACAATAACTTTCTTATGATAATAGATGGCGCCACATGTCTATCGAATCATGATTGAATTATATTATTGCAAGCAAAGTACAACCCGAATTGATTGTTAAATTCTAAATTAACGTAAATGAAGCTGCGGGCAATAGCGTAACTGACAGGGTTGTCCCAGAACAGATCGGAGGGATTCCCCGATCTTGTGGAGGTGGACGCGGCTCCACGCTGAACTTTAATTGTATATATTGATCTGTGTCTGTAACCTACTAACACTAGACGTTAAGTAAAATTGTTACTAACCCTATGGACTCCGGTCTGAAATAAAAACTTTTTATTCTATTCTACTCTATTCTATAGGGGTTAATATTATTAAAAGAAGCATGTTATTGAACTGAAATGTACTCAGAATTGAAATTAATATATATACCTCTATCGAAACAATTTTAATTCACTAAAATATTTCCCTTGGACACGCTGAGAAGAACATTTCACAACAATGTACTGAAATAATTCGTTAAAACCAGAAAATTCAATTACATCGAAGAAAAACAAGTTCTAAAACTGCTGTTGCGTTTCCCCCATCGGCCTATACAAAACGATACAAATCCCCCTAGCCACATATCACTTCCCATAATGATTGCAAGTCAGCCCGTCACCAATTATGCGTTGCAATATTTCAGCCGTTTATTGCCATGCGTGGCTTCTAGCTATGCTAGCTTAGATCTAGATAGTGTAACCTACTTTCAGGCCCGGCTGCATAATTACGTCTGATAATAACAACACAGCACTCAATCATAACTTATGGTTTAATATCGGTATTGTGTGGTGTTTACTTAAGGATTTGTTATTAATTTTACATAATATCACCGTATGCCTGTAATCCCCGTAGGATTAGGCAGAGGTGTACCTAAGAGTACACCCACATTTCGCCAGTTATGTTTAAGTCCCATGTAATAGGGGGCGAGCCTATTGCCATCAAACGAGCGCAAATCTAGACTCTGTGGCTACTACGAGAAATTCCTGATGGAAAAAAACAATAACACTTTGCCCGACTTGGGAATCGAACCCAGGACCTCATGCTCAGCAGTCGCACTTGCAACCACTAGACCAACAAAGCAGTTATGAATTTTGTGAGGGATTAATATGGGTGAAATGGAAGTGGCGCTTTTTCTGATCAATAACTAATGGCGGAAAAAATCTCAAGCCTCAATCTATGATATTGCCACAATTTAGCTCTCATCTACCTATTCACAACTGTGCTGAGGTCGGTGTCCGCTAACCAGTTACAGCTGAAGACTAGTATTTAACAGAGAGTGACAGTACATCTGATCTTCACGACTCAATTACTGGGTACCACGGAAGGTTGGTTGTCAAAGTTCGAGGTCCAGACTATGCGTAACGGCTGTCAAAAATGTAAACATGACCTTGATAAATGTTGCTGTTACAACTTAGTGTAGCGGCACTACAAAAAGTACTACAGCAACATCGAACAAAAATTACTACACCGACTCAGAGGATAAACTAAACATTGAAATACATCTAAATCCTGCTTCGCGCAAGTAAAGTTATCCGCCACTTAAGACTATATAGAAGAACCCGAGAATAACTGTCGGGCAGTAGCCCACCAGATATAACACCCGTCTGGTCGGAGGATCGTACCTTTTCTATGGAGGATATATTAACCAAAATTGAAAAATGGAAATTGAAAAAAAAACACTCATCAACATAGATTTTCTAAAATTCTCCCTAAATCACAATTTTACGAGAACCTATCTGTTCTAAAAATTTACGCGTCGAATGGAAAACCTCCTTTTTATCGTGGTTTAAAAATACTCTGCGTACAATGTTATAAAAAAAAAAGCGTATTCCTTAAAGGTTGAGCTTTGAGCAGCATGAAAGATAAATGTGTGGGTTTATATTTTTTTATATTGAAATCATAGAACTTGTTTATATTGGGTGCGAAAGGCTCATTGGTTCGAAGAAACTGAACAAATGCATGATGTAAAAGAAAATACACTTAAATATAACTGGTGAAATGTCGATGTATTATAGTTACAACTCTGATCAACCCCACGGGTATAACAGGAGTGATATTTGTTATGTTTAAAAATGTTTCCATTGATTAGATTCTTTTTGTGTATATAATTTTTATTTACCACCAAAAACGTTGAAGACCAAAACATGAAGCCTTCAAAAAAATGAAAGTACAAAATAATGACTTAACCTATTTTACAAAAGCGGTTACACACACCCTGTGAGCACCAGTTTTCGTCTAATCGAGCAGAAAACGTGCCATTTTTTTACCTTTACTTCTCTTTAAACCCACTCCGGTTATTCTTTGAACCGGCTTATTCGTTCGTTAACGTACCCGTCAATTTTGCAAGCTCCTGTCTACCGACCGTAAAGACAGTATCCCGGTAATAACGACTTTATGACAGGGGTATACGGGTTATGGTGAAATAATGGAAAGGTAAAGAATGTTGTATTTTTTTCCTGTAAGATTTTGTTTTTTTTTTGCGAATATGATGTAAAGTAGATACTGCAAAGTCGGAGTTATTACGATGATAAACAAAGATATAATGTTGTCTGTATACTGCATACCCATAGTAAATAGACACCATGTAAGTTGACTTTCATTCTCAGCGAGAGGTCAATCCCTACAAGAGACACTATAATTCAAAGAACAGCTAGTTAGACAATATTCAGCCTTAACGATCTTACTTGTTCAACAAAAGTGAAGTCTTATAAAAATGCATCTAAGGCCCGTTTTTACTAACTTTACCACCACCAGCACTTTGACACCTAAATGAATACCTATATGAAAGCGCTTGGTTTGATTTTAAAGATCGAAATTGAATCGAATCGAATTATGAGGATTGAAATTCCAACATAACATAACATCATAACATCACGCTTGAAATCCTAAGGGTTAGGCAGAGGTGTATCTAATAGTACACCCACATTTCACCAGTTATGTTTAAGTCCCATGTAATAGGGGGAGAGCCTATTGCCATCAACTAGGCACACAGTGCTGCTATTCATAATGGAAAACCCAACATCACTTTGCCCGACCGGAGAATCGAATCCAGGACCTCATGCACAGCAGTCGCGCATGCAACCACTAAATCAACGAAAAATCTAACAGTTCCACACTTAGTGTTAATGAAAACAAACAATAATAGGAATAGCATACCTACTTTAAAATAGGGTAGGTCGTTGACACACCGATCAATTGACATACTTTTTATGATCTGTCAAAACGCGATTCCCCCTTACATTTTGTATGGCAATAGCACGCTGTGACGTCACTATTTTGTCAACTCAATGATTCAATATTATTTATTGATTTCAAAGCAACTAAAAATCTAATTTAGCAATTAACTGAAAATTAATCGCGTTTTCAGGTCTAAAATGAAGTGTTTTTTTTTAGAGAAGCTGCCTTGGAATTATTATGAATGGTGTCAACATCCGTATTGTTGCGCTGGCAAAGAAATGGAATGGCATATGAGAATAATTTAAGAGGAGAAAAATCAAAATGATGCATCCATTTACTATTTAATTTTTCTTGTTAGTTAGTTTGTTATTTTCATAATTAAGATACTATACAGAATACATTAAATAAGTGGCCTATTTAAACCTGCAAAATAGGCCAGCCTATTGCCATCTCCTCTGAACATCTTCTAAGCACCTGCGACGTTAAACTATACCGTGTATCCGTTAACTATGGCCCAAGTTTTGACTCCTATGTCATTTATGGTTAAGAACTTTGAACTGGCTGTTATAACTTGTGCGTTGGAACTATCTAATGCTCTTCGAATGTATGAGGGAAGCAGGGAACGACTTAGTGGTACGTTGTATGCTGTGGAGGTGGGTTTTCTCAAAGGACGGATATGTGGCGTTTAGTAGTAAAGCAGCAACTGATGATTTGATACAAGTTCCGCCTTAGAAGGACTTACACTGACCTTTTTGGTGAGGTTCTTCAGAAAGGTCAGGTGCGTAGTTCTTACCTTCATGCGTGTATGACCAGATGTATGCACGTGGATGAGGCGAAAGGAGTAAGTAACTACCTGACTACCTACCACGGGAAAAAGGTATGAGTTTATGTATGTAGTATCTAAGTATCTGTGCCTACGTAACATAACATGAGAACGTCGATCTTTTGTAAGATTTTTCTTATGCATGTCCGGGTTTTTACCCGGTTTTACACTAGGCTCTTCCTTATTACATAGGACTAGAATATAACTAGCGAAATATGGGCTAATGTGGAGGTACTGTAAGTAAACACCTGCCTTTCTCTTCAGTATTAAACAAGTGATGATATCGTTTCTGTGTGAATTGGAAGTCATACTCTGCCATGGGTTAATAGGAGATTTCAATTTGAAAAATTACCAGTTGAAAACCGGAGGTTGACTTTATCTATACATAATACATCTATACTACAAGTAAATAAAATTGAAGTGTCTGTTTGTAATATTGTATACGAATTTATACACGGTACATATACCAAAAAAACATTTTTTACAATTTTGGTCTGGCTGTTTGTTCCGGCTAATCTCTGGAACGGCTGGACCGATTTTGACGGGACTTTCACTGGCAAATAGCTGATGTAATAATAACTTAGGCTACTTCTTTTAACGAAAAATAATTGGGGCTCCGTGCAAAAAAATTAAAACCCTTGAAATTTTGGTAATAAAATCCGATTAAAAGTTAGTTAGGGAGTTATATTTTTATATACAATATACAATAATTTACGCGAACGAAGGTTACGGGCTATTCGATAATATTAATGGTGCCAATAGGACTAAACAGTATAAACCTTCCTACATAAGTATATACACTTAGTTCACCACACCACTTTGAACACCAATATTACGAAAGTATATAAACGTACCTACGTTCATACACTTTGGTTCTATTGGTGTACCTACATAACAATATTTGCGAAATTATTCAATAAAGATACCATTAAACATACCAGTAACCCTATAAATCCTAAACAAACTTCGTACCAACCCTTCAATACCGAACCTTAATGAACTCATAATATATAAAACAAAACCTATTTAAAAACACATTAAATCAAAACCCCACGGGGTTCAGTCCACGCCAATTTAATATAAACCATAACAAAAGGGGTGAGAATTTATAGTACAAAATTTTATACTCAAGGAAGACGCCTTTTCCTGTCACCCTTGATAAAATATAAGTGTCCTTTTCGTTCAGAACCATTATTAAATTTTATGTGGCAGCCTTTCACAATACACCCACTTATTGTAATTGCGATGTTCAAATTATTAATGATGGTAGCCTTGTAATGTGTCCGTTGTAATTATACATTTCGTTTTGTTAATTATTTTAATATCTTTAATTGGATTTGCTAAAGGTACAGGACATTTGATACGATTTTGAACTTAAGAGGCTATTATTTTATTAAGCTCTGAATTAATTTGGCGCTTTATGCAATTAAGTTGAAGCTTTTTCTAATCCTCTCCTTTAAATAAAACCCATAGGAAAATTATTAGTTAAAGAACTATTTAATCCTTAATACCGTCTTAAAAAATCCAAAGCATACATCATACTAAAAATTACACGAATACCAACAACAACGTGGGCAGTCAGAACCAAAACCTACTCGTACAGTACACTCACAAACAACAGGGAAACACGAAACTACGCCAAAAAAGGAACAACAGTGTGTCCGCGACAAATTTTTCACTTGGCGTCATAACACCGTTTGCGTGTGACTGTACAAATAAAAATGTATGAGGCCGAAACTTGAAAAGCGTTGCATCGGGCACGCGAGTAAAAAACGATGAAGCTATTTTTCTGGATTGTGTTACATTGATGTATGTGTGCTGTGTAGGTGTGTTTTGTTATTTTTACGACCATTTTCCCACCGCAATAATTTTTGTTTTCGTACAGGAGTGAGGGAGATGGAGAGAGTTTATCAGCTTCTTGTCAGCGGACGTTGACTCGACTCTCTCACTCGTTTTAGCACTTTCCCGCGTTAGTGTTTGAGTTATCATTTAATTCAGATAGGTACGTAATAATAATATTTCGGCTGAAGACTTACTTTTGTTCAGAGTCGTTTAGTTTGGTCCTTTTAATACATTAATGATCTCTTCACGGGTATGTTTTCTGCAAACTATGGCTCCACATAACAGGCACAGAACATGATATTCAAATACGAAGCATCAAATTAAATCATTTACAGACGCTCTTAAATTGTCAAGCAGTCGGTGGTCAGTTAGTCAGATAGTTTAAGCTTGGGGAGAATGGACAAGAAACTCATAGATACCTTTAATCACGTTTCTTTTTATAAATTCACTATATTCAGTACACATTGCCAGTACATAAAGGCATCATAACTACGCATTAGTACCCCGCCCACACAAAAACACAGGAAAATCAAAGTAAACAATAAAAATAAGGTACTCGAGTCACGTCACCCAAAGATTATGGCAGGACGACGTAGAGTTATAAAAAAAACACGAATCACGCTGTGCCGTGACGTCACACGTGACAACTGATTGGTTAACCTGGGTTAGAAAGAATGAAAGAAGAAAAAACATTTATTCGGTTGAGAATAGAGTTGGTTTCGGCACACTTTTTGAGCATATAAGGACGTCATTCGGAAAGAGTGGTCGCTGTGAACATGCTCGGGGGAAAATACAGCCTGTTGCTATATATTTATAACTGGAAGTACGAGTAATAGACAAATCGTAATTTTCTTGCACTTATCCCAATATATTCTAGGAAAGCGCAGCATTACTTCTTCTTCCATAATATTACACGTTAGTTAAAATGTCCAATAATAAAGAAAGTTTCCTTTATTGAAAATAGCTTAAAACTTCGTCCCTTTTTCAGACGTCGATAAAATATTTTTTGATGGTCTAATAAACGAATACGGGGGGGACTCCTAAATCACTTCACTTAAATAAGAAAATGAAGAACTTCCTTCATCTTTAAATACGGTTAATAATATTCTTCCTAGCTTCCGAGTGTTGCTTTTATCTTCAACCCCTAGTTGAAATCCTACATTTTTATATTAGCCTTGTGCCCCCTAGGCGACGATGGGAGAATCACCCCATTTTACCCCGGGCCCGCAAGTTACCCCACTATATCTCGGAGTAGCAAGAGAATTGTAAAAGGTGGGTAGGGATGCATTACTTGCGTACACTAATAAGGTTACGCTTCCCTTGTTCTCTAAATGGTATGATTTAATTAATGTTTTAATAACGTTTATATCTTCTTTGAATATACGTTTCTGTAAAACGCAATCAGTTTTTTCCTATAATTATGGAATGGTCTATACGCTAAGCATTGGATTGGATTGGATTTTGTTTAATTTTATTTAATTTTTATTTTATTTGATTTTGTATTTATTTAATTTTAATTTTATTAATGAACTATTTTTGCACACCTGTTAGGGTAGGATATGGTCTTGAGCTATATTGTTGTGTTTCATCTTTGTATGTACCCATATTCAGCAAAATAAATGATTTGATTTGATTTTGATTTTGATAGTCGCTCAAAGAGAAAGTTGAACATTTCCATGGGCCTGTAAACCTGCATCCATACCCTTCTATTCATGATGGCTGAGACGAAGGTAAATTCTATCAGCGACAACAATTATGGAAGTCTAAAATGTATTGAACTGACAGAAGCTACAAAAAGTTTATATCACTCCTGTTAAAATCCGTTGAGGAAATACAAAACGCTTTCAAAGCATTACCACTTATCTAGGCCTTCTGAACACAGATATGATGCGTAACGGCTAAACAGACAAACTGTATCACAAGAAAGTCGTGAGTGATATATCTAACAAATAAAACTCACTTTTCAAGCGCCATTTAACAGCCGTATCTACAGACCACGGCAATACCAATACATCATGTTAGAAACAATAGTGTTGTGCTCACTAATCGATAGTGTTGTTCACACTACACAGTTTGAACAGGAACAGTGATAAGTCCTCGTTCCTCTCGACTGACTTTTACAACTTGAGAAGACACATGGCTGCTGCACTGGCTTACTTTCACCTTCCGATCGATAGTTCTTTTACTTTGTCGGTTCTTGGATTTATTTAACAGTGAAGACGTATATTTTTATATTTATATATTATTAAAGAATATTATTTTTTTGGTTCTCTCGTTCCATCGTTGACCTCATCTCTGTTCTCAGGACTAGATTGAGGTCAAGAGTAGGCCCATTTAATATTTAAAAAAATATATTCTGTAAATATATGTTTTTTTATAACTACTAGATGAGGTCGGTGCTCTCTCTCCAAATACTCTGAGAAGAAAAACCGAAACATACTGGCAGGTTACAGTCTCATATAAAGTCCAGACATAGTCTTGGTGAAATCATTATGAGGCCAATCTGGATTAGTAGATAAAAGGAGATCGTAGGGAAAGAGATTATTGAAGTTTAATTAATTTTCGAATTTTGTGTACATCAGTAATTTATGGAATAATTATTGAAAGGACTTGTTTAGATTCTTACACACTTGCTGTTATTATAAAAGTAAATCGTTATCGTAAGTAAATTAAGTTCTGGATTCTGTTAGTATGTGTCATCGCACTGCTGGGCAAAGGCTTGTCCCCATGACTTCCAAATCCTTTGATCCACGGCCAATGTGGACAACTGGTGGTTGGTTCTGTTCAGCTCGTCCCGACATCGAGGTCTGAGAATTCTGTTTTGATAAAGTATTTCTGCTTTTTTTTTTAAACAAAAAACGTGATAAATAAAAATAACAGCCAGCCCATAATTTTATAACCCGCTGTTACATCAACAATACATTTTTTAAGCATCATGGTTACGAAATAGAACCTACTTTTCACATTAAGTTGACATTTCATTGTGACATTGAACAATAAAAATCTGTCTCTGTCTGTGTCATTTGCTTAACAAAAACATAAATACGACCTTGGCTAGGCTCGAGCCAATTACAGTCAAAGTTTACTCTCCATAAAACACACGAATGGTCTTTTACAGGATCAGAAATTGACGCTGCAAACGTTATCATCCCTGGAATATTCCTTCATATCTCTGGAACATAAAATTTACGAACACTTACCGCGCAACATATTTCTAATCTACAATAAATCATTACCGACCTTTGTGCATGCCCGTGTGCTTATCCTTAAGCACCGTGAGCTCGTAAATCTTCCCGAACTCCTCGAACATGGGCCGGAGGTCGTCCTCCTCCAGATGTCGCGGTATCTGGCCTATGAACAGTTTGACGGCGTCCTTGCCGGCGCCCGGCGGCGCGCCGGTCCGCTCAGCCGGCGTCAGCGGCGACGCGCGCTTCGCGTCCGACCCCAGGCTATGCACCGGCGTCGACGGCGCCGTTCCGATACTCGAGTCACAACTTTGAGGAACGCTCATCATGTTCACATTCTGCATGTTGTAGCCCAACAACATCGGGTTCACACTATGCATATTCGCTCCCACAATCATGTTTATCACAGTTAACAGACTTTAATGAACACAAATTATTAATCACAGTGCTTTGTACTTCGTTTGCCTTAATCTATAAATTCGGTTTGCAAGTTTTTTTAAAGCTCACTCGTGTTTACTTTCGTTTTTCGCGGAGGGCGAGTGTTTAGGAGGAGGGGCTGGCTTGTGTGGGTGTGCGTGAGAGGCGCGTCTGTGTGCGCTCGTCTCTTCTCACAGTCACCCCGTAATGCGTAATATTATCGATCGGTATAGTAACGGTAGTAGCAGTACAGTCGTCCCCCCGTTTTTCTCACTTGTCGCGGATTTATTTCTATTTTTTATGAGTGATATTTTTTCTATTAATATTTATTTTAATAATATTAATATTTAACAGTTATTTAACAACTATTGCACATCGATTTTAATTAAAACTAGTCTAATTAACACTTAATATTTAAAACAATTACTTAAACTATTTTATTTGTAATTATAATTAACACTGAGAAAAAATTTGGCACGACGCTAATTCTACACATTTAATTTTGAGCGAAAATTTTCTAACATAGTTTTCCGAATAGTCTTAAATTTTTCCCACTAATTTGGAATGTTGTCACAGTTTTTCACACGTGAAAAAAGTGTATAATGTTAGTCAGTGTTTACGTAGCGAGAGCGGCGTCGCACGGGGCTCTGTTTACAAACAAACCGCAGTCCGACACACGTTATTTTTTTTATATATTTTTTTATTTTATTTTTAATTCCACCGTTTACCTCTGATTGTTCACACGCAATTTGTCACAGTACACACGAAAAAATGTTAACGAGAAAAAATGTAAATATTTTTTAAACTGACACACTTATTACTAGTTTACTAATCTAACTTATATTAGCACTTGACGACGATTAACCATGACTTGACGCACAAACGAAAAGCACAAAACACGAACTAAATGAGACAACAAATTTGCCGTGTTCCCGTCTATATGCCTACATGTCCACTAACCTAAAATTCCCTCCGAGGTCCCCTCATAGCACGCCATGGGGGAGCCTCCAGTCTTGATACAATTCTCCCTTTCACTCACCCTTAGATACGCGAGTAAATTCGCTTTGTGTGAATAGGTTGATTATTTGAAATTTCTTGTTTCGCTATTCCGTTGACGGCGTGGAGACGTGTGCTAGTTTCTTGTTGAATTATGTGGAAAATTTTATGCGTTTCTGTTCATAATTTTCTGTAATAATGCGTGTTTTTTTATGTTTTTCAGCGAGGAGAATTTGGTTGTGAAATGTTAACGTGGTGTTATTTACGTTTTAGATTTTAAGCAATGTATTAAAGCTTATTTTGGTAGTTTAAATGAATATTTAAGTCGTATTTTATGCCATTTTTTTTTCAGATGTTCCGGGTGGTTTTAAAAATGCCAGTCTAGTTATGTAAATTGTGTATTTTACAGTTAGATTTATTTGTGAACGTTTATATTTAATTACTGTAAAAATGAATCAATTTTGTTATTTTATTCCATTTAATATTAAACACTAGCTTTATGTTTAAGTCTAACTCACTGAAAAACATATTTCCATTTCTATTTTGTCGTAATATTTTTTTAACCCAGATATATTCCCGCTTCGAATTAAAAATAAAACCCATAAATAATCCTTCTAAAAGTTACCAAAAAAGACCAATATATCGTTATTAATAAAGACAGCTAAAACCCACATCAAGTGTTAAAAAAAACCTTTGGTTCTGAATAATTTAGGAAACCGACGCTTAGTAGTCGCTCGTAAAACGCAATGGCAAATTCGGTAAAAGGTCTTCAATGTTTGGTCGAGCTATAACTCAAGCCCCAAAAATAGCGAAGGGGATGAAGCGCCCCTCTCACCCCCGCACCACACCCCCCGGACCTCAGCCTCCGATGATCTTTGCACGCAACTCGTAATGGCTGTTTAGAAAAATACATAAAAAAGGTAACCCTCCTTGAGTTTTCTCAAGGATTTCATTTCTTTTTTTTTTAATTTATGAAGTATAAAAATATGGTAATATAGGGGTTTAATTAAGGGGTTCTGTTGTGCGGTTTTTATTTTGTTTTGTACCTGTATCGCTTGGGGGCGTGTGTGGGCTTGACGATGAGCCCCCACTCGTAATTATCTGTAAGATGAACTCTTGGAGAAGAGGTTATTGGCTTTCTTTGTAGACTTTATATTTAGATATTTTATAATTGGAGTCGTCGAGTTATTAGCTTTATTTCTTAATATTAGGTAGGTATTATTTAGGTCTTGTAAATAAAATATTGACTATAAAAGAACTCGATTAAAGTCAGCTTCTACTCAACAGTTATCAAAAAATCTAGGTAGTCAATACTATAGTCGAATTATTAGCTATATTTGTGAATGAACAATTATTTTTACTTATTTAGGTCATATAAAAAGTTTAAAATCAGGTTTAAAATCAGTTTGGTGTCAAGGGTTATTCAAAATTGTGGGTATAAAATGTTTATGTTTTATTAGAGAGGTAGAGAACCCTTAGCGTGGGATGATCAACAGCTGATGCATTGTTTTGTCATTTTTATACTCCATTCACGCAAAGTTTAATATTTATGACATTGTGGGGTTTTAATTACTTTATTTTATATTTTAATTGGGAAATGGTGTTGTGATGCGTGATATTAGTGACACATATTCGTAGTACATGTAATAACATTTATAAATGTGGTACTTGGGTATTTCGCTTATTAGTTTGATTATGTTAACGGCTAATTCTGTACTGATATTGATTGATAAATAACTAAGCACATACATTTCCGAGAACAAGTATTTATTTAGATATTATATTGTACCCTATCACAATGTTGTCCTATTTTACCCAAAGGTTGACTGGTAGAGAATCTATTGTGGCATTTAGTCCGCCTATATAGGTACCACTTTTTGTACAGGAAGTTTCAATAAATACTAAATAGATTTAAGAAAAGGATGTTTGTTTCAATTTTAGCATAGAATAAAGAAATTATAAACTATCTATCTACTGATGTGTTTGCCTTGTAAATTGGATTTTACAGTTATATTCACCCTTAAATAATTAAAACTTGTATGCCGCAAGTTTATAATGGAATAATTTATGCTCGGTTTTAGTCTATAACACAGTTTTGTATTTATACGTGTAGCAAACGTGGAAATTATTTTAATCAGTTAACAAAATAATTGCTTTGAAAATTGACACCTCGATTTAAAACAAACGTAGACAAAATGATTTTATACTTCAACAATTTAATGAAACCTGCAATGGAATTGTTCAAACATTTATAGGTGTAATTTAAAATATCCAATTATGCCTTTGTGCAGTAAAATAATGTTTGTTTCAAACATAGGTATTTTGACTGACAAATTTCTCTTTACAGTACGACCACATCTTTTGGTTACTTACTCTTTAAATGAAACTGAACTAGGTGAGAAATATAAACATAACTAAAATAATATCCATCAAACCTTTATTTAAAAAGTATTGGTCCTTTGATACAAAAACCAGCCAAACTCATGTTATGTGATATTGATTTCTGTAAATAAGTAAAAAAAACTTTAACGTGTCTCAATTAAATTTGTTTTAAAACTAGAAGAGGTCGGTCGTTATTAAATTATCATCTCACAGCACCACCGTTCTACAGTAGATAGCCTAGCATATATCGTCACAGAAACCCCTTTCTGTGAGAAAAAATGAATCGCAATCCACAACGCGACCCCACATAAATAAAAATAACTAATATAATATATTATACCTGTATGCACAAACCTAATAATTTATTTATTTAACCTTCATGTACAATAGTGACGGACGAAAAGACGAAAAAAAAATGGCAAATAAAAAATGAAAATGAAATGATGAATGACTATGTGACGGAGTAGTGGTGGACTTAATGCCACAAGGCATTATCTACCAGTCAAAATTTGGGTTAAATAAGAAACAATAAAATTGTGATAGAGTACAAAATAAATAAAAATATAAAAATAACTTCTTGTTTTCGAAAATGTATATACTTATTGATACTAATACACATATATATGTCGGAGTTGGTTGTCAATTATTACAATTGTGGGTAGTCACCAAATTTTATTATGAGTTGTTTTGTTTTCTGATTATTAATTTAAGTGATTTTTACTATCAATTATGGTCAATTATTGTCTTATAAATCGAAACATAATTTATTACGTGCTAGTAATTGATTTTTGGCAACTTATTTCGATAAGTGTGACCGATAAGTTTTGTTCAAAACAATTAACGACATGTTATTTTAATTTTTAAATGATTTACTTTGTGAATTCACCATTGTTTATTTACGACAATTATTCTTGTATTATTTGATTACTGTATCGTAAATCTTATTAGATTTCGCGCACATTTTGTATCTTGTAAACGCGTGACGCACCTCCGTGCGTCAACGGACAGAGTTGTTGTGGAGGGATTACAGTGGGGGCATCGTACTATAAAAGAGCGTGCTCTCAGTAAGCTCGTCAGTCGGTCTTCGGATTCGACTCATTACAGAGCTCCCCTGCTCCCGACAAAACTGTCGGTTTACCTGGTACAGCGCTGCTGTATATTGCACATAGCTGTATTTAGCTTTCTGATAGCAATACACTTTGTGTTTGGGTGGCTTGTCCACTGTACGAACTGTGACCTTAAAAGGTCTGTTCGCCTAACTGTGTGTACCTTTTTATCTGATTTATCTTTTTTTTACTATTTACCATTTTTGTGTTGTGTACCATTTTGTATTGTGTGTTGTGTACCTACTGTAATAAAAATACTGTAATTGCATATACAGTCTTGTTTATCCCAATAAAATGGGAACTCCAAACCCTGAAGATATACCTCTCGGCACTCCTGATCCTACATCAGAAGTGGGATTAGGGAGAGCCCAGGAATCGGAAGGTGTTGGTGATCCATGGCGAGTAATGTTAGAGCTTCAGAATCAAAATATGACTCAGTTAATTGAAGCCATTAAGACGCACTCCGCTTCGTCTACTGTAATTCCTTTGCCCGATTTTGACCCAGACCTACCCGATTCCGATGCTCAATCTTGGAGTACAACTGTTGATATTTGTTTTTCGGAAAAGCCTCTTCAAGGTAGCACTCTCATTATTGCCCTTACTAAAGCCTTAAAAGGTAGTGCTAACGTATGGCTTTCCCAAGTATCGTATGCAGGTATGACCTGGACAGACTTTAAGAGTCTCTTTCTTTCTCGATATGCCGTTTCGGAAACTTGCCGCTACCCTCATTAACGCAGTTAAGCATTTTCACCATTATCTGCAGGGACATAAATTTTACTGTTGCAATAAGGCTGATTTAACTCCCCGAGTACATAGATGGTGGGCTTTTCTACAGGCCTATGATTTTGACATTATGTATAGAGAAGGCAGATATATGAACCACGTAGACTTTCTTTCTAGAAACCCCCTTCCACAATCAATCAACAAAATAGAACAGAAACGTGTTGATATTACAACTCTGTCTAATAGTTGGCTTTTAGCTGAACAACAGCGTGATTCTGAGATTTTAGCTATCGTTTCTAATCTAAAAAGTAATGTTCTACCCCCTGATATTGCCCAAAGTTATGAATTGCGATCAGGAACCTTGTACCGTAAAATACAACGCAATGGACAAACACGTTGTTTACCTATTGTCCCAAGAGCTTTTAGATGGTCTGTTATAAACCACATTCATGAAGCCATCATGCATTTAGGTTGGGATAAAACGCTTGAAAAGGTCTATGAGCGTTACTGGTTTGATAAAATGGCTAGATATGTTAGAAAATTCGTAGATAGCTGTATCACGTGTAAAATCTCTAAATCTAATTCGGGTAAAATTCAAGCAGAGTTACACCCTATACCTAAAGTCAGTATACCTTGGCACACAGTGCATATAGATGTTACCGGAAAACTTAGTGGAAAGAGTGATCTCATGGAATACATCATTGTTATAATTGTCTTAGAGGATTCGTCAGACGAAAGGGCGGGGACATCGTGCGATCGTGGTGACACAGCGAGTGGAGGGGGCAACATATAAGCGGTGCACTCTCAGAGCGCGGACACTTTTGCTCGGGAGCTCGGAAGTGATGGACGTTATCGTGAACTATAGTTGTTATTATTTCTGTATCTAACGGTTTTTGTGATTGTGTTGATTTTGTGATTTGTTAAAAATAAATAGTTGTAGGTTGTATTGCTTATTCTTTTTAAAAAATTAAATGAGCTTCTGTTCTATAAGATCAGAAGTTGGGATAAGTTTAACAATACACGCGACTTTGATCGTTCGCCATCTATTTTTTATTTTTTGTTTTACTGTGGAAGTTTTAAAAATAATTTTGTAGTTTCGTTTTAAAGTGATTCCAACCACGTGTTGTGTTTGAAGCCGTGTGTTGATTATTTTATCGGTTTTTAGTGCTTGTGCGTTTTTAGGTTAACGCCCACGTGTTTGTTTTGGTTTACGTTATTAGTTAATCAACGTAGTGTGCTAACTGCTATTTAATCATGTCGGGCCGCGAGTGTACACCGCGTGGAAATTCTTCTAAGCGTTATTCTCGTGACCACCGTCGTAATGAGTCGCGTAGCCGTCGCGATGTTCATACGAGGCGTCGAGACCGTTATCGTGAAACACGTAACAGATCCTCTAGGCGTCGTCGCGATAGATTAGCGAAAGTCCACGTAGGCGCCGTGATTGTTCTTATGGGCGTCGGGACAGCCCTCGCCGCAACCCTTTAAATGAAGTGCTTGATCGCTTGAACGCGGTTGGCTCCAAGCGTGATACAGGCGTCTACTCCAATGTTGTCGCACCCGTGCACGAGTAGCTACACGCTGGCGCCAGTATCAGCGACAACCAAGGAACCTGTTGCCAATATAGAAACGCGTGCTACGGGGACCGCGCCGCCTTCGAGGCATCGCGTGAGGCTGACGCTGCGGACAGGATTGTGGGTGCACTTTCATCCCTGATTCAAGTAAGATCGAACCATTATTATATTTCGAATTTTGGTCCCAGTGTACATGACTTTGACGTGTGATGCGCTGAAGTAGATAAGGGGTGCGAATTAAGCCACTGGGGCGATTGGGAATGCCTGGGACGCATTGATGGCTGTTTACGTGGTGTTGCTATAACGTGGGTCAACGATTGGGTGACCAATGACCGAAGGTAGACTTTTAAAGTTGTTAGAATTTTAAAGCTGAATTTCGGTCATTGTGTCCGCGTGAAGTTAGTGAGGAGCTCGTGGCTAAAGAGGAGCTCGTGGCTAAAGAGGAATTCGTGGCTAAATAAGAACAGCCGCTCGGGTCGATCTTTAGGTTAAGCCGTGCTTACCTAGGTTGGTCCGTGGATGGGTGACCACCCATTACATACCGAGTTTCCTCCGTGCCTCGGTAAGGATGGTAAGCCATTGGTCCCGGCTGTCATTTGTAGCTGTTTGACAGTCGTTACAGGTAGACAGTGACCCGAAAGTCTGACAACCAGTCTTACCAAGGGGTATCGTATTACCTAGCGCTAACTGGGTTGTGGAGGTCAAATAGGCAGTCGCTCCATGTAAAATACTTGTATTCAGCTGCGTCCGGTTAGACTGGAAGCCGACCCCAACATAGTTGGGAAAAGGCTAGGCAGATGACGTGTCCGCGTGAAGTTGATATGGCCACTGTGTTGTACGACGTGATGAGTACGAATTCAAACAAATTCACCACGTATGCAGAATATGCCCAAAAGTCCTTGTTGCGGTTGATTATCGTCAAGGGGCTTCTATGTTCTATGTTAGGGATTTTGGTTTCCGCACTTAGTCCTTAAAGTGGACCATTGTGCGTGAGCCTTGGTGGCCGTTACTCCAACCAGCCCACCTTCCTCCAGAAGCAGATCAGACTTCCCGGTCTTCTCAGGGCATCCGCAAGAGATCCTGGCGTTCCAAGGGTCTTCTCGCGTATCTGGGTGACGCCAGTACACTCAAGGAGTACGTGCGCTATCGCTTCCTCAAGGTCCACCACTTCTCCGCTTGTGTTTGAGTGCGATCCTTTAGCCAACTTCTGAGCTGCTTGAAGGGTATGGGGACAATGGGTTCGGGTCCGAAAGCTTTTGTGCTGGATCCTCTTCTGGCGAGTTCGTCAGCTGCATCGTTTCCAAGCGATCCACTGTGTCCTTTGATCCATTGTAATGTCACCGTGTTGCGGTTTAGTACCGTAACTCGTTCTAGGGCATTATGGCATTCTAATATTAGTCTCGACGTGATCTGATTTCTCTTTAAGGATTGGAGGACTGAGGCACTGTCTGAAAGTATACGGATGTGAGTATCCGTAACTTCCCTGGCCTCTATGGCGTGTGCCGCTTGGATAATGCCTACGCACTCTGCTTGATATACAGAGTTGAGCATTCCCAGGGGTCTGGATATTTTGACGTTTAGATCGTCGGAGAAAACTCCGACACCTGTTCCATCGTCGGTTTTCGATCCATCAGTGTAGATCCTTAGCTCTTTTGGGCCTGAGTAGTCACACATCTCCGCTGTGAGCTCTATGTTGTAGTGCTTTTGGAAGCAGTGGGTCTTCAGGGTTCTGTCGCAGGGTGATGCCATCATGGGCTGTTGTTTGATTGCGTCGTCTTTTATGCGCGTATGTTTGATTCTGGAATCCTTACTTAGGGTGCCGGATATTTCGAGCCTGAAGGTCGCTAGGGCCGCCTCCTCTCTTACGACGAGGTGTAGAGGTGGTAACCCCAGCATTACCTGTAACGCGGCAGTGGGTGATGTTCTCATGCTGCCGGTGATTGCTACACAGGCAAATCTTTGTACCTTCTCGAGGTCCTTCTGGGCTGTGCTCAGATTGGTCCTGGGCCACCAAACTATGGAGCCATATGTAATGATTGGTCGGATGACGGTGGTGTATAGCCAGTAGGTGATTTTGGGGCTTAGGCCCCAATTCCTGCCAAGCAATCTTTTGCATTGCCATAGGGCTATGCTGGCTTTTGTTGTGTTGTAATCAGTATGTTTTGCCCAGTTCAGCTGTTTGTCCAAATAAATACCCAGGTATTTGGTTTCAGTCGATAGGCTTAGGGTGGTCTCAAAGAAACGTGGCAATTGTAGGTTTGCCAACTTCCTTTTCTTTGTGAAAAGGACGAGTTCGGTTTTGGTGGGGTTCACTGCTAGTTTGTACTCCTTGCACCAGTCTTCCACCACCTTCAAGGCTTGGCGCATAAGGTTACATAGTGTGTTTTCATGTGTGCCATTTATTATTATGGTTATGTCATCTGCGTAGCCCACCGTGTAGTAGCCTCTGTCATTCAGACGTTTGATAAGGCTGTCCACCACGAGGTTCCATAGGAGTGGTGAGAGGACGCCCCCTTGAGGGCAGCCTTTCGCCACGATGGCTCTAGTGGTATCGTTCACCGTAACCTGTACGGCCCTGAGTCTTAGCATATTTGTGATCCATCCTCGCAGGGTCGAGTCCACACCGTGATTCTCGAGGGCTGCGTTGATGCTATGGAAAATAGTTTTGTCAAAAGCCCCTTCTATGTCAATAAAAACAGCTAGTGAGGAGCACTTGTGGTCTACTGCACATTCGATCTTGGAGATCACACTGTGTAGTGCGGATTCTGTTGATTTTCCTGTGGAGTAGGCGTGTTGGTTCTTGTGTAGTGGTAGCTCCCGAAGAGGTCCGTCCCGGATGTGTCGGTCACAGAGTCTCTCGAGGGTTTTCAGGAGGAATGATGTCAGGCTTATTGGTCAAGGGGCTTTCCGATGAACTGAAAGCCGCCATAGTGATTTGTGACATTTCTGATCACCAAGTTAAAGCCGCGACAACCAACGCTAAACTACAGTCAAAAGGTCTGGTAGAGACCGTGGAGACGTGTGGGACTCTGCGTTCTTGAGGAACGTACTATAACAAACAGGGGTTTGTTGGAGGGCATAAATGTTTCCCATAGGCCATATGTGTTGATTAGATGGATGAAGAGGTACTTGGTTGCTCTAGCATTTTAATTGACCTAATTGTTTGTTAGATCTGAAGTATGCCTACAAACATGTACACGGTAGGCTAAAGAAGATGCCAGCGGGTCACGTACCAGTCGATGTTGACAAGGATTTTGATGATGATGAGCAAGCTTAAGTGTTGTAGTAGAAGGTCGAGTAAAGCAGTCTATCGGCCGTTGTGTGTTCGACGTTCGTAGTCGTAGCCCGGTAGAAATCGGTATCTCTTGAGGCAACTCAATAGTCCGTGGGCACGCGATAGGCGTTTGACTCTGACGGAGGTTGGGATCTAGAAAGACCGTACTGTGTAGTCAGTGGGTGACCCATTGCACATGCACACGGGCGATCCATTTGATGGATGTGCGAGTTTTTGATCCATGCGCTGGATGTGTGAGAGCAATGAGATTGCTGGTCGGCTGGAGAGCCGTGGCGTTAGAGGTTTTACTCGAAAGTTTCTATAAGCTTGGCAGTTTTGGTTGCAGTAGAGTTTAAAAGGTTGATTCGAACGACTATGGTACATGGCCCAAGGGTTGACCCATTCTCGATTATTCCCAATTTGACTGTTTGATTTAATCAAAGAGTAGAATTTGGTTAAAAAGAGTTAGTAGAGTTCTTTACCTTCAGTGACCCGATGTATGTAAAGTTTGGTCAGGAGTGACCGAGTGGAACAAAATTCTGTCGTAGACTTGTTTGTTCGCAGAGTAACCATCACACCAGGACGTGTGGCCGTGTCTGAGACTGTCATTGGTACGGGCTTAAAATGAATCGCAAGTACGCCAGTGGTGACATCACGCGACCGAGTTACAAACCTGCGGTGCGAGTGGTGGGCCCCTGCGTGCTTTGACAGAGCCCTGTTGCTTCAGCTCGAGGCGACAGTGGACAGTGGAGTGTCAGATCGCAGCTGAGTTGAGACGTCCTGGAACTGCTTGCCCCGACATTGTGGCAATTTTATTTCGTATAAGCCCCGACATTGTGGCTGCTTGCCCCGACATTGTGGCAATTTTATTTCGTATAAGCCCCGACATTGTGGCTGCTTGCCCCGACATTGTGGCAATTTTATTTCGTATAAGCCCCGACATTGTGGCTGCTTGCCCCGACATTGTGGCAATTTTATTTCGTATAAGCCCCGACATTGTGGCTGCTTGCCCCGACATTGTGGCAATTTTATTTCGTATAGCCCCGAGATTGTGGCTGCTTGCCCCGACATTGTGGCAATTTTGTTTTTATAGCCTCGACATTATGGCTATCTGATTGCCCCGACATTATGGCCATCTGGAACCCCCATGGTGGTTGCCAGGCGATGTTGTGGTTGTTTCAGTAATGATTGAGGTCCGGAACTCTTTCATTGGTGATACAATTCACAAACTGCTGCCTATTTTGGTGCAATTGCTAGTAATTTCATTACAATGGGCAGTTAATTGTTCAAACTTTCAGAATACCTCATACAAGTCTTTGCTTTGTTATGTTTTAGATGACGAGTCTACCAATGAGGTCCAGGCCAGTGAAGACCAGGCGCAAAACATTATTTGTCGAGGATGAAACAGTGCAGCAGGCAATGCCAGAGAGCCAAGCTGACGAGGTCGTTCAGCTGTCAGGAACGGCCGTCTTAGAGGATTCGTCAGACGAAAGGGCGGGGACATCGTGCGATCGTGGTGACACAGCGAGTGGAGGGGGCAACATATAAGCGGTGCACTCTCAGAGCGCGGACACTTTTGCTCGGGAGCTCGGAAGTGATGGACGTTATCGTGAACTATAGTTGTTATTATTTCTGTATCTAACGGTTTTTGTGATTGTGTTGATTTTGTGATTTGTTAAAAATAAATAGTTGTAGGTTGTATTGCTTATTCTTTTTAAAAAATTAAATGAGCTTCTGTTCTATAAGAATTGATTCTTTTACAAAGTATGTTCTACTGTACCATACTACCCAGATTGACGCATCAAATTGCATTAAAGCCCTTAAGTCTAGTGTCTCTTTATTTGGAGCACCTTCTCGGGTTATAGCTGACCAAGGTCGCTGTTTTGCTAGCAAAAACTTCAAAGAATTTTGTGATTTCCATAATATTGCATTGCATTTAATAGCTACCGGTGCATGTAGGGCTAATGGGCAGGTTGAACGCATAATGAAAACATTAAAAAGTATGCTTACCGCCGTTGAGACCAGTGAGCGCTCTTGGCAAGATGCCATTGAAGACGTTCAAATTGCTCTAAATTGCACAATTAATCGGGTTACTAAATCTAGTCCTTTAGACTTGTTGATTGGACGAGTTGCTCGACCTTTAGGTTTGATGACTGTTGACAGTGACGAGATAGAAGTAAATTTGTCCCGTGTAAGGGAACAAGCAGCCCTGGGTATAACTAAAAGTGCCGAATACGATAAAGTTCGTTTCGATAAGACTAAAGCTATTTTGAAAAAGTTTCAAGTTGGAGACTTTGTACTTATTGCTAATGAGGAACGAAATCAAACTAAATTAGATCCTAAATTTAAAGGTCCCTATAGAATTTTAGAACTATTAGATGGTGATAGATATTTGTTAAAAGCTTTGAGTAGCAATAGAATTTACAAATATGCCCATGATCGTGTACGAAAAATGCCTGAATGTCCAGTTACTGTTAGTGATGATGTCAATACTGACACTGATGATGATTCATCTGCTGCTGACATAGTATAGCTGAATTGATAAGATGTCTATGATGACTCTTGTTTAGCTTGACGCTTAATCGGATGTCTATGTTGACTCCTGGATTTGGATGTTGAACTTGACGCTTATGCGGGTTGTCTATGTTGACGCCTATGCGGGTTGTCTATTTGACTCCAAATTACTTGTCGAATCCCATGGTGTGATTTCGGCTGGGAGACTGTGTCTCTACTTTAGTTGAACTATGTATTGTCAGTAGCAGTATGGTCATTTTGAACGGTTGCGATGCAACTGCTATAATTGACTAACTCAGGATTTTTCTTTACGACATACCTTTTGTTAAGGCTTTTGTTTGTCAGAAAGGCCGATCGATATTCACAAGAGATTTTCTTTTTCAGAATCACACGAGGTCGTGTAGAACGTCAGTTCTGGCCGTGTCGGAGTTGGTTGTCAATTATTACAATTGTGGGTAGTCACCAAATTTTATTATGAGTTGTTTTGTTTTCTGATTATTAATTTAAGTGATTTTTACTATCAATTATGGTCAATTATTGTCTTATAAATCGAAACATAATTTATTACGTGCTAGTAATTGATTTTTGGCAACTTATTTCGATAAGTGTGACCGATAAGTTTTGTTCAAAACAATTAACGACATGTTATTTTAATTTTTAAATGATTTACTTTGTGAATTCACCATTGTTTATTTACGACAATTATTCTTGTATTATTTGATTACTGTATCGTAAATCTTATTAGATTTCGCGCACATTTTGTATCTTGTAAACGCGTGACGCACCTCCGTGCGTCAACGGACAGAGTTGTTGTGGAGGGATTACAGTGGGGGCATCGTACTATAAAAGAGCGTGCTCTCAGTAAGCTCGTCAGTCGGTCTTCGGATTCGACTCATTACAGAGCTCCCCTGCTCCCGACAAAACTGTCGGTTTACCTGGTACAGCGCTGCTGTATATTGCACATAGCTGTATTTAGCTTTCTGATAGCAATACACTTTGTGTTTGGGTGGCTTGTCCACTGTACGAACTGTGACCTTAAAAGGTCTGTTCGCCTAACTGTGTGTACCTTTTTATCTGATTTATCTTTTTTTTACTATTTACCATTTTTGTGTTGTGTACCATTTTGTATTGTGTGTTGTGTACCTACTGTAATAAAAATACTGTAATTGCATATACAGTCTTGTTTATCCCAATAAAATGGGAACTCCAAACCCTGAAGATATACCTCTCGGCACTCCTGATCCTACATATAAATAAAATAAACTAATAAATATTTTTTATATTTATATGTATGTATTCATAATTATACACCCAATTAAAAACATCTAATAATTTATAACAATATGATTGAATTGCTACTTAGCCCTCTACCTCTCTCCTAATGATGCTATGCCCGACAGAGTCCATATTGATCTTTTACCTTCTTTCTTTCTTCTATATTCTTTATTACACACAAATTTAAAAGATATACACACAACATTACATTAATAGCTTATGTACAACGGCGAGCTTAACCCAAAATTGGGTACCTTGTTACACCATCTATGTAATACATATGGAATACAATAAAGACTTGAGCATTGAGTGGTGGATGTCACTGGTCTTCGAATTTAGCTTTCTTTTTAAAAGTGAATTCTTATGATATCCATTCTTTGACCTGTCTTACAACCAACTTACAGGATGTGGCTATTAGCCTAGATAGATAAACAGTTAAAAAATCATTAACATAAACATGTACAGAGTCACATATACATTTGAGTGGTGTCTGCATCTCCCGTGCATCAATTAGGGCCCGTTTGGTGCGGTCTCGTGCCACGAACCGTCAGCGTCAGTCGCAGTCACATGCGAATCCAACCGAATTCTGTAAACCGCAAACATTTGGTCGAACGGTAGATATTTTGATTTTACTAATGTTACCGTTTTAAAACGTGCGTAGATTTATGTTTAAATTTGGGATTGGTATGTGTTTGGTTTAATTAGGTAAATATGATTTTCGTAAATGTTTGTTTTAAATGTTGTAGATAATATTTTGAAGCTAAGCTAATTAAGAAATGGATAATTAAAGCTTTGCTTTAACGAGAGGTTTATATGCTTATCTTACAAAATAAACATATTTAGAGTATCAGTATCAGAGTATCAGAGTATTATCGGACTGCGAAGTCATAGGTCTCGAGTTCAAAGCCAAGGCACGCACCTCTGAATTTTCAAATTCATATGCGTATTTTATAATTGTCACTAGTTTTGATGGAGGATGAGGAAACTAGTAGGTATGTCTAACTTCGACGGCATGTAAAGCCAAGTCAGAGGCCCATAGGCGGGATAATAACTCTGATACCAGGTTAGGCACTAACCACACGATAAAGAAGGAAAGAAGACTAGGTTTTAGAAATCAAATTGTCATTTAAAGGAAAATTATTCTCGTAATATTCATCAAAAGATTTTCTCTTTAATAACTGTCAAGAAAATGTATTTATAATAAACAAATAAAATCAAAGGACAAGGATAAAATGGGGACGAAATTTCTAGAAAGTTACCCTCGGGGGTGGCGTAGGTAGGTCTTTCCATCTTCCCCAAAATCACCGGAGTACACCTTTGACAATATTTTGAAAGCCATCCATTGTGCTTTTATGTGAAGAAGAACCTAATGACCGAAAAATGGTCAAGATAAAGCCTTGTAACGTGTCTTAATATAGGCGGGAAGCACCTTCATCATTGGTGCGGGACGGCTGGCATTGCGGTCAACTGACCATTTGTCCGGTGTAAAGGTGGTGCTACCCTCGGTATTAATCTTCTAGTCAAGATGTAATTTTGGAGAGAGTTTACGCCTATTAAAATCTACTTCATCGCCCTTCATTTGGCCGGTAGGTACTGATGTCATCTTTACCTGAAGTGGAGGAATAATAGGGAAATGATACGAAAAGTTCACAAATTGCTAAGTCATACTTTCAACGTGGATCCGTTTAGGGACAGTCGAGCAACAATGGCCATTAGCGCCGAAGGACCAAAGAAATCCTAACGAATATTATGAATGTGAAAGTGAGTTTAATGGCTGAACAGATGTCAACAAAACTTGGCACACAGGTAGACCATGACCTGTGTTGGAACATAGGAGGCTTGAAATCCTGGTACTAACCTCTTAACTCATATTTTAGAAACCTTGAAATCTAGTCAATAAAATTCTCAAAATGTTTATCTGCTCTATTTGAATTCTATACTTTATTTATTCACTCGTCTATTTTTCAAAAGTTTCCACACAATCACGAATCCGAAAACCCGCCAGCTCTTACAAACGACATCCCGAACAAAAATTCTCGTCACACCCGCAAATTCAAAATTTTAGATTCCTAGAACTTCGTTAACTAAACAAAGGGGCTGGGGGATACGACCTAGTTATTAAACATTCTGTATTGAATATTTGAGAGGGCATGTGCTGACTGCGGTTGTAACTGTCTTCGAATCTTCGTTCAACTTTGACGTACAGCCTTTGTTCAAGACGTGTGAGTGACGGCGAATGGAACAGATCCAATTAGGGTTGATGTGAGGAAAAGATTATGTAGTAAAGGATTATGTAGTCATTAATTTTGATTCTGGAAAGAAATACAGTTGCTAGTACTCTATTATATAGTAGTATGTAGTATAGTAGTCTATAGTCACTCTTTCCTCCCCGGAAAGAATGATGTGTTAGTGATGTATTTAATTCGGGAGAGGAAGGTAACTTTTAAGTGTAGGATCATTGGGCTGCGGGACTGTTCGAAAGAGATACCGCGGCCCTGGAACATAAAGGGCAAAAGAAGGAACATGGGTGGTTTTTAGTCAGTAAGAGTCTGACACTCCCTTCCGCTCCGCCCAGAGTGGGAAGAGTCATTTGATGATTTCCCACACGAAAAAAAAAAAAAAAGTGTACGATCATTGTACTGTATTTGATACAGATTTTACTAGAATAAGTACGTAATGATAGATGCCTTGATTACTATCTAGAGCCTAGTGAGTCGTCTTGCGAGTAGAAAAGTGAAACGAACGTTGTAGAATTTTCGTATTTTGGCCGTACTGCGTTCTTGGCGCCCTCCAGTGTAGCCACTACACTAAGTCACTAGGCTCTAGGCGCACGGCACCGGTCAATGTATACGTAGCCTAAATGTGTTATCAGATTAATCGTCTGCTGTCGTGCCTGCAAGTGCCTATGCAAAGCTTAACCAATCATCTTCTATATCTATACATATAATAAAACTGTAGAAAAGTCGTTTTTGTACATCGAAAAAAAATCCAAAAAAAATAGCCAGGGTGTTAAAGGACAACCAATAAAACCCATTTCCAGCATTTTTCGAATTTTTGTCTGTTTGTCTGTTTGTCTGTGTATTTGTTCGGGCATCACGTAAAATGTACAAAAGCAATGTAGATAACTTTTATACACAACGATTGAGCGTAACTTGGAGTAACATTTAGTTTTTGTTGCATTGCAATCGGTTCAGTCTATCAAAAGATATTTGAATTTAAAGTGTTACAGAAGTAAAATTAGGGTTATGTGCAGTTGGTCTCACAACTTCCCGTAACTTTTATACACAACAATATGTGCGTAAATTGAAGTAATTGAACATTAAGTTTTTTGTTTCATCGTAATCAGTTCACACCTTATAAATGGAAAGAAAGAAAAATGTAAATTAATAAAATTATAATAGTGTTTCCGAAGTAAAATATTAAAACAGCGCCATCTATCGAACTCAGACTGGACTATATCTAGAGTTCTAGACATCAACTGCGTGCAGCATTGAATATAGATATTCGATAGATGGCATTGAGCGTGTGACGTTATTTTCTGATTGAGGCATGTTTAACTAAATACTGATGGAGAAATTCCTGACCTATAGGGTACGTGAAATTTGTCACAACAGGTCCTTATTGGCTATTAAAGAGATAGTTATAAGTATACCAGTCAATACGGTTTGCCCACACCGACAGTCGATGGGGAACGTATTAACAGAGAGTACGTATCAGAAATTAGTTATCATCCCGTGGAACTCGCAGAAATTTTACAAAATGGCTGCGCAAAGACAGAGAATCAGCGCCAGACGTTTGATAGGGTATGCTGCAGTGTAGAAAACGCCTCGGGTGAAATCCTGTTTTTAGACGCACCGGGCGGAACAGGTAAAACTTTCCTAACCAAAGTTATTTTGGCTCGAATAAGGAACTTTGGGAGTATGAAGAACAGAGTGTAAAGCTCTTCAACCCCCATTGAAAAGGGAGGATCCTCCGACCAGACGGGTGTTATATCTGGTGGGCTACTGCCCTACAGTTGTTGTCGGGTTCTTCTATATAGTCTTAAGTCGCGAATAACTTTACTTGCGCGATGCAGAATTTAGATATATTTAGATTTTTAGTTTATCCTCTGCGTCATAGATGGCGCTGTAGTACTTTTTGTAGTGCCGCTACATCACTCCCCCGCGGAGACTAGGGTCGGTAGTAGAATGAGTCGTTGATTGCCAGGCCAGTGGAAAGTCGTTGCCGCATTGTTCACGGTGAGTCGGAACTGTCTGCGGTGGTAGTGCGAACCCCTTTAGTCGGGGTCGGCACTGCATGTGCTCCGTTGCGTCGGAAGTGGTACAGCGCCGCGATGTGGCTGACTGCTCGCATCGACCGGGAGGTACTTATTTATTTATTTATTAATAAAGGTTTACCAACAGCTTGTGTGTACAAAATATTTTGAGTACAGGTTTTACAGTCTTGGACTTACACAGTCGCCAATTACAGGTTAACCAGCATTCACAAAGAAAGTGATAAGGTAATAACACAAGGGTATAAAATTGAAACCGAGTGGCTCTAGAAATGAAATAACTAAACTTAAATAAACAACTACGCAATTAAACTCCCTAAACTTAAGAGCATATTTGGCTTACGAAATATAAAATTCAAGAATAAAACAGCATCGCTATAATTTAACTAACTAATTATATGAGAAGAATAAAAAAGACATAAATAAAGAAGAATTAGTAAAATAAGATAAAAAGTTGTCATTCATTCATACTAACATAAGATAATATTCTGTTGTGATTTTCGGGAATTAAGTAATTGGGTTTTAAAGATTTTTATGGAATCATGGTGAATGTCAAGATCAGGTGAGGATTTAATAATAGAATTCATCTCTCTACTGAGTCTGTTAAGTGGCGAGTTTACCCCAATATTTGTGTTTGATCCATGAGTATTGAACAAGTTGGTTATAGGATATCTAGGCATATTGAATGGTACTTTTAGTCCGATACGCTTAACTAGTTCACTGCAGTCCAATTTATTATTTACTAATTTGTACAAAAACATGAGATCTTGTATCAGTCGACGGTCGCGCAGACTATTTATTTTATACGTTTGAAGACGTTGTTCATATGGACACCGGGGAGATATTTCACTGAAGGTATATGCTAGGTGTTTTGTAAAGGCCCTCTGGATGCTTTCGATTCTTTGTGAGTGTACTGCATAGTGGGGATTCCACACCACGCTGGCAAATTCTACGTGGCTCCGAACTAATGCGTTATAAAGTACAGTTTTTGTTCTTACCAGCTTAAATCCTTTAGTATTTCTCTTAAGAAATCCTAGCAACCGTGCAGATTTCGTGACGATGTACAGCTCTCAACCGGCCGAAAGTGCAGTGCCAAGGTAGCTTTATGAGGCTGAGGGTGCTGACCAGGAATGTGCTTCCGCTGCATGCTGGTGGTCAGGAATACCCATTTTGAAACTGGCTGGCTATATGACTCGCTGCTCGAAAACTTGAGGAAGTTTGAGGAAGTGATGTTGATGACGTCACGTTGCTCGAAGGCTGCGCTGACGTCCATTTCGGGGCCACCAAATTGGGGGTATGGAGAACAGGGTGTAAAGCTCTTCAACCGCCATTGAAAAGGGAGGATCCTCCGATCAGACGGGTGTTATGTCTGGTGGGCTACTGCCCAACAGTTGCTGTCGGGTTCTTCTCTATAGTCTTAAGTCACAAATAACTTTACTTGCGCGATGCAGAATTTAGATATATTTCGAGTTTTAGTTCATCCTCTGCGTCATAGATGGCGCTGTAGTACTTTTTGTTCTGTGTTGCTGAAGTACTTTTTGTAGTGCCGCTACAGAACCAAAATAAAATTTCCCTTGCTGTCGCCTCTTCAGGGATAGCAGCCACATTATTGCCTGGAGGAAAAACGGCAGACACAACATTTATAATTCCTATTGACTTAGACCGCACGGAAAGCCCGGTTTGCAACATATCGCGAAATAGCGATAAAGCAAGGGTTTTATGCGATTGTGTTTTAATTTTTTGGGACGAGTGCACTATGGCAAACCGCAAAGCTGTAGAAGCAGTGAATAGAACTTTACAGGACATAAGGCAAAATGACCGGCCGATGGGAGCCATCACGGTGCTGTTCTGCGGTGATTTTTGGCAGACACTCCCGATAGTACCCCGAGGAACGAGAGCCGGAGAAATTGCTGCCTGTCTGAAGAGTTCTGTTTTATGGCGCAATATATCATCTACACACCTGAGTGTACATATGCGTGCACAGTTGCGAGGCTGCGAAAATGCACAGGAGTTTCCCAATTTATTGTTACAAATAGGCGATGGCACATACCCCGTACAAGAAGATGGCAAAGTTATTTTGGTTGATAATCTCTGTTCTTGCGTTACATCACAACAGGAGCTAATTTCTTCTGTGTACGGAGATTCCACAAACATGGGAAATCAAGCCGGTTCTTGGCTATGTCAGCGAGCTATTTTGACTCCTCGCAATGTCCAAGCTACGGCAATTAATTTAAAAATATTGATTCATGTGTCCGGGAATAGTAGAGAATACACCTCTATAAATACAGTTATGGAAGAAGATGACGCCACGCACTACCCGGTAGAATTTTTGGATTCCCTCAACACACCCGGACTTCCAGCCCACAAAATAGTTTCAAAAATCGGTGTACCAATAATTCTCCTCAGAAATTGATGTCCTCCAAACTTTGTAACGGCACGGCTCAAAGTCACAAATCTGCAGCGAAACATAATCGAAGCTGAAATATTAACCGGTTGCGGCGCTGGTGATATTGTTTTTATTCCAAGAATACCTATAATTCCTAACAACTTTCCTTTCTCTTTCAAACGAGTGCAATTCCCAGTCAGTCTCTGTTATGCCATGACGATTAATAAAGCTCAGGGCCAGACATTATCCGTTGCGGGGGTGGACCTAAGTATTGGATGCTTTTCCCATGGTCAACTATACGTAGCTTTTTCTCGCGTAAACAACCCCAATAACCTTTTTGTGTACGCTCCAGATGGTTCCACAGCTAATGTTGTTTATAAAGAAGCACTAGCATAAATAAAAAAAAATGATTTGTATCGGAATCCTCCAACAGCGCTTCGCACAAAAAAATACATTGTTAAGTTCCGACATTCACGCGAACGAAGTCGCGGGCACAGCTAGTTTAAAAAATAAGCGGGGTTTGGCGCGAAGCAGAAAGAGGGTGAACTTAACGCCTCGTCTTTCACTTAGGTTCCACAAGGATGTTGTATAGTAACGTTTAGTACCTAGGTATGAGAACTTTAATCCAAAATATATATATGGACATTCCTTGTCCATTTATTTATTTATATACACAATACATGCATGCATGAGGTCCTGGGTTCGATTACCGGTTTTTTCATCAGGAATTTCTCAGTACCAGCCACGGAGTCGGGATTTGTACCCTGGGTCGCCCCCTATTACATACGACTTAAAACATAACTGATGAAATGTGGGTGTACTATTACGTACACCTCTCTCTACCAATCGGAGCTTGCAGGAGCGATGTTATATAATAAAATTCAAGTAACATCGGCAAAAACATCTTTACAGAAACCTTCAGAAGAAAACTTTCGTCAAACATTACAATTAATCCCACCTACAATCAACTCACCTAATAAACATAGACACACTCGTCTTAACAAGTTTTATCACGACTTCACGACCCAGGAGTACATCGCAGTAATCAACGAAGGAGACAATTATCGGCCTCCACTTTATAGTTACGCAACACGAAAGGGGGTGAACGGAGTGAAGGGGGTGTTCGGGTGACAGAGTACGGCACACAGTCGTAAAAATACCACAATTACACGGAATTTGGAGGAGAATACACGTGTTTTTTTATTATACTAATGGGTTTTATGGTGGTGGAGGAATTGTTTTGTCGTTTTGTTTTAGAATTTTGAATAGATTGAGTTGTAATCATTTTAAAGAGATTTTTCTTTCTTTCTCCTTTCGTTCAATATTATTTGAAGACGTAAAAGTAGATACTGATATAGGTAGTGTGATGGTTTATCTGGCATCGACGTGGACATCTTAATATTTACAGCAGCACCTACAATACCTTTAAGTTTATTTTTTACTCCCGTTTTAGTGTGCTCTAGTTTGACAACCAGTCTTACCCAGTATAGAGGTCAGGTGGACAGTCACTTTCAAAATAGGTACTAGTTTTAGCTGCTCTCGGTTAGACTGGAAGCCAACCCTAAAATAGTTGGGAAAGGCAAATAGATGATGATATTGTTGAAGTAAATTGTTCTCATTGTCATGGTAGTGGTGCCGGGTGGCACAATCAATTGATTTTTTTTTTCATCACATGTGTTTTACTTTTTCTTAAAATAATAATAAAGTTCACATGGACTCTGATAAATTTTTAGTTCTTTTATATCATTCATATATCAAATGTCAAATGTTTGAGGTGTTTTTAAGTGTATTATTATTATTATTTTTTTGTTTCTAATGTTTTTTTTTGTTATAAAATTTGGTGGTAGTAACATCGCATTGGCGTTCTAGCTGTTAAGGTGTTATTTGCGTAATTATAAATAAATAAAAAATAAATAAAAAACATTTATAAACAAACACACACAACAACAATACACAACAATACAACAAACACAAAAACACAACAACAACAACACAAACAAACAACAACAATACACACAATAAAAATAATATAAACAACAACAACAACAATATTAATATAAATAAAATCAATTACAACGTGTATGACGGAGCATCACTTGAAGGCGGTTCGACCGATTTGAAAGATTTCATTTTTCGTGTGTGTGTAATTATCAGGAGAAGGTTTGCGTGAAAGAAAACTATGAAATAAAATAAAAAATTGCTAAGTACACTTTTTCGTTAGTCAATTGCACCCGTGCGAGGCCGGGGCGGGTCGCTAACTAATAATTGATTAATATAATTAACAGTAATTTGAAATTGCTAAAATCATTTGAATAAGTAAATAAATTCACAGGAAAAAAAGTTAAATAGAGAATAAAATGTCGAATACAATAAAAATATAGTCGAATACACCGATGGTATCTGAAGATTGCCTTACCATCTAAATAACAAATGCATGGTGAATGTAAGCAACATCTAATTTTCCTATAAGACCAGCACATCTGCCTTTGACAGTAGCTATCTTCAGCACTCAAACGAACTTCAGAGCAAGCAATTCAGAAAAACTTGAAGTAATTCCGCTACATATAATCGAGCCTGGTGGAGTTCTTAGTGCACAAACAAAGGCTTAGATAAGAGCAACTTTATGCACTTCATTGTGCACTATTGTAAGTTTGAATCTTTTAGAAGTCCTGCTTGTTCCGTAGAGGAAAATTGTTAGGTACAGGTATGTTTATTTGCTTAAAGCTTATATTTTGATAAAAATCTAATAGTATTTGAGATTTCGTTGAACAAGCTTTATATCATATAAACAGCACAGCAGACTGCAGCAGGCAGTGTAGGCTGCAGCGGCCGTGTAGCTTTTTTATATATTTTTTTTCTTCTTTTTATTTTTCTTTCTCTCTATTTGTAACAAAGGTAATGTACTCGTAAATCACAACTTTAAATATTCATTTCCAATGTATACTTATTAAAAAATCATAGAAATGCTGAGCTCGTATTCTTTAATGTTTATTTTTATTGATTTGTCGTAATGCAACGTTTTGAATTCTAATCCCGGCTGGATTCATTCTATAAACATCTCTAGGCCAAGTCTTGACTTTTAAACCCAAAATTCACAGCTTCACAAAAGGTTGTGTTTCCCTGCCATAGCTTTATTTGCTATCTCATCAAGCAAACAAGTCTACACCATCACACAACTGAGGCACACAGCATAATTACTTACAAACACAAAACAAACTTTCGCACCCACAAAAAACATACAGGTTGAAGTCAAAACAACATCAACGGAAGGTGTCAACAACAGGGATGTGTCAGCGCCGGTCAAAACCGCACGCACGCAGAGGGTACCTCTGTACAGTCATGAGCATCAACATGTGTACACTTACTTATATTCAAATGCGATTTTTTGGTGTTAGAACCATTGTAACTTTGAGATAAGACCAATAATATGGGTTCTAAGATACTATGTTACTAACAAAATAAAATTACAATCCGTACCATAGAAGAAAGTCCCTTTTAAAAATTGCTTAGTGCATACATATTGGTGCTCGTGACTGTACATACCTACATACAAACGGAGGGAACATTTTCACGCACCCTTTATGAAATACACAGTGTCAACTGCAGGATTTCATAGGTGTTTGTTTGAAGGGCTCGAAATGGTTTGTGAAAAATACGAGGTATTTATAGCGGTTTGCTATTATGGGATTTTGGTGGGTGAGCAAACACAGTGAATCTTTGAAAAAAAATTGATGGTACATTTTGTAATTATATTACTACTAATACTGATACTGAACTATTCCTGAACATGTAACATGGTTTAACTTTCAACTACACGCGCTGTTTTTGATAACATACAATCACGTGTGGATGTCAGAACAGATATGTAGATATATACCACGAGAACGCTCTTCTGAAAAATATCATTACCCTAATTCAGATCTACCTGTACGTTCAACAGCTAAGGCGTATAAAGACAGCAGACACAGACGTTACTTTTGCTTCTTTAATTTATTAGTATAGATCTTCTTTCTTTATCGTGTGTAAGAGTTTTTATGCCACCCATGGGCCTCTGACTTGGCTTTACATGCTGTCGAGTAATATCTCTTAGGCATGCTGATTTCCTCACGATATTTTCCTTCATCGAAGCAAGTGATAATTATACAATACGCACATAAATTCGAAAAATCAGAGGTGCATGTCTTGGGTTCAAACTCGACACTTATAACTTGTCAGTCCGACGGTCACACCACTAGACTATCACTACTGAGTATAGATGATTCATACAAATATAGGTAGGTTCTCCACTCTAAGTTGTATGAAAGACGTTGTGACTTCATCATAACAAGACTTCAAAACAACTTTCAGAATCATTATCTAAACAAGAACACGACCATCTACAAAACATTTGAACAGGGTCATTATTTGCGAACGCATGACCTCTTTCTTTCACAAACAAACTAAAAAAATAAATAAAAGGAATCCCTCAACGGCCTCCGAAAATGACGTCCAGATTTAACAAGGTCAATTCGCAACCCTAAGCTTTAGGGGTCCACAGGCCCCATTGTTCGGAATAGTAAGCACGTAAGGGGACCATTCGCACAGTTTGTGGCAACTTGTGTCGATATCTCCATTCACTCACTCTTATAAGCTGTGCCGGTCGGCTGCCCGTGCATAGCCTTTGTGCTGAATTATTCCTAAAGCTGCCTAGTTACTAGTTAGTTGGGAAATTTAATTATTTTTGGTGTGGTTGGGATTATGTTGACATTTATTTACGAGCGAGACGAAAGTTTTGATTGGTTTTTCGTGTTGATATGTGAATTATGAGGCGTGTGTTGAGTTATTCTTAGTATATTTTGTAAGGTTTGTAGTTTAAATTTTAACTACGGGGGTAAATCGTAGTAGGGTTAATAGTATTTTCACCAGGACTGTACTTAATATACTGCCATTAGGCTTACATTAGACTGCTTCGTTGTTCGAGTGGTCGCAAGCGCGACCGCTGAACATGAGGTCCTGAGTTCGATTCTCGGATCGAGCAAAGTGTTAGTGTTATTTTTCAACCAGGAACTTCTCAGCCACGGAATCCGAAATTGTACCCGGTTGATGGCAATCGCCTCCTTTTACATGGGACTAAAACATAACTGGCGAAATGTGGGTGTATTATGAGGTAGACCTCTGCCTAACCCTTCAGGAATAATAGGCGTGCTGTTATTACTATCTCACACATACACAACCCAATGTCGTCCCTAGTACTTGCCCGAGGCTTATCCGTATTCAGCAGCAACTTACACATTCTAAGACTGGCCAGACCAATGTCTTGGGGCCAATAAATTGGCCATCTACACTAAAATTATAACAACAGACCGCTCTGGGAGCACGCAATGTTGGTAGATAGTTGGCCAAAGATATAGTAACTTGTGTTTAGTGGACTTAAAGTCTTGTTTGTCTATAAAGTTATATGAATACTAAGGTTTAAGTGCGGCTTTGAGGCGTAATTGTGAGTTCAAGGCTTTAATTAACTGTTGGCATTTTTTTATTATTATTTGCGGTGGCCAATAAAAACCGTCTTCAGCAAAATAAAATCTATTATTTTTAATCTTCAGCAGATAGCACATCTTAAGTGACTAATCACAATTGTCCGTCGTACGTGTGATAGTAAAGTCCGCAAATACTTTTTTAACCGACGATAAAAAGGAGGTTCTAAATCGATGCGTATATTTTTGCAAAATAGTTCAGAGCGTAGACAGAGTATCCTATAGACACCGGCAAAGCGTGTCGCAAAAAGAGACAAAAAATAAATACGTCACGAATTTAGGGTTACCGGGTGAGGAAAAATTTACCCCACAATTTATGAGAATTGGAAATTAGTACGTAAGACAAAGCCTGAATATGCCAATGACATATCCGTTACCATCGGTACGCAAAGGCATGCGATGCGGAGAAGACATGCTGCCGAACTCAAATTAATTGCGATGAGGGCAGGAGTGACGATGGATGATGATGTGGTTCTAAATTACTGCCATTTCTGATGTGATAGTAGGTTCTGGGTTTGTGGGTAAATAATAGAACATGTTTATTTTTAATAAGCTTTTATTGATTTAACACATTATTGTCCTTTAAATAAAACAAGCTTCGTATGTTTCTAATTTTTTGCTTAGGTTCAAATCCTTTTGTTGCGTGATGTATACGCAGTTCAAAATAGTGCATGGCAATTGCCTTAATAAGTAAAACTTTGTGGTTTCCAATAAAAGGTTGACTTTCAAAATGATTATTTATGAATTCTTCTTTCTAATTAACTTATATTCTTCTATTTAATTCTCAAAATGTTTGCTGCAAATTTTTGATGACGGTTTTGGTGTCCAATCTGTTCGTCCTGTAGCTACAATCCAATTCTGACGTAAATTATCAGGTTCAGGGAAACTGCAAAAAGTAATTAAATATTTCAGATATTTAATTAATACTCACTGCAGAAGCCATCACATTATTATTTCCGATAATAGTGGGTAATAATTTATAGAAAAGTTGGCAACACCAACGTTTTTAGGTTAGAATTTATAATTGAATAATAATTGTTATTTTTGTGCTTTTTAAGGATGAATCGTACGTCTAGCGTACATTATACACAATATATGAACATAATAAAATGTTACTGAATGCCTAGAACTGATAAAGAGTGGCATACTTACGAATGAAAAGACTATCCTGGGATTTTCGTTCCACTATCACTTTTACACCCTTTAACGCTACACCACACCATTTTTTTGTATAAATGGTTGAAATAGTAAGTCTAAATTGTTCAAAACAAAATATAACATAAATTACTTAACATATAACACGTAAAAACTGTATTTTAAAGGTAGACGATGGCTAGCTGCACGTCAGCTGTCAAACTTTGTTTAGCAAACTAGTGTGCTGACCTTGAAAAAACGTGGCACGCTCGATGAAACAAAAAATTTTATCGTTTTGTTTCATTTCTTTACACGACATCGGCATAAGTTGTTCTTTTTCTTGTGTGAATGCGACAAAACATATCAATTAGTCTATAGCATTCTCTGTCTACGGTTCAGAGTTAAAATATTTGAAGTATCAAATGTCAGACATGAAAGAACTCTTATTTTTAATTAAATAACACAGCCTGGCCTTTTTCTACATAAAGCTCATTTATTTGCAGAGCCGTTTGTATAATCGTAAGTTACTTACTTATTTTTAGTCTACATTGTCTACAATTCAATTGCATAAAAAAATTATAAGTGGAAGAGCGGAGTCTCCTAATGCAAGCAACTCTTTGCTTAAAAGGTGATCTCCAATAACATGTATCGAAATTGAAATAAACAATTTTAATTTTAATAACATAGAGTGCAAACCAACCTGCCCACCAACTACTACAATTGTATTGACTTTAATCTCAAAATAAATACCTACCCCACTTAAAAACCTGAACGAATTCACCTTCACCAGTTCGTCACAACATAATAGTTACGTCTTCCAACAAAGAGTAATTCGCCCCTCACTTTCGCCCCCATTGTGCGACCAGATGCTCGCTTCAATGGATTTTTGCTACGTCACTTCTATTTTGCGTCGAACTGTCCGGTGACTAGACATTCACCATAGAATGTTGAACGGTATGAAATTGGTTTACTATATCACAATGTGTATTTCGATTAATGATTTATTGATATTGATGGTTTCAATGTATTTGGTTAAATAGCCATTGGTATATTTCTTGATGAATCTTAATATTCATTTCATGCAATTTCAATTGATTGGCCTGTTGGTCTAGTGGTTAGTGACCCTGACTGCTTGGACGGAGGTCGTGGGTTCGATTCCCACATAGGACAAATCTTTGTGCGATGAATACGATTATTTGTTCTGTATCTGGGTGTGTAATTTATCTATAATATGTATGTATTTAGAAATATATAAGTATGTTTATCAGTTGTCTAGTTGCCATAGTACAGGCTCTGCCTAATTTGGGATCAGATAGCGGTGTGACATAAGGGTGCACACACACCCAAATATCTCATCTTAATATTCTTTTGAACACCACATTTAATTTACATATCTACAATAATAAAGCAATTTACCATCACCGGAGCATAACAATAAAACCATTGCATGTCATTCAATACGCTATCTTTTATGTCACCGTATCAGAACCCTCTTTTTAATCCGGTTCAAGCCGGTTCGGACCAGTTTGAGCAGAATCTTGGCGCGTGGACAACGCACCCCTGATTCAGTTTGAAGGTCATTGAACCATGGGGCCCAAAAATAGGGGTGACTAGAGAAATAATCGATAATTTAGTTTTTTGGCATAGGTGTGTCCCTCTGGGGTTGAGTGATCAACAAAGTGCTGTCACGTGTTTTCATATTTTTTTTTGTAATTTGATATTTTAAACTGGGGGTGAAGTTTTTCGCAAGATGTTTGAAAAAAGATTAAAATTGTTGTTTTATTGTTGCACTAGCTTTTGCACGCAGCTTCGCTCGCGTTAATTTTGAAAATCAATTCTGGTTGTACTAGATTATTCGAAAGACACGTGGCGCCATCTACTATCATAAGGCCGTTATTGTTATTTTCCTCGGGAACAGTACTTTTTTTCTGGATGAAAGGTATCCTATGTCCATTTCTGTACACCTGACAACGTATATGCAAAATTTCAGGATGATCGGTTCAGTGTTTTCGGCGTGAAAAGGTAACAAACAAACTTACTTTCGCATTTATAATATTAATTAAGAAGTTAGGATTACTTCAAGTTTAAAAGCTTACATAATTATTACTCTTTTCACAATCTTCAGCCATCTTTTAATCAAAATACTTATTACAAAATTGTTAAAAGTCATTTAAAAAATACAAATTGCATAACAACAGTTCTATATCATGCCACCTGCCATGTCATATACAAAAACACGACTTAATAACACACATTTTTTAACAAAAATTACCACTCAATCGTTTGTCCCCTGGTGTTCAAGCGTGATAATATTTTTACAACCAAAAATTTTCCTGACAAACTTCGATAAGAATCATAATAATATCAAATAGTGTGACTTATTCCAGGCACTTCCGTTGTACTAAAAGAGGGGCTATTCTTACTGACATAAAGTCGAAAGTAATCAAGGTAAAACTTTTCGAAAGTAATTCATGTTTGAAAATAAACTACTACAAAAGATTTTTTTCCAACCGGAACTTTTTAGCTAAAATAAGAGTGAACTATTTGAAAATCGTTAGTAGAACCGCACCTAGTTGGGAACACAACCAGTACCTAGGTATAAGTTGGCCCCTAATGCTTTTGACACTCCATAAAACATTTAACCAGCTCAAGGTCAAAGTTTTCCGAGACGTTTCATCAACAGTACTTCAAACTCATCATCTGCCTAGCCTTTTCCCAAATATGTTGGGGTCGGCTTCCAGTATAACCGGATGCAGGTGAATACCAGTATTTTACATGAAGCGACTGCCTGTCGGACTTCCACAACCCAGTTAGTGCTAGGTAATACGATACCCCTTGGTAAGACTGGTTGTCAGACTTTCGGGCCACTGACTACCTGTAACGACTGTCAAAGATCTACAAATGACAGCCGGGACCAACGGCTTAACGTACTTTCCGAGGCACGGAGGAAACTCGGTATGTAATGGGTGGTCACCCATCCACGGACCAACCTAGATAAGCACGGCTTAACCTAAAGATCGATCCGAGCGGCTGTTCTTATTTAGCCACGAGCTCCTCAATAACAGTACTTCAAACTGCAACCTATAAAAGACTCTTAATAAAAGTGCGTCTCATCGTAAGGGGATAGCGCCAAGGTAACCCGCGAAATTAAAATGTTCTTACGTTTTTTTTTGCAATTTTCAGGTCCGTGTCAGGTTGTTGACTATTTCATGAAACAGTCATTCAATAGGATTACATGAACAAAAAGACGGTTGAATTAATGATAATAATTATAATTCAGCAACGCCATTTTTGTTACGGTCTCTAATCATATTATGTTCAACATACAGCCTGATAACCCGGCAAATTGCAAAAAACGTTAGTTTGATTTTCGCAGGCTGCCTTGGCGTATTCAGAATAAAGAAGCAAACTACAAAAACTTTTATAAACATCAATCTCCCTCTTCCGTGAAACTGATCAAAAAGCATCAAGCAATTCAAACTCCACTTGTCCCTACAAAACTAAGATAGCTATCGATGACCGAATAGTTTTCGGGAATATTCGGGAATTTTCGGCATTTTTCGTACACTGTCGGGTGATCGTGTGCACTAAGGGTTTGAACACGTGGGGGCTGTGCTATCGAATCGTCCCCGTCGTATTTAAAGACGAAGGAGACGGATGTGTGATGTGCGATTCAGAGTGGTGTGGAGTCGATGTTAGAATTATTTTTATTTAGAAACCAATAATTTATTTTTTGTTTTTAAAAATATTTAAAAATGTATAAAATAATAAAAAGGACGAATATAGGAATAATAATGGATTCGAATGAATGGATGAACGAATCTAGCAATGCTAATAAATATTTAGAGCCAGTATATCTCACAGACCCTTAAACGAAATTCAAATAAGCAGAAAAAAAAATTATCTTCACGAGACGCCCGGCAGACGTGAAACATCTGTGTTAATATTAAGTCGAGAGCGATAGCGTAGAGGAGCCATCACGCCATGACAGCGTCATGCCATTTCCCGTCACGGCATAGGAATCTGTTTGACTGCCAAGGCGCGCCTATAGATTTTTCTCATCAAAAACAACTCAAAGCATTTATTAGAAGACAACGCCATGACCAAGGATAGAACAGGGAAGTAACATTGAACAATCATTCATCAAAAAAGGATTTTTGGAATACCTAATTTTCTTCTAAAGACCAGTGTCAGTCCCTATTGTAAGTATTAACAACTCCACATATTCCTCTATCCCCCAATACTGTTCGCTAAGAGAAGGGCTCGGACTTGGGAACGTTATTGATTTCCATTATACCCGCACCGCCGCTCGTCATCCTAAAGACGTGTCGCGTTTCACACACTTTTGTACATCGTCACTTTTATATAAATCATCTACTTATTTTTATTAGCGTGTATTAGAAATGTGTGATCTTATTTCGCAGTTCAGTCGGCACCGAAAATGCAAAAAAATAAAGTATGAAAATTTGAAGAATATAAAAACACTCCACCAATCAGAGCTTTAGCATTTAAGGTTGTGGAATAGACCATCTAACACTCTCCACATGGAACGATCATTATATACACAAAAAATTTTGTCCCAAACTTCAATACCTAGTCCAAATGTAACAATTGATTTATTTTCCACTATTATGAGGTTCAAGGAGAGAATTGTTCAGTATGATGATATTATGTTTTCTTAAATATGACGATTATGTTTTGTTTTATATGATGATATTATGTTTTCTTAAATATGACTACATATTTCTGATACGAACTGTATAGCATCCACTGTAATATAGTATTACACTTTCTCCTTGTGTGTCAGCGTTTCTGTACCATTATCATGATATATTATGGAAGATGAGGAAATACTGCGCCACCGACAAATAAATTAGAAGGGCAGGCGAATTGTGATGATCATATAATATTTAATAGAAAGTTTGTCATGGTAAGACAATGAATATGTGAGCGAGTCAAAGTTGCCACAGTGTTTGTCGACATCAGCATTGTTGTCTACTATTTGCCGGAATTTCGAAAACGTTTGTGTCATCGATCAGTACACACTCTGCCCTTATGGGTTACGACCCACTCTTATCCTCAGAGAGGTCTGTATCTCACAGGTACGAATTTTATAGGCTGACTATGCTAAACCGGAATTCAGAAACTAAATCTAAATTAAAATATCCGTGGGGCCAAGGATGAGTTATAGGGGCTGCAGAGACACCAAACACCCTGTATAATTGAAATCAATTTATAGTCACATTTCAATATTGGTGAACGCAGCTATATTTATGAGGTGACAATAACACCGATGAAATAGAATAAAATATAAATGAACGAAGGCGACGCTTGATGGTATCTGATGAACGAATCGAATGAATTCCTGCGGAGGTGAATGATTCGTTTTTTCTCGAGCAGAACAATGAAATGAGATAGATAAGATTGAAAACTGGAATAAAATGTTGAAGGAAAAAACTTATGTAAGAAAGTAATTTAAATGACGTCGCGTCGTTGAGTTAGGTGCTCCAATGCTATTCATCAGTGAAGATATTTATCCGAAAACATAAGAGAGGGTTTCAAAACATTTTTTTTTTCATTATAAGCTTTTTCAACCTTGAATAATGGCATGCCCCCTCTTTATCTTCCGATTCACGAAGGATTTTCGTCCCCCAGATGTTTTTCCATAACACTGAGGTATTTATTACTACTGAAGTTATTTTCAATATCTATGAAGTGAAGTTATTTTCAATAAATAAGGAGTTATTCATCATCAATCGTAATCGTTTTGTCAATAGTTTTTAAACAATCATAGCCACCCGGCCATCTATCCATGCAAATTCATACAGAGACAAACCTATCTAAAGATAATACCAGAAGACCTCAACCCCACCAGATAAGGCGACTGTCTTAAAAATATACAAACGAACCGTCCATACATAACTGCCGATCCTCTGTGGGTACTAAAGGGCGATAGTTGGAAGGGATCGGTTATCGCCGTATCTCGGACTCATCGGGAACTATGAATATGGGTCGGGCTCACACCGAAGTGAGACACGGAATGTACAGGGAGTATGATATTTGAGTGGTTGAAAGAAAGACAATAAAGAAATAATTAATTTTCAGCACAACAAATAATATTGATAAATTTCACTGTGAGGTAACATAAAAAGAACGCGAGTTTGATTACAATTTTGAGAAAAGAAATATTAATAACAATCAGAAAACATACATGTTTTCATTTAAATTTTGGAAATGACTTCATAAAGCTCAACTGAAAAGATAAAACAAAAATTTCAAGTTCTGTGCTAAAACTTGTATCAATGCTCATTATCGTTTTGGCGTGATATCTAGAAAAATGCCAATAGAATGAAAACAATGCTTTTTACCCAGAAATACACCACAAACGTCACTATTTTCGTTGGACATTTAAACACCAAAATAACCACACCCTGTGTAACTCAGAGGATATAATTAGTAAACCTAAGCCGTTATATGAAGTGATATTTACGTAGTTGGGGCTATCGAGTGGAGGGTAGAAAAGGGGTGTAACAGCCCCCTCTTACGTGGTCCCGGAAATAAAGGGAAAACGTGACACATCGACTTTTCATAAAAACTTTCAAATTAGTTTCGTAATTATTTTGAAACTTCTGAACAATTTTTATACAACTATCATCGATTTTTTTTTAAATCAAAGGACAATGTTTCGCATTTGTGAAATAGAAGGCATTGTTGGGTACGGTTTTAAGTTTAAATTATATTTTCTATTTTTTGTTTTGTAGGGGTAAGTTACAGGTAGGTGCGATCGCTCGTCGATGGTAATACTTTGAGCTTGAGCTAGCCTGGGGAGGTACGGAGTTTTAATAGAATATGTGAGGCCAGCTAACGTGGGTGCTTTCGTACCTGAAGAAGACTCCGGAAAAAGAATAATAACTTTACGCTACATTAGAAGATAAGACAAAAAAATATTGGTGCAAATTTCTGTCTTTTGAATTTAAAAAATATCTTCTTTATTTATTAATCGTTATCACTACAAGTTAAATGCTATCACTTTTTCTTATCCAGTAATAATAAGGTCACAAGCAACTGCCACCAAAATACCCAAAATTTTGATAACAGCCACTACCACTCCATATTACCGTACGACTTACTACTCTGCTGACCTCCCCAAGGCCCGAAGTTCCATAACTAGTTAAGATTTAATTAAATGCTTCCACAACTGTAGCTAATATGCTAAGCCAATAAACTGCTGTGGTGTATCAGTATTTAGAGCAGTTGTATAGTTTTCATCTGGGTCGTCTTGGTTCTCTGTCATTGCTAGTCTGGTTTATCGCTGGGGTACAATTTGATGATAGAATTAAACTTGGGATTAATTATAAAGATGATGCTCATTTTGTCAGTGGTTAGTCACACTGCGTACGGCGTCCTACCTTACGCTTGCCGATTCGCCACCACACAGAACACGTCTACCCCAACTGACGTCTACCCCAACTGTCATCTGTTCTACGGCTAATATGGCCGGCCCATTGCCACTTCAGCTTACTCATTCTGTGAGCTATGTCAACAACTCTGGATAATGATATTATTTAATTAAAATTTTGAATAAGTGACAAAAGTTCCTTGTACACTTCGAAGCACAATTTTATTTGTTCGAGTTGATACGCTCGTTAGAAAGCTGTGATGTGATCTTTGTTTATATGAATGTACATGTTTGCCATATTTTATGTAAATTTAAAACTCTTCAATAGATTATAAATCCGTCAAAATAGCAAAAATAGAATCTAAAAACACAGTACAACGCTGGGACCGTTAAATATTTACATTCGACAAACCGCGATTAACCCGTCTGTTGACACTGTCAAACATATTCAGTAGTTGCCATCAAACAGTTATCGATGGCACTAGAATATAATCCCATTTTGACTGATTTATTCAAGCGAAAAACAGAATACTGTTAAATAGATAAATAGAAATACAGTGCATGGTTCGGTTTATTTTTAGTCAAGGAATCAATCTTATGTTCAATGTGCTCAAGTATTTGAAACAGACTTCTTGCACAATTCGAGTATCACAATAAGATCGTTATGTAAAAAATTATATTGTATCGTAATAGAATACAACCGTGTAGTCTTTTTAGAAATCAGTCTCAAAGAAGTACCCTATTTTAAATTAGTCCATAATGTCAGTATACGTACGGCAAGTAATTTAAAGTTTTTCCTTTAACCATCCCTTAGATTATTACTACAAAACGTATAATACACATCATGGTTATCAGTTAATTCAAGTTCCTAAAAATCCTTACCCACATATTTCATAACAGGAGTCTCAATAAAAACTATAAAATAAAACCATTCTTTATAAGCACCACCCGCTGAAACGTTGAGTACTGAAACTCGCGCAGTCATTGCGCGCACATAAACACTTTTGTGAGAACTCATCGTGATCAAATACTGGTAATAAAGATAGATTAATGGCATCCACCGAGCCGAGCGTTGTCGAACTTTGCCGAACTAACATGTGAGAGCGGGGTACGAATTGCAGAATAAGTTTTATTAATGGGTTTGGTGCTTTTTTTGAGGGTTTTAACCTGGATGTAATTTTGATGTGGAGGTTTTGGTAATTTTTTTGTGCAGTCAGTTTTGATAGTCTGGCTTTTATGGTTTTTGATATGAAGCATATTAGATTTATATTCAAATATAAAACAAATATGCTTCGTATTAAAATTTTATTCGTACCAAATATTTCAATGAAACCAAACAAAATGTTTTCTGCTTCATCTGTGTTCATAAATCTGTGTCAATATAAAAAATGCAAATTCTACACAAAGGTTGGAATAACTTTTAACTCCATAAATATTTTTTTATCATGCCAAAACATCAAATCAATGCACTTCAATAAAAACACATTAGTCAGCTTCAATTTTTTTTTGCCAACATTACCATCGATGCAATCTATCTGAAGACGAGTCTTGATTTATTCTGTTACTACTAAGTGTGCTTGCTTGACAGCCAAAAGATTTATTGCTACATTTTTTCCGCTCCAAAGGTAGAGCCTATGTTTATCTGAACCAACTATCTGAATACGGTGGTATATTAAGTGAGTTGTTTCTGCCTGGTTCATTCTGATCGTATAAGCGAAAAATATTTTCGTGGTAAATTCTGCTGAAGTTTCTTGTTTTTCTATTTCAAGATAGATGTTTTTCTTTATGTCCTTGTTAGCTTTGTTTTTATTTAAGTTTAGTTAATCCTACGTCAATGTAAACTGTTTCCATCATCCTGATTAATGCTCTAACTAAACAATATGTTGACTGAGATTACATTTACATTCAGTGATTATATTTTCGAAGAAACCTCTCATGTGATGTGACTTCTATCAAAATACTTTAACTTATAGAAGCAGCTCGATTATAATTATCCCCTATTTTGAACACATTATTCTTAATTTTTATTGTCTGTTGTTAAAGCTTCATTTACCTATTGATGTTTTATTATAACTACAGTCTTCTTCCTTTGCAATGTATACTAAGAGCAAGCAAACAACTGCCTTTTTCTGTTTTGTATTTCCAAAATAACAGTCGCTTGCGAAACTCCTCAGTATATTAACAAAATTGTCTTCACTAAAACAAACAAGCCCTTTGCGCAACTTCAAAAACAAAGCAACGGCAATTTCATACCCAACTTTTTGCACAACAAAAGAAAATATCCTTTTCCCAATAACACTAACGACGAAAATTGACGCTTCACAAAAAGGGATCCAAATTATTATTCCAGCTTTGTTTGTCGTCATCAAAAGGAGAAAAGCTTAAAGGTATCTTTAAAAATCCATTTCAGAGTTATCCGGTAAAAATGCCTCGGGTGATTTTTTTATATCCATATTCACCATTTCAGTACGGCGCGGGCGGGGTGAAGGTAGATCCACACGGTGACACACGGTAACAAAGATTAATGATACAGATCTGAAAAGTTTTTTAGTTTAGTGTTTTTGGAGGATTGATGAAGAATGATTAATTGTTTTTGACTATCACTGTTGGAAAGCACCGTTAAAAACATTGCAAGGGAAGTGACAAAATAAAATAAAATTGTTGCAGCTAGTACAGGCTATAAGTTTCATCGATCTGTAAAGAAGTGCTTTATTTGAAAAAGAACAATACAGTTAGGATTTTTTTGTGCTGTCTAATCCGTCCGTACCAACTTGACACAATCACCAAGATCAATAAATTGGTCGATGTATAAAATCAATGCCTAAATCATTTGTGGACCAAAGATAGCTCCCTGAAGCACCTCACAGTGTGTCTCCCATAAAACTCAATAGGATGGTGGGTGTGACCGTTTTATTCAGCCGTCTCCTCGGCTTTGCAATTCGCTCGCCGTTCCGAGGGCTACAACGAAGGGGAAGTGCCCAGATGTCGCCGAACAAATTATTTACTACCCTTCCTTTTGTCAGAGACCTGCATCTCCATATTTGTTATTGCGAAAACGGTGTCAACCGAATTTCGGAGCATACCTGGAATTGGATGGCGCAATTCATCTTGATTCTTTTATTGGAGCAAATTGGGTTTGATAGAGTATGTAGGCCTGGTAACCATTTGTTAATGTCCAAAGTTTTTGGCAACAGATAGAAAATATTCGGGTTCTGGTGAAATATTTTTTGCAGGAGCATTGAAATGTCTAACATTTTTTGTGCGTCGTTGCTATGAATGTTGGATGTGACTTAAAAAATCTTATTTCCAATAATAGTATCTTTGTAGAATAAGTTCTATCAATTTCAATAAAAAATAAGCTTCATCTTACAAAGCATTAAAACATAAGAACTCTACCTTCAGTAACATGTAATGGTCGTGTCTATTGCTATCAGCTGGGCATACATCCACAAATCCAAACTCCGACCTGCTACTGAGAGATTCATTGACAAGTAACATAATAATATTATGATATTTTTCCTATAGCTTCATAATTTTGTGCTGAATACAGTACCTACAGTTTTAACTATAACTTTTATTTCATCCATTAATTAGAAAATGGCGGCACATAGACATAGCATTCTATAGAGCTGGCCAGAAACAAACGCAGGTTATAAAAAAGTCACCGGCACATGTTGCAGTGGAGTGCACTGACCGCATATACACTTGGGTTCTAATAGTACTGGCTGCCGACTATTTGTGAGTAACAATAATAAGGCAATATGGTCGAAAATGAGTAAGAAAAGGTTTTTGTGTACTTCATACTACTTTGTAGCTTCGTACAATATCAGATGGGCTGCTGGGAAGTTCGTTCCGCTACATTTTCTCCCCAGCTAAAAGTATGGAAGTAGTGAAGGGAGAGCGTTTTGGGGGCAGTAATTTTTTTTTCCTTTTCTCAAAAAGTGCTGATTCTTACCCTAATTTGAATAAATGACTCCATTATTGCCAAGTCCTTTCTTTTCAAGTAGTCATATTAATCCCTGGTTTCAATAATCCTTCTTCTTGTTGTCAAGTCTTAAGGTTTTGGTTATTTCAAACGTGCTCGTAGCTTTGAAATTTCAACCACGTCTCTAATTTTAAAGGAAAATACGATGTCACGTTTGTCTATGACCTTATGTTGCCATTTGTGGGTCTAGACTTCAACTAGACTGTTGAAAGCTCGCAAATGTTTTGGGTATCAAACTTTAACCAAAGAGATTTAAGATATCATAGCGAGACTCTCAGAAGCAATGTCATGGAAAAACTATGATACCATGTTTCAGGTACGTCTTACACACGTCTGACACTTTGAGACTTACGGACATAGCAAAAGCGATAGCATAAAGTGGCGGGCCATATATGGCCGGAGACTGGATGGAAGAAGGGGAAGAAAATGCTGGAGTGGAGAGCACGGACGGGGCGGGGAAATGTGGGAAGACAACCGACTAGGTGGACCGACGCTCTCATTAAAGCGGCCGGAAGAAATTGGATAGGCATGACACAAAACCGCCAAAAGTGGACAGATTTGGAGGAAACCGAATGCTGAGTGCATTGAGTGGCCAAAAGTTGAAGAAGACGAAGAGACGTTTGACATGTTACATTTTGAACTGACAGTAACAATTTGGCTATAGCAAGAAGTTTCCGATGTTGTTCGCTTATCGTTGCCCCGTCTATCAAGAGTATACTTCAACCGAATTTCGACTCAAACATCTTTCACTAGGATTTGAATAGCTACTTTTTCCCGTGATTTAGCCACCAAATACAGCTCATAACAAGGCGAAATGGGAAAGATAAGTGCAAACAAAGCTGCAACTGTACTTCATGCAACATATGTGGACGACTCTTTTATTGCTGCGTCTGTGCTCGTGTTATTGGTTGAATTCATCCGGGGTTTAATTCCATTGCATGTGTTTTTATATCGTGCGCTCTGTTGCCTTTTTTTGCTTAGAAGAGTTATGCTGTTAATTGAAATGTGCTTGCCTTTTATTTGTGCGTTTATGGGTTTTTCAAGGTGAAAAATGTGTTTGTTTTTGGTTATTTTTCTTGTGGACACGTGTTATTCATTAATTTTAAATAGATTGCGTAAAACGAGGATGAAAACAATAATCAAGGTTACCAATTTGGTCCGGAGGACACGGTGGAGCACACCGTCGAGGTCTGCTCCGCTTGGGAGGAGCACCGCCGTGTCCTCGTAGCGGCGATTGGCGGCGGCGACCTCTCGCGCCCGGCCCTGGTTCAAGCCATGGTCCGGGGCGAGAGGGAATGGGAAGCCGTCGCCTCCTTCTGCGAAGCAGTCATGCTAGCGAAGGAGGCGGCGGAACGTGAGAGGGAGAGAACCTCCTCACGTCCCAGCCGCCGCGGGAGAAGCATCAGGCGTCGGGGGCCACGCCGTGATGGCTCTCGGCCACCGTAGGCGCGGGCCTGTGGACGGCGAGTAATGGGCTAGCTCGCCGTCCGTCCGTCGTATGACGACGGGCAGGCCGTGTCGACGGCGCGTTCGTGTTCCACGCGCGCCTCAAAGAGATGTCAGCAAACGGGAGGGGCCCGCAAGGGCCGGTGCCTGCCAGGGCTGCGGGACTGTTCGAAAGAGATACCGCGGCCCTGGAACATAAAGGGCCAATGAAGGAACATGGGTGTTTTTTAGTCAGTAAGAGTCTGACACTCCCTTCCGCTCCGCCCAGAGCGGGAGGAGTCATTTGATGATTTCTCACCCCCAAAAAAAAAAAAAAGGTTACCAATTTGGTTACGAGATGAGAAGCGAAACGAGGTGTTTTTGCTTCCAGAGACTTCCAATGGTTTTTTTTGTGAAATTTAGACCCTACTAATCGATAAGCTTAAGTAGGTACACGTATTACTGCTAGACAAACGCACAATAAAAATCATACCTATCATTTTCATTCCCAAACAAATCTTGCTCAAAAGTGTTGTGTAAAATTGAGCACAATACAATTTCCAGCAAAATATTTACTCACTTCCATCTTACATGATTCGATTGGCCTGTTGGTCTAGTGGTTAGTGATCCTGACTGCTAGGACGGAGGTCGTGGGTTCGATTCCCACACAGGACAAATCTTTGTGCGATGAGTACGATTATTTGTTCTGTATCTGGGTGTGTAATTTATCTATAATATGTATGTATTTAGAAATATTTAAGTATGTTTATCAGGTGTCTGGTTGCCATAGTACAGGCTTTGCCTAGTTTGGGATCAGATGGCGGTGTGTTGGTTGTCCCAAGATGTTATTATATATATTATACTAGCTTTTGCCCGCGGCTTCGCCCGCGTGCAGTTCGGGAATTGCCCACGGGATTTTGCCTACTTCTGGGATAATAAGTAATCTATATCTATTTGTATCAGACTATAATCTATCTCTGTGCCAAGTTTCATCCAGATCTGATCAGCCGTTCTGGCGTGATTGAGTAACACACATCCATTCATCCAAACTTTCGCATTAATAAATCGTTTATGTAAGATATATATGTAATATTAGTATTTAGGGTTCCGCACCTCAAAGGGAAAAACGGAACCCTTATAGGATCACTCGCGTGTCTGTCTGTCTGCCTGTCCGTCTGTCACAGCCAATTTACTCTGAAACTACCGGACCGATGGAGTTGAAATTTGGTACACATAATTATGTAAGTCATTGATTCAAAGACGGACGTATAAATTAATTTTAAACATGGGAGCCACTTTTGGGTCGTAAATTAAAAAATGAAAATAAAAGTATTTCTAAACTATATCGTGTTATAAAATATCAAAAACTGTGATACACGTGTCTCATAATTTTAATTGAAGAGTGATGTGTACATTAAGTTTTGAGTCAACCGACCCAGAGAATATTAAGTTTCACAGAAAATTCAACCCCCATTTCAAAACAAAGAATACATCCTTCAAATTTCATGTCATTAAGACCAGTGGTTGATATATCAGTCAGTCAGTCAGGACTTTGATTTTATATTGCGGGATGATTTTGGAAAAACTGTAAGTAGAGTATGTAGACTTTCAAGTCTATCGACACCTAGAATAGAAAGTTTCACAGAAAACTCAGCACCCCATTTTGTCCTCTTAGGGGTGGAATTTCGAAAAACCTTGTCTAAGTGGACCCTTTGCCACTGGTAGGTACCAGTGGCGAAGGGTGAAAATTGAGTCAGGGGAAACCGAAGAAAAAAATGAGAATTGTTTTTTTTTCCTATGTTTATTTGGACCTCATTTTCGTTATCAGTGACCTCAAAAACTATGAAAATGATAACCCTGATGAAAAATCTAAAAAAAATGGTTGGTGCCATTTAGAATTTTCATTTTGACCTAATTTTCGATAGCAGCGACCCTGAAAACCATGAAAATGACATCCATGACGAAAAAATCAAATATTTTCGTCCGCACCATCATGGATTTTCATTTTGACCACATTTTCGTTATCAGCGACCCCAAAAACCACGAAAATGACATTCATGAAGAAAAACCGAAAATTTTCATCGGCGCCATCCTGAATTTTCATTTTGACCTAATTTTCGTTATCAGCGACCCCAAAAACCACGAAAATGACACTCATGACGAAATAACTTAATTTTTTTGTTGACGCCATCATCGATTTATATTTTGGCCACATTTTCGTTATCAGCGACCCCAAAAGCCATGAAAATGACACCCATGACGAAAAAACCTAAAATCTTCATGGGCGTCGTCTTGAATTTTTATATTTTGACCTCATTTTCGTCATTGGCGACCCCAAAAACCACGAAAATGACATTTATGACGAAAAAACCGAAAAAGAAACAGGACTGAATTTCATACTGGGGGATGATTTTGGAAAAACTGATACACGTTTCTCATAATTAATCTCTTCTTAACTGAAGAGTATGTACACAAATTTTCAATTCAATCGACCTCGAGAATAAAAAGTTTCATAGAAAACTCAACACCCATTTTTACCCTCTTAGGGGTAGAATTTCGAAAAACCTTTTCATAGTGGATACCTACTCTTCACAAAGAATACACCCTCCAAATTTCATTTCTTTAACACCAGCAGCTTAGGCTGTAAGTTGATATATCAGTCAGTCAGTCAGGACTCTGAATTTCATATTGGGGGATGATTTTGGAAAAACTTTGATAAACGTTTCTCATAATTGTAACTGCAGAGTAGGTACACAAATTTTCAAGTCCATCGACTGCGAGAATAAAAAGTTTCATAAAAAACTCAACACCCCATTTTACCCTCTTAGGGGTAGAATTTCGAAAAACCCTTTCTTAGTGGATACCTACTCTTCACAAAGAATACACACTCCAAATTTCATTGCTCTAGGACCAGCGGTTTGGGCTGTGCGTTGATATCTCAGTCAGTCAGTCAGGACTTTGAATTTTATTTATATAGATTACATACACCAAAATTGTTTAAAAGCTACAACTTAACTAGGTTCATTTTCCACATCCCAAAGCGCCATTTTATCTCATTCACACAAACCCACACCATACTGAAGAAATTCGAAACATCCAACTCGCATCAGCTTCATACATGCAAAATATCGTATAACCTCGCATATTTGTTTTCCATTAATCCACTAGTTTGCCAGAACAAAGTAAACACGATTCTACTAACTGTTGTAACGAAACTTTACTGGGAGTATGCTCTGTCTCACTTTAACGTTGAAGGTGAGAAAGGGATGGAAGCACCGCGGTACTGTGTTGTGATAATGCACAGTGTATCGCTCTTTGGTAAGATGAAGTAATCATCTTTGAATATGGTAAACAGTTGAAAATTATTGTTCTTGTTGGTTCAAGGTTTACGCTCATTTTCGTTTGATATTAATAGCTATGTATGTGTGTAGAAAACAGTGGTTTCGAGTTTCTTGTTATAAAGTTTATGAGGAAAAGTAACATTTTCATCATTTTACATAATGAATGAAATCAAAATTTGACGTTTGCAACATTTTGGTCCTACTGCGTTCCTTACCATGAGATGAATTTGCTTTAATTTTATATGTATACTACAAATAAATCAACATTCGTTGCTAAAGATCAGACGTAACTCAATCAAAAGAAAACATTTTTGAGTTTAAAATTCTAAAGAAAATTTTAAATAGTAAACCTTATCTAATTGGGATAGGGTGTTGCTTGGCAAAGATTCATAAAAGACAACCCTCTCAGTCGCCACAGCAACTCCCTCGGTCGTCAATCCCCACCTAACTGCTATGATACGGCTTCCAGTAGTCCTTGGTTGTGGTTTGATACCAAGTGCCTTCCAATTAGAAACTTTTAAACCAACGGCCCTTCAGCAACATGAAAGGAAGAAAACAGCAACCACATTTTATGAAACACAACATCAAGGTATATGTAAACAAAATGCCATAAGATGCTTAAAATACGCACAACGAGATAGTTTTTTTCCGGCATTCTGATTTTTGATTGATTGCCATTATGGACTATCTCAGGGCCACCACACTATGACGAGTTTCTGCATGTTTTACCAGTCAGAGTTTGTGCACTTCCGGATGCAATGACAAAAAACGACGAATTTCTAAATATTTCCTAAAGTTAACTGTACGTGTTTACAAGTAGGTACATCGTTTGCGGAAGAATACCTACATAATAACAATACAAAAATAAAGCAATTACAAAAAGAACAGCTTACTCCCGTATCTACCGTCGCGTCGCGCGTCGGTCATCTCTTCACAAATGGTCACAGCGGCGGCGAGTGCGTTTTATTGTCCCGCAGCTCGTAAGGGCCTGACATGGCCACACGCAAATATTCGTTCTGGTTTCACTGTTTATGTTATTGTTTTACAGATACAAATTATTTTCACGCTTTTATAACATCACGCCTGTAATCCCCGAAGTGTTAGGCAGAGGTGTGCCTAATAGTACCCACACCCACATTTCACTAGTTATGTTTTTAAGTCCCACGTAATGGGGGCGAGCCTATTGCCATCAACCGGGCACAAAATCAGGCCCCGTGGCTGCTACTGAGAAATTCCAGATCAAAAAACCTAAAAACAGTTTACCCGACCTGGGAATCGAACCCGACATAAGACCTCATGCTCATCATTCGCGCTTGCGACCACTAGACCAACGAGATATAGATATGAAAATTATAAAAAATCGGTTGTGGTGGATTTGGCAGATATCAGGTAACAAGGGTGTGCTATAAATAGCTGCTAAGTTACGTCATACTATAAAGCGTAATTTTTATATAACATAAGGGCTAGTATGATGATTAACCTCCTCCACTGCCAGACACTTTGCGCGGGGAAACCCACTGCCAGACACCTTTAACTTCTACAGAAAAATTTTCAGCTTTTTTAAAATGACTTAGGTCTGTCAGTCTCGGGGTGTCCCTTTATAAGCAAGCCAGCTGTCAGTGCGTGCGTGCCTATGGGTTTATTATTAAACACATTCATGAATTATGATTGCTCTTTGATTTTGTATTTGACAACAGCGTATCCTTTCAGTCTTATTATTTTACCCTTTTAAATTATAAGAAGCTTAGGTTGAAAAAATGCCGCGTAAACAAAACAACCAACTTTAAAAAGAATCTCATACCTACTAAAAAACCTTTCAAAGAAAAACATCTTTACACAAAAACACATTTTTTCTAATCCCCCAACATTATGTACACGCCTTTTCCCAACTTTTACTGCCCGTTACTTTATTCGGAGTAAAAAAAAGTAATTTGGCTATGATGCCTTTATTACCGGCCATAGACGTATAGAGTTATAGCCCCTCTCATTTCGTTAGATAGCCCTTTGTTTAGAGGACGTATAACTTTTTATATCGGTGCCTGTCATCTAGTTTTTTGTGTTTATAGCCATTTGTTTTTTCCGATGATGCTGCTTACCTTAGTTTACTGACAGTTTCGTGCTTGTCAGGGGATATCGAGTAGTTTGTAAAGTGTTTCATCCCAAAATGTTTAGGTTGGTCTACGATGATAAGAACACATGTTGGCCATATGGTAACGGCTTCGATTTACACCGTCGTACTTCTCGAACCCAGACGGATACTTTATTTAATGTATGTCTTCACTTCTACTTCTCAAATGGTGAAGGAAGATATTGTCAGGAGACCTTCGTGTCCAATAACCAAAATTTCGAAGACATATGATATTTTTTTACCCGCATTCGGCTTGTATGATTGGTCCCGGCTGCCATTTATAGATCTTTGACAGTCGTTACAGGTATACTCCGTGCGCTGTAGCATGGTGCGGGTGACAGGTGCCTGTATGACGTTGACATCTGTCAGTACCACATGACTAGGGATGTGACATTATGCAATTCATTTTTTCGATAACGATACTCGCAGCTTAGATCTAGTTCTCTTTAATATTGTTACGAAAATTAGTGTGTTATTCAGTTGTGCAGTGTAACTACGTGTATAAACTTGTCGAGATAAATGTATTATGGCTACATAAGTATCTTTGTACCTTTATAAAATAATCAAAATCGGGTTTATGTTTTTTTTGTGACAACATTTTTGCTCTATGGCGCATTCATCTAAACTCATATCTGGAAGTTCTATAGCTTTTAACAATATAAAATTGACCTACACACAATATACGTTTTTTATTATATAAAATATCGACTATCCATCGTAGCAGTACATCCCATCACTAAATACGTCTATGGCGTTACGTTATACGAATAACACTTTGCTTAATTTTTCATTCAATTTGATTTTATTTGTGGACTAGAACATTCTGGTTAGGTTTAAATTAATTTACTACAGTTATTAATGATTTAATATATTACGAATGTGGTACAGCTGAAATACTAAGTCATAATTTGTAAATCGCGGCAACTTTCAAGAGTGAAATGAAATGTTACTGAAACTGTCACCCACACCATGCTACAGCGCACGGAGTATAGTTAGTGGCCCGAAAGTCTGACAACCAGTCTTATCAAGGGGTATCGTATTACCCCGTACTAACTGGGTTGAGGAGGTCAAATAGTCAATCGCTCCGTCGTTTTTTAAATTCTAGTATTCAGCTGAATCCGGTTTGACTGGAAGGCGACCCCAACATAGTTGGGAAAGGCTAGGCAGACGACGGTTTTGAAAGATAGTTATATGTAAACTGTAAAGACAAAGATCACAACATCGCTGCGAAACCGTAATGAAATGACCATCTGGCCAAGCCTCGCCTTTGACCAACTATATTGGCAACCTTTAACCTAACTAGAAGTCGCCGTTCCTGTATTTTGCACAGAGCGACTGCCATACAACCTCTGCAATCCAACTACTGGTCAATATTCAATGCCCAACAAAGTTAGTTATCAGATTTTCGGGCTACTGACCAGTTTTAACGACTGTAGGTATTTGTATGAAAACGAAACTGACGGACTGAAGTGGTTACAGTCAGGTACGAGGTTTGATGAGCGAATATTGTTTGTGGGATGCGAGAAAGATAAACACATTACCGGTCAATGGCGACGCTTCGGGGAGGCCTAGGTCCACCAGGGGATGTGTATCGGCTAAACTGATGGTGATTATTTTGTAAATATCATTATTGTTTCACTTGCGTAGGACAGGGTGCCGTGCGTAGCTTGGGAGGGCCCTATGTCCAGCAGTGGGCTACGACAGGCTGAGTCGATAAAGAAGAATATTTGAATTTGAAAATATTTTCAATCGAGAACATTATTTCATCCACATATTGAAAACCGCTACAACAGAACCCCTTTGCAGTAAAATCTAATACATATAGACAGAAACTCACACTTCCCTCTTATTGCTACGGCAATAAAGTTCAATATTGTTCAACAAAGCATAGTTTGGAGTAGAAAGTTGACAATGGCAGAGTGCGCAGCGCCAAAATGTTTTGAGCAAATATTCATTGAATGTAAATCCGCCGAGGCCGTTTGGATTAGAAGTGGTATATACAGTATACGGTAGCAATTTTAAAACGTAAAACGAATTGTTATTGATTTGTCCAGAGTTCGTGTGTTTGTGGGGGTTTTTCAGCGGTATTTTTCGTGATGCAGATACCAGTGCCTGAATTGGCATGGAAAAGACACAAATTCAATCAATCAATCATTTATTTTATTAAATATAGGTATGGTTAGAGATAGTATATTATCTAAAATATATGCACTATGTTTTGCCAATATATGGCGTACAAAATGGCGGACCGAATTGACATAAACAAGAAATTACTATAAAGGTGGAATATCAATAGATTACATTTAAAAATTAAATATAAAATAAATCAGTTAGGTAAACATGTCATTACATTTTAGATACATAGAAACATTCATACTTAGTCAATAAATAAAATCATAAGTGTTTAATTAGCAAGTCGGAATCGTCATACCTCGGTTCATCAGTAGGAAATACAGTGTAACATAAAAGAATCAGAATCATTTATTTGTTAAACAAAGGTATAACATTAGGGATCTTATAAATAGTTAAGGTTCTTGCTATGTTTTGTCGTTACTGACATACACAACAACCACAAGGACACACACAACATCTATCGCCACAACATCACAACATAACATAACATCTATCTAAAAGGAATGGAATGAAAAAAAAAAGACCTCCCTGGCACTCTTTATTTCTAATAATTAAATTTAAATACTGATAAATAGCTCAGGACCAGACTTTTACTAAGTAAGATAGACTCGATATCAAGTTTTTCTTTTTTTGTAAACATGACCTAAAAGACACATTCATTTAAATACACTGCCTAGCAGTAGCGAGGTTCCATACAACTCGATTCCTAACGACTTCCCTTTGAAAAATGGTACAGTCAGTATTCTATAAACAAATAATATAATCACATTAAAGATATGTACTCCAGCTTACCTCTTACAAGGGCCCCTCCCGTTTGCTGACATCTCTTTGAGACGCTCGCTCGTGGAACACGAACGCGCCGTCGACACGGCCTGTCGTCATACGACGGACGGACGGCGAGCTCACCGTCCACAGGCCCGCGCCTACGGTGGCCGAGAGCCATCACGACGTGGACGATCCCCGACGCCCGGTGCTTGTCCCGCGGCGGCTGGGACTGCTGCCTAGCCTTCTCTTAACTATGTTGAGGTCGTCTTCCAGTCCGACCAAATGCAGCCCGAACTTACCAGAACAGCGAACGGATTACCTACTTGACCCCCACATCCCAGTAGCTGAGCAACAATTACACTGTCATATCCTATTTTAATTACTTGTAATACAAGAGCAACAGCTTCTGAACAAGAATTTGTGTGGTATACTACAATTAAAAAACCCGATTTCTGAAAAATCACGCTCTAATTAAAATCGGGGTTTATATTGTAAAATCAACTCCTCCTACTGTTGAAGTCGGTTAAAATGTAGCCTATGTTACCCGAGCTATATTAACGAATCGATTGACACCTTATTTATAAAAATCGCATTAATAGTTTAGGCGCTACGGAAGAACATACGTAAATACAAACATACATATATAGACTAATAAAATCATAACCCTTCGTTTCGGTAAAAAGTAAACATAGTAACGACGAGAATTATTAATTACCTACCAAATATCCAACTTATTCCCCATAACTCCTCCTCAACCTAATTCCCCCTAACCTGTTTTCAAATGCTGAGCATGAAAGTCGTAACCTTGATCAAAGATCGCGGAGATAAAGCCATAATTACGGGCGCGCCTGCCAGGTAGATTAGTTACCGTAATATCGTGTTACACATAATAAAATGGATACCGCCTCCCCTTTTGCGAAATCCCTTACCAACCGCACAAACAAATAGGCTGAGTTTCGATGTTTTTGTTGTAACTATAAGTAGGTTAGGTGCGTGGTACTCGGAACTGACTCGCGTGTATGACCAGGTGTGTGAATGTAGACGAAGAAAAAGGTGTATCTTAGGACCGTAGCTAGATAGCCGAAGTTTCTGCCTACCCCCATTAAAGAGAGGTGTTATACAAGGTGTAAACGGATCCTTCACAAAGTCACCAAGCATTCTATACAGCAAACTAAGTAACTCTACGCAAAAAAATCGTTGAAACTACTTTTTTACTTTGGGTGAAAAATCACGTTTTACGATCGGACTCAATTTAATGCACTCAAAACATTGTGCTGACGGATGCTTTGAATACTACGGCGGTCATGGAGGAGGTATTTATAGTAAAGTTATAACATTAAAAACATGTACATTAAAAAAACTTGTGAAAAAGTTAGAACTTTGGCCCCCGGGTATGGTCTAGAACAAAAAATGATCGCAATGACGAGGAGAACAAGTGCCTTACCGCTTCGTTAAGGGTACTTTTCAAAGTCAAAGTCAAGTCAAAGCATTTATTTCAATTAGACCATTACAGGCACTTTTGAAAGTCAAAAATAAAAAAGCTAAGCTACAGACACAAGGCATAATAACTTGCGAAAGTACTGTAGTTGCACATTCCAAATCGTAGATCTCTATGGAGAAGAATGGGCAAGAAACTCCATGGACACTCTTTTAAATCAAAATATTGTTACAAAATCTTGGTTACATCATTCATGTTGAGATTATACATATATGTGAGAACGATGTACAAAGACGTGCACATTAAGAGCGTCCAGAGTAAATTTAAAAATAAAGTAATTAAAATAAATCGTGGCAGGTAAGAGATGACCAGTCCCAACTGACAGCGCCCGTTCACGAACATGACGCATGGATCAGCGCCATTCAACTCAACCATATTGAAGGGAACTAAATGACCCGACACACGCGCCACCATCAGCGAGACATTTGAGTGAGCATGACATTCTCTCAGCCACCAGGACACATTCCAGTCAATGAAAGATAACAAAATATAAATGGAAGCTTTACAGTACATAGTACTCACACATGTGCTATGCAATTATATAATACTAAGAGATGGAATCTATACAATGCAAAGATATTTTACAATCTTCTGCAGCTTCTACAATAACTTCACACTTCATAATCATAATCATTTTACACCCATTATATTATGTCATCTAGGTAAAGCATGTAGTTACGGTGTAGCAAACTTGCAACATCTTCAACACCACATAATATAATAATATGAATTACGTATCTACTGTCACGCAATATCCTACATCGCATAAAAATTAACACAAAAACCTGATAATAACCGTCAGGCAGTACCACACACCAGACACATCACCCGGCCCGGAGGATCCTCCCTTCTAGGATTTCCTATAATTATGAAGAGGATAAATGCTTTTCTACTTTTCCGTTTGAGTTTAAGCTATAGAGCACCTGCCCACTACTATGTGACAAATTAGCTAGTCAGCGACAGGTTGTTTTAATGAAGTCCCGAGTTGTGCAATCGCCAATCCGTTTTGCACTACTATACTAAACATTATACAGATAAACTTACCAAAGGAGATCGCCAGAAATCCATACATCGTTGGGCCAAATATGAACAGTAATCATTTATGTATTGTTTAATAGATAAAACACAAACATATTCATATCAGAAAGATTTTTTTTTTAATTCTATGGGAATTAGGAAGAAAATAAGTTTTTGGGTCACTAGGTTAGGTTATGCGGCAGTTGGTAAGAATTGTACCTATATAACGCCAAAATGTATTGTAAATACCATAATCAAATAAATACATTGATTTAATTGTTTGAAAACATATCTGTATGTTACTATTAGCATATTATTGCATAGCACAAAAAAGGAATTAGGTAGGTAAAATAAAAACAAGTTATTTTTTCAATATTTTATTCATCTTCATTTTCACTCAATTAATATATCATACAGGAATGGTGCAGGAGGTGTGATGGTATTTTGGTACCTTGCCACTGTTTGACGACAGTCCTTGCCCGTATTATGGAAAGAACTGCTTCATCATGTAAAGGCACACTTCCAGTAGCGTTGCTACGTTCAGCAGGGATACCACAACTCACGCAATTCACCATTATCCAGTCGATAAGCAATCGGTGTCCAAGTCCGTAAAATCAATCCAAAGTCGTCAGAAAAATAGCAGAAATCGAATAAGCACATCCGCACGAGTACGAAAACGAATGACGGGACTTGACGGGAGTGACGTGACATTGACATTTTGACAAACATCGATATTTTTTCGTTTTGAAACAGTCAACCGATACAAGATTTTGAACGATGTTATTGTTAAATAAATAAATAACTATTACTAAAACAACAATAATTTCATCAAATGTCCTTTTTTCTTTTATAAATGATTATAATGTTCATGACCAATGCTAAAACAAAATAGATATCGTTGTTTTAGTAAATTTTTTTGAACTACTAGTTTTAGAAGGAACTCGTAATGACCTTTTTTTTTTTTTTTTTTTTTTGGAGGGTGAGAAATCATCAAATGACTCTACTCTCTACTCTCGACTGAAGGGAGTGTCAGACTCTTACTGACTAAAAAACACCCATGTTCCTTCATTGGCCCTTTATGTTCCAGGGCCGCGGTATCTCTTTCGAACAGTCCCGCAGCCCTGGCAGGCACCGGCCCTTGCGGGCCCCTCCCGTTTGCTGACATCTCTTTGAGGCGCGCGTGGAACACGAACGCGCCGTCGACACGGCCTGCCCGTCGTCATACGACGGACGGACGGCGAGCTAGCCCATTACTCGCCGTCCACAGGCCCGCGCCTACGGTGGCCGAGAGCCATCGCGGCGTGAACTCGTAATGACCTGACAGCTTGTTTACGGAGCTAGTTTTAGAACTACATTCAATTTAAAACCATATTTCAAATTATAATTTTTAGCTCATTCCGGTAAAAAGTTATTATTGTTACATGTTATTTTTAATCAGTAAAAAATCTAGTCTTTTTTAATATACATATCGTTTCTGTACATACTTTGGCCCAAAACTGGCCATCTCCTTTAAATGCCCACAGCGGGTGACGTAGAGTCAACGTTATCTTTTTCAGATTATTTTTAGTTGAAGACATAACGTCATAAAGACAAGTTTTTAAACTGTCATGGTCACTAATATTATCATTAACACTAGAAACGAGATATTTACCATGTTTACTGTTCGTTTTGAGTTCCCCATATCTCAGCGTTCTTGGAAGCACCATGATCACGGATAAACTGAAGCTATTGCGGGGAAATATCGGGAACTCAAAAGAAACAGTAAACGTGGTAAATATCCCGTTTCTAGTGTTAATGATAATCATAACATAACGCCTTTAATCCCCGAAGCGTTAGGCAGAGGTGTACCTATTAGTACACCCACATTTCGCCAGTCATGTTTTAAGTCCCGTGTAATAGGGAGTGAGCCTATTGCCATCAACCGGGCACAAAGAAATTCCTGATAGAAAAACCCCATAACACTTTGACCTTTGGAATCGAACCCAGAACCTCCAAGTGGAAGATGTTTGCAGATAAATTATATTAGCACTAGTATTGTGGTCTCATCAATGCTATCTTATTTTTTTTTAAACTACAAAACTCAGCACAAAGCGCCGACTTGTTCCAGTTTAAAATTGTAGGCGTTGGCTCGTATCACCCGTTCGCATATGCAAGCCAGGCTTAAGGGCACTGTAATTAACATTTTTATATGGCTCATTTGCATACCACCTTGATAACTCTATGAATTTAAATTTATTAAAGGTTGCTCCACTTGTTTTAGTCATTTCAGTAATCAAAGGGGTCAGTGTGGTGGTGCTTTTGTTGGGGTGTTTGTTGAATGTTTTGTTTATAATGTTGGTAAAATAATATTCCGCTGGGGTTATTTGATTATTGTTATGTACGGATAATCGTAAGTCAGTGGTACACATTGTCTATGAGCTGAGCCTAAAATTTAGTGTCAATAAGAGGTTGATACTGGTTTTGCTATCACTGACTTGCAGTCTAATGTACCAAAGTTCATGTCTTGCCATGTCTTCTCTTAACAAGGATATTTTTTGTGATGGATAATTACTTCAATTAGGTTAGTTTAAAAGGTATACTTTTATTTTATATGGAATCTTTTTATTCGTGCTATGTTTGGTTTAAGTAACATCGTGACATAAAATTTTGCATGATTTTAGAACCCCATAATTGTATGTCAATCAGTGGTCGACTATGCAAAACTCAAACACCTACGTGGTCAAAATGTATGAGACTGCTGTACCCTTTGTGGCGAATCTGCTCTGTCCGTCTGTCTGTTCATCCGTATGCCATAGCCATTTTACTCCGAGACTGTTGCCACCACACAGTTGAAATTTAGAGAATAGGTCTTTTATGAACCGCTTCACAAAAAAGATCTGAAATTATGAAAAAAAAGTTTAGTTATTGAGATATGGGATTTTTTCGTCAAACTGCTGCAGTAACTTTGTTTTTCATTCACATACTATGAAAAACAAATTTAGTTTTGCAGTTGAGTGTTTTACATATTAATGAGTGTTAAAAATATATATATATATATTTTTTTAATCTTTATTTATTTAGGGGCTTTTGGTCTTACATACCTGACCATGCCAGCCCCATCGTGACACATATACATGATAACAATAAATTTATATTACTGTTATTACTTAAACTATAAACTAAGTATGTTACTTAAAGGAATTGTAAATGAACTTATAAACTTGAATAGCTTCCGCACTACATGGTTTCGATATGAGGCTTTGAAAGCGCCCAGATCTAACCTGTTGGTGTTTAATTCGGCCATCAAAGCGTCTCTTTCTCTGCTATTACGGACACATTCCACTAGCAAGTGATGTACACGGTGCAAATTAGATCGGTTTGCAGGGCACACCACAAAGATGTTGGTGTGCGTAAAATCAACTGGTGTATTACTTCGCCTATTTGTTAGTGTTTGCTTCACTATAGTATATTGTATAATATGAGGTAAAGAATATGAAGCATCAATTTAACACTATGACTAACCGGTGTCGTGGCTTATATGTGTAATCATTCGGCTGGTAAATCAAGTGTCGTAGGATCGAATCTGCGCCGCTGGCGTCAACTTTTTGCATTATTAAAAAACTTTTATTTTCATTTTGTTGAATTTTTATTGTAATTTACCTGATAATAAGAACATTATTCGAAAAAAAATATGGAAGTAAAAATTAAACAATTTGTATTAAGAAATCAACAACATTTATTGACTAGGTTTTTTTTTTATATTATAATTACAAATTATAAAGTTTTGTGCATGACAAATATTCTAAGTCGGACAAGAAATAACGTTACTTTTCTTATTCAAGTGGGTAATTTATTTATTAGTGAAATGAATAAACATGTTAATAAGATAGATATTAAGATACAGGTATCCTAAATTGTTATCTCACTAACAATAACATCACTCACATAAAACAAATCGACCTTTTGCCTACCCCCTGATATTTTTATTAATAGCCTATTGGTGCGCCTTCGCTATCTATGACTTGTTCATGCACGAAGTAAATGTCTCCACTAGACCTGCATGGAAGAATATTTTTTTTTATGATAGCGCTCACCATCTTTTCGCCACAATATTTTGCGACCGTCCTTGTCTGATTTAAAACATTTTTCATCTCTAAATATAACTATATTATTGCACCAATCAAAATCCAAATATTCTCTTGCGAAGCGTACCCGGTTTTGCCTGTGAATATCTGACATTCAAATTTTCTTGGCTGGCCTACAACATTTCACACCAGCTGCTCGCAAGTGGTTTCGTACAGTTTGTAATGTCACGTCATGTTTAGTTGCCGTGGAACGAGTAGTGAGGAAGGGCTCAGCGGTATGCGTAGCAACTATATCAGATGCCAATCTGTGAATGCAAATCCAGCCTTTGGTCCCGGTCGGCAAGGATCAATGCTTCCCGAATCTGCATAACGATGGACCCACAATTGCACAGTCCTTCTCTGTGAACAATAATAAAATATTGTTACAAAAAACAACAATCAATAACATGTGGATTATTTAAACATATTAAACTTCTAAACATCATAATAACATTTTGTTACTCACCGATATCTTTAAACGTCTCGCAATTTCACTAATTGAAACATTTTGCTCATGCAAAAGAATTATTTCAGCTCATAAAAGTGTGGTTCAATGATTCATATTGATTCACAAATAAAAGCACTTCTCAAAAAACGCAGGGTATAATGTCTAAAAACGTAACGAAAGCCCGATAGTCAATAGCATTATGACGATGAACTTAAACTACTAACTTAAACATGATTTGTCATTTTTAGAGGGTAGACAACTAATACATTCTAACCCAAATATAAAGAGACTTGCTAATAGTTAAGCAATGAATTGAACAAACAAATGTAAAATATTTTATTAAAACATACAAAAACATTAAGCTGTTGGCAGTCGGATTCGATCCTACGGCGCCGGCGCAGTAAGTAATTATTTATCGCACGCTCGACTAATGCGCCACGGAGACGATTGTATCATAAGCTAAATTTATGCGTCATATTCCCTGCAACATTAGTGACAAGAAATTTTATTGTGTGTGCGTGGACAACGGGTAATTGTGAAGCAAACACTAATAAATAGGCGAAGTCAGACGGCCGTTGATTTTACGCACACCAACATCTATGTTGGTGTGCCCTGCAAATCGATCTAATTTGCAGTGTGTACATCCTCCACAGTTCTGCACTGTTCGCAATTTGGGCTACTCACTTTTTTCATCAAAAAGCCAAACTTGTTAAGTGGCATGTGTCCCGTTCTTAACCTATGTGCTATGACTATATAATTTCAACTGATTCTCACATCGGTAAACCAGGGAATCCGAGGAGGTTCGCATTGTAAAGTTTTGTACCAAATACCCTTTTCTTGAGACTTTTATCAAAATATTGTTTCCACATGTTATGAAAATTTAATTTATATTTACCTAAAATTTCGGCGCGACACGTAACTTCAATGACTATACCTTCTAAAGCCAATGTAGCCTAGTAAATCAACCTCCTCGTTTCCCGGTAAGCCAATGTGAGATGGAACCCACTGTAACCTTATCTCCCTATTATTACAATTAGACTCCCAGTTAAAAATATTGTTATTATTAGTACTGCGTAACTCTGTGTGTGCTAGTCCGACTCGCACTTGGCCGGTTTTTTTTCTTGTTATTAGTTTGGTAACTAGGCCCAAGCTACAACCGACGACGTTCTGAAATTCTATCAAGCTCTTTTGAGAGCCAGGGCTCTAAAAAACTCAGAACACAGTCACTAAATTAATATTTCATACCACAGACTCATGGGGCCAAACTTTTATTTTCCGCCTTCATATTTCCAATCACTCTCATCCCGTCAAGTCATGTTATCTCAGAAACTCATAAATACTGATCACGCGTCCACTTTTTGCACGACATGCTTGAGAGTATCGCGATATAAAAAGTGTCATTGCTGCCAATCATGAGGACACCATAAAAATGCTTTGGAAGTGCGGAAACACTTGAAGTGTTAACTAACGATTTCTTTGTAAATACCTAAGTTCCGCACTGAAAATAGAGTCTGCACCATTATTTTTATTGTATCTAGTTCGAATACCTTTTAGTTGGTGGGTAATTTGATCAACGAATCACAATTGGTTAGTTGATCAGCATCAACCCAAGCTATTGAGCTGACGCAATATTTGAAAGCTAGCTTTTATCAAGTTTCAGTATAATTTTATTAATTTATTAAACTTCATATTACGAAAGTGGTATTTTGGCAGACTATAAGTGTGCCAAAATACCACTTTCGGATTATAGGATTAGAAGTATAAAAAAATAGGTTAACCCTACGCTCGACTGAATTACTTATTGGCAAATATATATTTTTTTAATTTAAAAATTCTATATTTCGTTACACATATACGGAACTTTTGTGCCAAATTTAAAGGATCCAGACAGAGCGGTAGGCTACGCATTGTCTTCAATTAATTAATTTAACAAGATACCCATTTAGGGCCACTGTGAGTACTTGTAACGACAGCGAAATATCTACAAATGATATCCTTAACGTGCTTTCCGAGATATGAAGGAAACTAGGTATGTAATGGATGGTCACCCATCCACAGACCGACCTTGGCAAGCGTGGCTTATCCTTAAAAATCGACCCGCACGGCTGTTATTATTTAGTCTCGAGCCCCTCCAAACCTTTTCATTTTTAAGAGTTTTAGTAATTTCGCTCGATATCAAACGACGCATTTATCAACAAAACATTAATAAATAAAAAACTATCATTTCATCAGTGACGTCATCGAATGTCCCGCTGTCAGCCCATTCATAATTCGGGCCATTCATCACGCGACCATCCCGAACTAATTTAGTGGACACTATAAATCTTATCAACAATGTCATGACAGAGCTGTAGCACTCAGGAATGTGATGACGCTGGTATTACTCTGATTGGGTATTATGGGCTAGTTTCAGGTTATGGAACCAAGAACCTCAATGGGAGTTTTATTATTATGTTCGAGCCGTTTGGAGTAAAAACAATAGAATCATGGGGTCTAATCGCTCACTATGTTTTTCAGGACACCACCAAGCGGTCGACTCTTCACGTGACCGAAAACTGTCCTATTTTTTGACATTGCCATTCGACGTGGCAATGCTGTTAGTCTTTCGGGCACTTTTCCTATTGACAGCGGTGAGGGTGAAATTTATAAGGTACCTATATTATTTCTATTTCTCAAAGATTTGTTACTCTGCCTACAGATACCAGTCCGAAATTCCAACAATTGGAACAAGGTGTGAGACAAAGAAATTTATATTTAGCGAAAAGGAAGTTCCGTCTACTGATTACATATTTTTTTTATTTCTTCATATTGATTTGACTCAACTTGGCGTGGGAGATTCCCCAGCAACAAGCCAACGACCTTGAAAAGGTGGCTGGAACAGATCGGATGCCGACGGCAGAGGAGAGGGAGTTGTGGCGTAGTCTGCGAGAGACCTATGCCCAACAGAGGACTGCGTTCAATAATTATAATGTAACTCCTTATTTCCAGTAATTTAATCAAATATCTTTGGGTAGGTTATTAATTGCCTTCTCAAAGCTAGTGCTAGGCATAAAAGCTATGCTTTTGTAATAAGTTTTTTTTTAAAGGAAATGACGCCTGTCCCTCGGTTTGATACTCAAAGTGTTAATTGTAAAGTTGAAATCCCGAGGGACGAATTGCGAGTGAGTGTTTTAAAGATTCAGGAGAGGGTAGTGTAAAAATTCGTAATGAGCAAGCGTGCAAGTGACCCTCCGTTTGTAGTTTAAAAGTGGCTCCGGAATTGAAAAGTTCGCATGAATAATGCATATTTTGGTATTGAGGAAATAATGATGACAAAAAATTTGTCCTGTTCTTTGGCAATAAATTGGCGACACTGTAAATGTTACTCGTATATAAAATATTTCGATTTAAAGACCTAAAGGAGCTCGCTATTGCTTATTCTAGCATTCATTTAACTTTAACAACATTTCTGTTATTTCAGCGGTTTATTCGTTGAACCGATAATCTCGGTTCATCCATGCTTCCACATCATTTTGTATATTAGAAAATTTTATATTACGGTCGTGTGTAGAATAACATATACTATATTTGTATCCAGCATAACATATTCTCCACCCAAGCCCAAGCACCTAATCCCCCAAACAAACGTTCACAGGTACAAGCAAAAACTGAATCAATAAAATCGAATGGAAGGCGACCGATGCGTCAGTTTGCAACTCGCAGCGCATACAAGGTTTAGTACGAGTATGGTAACAAAGGCTCTACACGGGGACCGGTCATTTGCAAATGTCAGCCGCTTCCGAGTTCTGTTCTGCGACTCTTTCAAATTCGAGTTTTCGTGATATCCGATCTGGGACAAGAGAATGGAGTGCAAAATGTATTTTGTGAAGAATTGATTGGGTTGAATGGACGCAGTGATCAATGTAATCTAAAGTTTAGTTTTATAGGTTTCACCCTACTAATAAATTTCAAACAACGTTACGTCTGCAATCCTCGAAGGGTTAGGCAGAATTGTACCCTATAGTGCACGCTTACTTCACAAATTTCGCCTATTGCATAAATCCAGACTCGTAATAGCTGCGACTGAGAAGTGTCAATTATTTAGAATTAATGTTTACTGTCATAATTTTACGTCCAAATTTATTTTAACTAAAGCCAAAATAAAAGGTAAAGAACGAAATCCTGTTTGTTGTTAATCTTGATTTTAAAAAATAACACGGTCACTTGAATAACAACATAATTATGAGTACAAAGATAAATGAACACAGTTTAAAGTAAACAAGAACATACGTAAAGCACAAGAAAAATCTCCAGAAAAACACTGGTTAAACACGACAGAAACGTTGAAATTAAAGTACACAGAAAAATATGTGGAGTTAATTAAGTATGAGGAATGCATGAATGTGTGTGAGGGTTGGTGTGAAAACGAGACACGTTGATGTTCCGTGCACACGAAGAATGTCGGGTGAAGAAATATTAAAATCACAAGGAAATATATGTGAAAGATGAAATTAAAAATTAAAAAAATGAAATGATTCTTTCATTTTATTTTAAAGCGCTTTCGTAATCAGTGGGCTAGTGTTGGCTGAAAATGAATGGGATAAGAGGGTTAGCTGAGGATGGACTGTACCCGTTCTCCTTTACAAGTTTACTAAACTCAGCGACTGACTAGCAAAACGTTCTGATAAGAGCGATTAGCCCTATACGATAGTCATTGGAAAGTACGTAATTAGTGGATCTTTGCGACTAAGAGAAAAAATAAAAAATTGTTTGAGAAAAGGTCCACATAAACCCAAGGAAATTTAGATCAACAATAGATACATACCTAATAAGTACACATAGGTACTGAATTCAAGAAAATTGTATCAAGAAATCTTGTAGTCCAAATACAAGGAATTATTTGACTTAATTAAAATCACTGTCGAATATCTCATGAACCATTTCCCCATTTGTAATGTTGGGTACCCAATGTTCAATTAGTACGGGTCCGCAGTCAATTCCGCCATTTTGTAAATGAGCCATTTTACATGTTTGACATTTTGTCGTAAACTTGTTACTCAATGGAAGGGTTTGCACTTAGTTTACTGCTCATTACGGTCTCATTTCCTGATTTCATGAGTAACAGTTAAAATGTTTTTATTTTGTTTGGTTGGCAAAAACAGGCAGGTGTAAGCGTCCAAGGACTGTAAAGAGAAATGTTGGTCGTAGATGAGCAGACGCCATTGTTGCCACTGCGGGAATATCCTGGATGAGGCTGGCACAGGAGCGTGGAGCTTGGCACAAGCATAGAGAGGCCTATACCCAGCAGTGGGTTTAGTCGGGCTGTGGAAGATGATGATGAAGGCATGATGATGATGATGATGATGGTGAAAGCTGAAAAAATATTTTAATTTTACTTATCTGTGTCAAACACACTTTTAGTTAATATTTGAACTGTAACTGAAAATGTATTTAATCACGTTTTAGTGAGTAAATAACGATTGTAAATCACTCAAAATACATAAATAGAGATTTTCCTTGATACTAGAGTTAATCCGAAATAATTTAATTGATTAAAAATAAAACCGCAACATCAATGTTAACATTTATACGCAACATTGCCCACAGCAAATAGCATTGCGCGTGTTTAACACTTGCAGATGTGTAATAGTCGGTCAACATTGCCCTGGGGGACGTTCGCAAATTGCGAAAACGGACGCTTCGAATTTTTAACACATTTTTAAACGGAGCTGCAGAAAAATATATGAGGTAGAAGTGAATACGTACTTCACCTGCTGTAATATCGGTGTGGTAAGTGATAGAACCGTTAATACAGTGCAGTTATATTTAATATAAATGTAGGGGGGTGTGGATCTGCCAGGGCTGCGGGACTGTTCGAAAGAGATACCGCGGCCCTGGAACATAAAGGGCCAAAGAAGGAACATGGGTGGTTTTTAGTCAGTAAGAGTCTGACACTCCCTTCCGCTTCGCCCAGAGCGGAGGGGGGGGTGGTTTGATGATTTCCCACCCATCAAAAAAAAAAAAAGAGGGGGGGTGTGGATGACCGAAATAAATAATCTTAAGTCTTGAAATCTTCTTTTAATATTTAAAACGTTTTTTATACGTTGGAGTCGTCTAGTCGTCTTTCATTAGCTCGCCATACTCCCTCATTCACTGATCGCTGCGTTCATGCTCCATTACTTTTTTTTTAATTATGATGCGTTCAGAATTAATATCCTACAACTCGGCCTTTCTGCTTACAGTCTGCCCTCAGACTGACTCTAGTACAATAAGATAGACTAAGCTGAATATAGTTGACAAATTCAAGTTTCTTTAACAATAAATAAGGTTTACTTTACTTAGAACTAAACCAACAACAGATGTTCCTAAATAAAAAAATGAAAGAAAACTAAACACTATGTCATCCCTTTTAAAGTGTTTAAAAATCATTATAAAGACATTTTAATATTTTTCTTATAAAACTAAGATTAAGATTGGTGTTTCCTATCCGTTAACTCTGAGAAGATATACCAAGACAAACTCAGAAGTCTCTGCAACAAGTTAGATTAATATTAAGGTGCAAACAAAATCCGGGGGGTAACTCCGCTGCCGCGGCATATTGTCGCGCGGCGGACAGACCTCCGCCGTGATCTCATGGCGACATGGAGAGAGCGACTATCGCTACCCCGTTCAGGGCACGCCACGACAGTGGCGGTAAGTCCCCTCTTTGAGGAGTGGCTAGGGAGGCGCCACGGCGCCCTCACCTTCCGCCTGACGCAGGTCCTCACCGGACACGGGTGCTTCGGGAGGTACCTGCACCGAATCGGGCGGGAGGAAACGTCCGGGTGCTACAACTGCGAGGATCGACCGGAGGACACGGTGGAGCACACCGTCGAGGTCTGCTCCGCTTGGGAGGAGCACCGCCGTGTCCTCGTAGCGGCGATTGGCGGCGGCGACCTCTCGCGCCCGGCCCTGGTTCAAGCCATGGTCCGGGGCGAGAGGGAATGGGAAGCCGTCGCCTCCTTCTGCGAAGCAGTCATGCTAGCGAAGGAGGCGGCGGAACGTGAGAGGGAGAGAACCTCCTCACGTCCCAGCCGCCGCGGGAGAAGCACCGGGCGTCGGGGGCCACGCCGTGATGGCTCTCGGCCACCGTAGGCGCGGGCCTGTGGACGGCGAGTAATGGGCTAGCTCGCCGTCCGTCCGTCGTATGACGACGGGCAGGCCGTGTCGACGGCGCGTTCGTGTTCCACGCGCGCCTCAAAGAGATGTCAGCAAACGGGAGGGGCCCGCAAGGGCCGGTGCCTGCCAGGGCTGCGGGACTGTTCGAAAGAGATACCGCGGCCCTGGAACATAAAGGGCCAATGAAGGAACATGGGTGTTTTTTAGTCAGTAAGAGTCTGACACTCCCTTCCGCTCCGCCCAGAGCGGGAGGAGTCATTTGATGATTTCTCACCCCCCCAAAAAAATAAAAAAAAATGATTGCCACAATTTTACAGTTCCCTAATTTCGTCATTTTGACCCACGGGACACAATTTGCGATGGCCTTGTTTCAGTTTTTGACAGCGGTGGCGATTCATATTTTCAACAATGATTGCAGTAAAATTACTTTCCGTAGGCACAAAATCAAAAACCATTTCCCAGTTGCGTATAAATCAATTAACAGTACTACATGAAACATAATTATGCACAACAGAGTTCAAAATTGTTGCCACTTAATATTTTTATTGTGACAAAACTATATAAGCCCACAACACCTCTTATTTTTTAACGTTGCTCCTCACTTATAATTTCTCCCGTGTCGTGGGTGCGTTGACATACATCTTAACTCACATACACAAACAGCCACACCCGGAAGAACTACCTGTAAGTAATACAAATGTTTGTTCCGTGCAAGATCGAACCCGCAACCCGCAGTGCAGCAGCCAATCGCTCAGCCACTGCGCCAACCGTGCCGATAAACCTTCCTCATCGCTAGACATATCAATATCACCCACAAAATAAAACACTTTACACTAAAATCTATAATCAGCCCGTATAGGCTCATCGGCCAAAAAAAGCCTTTTAGAAGTGCTTATTCTAAACTACGCTCTCAAAACTGCTGAGTTATGCGACAATCAAAATATATTTTCATATCAGAAAATCATTGTCAACGCCTACCACAGAACATAAACCATTTATCCATTACGCAGTTGTGTGAGATTCGGTCAACATTGCCCAAGGGAACGCAATTTGCAATTTGCGACTCCACCGTTTCAGAATTTTGTTCGGCACAACAACAGTGGGCCTAGTATGGACGTCCGAAGTCTACGTAACATAAATTGAAGCGATTTTAAAATTGAAATTTTAATTTGGCTCATAACTATTTCCTTAAATTAGTTTAAAGATTTAATTTATTACTACGGGTGATGCTTATGTGTGTCGCTTTAAACGAAAATGTTATAGGATAGTAAAATAATTGTCCAACTCGTCCATGTTGTCGACTTCTGAGGGCAAAAAAATGGCACTGAAGCCGTGATTGGCGTGGCCACTTGCCGAGAACTACCCAACAAAAAGGATAGTATAGGCGTAAATTTTAAATTGAAAATCTTTTGAATTCATTGATTTCGTGCGTTCGCTAGGCCTCTGTTTCAGATTTTTGCACAACCTATCAAATAAATGGACTCACACCGAATGTCTCGTAAACCTCACGCATTCCATTAACTACGGTGCGGTGGTAGGTTTTATTTTTAATTTTAGAGTTGTTCCGGGTTGTAAAAACATTAGTAGGGGTAGAGATAATAATACATTTGATATATTGTGTATTGGTTTGGTCATGATTGTTGCATTATTTGCTCAATGTTAATAAAAATATTTTTAGTTCATCGGAAGTCAATGTGGTAATTAAATAAGAAAATTAGTAGGCTTTTTGACTTCCCGGCTACACCGTCAAGGTGTGGTGCCAAGGAGGACGTCCTCTGAATTTGAAAGGAAAAGAAATTAAAGGTTATTTTTATTGTTTTCTACTTAATAATATTAAAATTTTAGCTCTCAGAGCTTACCCGAGCATTGAAAATACAACAGTGCTCCATATTCAGGTGTCACTTTTTGTTATTGAAAACAGACATCAAGATACAGCGTAGTAACTTGACACTCAAAGAAATAAACAAGGTTTTCTTTAAAGTATTTTCATACGACCCTTCCCCATACAGTAGAGTGCGTTTAACTAAAATCTTCAACGCAATCAATCTCCACATAACCAGGCAGCTTATCGCCTGAGGTCGATAATTAAACGTTATTGCGTCGGCAATATATCCTTACTTTATATGCCTAGTGACGCAAAGAAAAGCGAATGCTGTAGTGGAGGAATTTTCTGGAAGTTGGTGAAATAAAGGAAAAGGTGCAGGAATGAGGACTGAGGAATTTAATAAGTATCGTGTTGTCTTTGTCTGAGGTGTGGTTCTGTCTCTATCAGCTGGTTACCGGTGTAGCGATTGAGGATGTTATTCGAATATAATTGTATTGGATTCAATTGACTTGTATAGTGCAGAACGCGTTTCTGATCCGGCAGAAATTCGATCAAACTATTTCGGACAGATTATGGACCGGCTGTGGACACATTATCTGTGAGTCAGAGTCCAGTGTTTGCAGTCGTGTCTGCAATTTGATCCGACTGTTTAGTCCAAACCTAATAAAAGTCGCTCAGATCGATCTTTAGGTTAAGCCACGCTTGCCTAGGTTGGGCCGTGGATGGGTGACCACCCATTACATACCGAGTTGCCTCCGTGCCTCGGAAAGCACGCTAACCGTTGGCCCCGGTTCGTATTAATAGATCGAGGACAGCAATTTATTTTAATATAGTGATGAAGGGTATCGTGTTATCCTGTACTAACTGCGTTGTGGAAGTCAGATAGGCAGTCGCTCCATGAACTGGAAGCCGACCCCAACATAGTTGGGAAAAGGCTAGGCAGATGATGCTAAATAAGCTTGCTGCATCATAAAAGATGAGGATAGGAAAGAAGATTCAAATATGAAAGACTTATTCAGAATCTAATATTTCTTTTCTAGACTAATATCTACAACGTCTGTTCCCAAAAAAGAAAACCAATCCGTCCGTATTCTGGTAACCACCGGTTTATCACGTCGGCCGTAAAGATTGAAGTGAAGGGAATAGCTTCGCCCTTCATCATCGGCTCTCAGCGTCGCGATAAAAACCTGTTTTGTGACAGACACGACAAATGTAAGCGATATGGAAATATTTCTGGCGAAAATTAAATTTTTGATTGAGAGAGTCTTTGGTTTCTGATTTTCAATGGATTGTATTGCATTGTTTGAAATTATTGAAATTTTGTTTGGAATCAAAGATGGAGGGAGAATATAATTATTTTGATAATTGGAGAGCATTTTGGTGGTCTGGTTTCTAACAATATCGGTCTTAAAAATAGCAGAATATTGTTACTATGCCTTTTCGATCAAAACTGTAGTTCTTGATGTAAGAAATCTAAATAATTATCATCTTGCTCAATTGTCTTTAGCGTCAACTTTGCCCAATTCGGATCGATGCGGATATATCGCATCGATTTTGACCTAAATTCTTACTGAAATTGCCGATCCATCACATGGCCTCGCTACTTTTCCCGTTCATTGGTCACTGTTCTGTCAAGGCAAATGGGGTTACATCAGATAGTCTTTTATTTCTTTTCAGTCATTTAATATTGTAAAGAAGAAAAAACATTTACTTGACACACAGTAAAGAAACACTTTTGAAAAAAAAACGTTATTAAAAACTAAAATACGGTAAAGAATAGACTTAGTTTGCCTCACGGGCCACGACTGCCACAAAAAGGTGATTTCAACAATAATTCTAGTCAAATAATGCCAGACGCTGATTTTCAAATGAAACTTTGCACTGCACATTCAAATAAATTATCTATTATAATCGAAATAAAGATTCAAAGATTCTACGCGTCATGTGAGTTGTCATCATCATTTCAGCCCGGAATCATCCTGTTGGGAATAGGCCTCCCCTTTCTTCTGCCACGACTCTCTGTTCTGTATGTTCCTTATCCATCCGTTTCCCAAGTTATCATTAACATCTTTAATTTAAAACACAAAATTCACCGCAAAAAAGTCAAATTACATAAACTAGTTAGTGAGAAAAAATGCGATAAAATTGGAAACGCAATAGCGCTTGGTGCGGGCACAGCGGCGGGCGAGCCGCGAACGAATGAGCGTATCTCCTCAAATGGAAACAACATGGCGAAAAAACCGAGTGAAGTGAGATCTGGTGGATTATTTTTAGGCCCCGTACATTTTTGGTATACATAATTTTTATTTGCAAAAACAACCAAATCAACTGTTGAGGATAAGCCGTTGACTACAATATTAAGAATTTTGACAATGATAAGTTATTAAGCATTGCTTTCTTAGCTAGCAATTTCCTTTAGGTACCTTGGAAGTTTTATATATTTTTTAAACTTTTTATCCGAGTGCAATTGGCCAAAAAATACTCAAAAGGTTGAACGAAGTACGAAGTTTATAGTGCTCGGTACACTCATGAAAATGGTTTTTCTTGAATATTTTTGCATCCATTTATCTTTAAAAAGCATCAGTTACCAATTTCAAAAGAAATCTTAGTCTTAAAAATCAATCAAATCAAATCAAATCATTTATTTTGCTGAATATTGGTACATACAAGGATGAAACACAACAATATAGCTCAGGACCATATCCTACCCTAACAGGTGTGCAAAAATAGTTCATTAATATAAATAATCATCATGATCTATGTTCATTAATATTTCAGTAATAATTGTAAAAATAGGAAATTTTCGAAAAATACTTGAAATGTGCATTAACATCGACAACAATGAATAACTTCAAACTTTCTTCTCCACTCCTCTAGGAACGCAATAAAAAGTCCCATGAAAATCTGAACACTGTAAACTTCTTTCCACCTTATTGTCCAATTGCACTCGACTATTATAGTATACATATCAAATGTGACGGTGACTGCTGAGATGTCGAGTAATAGAGAAGTATGGAAGAAGAAGACATGCCGCGCCGACCCCAAATGAATTGGGATAAGGGCAGGAGAATGACGCAAATTCAAATTAAAAAAAAATTACCTATTATTTCTTCACAAACGTTAATTATTAAAATATGTATATAGAGCTTAAGATTACAATTACCAGATAAGTTTGTGAGAGACTGGTGTCTGCAATAGGAAAACTTGTACCAGATCACCAGCAGAATGATGATGATGATCAAATGTGACGGTTGCCAGAGGAGAATGAAAGAAAATACGTAGGTACAAGGGCAGAAAGATGATGATGAGTAGGTATATCAAATAATACAACGTAGAACAAGAATGTATAGAACAAGTGTGTATCATTCATCATCCACAGCCCAGCCCGACCTCACGCACTGCTGGGTATATACCTCTCTTTGCTTGTGCCAAGCTCCACGCTCCTATGCCAGCCTCATCCAGGATATTCTCGCAATGGCAACAATGCCGTCTGCCCATCTCGCTGCTGTACGACCAACACTTCCCTTTCCAGTCCTTGGACGCCACTCGGTCACAGATTTACTCCACCTGCCATCACCGCGCCTTGCTAGGTGTATAACCTACTTACAGAGAAACCTCATTTTCTAGTTCCATCACTATTACTAAAGATAGAATCCACGAAAACTATTCCTAAATATACCATCTCATTAAATGATTTACTTCGAATTTCAGAATAAATCGAAAGAAATGTAAATTAAAAACCCACCATTCAGCAATACGAGTACAATCCCCCCACACCAAAAGATGGACACCGAACAGTGCAAAGGGATCTCTGAACTCGCGCCGCTCGGTCGGTTGAGCGGAATTTTTACGCGCACAGTTATAGGCTTTGCTGCTAATCTCTTAACTTTTAACTGGGAAACAATAAAACGTCGCAGCCACTGGGCAGCGGAAAAAATGTATATTTTGGTTAAAAAACTCGGATTGCTGAGAGATATTTTTTGTTTGGTGTCCGTGTTCAAACAGGAAAGTTGTGGTTTCAGATATTGAATAAAGATTGTCAATTTTTTTTTATGAGAACGTAGATTAGAATAGAATAGAATTGTCATTTATTTGCTCAGAATGTAAGTTACAATAAGGTGGTTACAATAATATTAAAGAATCCTTGTACATTCTACCATTTTGGCATGCAAACATTGACACACAACTGAAATATATCAGCCAAAACATTGGATACGGAGTAGTAACATTTATTTAATAGAAGTTCCGTTAGTTTCCTTTTGAAAGTTGTTACTGTTTCCTCTTTTATAGAATTAGGAATGTGATATATTTTTGTGAATGTGAAATCATCTTGTAAACCTTTGCTGTGGTAACAACTAAAAGGTGTAACTACCAAATATTTTAAGATGCATTAATTAATTATTTCGGAGTTTTCGGAGCCATTTCGGAGATTAGCCGGAACAAACAGGCAGACAGACAATAAAAAAGAGTTTCTCTGTTTTAAGAAAGTACCCATATGAATTCAGTAACAAGCTGTTATTTTGAAATTACAGACAGACGCAATTACAATTCGTACAATTTTTATCTATTTGAATAGATATGGATTATGGCAATTATTATACGGCTCTATAAAGTATTTTTAAAAAGGAATAATTCCAGTATTTCCACAAAAAAGTTATTGGACCCTAACGATATACATGCATATTCATCGCAGACTTGCACCGTGTATGACAGAGTATTCATCGAGACAGGCCACTAAACGCACATCGTCCGCAGGGAGTGACCGAGTTTTACGACAAAACGTATAAATTCCGCGTCGTTTATTTACATTTTACTACGTCTAGGCCGAGGGTGGGAAACACGTCTACATGGAGTTTACTGCTAGTGTTAGTGCGAATGACTGCTTTAAATGTGCGTAGTAGGAATTCAATGCTTCAGAATTTGTGTATGAAGGTCTCCTACACAATTCACTTTCATATTGCAAAAAACTACTAAACTTGTTTTTTACAATTCTTAACTATGATCAAAATACATAAAAATGCTTATTAATCTCACTGCTTTTCTTTCGCCCGCCTACTTAAACCCCACAACAAATAATATCACTTTAAAACCCCACCCCGGTAATAAAGGTTGAGGCCCGACACTCAACGTAAGGCCACAACCTATATCCAGGCTTCGGTACTCAAAAAACGCGGGAAGCGGAACGAGACGCGACCTCACTTACAATTTCCTCCGTTTCCGCTAAGGGATGGGGTCGCCATGTTTAAAATTTAAATGAGATATTTTTATCTGCAACATTAAAATTATCACGCATTGTGATACTGCTTTATGGCAGACCTTTTAATTAGGGTGCCGCTTGTAAAATTATAACGCCTATAATTATAGGGACAGTGCGGAAAGGACGTCGTTGTGCACGTATTAATTTTAATGCTTTGTTTTGTTTGTATCGTGCGAGGTCTTCCCTTGAGTTCCCAAAATTGTGAGTAACACTGGACCGTACTTTAGTCGTTAGAAGAATCTGTCAGTGTCAAATGCCCGCAGCTGGTCAACAATCTGCCCGTTCTGGTTTAACCGATTTCTTTTGATATGGATACTTCAATTATTTTTTTATTTATCTATATAAAGCCAGATTCAGAGAGACCAATAGTTTTCATGAGTAAACTGACTTTAAAATGTACTTGAACGAGGCCAGCAACGAGACAGTCTCTGCCTTTGTACTTTACTGACACGTTTCACTTTCTATCTGTAAGTACTTACATTAGCAGCATATCTTTATCTATATCAAATTAAGTGTACTTTATTACAATTCCAACACATTTTGAAAACCAACTTCCTACACCTTCCTTATCAGAACATTTATGTGTTCTCAAGCAATAATTGTAACCATCAAAGGGTAATTTAGCGCGAGCATTGCAACGAAGTATGAAGCGTCTCGATCTTCGATAAGTTACATAACAGTCGGGTTGCATGTGGCGTTGCATGCACGTCTAATAGCTACGTCTATTGCTTAAGGCCTGCGTAGACGAGCTTTTTCATGGGACTTTTGTCGAGGTCCGTTTTTGACCGTCAAAGTTCACAACTTTGTCGAATAGCGTATATCATCATGTCATTAGCCTTTTCCCAAGTATGTTGGCGTTGCTGAATACCAGTATTTCACATAGAGCGACTGCCTATCTGAATTACGCATACCAGTTGCTGGGTTATACGATACCCTTGGTAAGACTGGCTGTCGAGTAACGTACGTAAGGTACTGATTACAAAAAGTTCCCAGAAAAACCTAACTGAGAGATCAGACTGCACAAAAGTACGGAGAAGTCGGATAAGCTTAGAAGAAGACACGCTGTCCCGGTCCCAAATAAATTGGAGTAACGGCAGGACAATCGCGATGATGTTGATCGGGGATTTTTGTCCCTCGTCTACTCAGGCCTTAATAGCAACGCCTATTGCTTAGTTTGTCACACACGGACTCGCGTTCCACCCAACAATGTAAAGAATGTATCGTGTTTATTTTGCGTGTTTGAGAAAAACATGAATGTCGCGCTTTGTCTAACTTGTCAGAGTGAGTTATTGTGTAGTTTGTGTGTGAGTGTGTGACCTGTCGAGTTTGTCACTGTTTATACCTGTACGGCTGTTGTTGTAATTATTTTTGTGACGTTAATGGTGAAGTATATTGTGTGGACTTAAACGCATTTACTTAATGTTGGTTTTTTGTTTTAATTTTAGTATCTGGGATTGACGTTAATTAAGTCTGTGATAAAGTTTTCATATTGTACTACTCCGTGGTTATTATAGTAGTTAGGTTTTGTAGTAATTTTTGTATTAGTTAGTATTGTAAAACTGATTTTCTTATAATAAGACAATTACAGTTAACGTCGCTTTCGCAAGTATTTATTATCGTCGACACTGAAAGCGACATATTGTGGCTACTCGACCTTAAAAAGGAAAATGCCATAAACCAGTATGTAGTTGCGTCATAACTATTTTATATCAATAAATAATATAAGTAACAATCTTCTTTTGAATCTTTATTTATCTTTCAAGCATTTTTGACATTTTTAAATATTTCTTTAAAAACAACGAGTTTTTTTTGTATTTTATTTAAAACTTAAAAAATAGTGTCTGCCAGTGTCGAGATCAGGGTCCAAGCTAGCGATGTGAATTATTATTGCTAGCCCACATTGTCCCACTAGAGGGCAAAAGACCTCCCTCCATTCCTCCCAATGGTCGCGATTCTTTTGAATTAACATTTCACAAAATATTTGTTTTAGCCTGAAACAAATGGGAATTTAGAAAATTAAAAAAAAAATACAAATGAATTGTTTAGCATCGAAATCATTTTAATGCTAATTTTACAAAATTTAACAGTGTTGTGTGTTGAAAATGGAAGTCCATTCTACTCGACAAACTTTCAGCCCGTACCATCTCACCGTTATCGGCCCGATGGTGAGGCTTCCTGCCCCCGTGTATCGTTCTATCGACTTATAATCAAACAATTGATACCATCGCCCATGTTTTCACATGTTCAATTACCAAGAAAATAATAGCGAAACTCGTGTCGGTTTCATACTTGTTTGGTTTCTACAAATGGTAATTTAATAGCTTCGAATAGGTGGAATTTCTTGGCATTGGGCCTCAATTTACCTACTTTGTATGTAACATGCTTTTATTTCTACCGATGAGTCAGGGTGGTAACATACAAAGGTTGATTCGAAGATGGTATCATTGTTACGTGTTTCAGATCATTGACTGATAACGTCACGATTGCTAGGCACACTGACTGATTGTTGGCACTACTTGGATTATACAGCGTATTTCAGAAATATGTGGTCATATAAAAGTGTGTTACTCACCATCAAACTGAGCAACATTATTTTAGGGTTCCGTACATTAGTCGGTAAAAACAGAAACCTTATAGGATCACTTTGTTGTCCGTCTGTCAATACCCTATTTCTGAGGTACGCGTAAAGGTATCAAGCTGAAATTAATATCAAATATTCAAGCCTGCTACTTCTTGAAGCAATGAAAAATCATACTTTTAAATCACGGCGATCAAAAGTTATGACCGTATAATATGTCGTATATTTTGCAATTTTACAAGGGAATCAAAACCTATAGGGTACTTCCAGTTGACCTAGAAGCATGAAATTTGGCAAGAAGCAATGTCTTACAGCATATGTAAAGGAAATAATTTGAAAACCGTAAATATGTAGACGAATATAAACTTGTAGACATAAAAGTTGTTCTTTTATTTTCACTATTTCACCTAAATTCTATACTCCCATCATCTACCATAAAACGGCCACCAGATAAACTATTAAACTGAATCAATGTACCAGATCAGGTACGTGTGAATTAAGTCTTCCACGTTACTATGAGCGGCGGGGCTCGTAAATCTGGACAACTATCTGCAATACACTAGTTGTCTGGAGAGCACTTAGTACTGTCCTCGACTTCAGGATGTGGTGTAAGGTAGAAGAGGAAAGCTGAGGACTTGGTAGTCAAAATAATATGGGCCCTTTTATGGGCTTAGGCATCAGTGATACCGACAATAGAGAAGTCAAAAACGTTAGTTTGTCATAAACTACCGAAATTTCAACCTAGGTTAGGTTGAAATTCGTTGTAGAAATGCACTTTATAAGCCATTGCTATTTTTCTACACACTCTGGTACCTGTAAAATCTGCGTAACATCATAATAATTATATTCCACATTTTTGCCGAGAAAATCGAAAGACTTTTTAAAAACGTATATGGCTAAATTTCACAAAATTTTCATAGTCTAGAGAACAAATTTAGTGTCATTTATAAGACGGTTCAATCGTCTTTAAAGTTCTAAAAGTCGTTGTCTAATTTCGTTGTTTATTTTTACAACATCATTTGCCTAGCCTTTTCCCAACTATCCTGGGGTCGGCTCCCAGTCTAACTGGATGCAGCTGAATACCAATATTTTACATGGAGCGACTGCTTAACTGACCTCCTCAACCCAGTTGGTCTACTGGGTAATACGATATCCTTGGTAAGACTGGTTGACAGACTTTCGGGCCACTGACTTCCCGTAACGACTGTCAAAGATCTACAAATGACAGCCGGGACCTACGGCTTAACAAACATCACCTAAATACCCTACCACCTAAATTGCATGTTCACCTGACTTAGCCCGCTACCTTCTTTACCTTACACTACATCTTCACAATCGGCTATACCGGTTTATGCTCTTTTTAGCGCCGTGAAAAGAGCTCCCGACGTCTCGGGGGCAGCAGCTGTGCAACCCCTAGATGGCGCCAGTTGTTAGTCTCACTCTCTGTTGTGTTGTGTGTGAAGCCAGACGTTTGCTTGGCGGAGACACTTTCTTTAAAAATTTAACAAATAAGTTAAAGCTATGGTCAATAGATGTGGCTAAAATCAAGTATCATTTTAGGGTTTATAAGAAGACAAACGCGTGTACCGTTCTTTTATTTATTCTTGTGTTTACGGAAGCTGCATTAGCTTACCCCATAACATCACGCCAGTAATCCCGGAAGGGTTAGGCAGGGGTGTACCTAATAGTACACCCATATTTCGCCAGTTATGTTTCAAGTCCCATATAATAGGTGGCGAGCCTATTGCCTTCAATCGGGCACAAATCCAGACTCCGTGGCTGCTACTGAAAAAATCCTGACGAAAAAATCCAATAACTTTTTGCCAGGCCCGGGAATTAAACCCAGGACCTCATGCCCTGTAGTCGCGATTGCGACCACTGGATCAACGAGGCAGTCAGCAGCAGATTGCCCATTCTTAACAAAAGAAGGATAAAACAAGGCACTAGGTTATACGACGGACGGACGGGCGGACTTAATACAAGGTATTCTGTGCCAGCCAACCCTCGTGACGGTATGCTCGTTACAAATTTAATCACAACATCAATGCAGGTTCAATTTTTTTATTCTAAACTAGCTTTTGCCCGCGGCTTCGCTCGCGTTAATTTAGAATTTGACAATCAAGTCGGGTTGTATAATATAATTCAAAGATTCGAAAGACACGTAGCGCCATCTATTATCATAAGAATGTTATTGTTGTTTTCCGCGGCAACATTACTTTTTTTTCGGGATCAAATGTCTGTTTCTGTTGACAACGTATACGCGAAATTTCAGGTTAATCGGTTCAGTTGCTTAGGCATGAAACGGTAACAAACAAACTTACTTTCGCATTTATAATATTAGTTAGAATAAAGAGGAAACCAAAACACGATTAGCAAGATAAAAGGAAATGAACACAGAACGCGATAGTTTTTAATTCAAATTGATTTTTAAGCTTACGGACTAACCCGCCGTAGTCCCGCGGCCGTAAAAGCTTAAAAGAGTTCGAAGCGCCGCATGGGGCCTACAGTGACATAGATAAACGAGTATCTACGTAGTACAGTAAGTATTTTGTATTATACGTTTTTTATGTTGTAATTTGACAAATAATCTGCTTGATAGATACTGGTAACGTACCTGCGATTACTGATACCAAGTCGATTGCTGATACTTTACGATTTACGCAATCATAAGCAGAAAAAATGCTAAGATGACTTTCCAGAGGGTTTAAAGTCTATCAGCAATATACGACCGCCCGTTGCCTCGTTGGTCTACTGGTAGCAAGCGCGACTGCTGAGCATGAGGTCCTGGTTTCGATTCCAAGGTCGGGCAAAGTTTTACTGGCGTTTTCCATCAGGAATTTTCCAGTAGCAGCCACGGAGTCTGGAGTTGTACCCGGTTGATGACAATAGGCTCGCCCCCTATTACATGAGACTTATAAAAAACATAACTACCGAAATATGGGTTTACTATTAGGTACACTTCTGCCTAAACCTTCGAGGATTACAGACGTGTTGTTATATTATAAGTTTTTAAACTGTCATGGTCACCAACATTATCAAAAACATTACAACATCATCACTTCAGTTTATCCGTGATCGTGGGGCTTGCAACAGCACCGAAGTATCGGGAACTCAAAACAAACAGTAAACATGGTAAATATCCCGTTTCTAGTATTAATGATAGTGACGTTATGTTCTCTCGAAAATGTATTGGTTTGACATAATCTAACGAAAAATCAAAGTTCGATGCTTTGATGATGAATGCTACTTGTATATAGACCATCAGGTCACTTTCTTCTATAAGAAGCTGCTGCTGCAGTGTACTCACTGTTTCAGAATGAAATTATAAACTACAGCCCCTAGATTCTACAAAGAAGCATAATACATTCTGTTCCTAAACTAATTTTCCTTTGCTATAAACCTTAGTCACGATACCCACATATCTGCTACACACAAACTCCAACATATTTAGCGCAACTATGGCAAGTGTCAAGCATGTGCATACCAAATCGATAGTGTGAACGATGCCTAACTCCGGCGGTACGTAAACACGTATTATACGCTGGTCGCTGATTGGTTCGTGATCTGTTGCGAAGGAGTTAACTGTCTATCATGGTTGAGTATTGTGATGTAGGAACTTGGTTGATGTTTAGGAGTGTGTTTAGCAGCTTTGTCTTCGTATACATTTATTTTGCTCCTTTGATATTTTTTAAATTAAAAACTGTTTTAAGATTCCACGGTTTAAAACTAAACTTATACTGTCATTTACGGGATATCTTTTGTGATTATTGATTATTTTGAGCAAAAATCACGGATGATATCCCGTAAGTTACAGTATAAGTTTTTTGGAATTAATTTTGGAATAAAGGCTTCTGATGAAACCAAGTTAATCGTCTAAATATTTAGACGCATATTCTTAATGTAAGTGAAACGGGTATAAAATTGCTGTCTTCTGTTGGTGTCTGCAGATTTTAATTTTATGTTATTTATTTCCAAAAGACTTCAGTTTTCGATTCTATAGTTTTCATAAAAGTATCTTACGACTGTTGGTAAATAGCGAAATTCTGAGAAAAAAACTATGCGAATCACGAAATACAGGATAACGGATTGTTACGTTCAGACTTCGTTCTTTAGTTTTAAAAATATTGTTAACTATACTATGCTAGACCTGAATTAATATTATTTTAAGTACTTACGGGAGTACCCCTCGCCGAGCATAAACATGGTCGGGGTGAACTCATACGCGGCAAGAGCTTCCATCTCGAGGAGATGCAATTGCAGTGCGAGCTCCATTCTGAAAATGAACAAAGAAAACTGTTAGAATGATAAAAAATAAAAACAAAACTTTTCATTTAATCTTCATACCACCTAGACAAGTCGATAGAGACGTCATGCATTAAAATTTATCCAGTTGTTAGAATGCTTTTGAGTGTATAACGAATCTCACACACAAAGATAATCCATAAATTTATAATTCTGTCATGAAAAACACACGCCAATCTTTGCTGATCGTACAATCAGGTAATAAATCAGGTAATCATATGTATGTAATGAAAAAAAAAATGCATTGTAAGTGATAATGCTGCGAACACTTTGTGTTTTGTTTGTTAAGTCAACGTTTGAAAGTAGCTTACGCGGTTTTGACAATCATGTTTGCATTCACTTCAGCTGGGAAGACCTTGCAGTATGACGATCAAACTACTACCTTTTTTTTGGGATGGGAAATCATCAAATGCTCTCCAGCTCTGAGCGAAGCGCAAGGGAGTGTTAGACTTTTACTGACTAAAACCCATCCATGTTCCTTATTTTGCCCTTGTGTAAATGTTACCTGTGTTTACAATTTTGCTACCATACAGTCTAAATTAATAACCAAAATTGTTCATTTAGTTACTTCTCATTTTCGTAAAACGCATGTCCTTGCAAACACTTAGCTGGCGTCTCAAGAATTTCATTTTTACAGTTAACAGCTCTAATTTAAAAGCAATCATTAAAGATTTCCTCATCTGTCCATCTGGAATGCGTTCAATTAAAATGTAAATGTCACCATCCACCATCAACTTTCCCCAACGCCTTTCAAACTTATCGGCAGTCCGACTAAAACCGACCCATGAATAATACATGTGCTGCCATCTGTTATTTTAAACAGGCGACGTCTTCAGAGTTTTAATATTACATTACTGTTTTAATATAGAATAATTATGGTAATGCCAGACATTGCAGGCAATGGGAGTGTAACTGATTGCAAGTTTGAATTTGTACGCCAAACTGTTGGTGTAGTATGTTTTCTTGGTAGTTTGGGTGTGTTGTACAGAACACACCAATTGCTACAGCGCACAGCAGTAAACAGTTTCTACTTTTCCTGAGAAAACTTTTTAGTTTCTTGTGTATGCTGCTAACGCGTCTTTCAACGTACTCACGGACTTACCTATTTTGTAAAGCAATCTTACATAGACACTTACTGGTTTTATTAGTTATGTTTGTCCTCCTCATCCTCTTTTTACTCCTATCTTCTATTTCAACTCATGCATTGCACTTTGTAATGATCAGGCCAGTGTTATGTCAATCTTATCAACCGTTATCTGTCTTATCATCCAGAGTTCCTCTATCCGTCACCTAATATGTTCGCTCACTTTTTCAGTATAGCCTATATATATATATATATATATATATGTATATATATATATATATATATGTGTATATATATATATATATATAAATATATGGAACGTATAACGTAATTTTGACTTTAAAAAGTGTTGTATTGCAGCTAATTTGAATAAATGACTTTTTGTTTTTAGGGTTTCGCATAATCAGCCTATAATGTTCCCACTGCTGGGACACAGGCCTCTTTATGAGAGGGAATGGGCTATAATACACCACGCGGGCCCATTGCGGGTTGGTAGATGTCACATGTCTTCGATTTTTTGGTTCTAGGACATGCCGGTTTCCTCACGATGTTTTCCTTCACTGTTTTTGAGAGCAGTGGTGATGAAATAAATTACACAAAGCAATGCGCCTGCCAGGGTTCGAACCCACGACTTACTGTTCGTAAATCGTAGCTGCCACCACTGGGCCACCCCTGCTCTGTTTAGGGTTTATCTTTACCTTAACGTGTACATTATTTTTCCCATCCTTTCACACAACCACACTGTCTAACCCACACATGGTCACACCTAAATCCTCTCTCCTATTAACAAAAGAACGGGAACTAAAAACTAAAAAGCAAGCCAACGTTTTCAGTATCCGATGCAATTTGTGAGTAGGCGGAGCGTCCCGAGGTCTCGACAGATTCCGAGCGCGTGCCGAACAAATCCGATAACGCGTCACGCCGAAACTTGCAGACTCAATTTCAGGAACACGATTACTCCGCGATGGGAACAAGAGTTGAATCTCAGAGTACCTGAGTCGCATCTGCGAGTTCATTTTTAGGTGTGGAACAGTGTTTAGAGGACAATTGAGTCGTTTGGCGGGAATGGCTTGTCGGTGACACCCAGTCTAAGATCTTTTTAGCGTGTCGATGGAAATGGCGATTGCAATGTCGATAGAGTTGAGATTAGAGTATAACATAATAGGTAAAGTTTCTGGTCTTACGTGTTATGTTATAATGTGAGCTTGCTTTTGAAACTACTCTTGTTTAAATTTTTAACTGAAAAATATTATGAACCCTAATCTTTAGGTAATGGTTCTGAGAAGTTAATCTATATTGATTGTGAGTGTGAAAAGATACAAGTAATGTTGAAAAAATCTTAGTTTTGACTCCTGGAAATCCCACAAAACAGTTATTCTTACGAAGCAGACATTAGAGTTCAAAATCATTTAAAATGTTGAGGTCTTTAGCCTCCACGGTATTTATTGTATGATCCACACAATAAATACAGTGTATACGTTTACGGTCAAAAGAATACCCACAAACGCAAGTACTTCCATGGCATAAAGCAGCATATTTTTACCCTGTGAATATTCAGGCGTTATAAAAGTCAACTGAGCACAACAGCGTCCGTTCGTAACTCGCGGGACAGGCTAACCGGAGCCTGTTTACGCACCATTGCAGACTTTAAAATTGTACACCTTTTTATCGGTTTTTAACTTTGTATTGTGCATGAACTTTGGGTCACAGAAAAAATCTCAAAATACCGTTAGAAAATTAATCATTTTGACGTGTTTTATAGCCATTTACTTCAAAGAATTAATTTGTTGTTAACAAATTAATTTGTGTTGCCTTGCAGACATCTCTATCGGCGATAAGCCTATCTTTGTACCCATTCTAAAAAAACTGTGTTAATTTGGAGTACAATAAAGTGAATTTCTTTTAACAATTAATTTCCGTGACTTTACTTTTAAACTTGTAAGAAAACTTATTTCAAGTTAAAAAAAACATCGAAGGCATCTTACACTGTGTCTTTATTATATTATATTCCTTTTGAAAGTCAGCTAAAAGATAACTTCGTTCGTCAATATGTTGCTACGGCGTAGCTGACGCTACGATATTATGTAGCTACGCCGTAGCTGACGCGACGATGACACAGCTGCGCGGTCGTAGCAGATAATCCATCGCGTGTTAGAACTTTCGAGAAATATATTTTCTCAGATTTTGCAATTCCGATCTTTGAATAAAACTTTTTCATAGGTATACAGTGAGGATGTTTAAACTTGCCTTAACAGAAGTATTATCCATATAAGTGGTCAAAATAACGTACCTTCAAAAACCGAAAACCGATTCGAAAGTCGTCCAATATTAGCGCAAACATTTACCGTGGACCTTTTAAAATGAAATAACAAGAAAAAACATCCCAGTTATTTGCAGCGGTTGACAATAACGGTTTAGTGAGCCAAATACCGATTTTTTTGCCACCCCGCCCCTTTACGAGCATCGGTATTATTGAATTTCGCGAATGTAACGCAAAAAGCCGATATCATGTAATCGCCAAAGGGCTGAATTGTGATTTTGAGGGCACTTGCCGCAAAGCCTTTTGGGATTTTTTATCTCTTTGTTTATTTTAGTGTTTTCGGGCCTCCTTTTACATGCTGTTAAGCCGTGTTATGGGTTTCGGTCTGGTGATATTGGATAAGATGTTCTGTTTTGGCTCATTAAAAGTTTTACTGTAGCTGTTTTATGTAGGACGTCTAATAATCTCGACCTTTTCGCATTGTCTGTGTGTGAATGGAATTAATTTCTTAGAAAGTGTATTTTCTCTTGCAACATTTTAAAATAACTAGAATTCAATTTACCTTGTGATTTTGAAAATTTCGTTTGGATTGTCATTTAGACTCATAAGGCCATTAAAAAAGCCAAGATACTTTACAATTTGTCTTCAGACCCTATTAAAAAAAAACACGGTGTTTTGCAAAAAGACGTATAATTGTAATCGGGAGACATTTATAAACTTCCCGTAAAATATTTCAAGATCCTTGTAAAGTCAGAACAAATTCAGAGAAGACGCTAAAGCCGACAAAAATAAAAACAACAATTCCGAAATGTTATTAAAAAATATCCTCCAACAAGATTTCAACTGTAGATTTAAGCCGCACCAAGTCTTGACTAAACCAGGGGAGCTTGGCTTCAGCTAACCAGTCGCCACAAATTGTTCGTATAGCTTATTTACGTTGGGGCACCGAATATATCGACACAGAAGGTCAGCTCTATCCGTTGATCGAAAACCGGAGCAAGCACACAGACGGTCTTAGCGCAAAGCGAAAACTCAATCACACATGTCTACGTGTGTATAAAATACAGAAACATGTAAAAGACAGCAAAAATTAAATTAACATAAAAACAATTAATACAACTTGGAAATAATTGTCTGTTCAAGTTCATCATCATCATTCACAGCCCGACTTCACCCATTGCTGGATATGGGCCTCTCTTTGATTGTGCCAAGCTCCACGTTCTTGTGCCAGCCTCATCCAGAATATTTATTTATTTAAACGTCGTGTACAATAGTGGTACATAGGAGGACTAAATGCCTAAATGCCAACCTCCCAAAGGTTGACTGGTAGAGAATGCACAATAAAAATAAAAAACAATAGTAATAAATATAAAATATAAATAAAAACCAATAAAATAAAAATAAATAAGTAATAATAATAAATTATATTTCAATATTATTGAATATTCCTGCAATGTCGACAATGAATGTTCAAATATATCTTTTTCATTACTCATACTCTGAAAGTAGGTCTGAAGTTGCCTGAGGAGCGGGATGAAAGTAATACTTTTCATCCCTAGGGAGAATCGCTTTCAACTGACAGCTGTCAAATTATTTAAAAAAACTAGTTCTATTTTCACATTTCTATTGAACCATGTTCCAACTTCCTATACAGCCACGATGTAAATTTAAATAAAATAAAGGATTGATTAAATAATATATATTTTTTAAATATTTTTTTTTTAATTTAGATTCAACAATTTCTTTAAAATAACATAGATTTGAGCAAAATATTTACCATTTTTCCAATTATGAAAATGAAAAATGGCTGAATAGCTGGCCGGCCACAGAAAAAAAACAAAATAGGCGGGAAACGGGAAAGCGGCAATCCGATCTACATTTGTTTTTTCGAGTTTTAGAGTTTTGTTTATACTTCCGTATATCAGAGATTTGTATAAAATGAGTTCATCTGATTCAGATATGAATTTAACGCCTGATTTTATAAGAGAAGAGGCTAAAGCGGTAGTGGAAATAAAATTATCTCACCAAATCACCAAAGTTGTTGATTTATTTAAAATAAAATTTACAAGTTTTTTCTTCAGCTAATTCATGTTTTTATTTTTACTTTCCTTGTATTCGTAATGAAAAGCACAGTGTTAAAGACTTATTTAGTCCCTCGAACTATTGGCGCCCTCACTTCGTTCGGGCGCCAAACCCCGTCTCGGCACTAAATAAGTTACTTTCACCCCTAGGGTAACAATGTACTATTATTAAATTCTTTTTTTCGTTCCTGTATTTCCAGAAAACGCGCGCACACATAGATGCGTGCTGCAGCAGCTCAAACGATGAAAAAGTAGGCATTTGTTTATCAACGTTTCGCGCTGGACTAGCCTTCTCTGTATGTATTTACTCCTTGATAGGGGCTTGCACCTGTCTTCCGTTCTATTGGGGTGATTCTCGTTATTGTGGCACCGTTTGTTAGGGCTGTTTGTGTTACCGAAGTTACGGTACAGTACTGAACAAGATTTTTGGCGTTTCGCAGCTTGAGGGTTGAATTTTGGTGTAATTGTTTGGGTGAGGTTTTTGTGGGGTTAATTAAGGTAGAAAGAAAATGGCATTTAATTGCAACGTTATCAAAATGAGAAAATAAATCTGAACATTTTGTATGACATAAAAATGTGTACCATACTTTTCTTAAAAGGAAAAAAGGTAATGAAGGCCCAGCAGTAAAATATTACAGGCTGAATAAAAAACTGACACTTTTCTTACTTAAAACAACATCACACTTAGATAAAGTCTTGAAATTGGCTGCCAAAGGCATCAAACACTTTCAGGATAAATCGAAAGGCCCAATATTTGATTTCACTTGAGGACCGCGTACATTGGAGTAAACGGCATTTATAGACATCCTTTACCTTGCTCTTGAGAACCTATTATTATGTGAAATGGGTCTGCTACTCTGCTCTATTTTAGGAGCTCGTGGCTAAATAATAACTGCCGCTCGGGTCGATCTTTAGGTTAAGCTGCGCTTGCCTAGGTCCGTGGATGAGTGACCACCCATTACATACCGAGTTTCCTCCGTGCCTCGGAAAGCACGTTAAGCTGTTGATCCCGGCTGTCATTTGTAGATCTTTGACAGTCGTTACAGGTCCCAGGCCCGAAAGTCTGACAACCAGTCTTACCAAACGGTATCGTATTACCCAGAACTAACTGGGTTGTGGAGGTCAGATAGGCAGTTGCTCCACGTAAAATACTGGTATTCAGCTGCATCCGGTTAGACTGGAAGCCAACCCCAAAATACTTGGGAAAAGGCTAGGCAGACTGCTCTATTTACCATATTGCCTCTACGAAGTCGCGAGATAGTACTAAGTAGTGTGAATAATTTAATGTTTATTCAAATTACTCAATTACAGTTACATTAATAAAACAACATTTAATACAAGTAACGAAAATGGTTTTGTTAGTAATACATAAAACAACAAAGCATTTCTTTTGAAACTTCTAAAATCACATCAATAGAAAGTAAGGCCTTTTTGCCATGAAGGTAGGTATAAATTGCAGTCGCTGCCTTTCATGAATATTTTGTAGAAGTATTTGAATCTTACGTTTAAAATGTGATCTGATTTTTAGCGACACTCAATTAATCACTACATATAACAAAGTCGCTTTCTCTGTCCCTATATCCCTATGTATGCTTAAACCTTTAAAACTACGCAACGGATATTGATGCGGTTTTTTTAATAGATAGAATGATTGAAGAGGAAGGTTTATATGTGTAATACATACACTCGTGCAAAGCCGGGGCGGGTCGCTAGTCATAATCTTTGAAATCGATATACTTCGCACTATAATTTACAGCAAAATGTACCAAAACCTATCTCGCGAAAGTTTTTCAACAGCAGAAGCATTTTCTAACTGTTACTTTTACAAAAATTATGTTAATTAATTTCATAATAAATTCTCTTTGACGAAGACTTACAGCATAAATATTAAAAAGTTCACTTACTTTTTTTGCAAAGTAATTAAAAATACTAACAGAGCGCGCTATTTAGAATATAAAAAGCCCTTTAAATAAAGCTATGCATATTAAGCAGCGGCCTTTTAAATACCTACCTAATGGCAGTGACTAATAAACATTTATTTCTTTCTTTCTTAAATGAAGTTACTTGTTTAACATGCACTAAACATTTAATCAGTCAGTAGGCATCATCATCATCCACAGCCCAACGTTCTTGTGCCTGCCTCATCCAGGATATTCTCGCGATGGCAACAATATCGTCTGCCCTTCTCGCCGCCGGACGACCAACACTTCTCTTTCCAGTCCTTGGACGCCACTCCGTCACAGCTACCATCACCGCGCCATGCTAGGTGTTCTGCCAAGCTCGAATTGAGTTTCATAATGCGTTTTCCAATATCGAAGACCTTCGTAGTACTTCGAACGTCTCCGCATTTCGAAGTTTGGAACTCGGTCTACTAGTTTTGTGCCGAAAATGGAACGCTCCATGGTTATCTGTGTTACTCTGAGTATATACAGTCTCCTGTGTGAGCATCCAAGTCTTAGCACTGTACGTCATGATAGGCATACTTAACATCATATCACTTCATATACATCACATATCTACTTCTTCATCACTTCTTCTTCTTTCTTCTTCTTGTAACACTTCTTCTTTGTCACTGCTGGGACACAGGTCTTCTGTTCTCATCTTCTTTATTAGAGGAACTGAGCCGTAAGTGAGGCTAAAAATATTCAAATACATGAGTCATCCGCCATTTAGTTCTAGGACATGCCGGTGACCTCATGCTGTTTTCCTTCACCGTTTTAAGTGCAATGGTGGTCAAATAATTTTACACGAAGTACCTGTCTGTGTTCGAACCTACGAAATACAAGTAGCGGTCGTTTAACTGAGCCACTAACTGCTCGTACAACATAAACTCAATCGATGTTAATAATACAAAAGCTTCTAAAATTACTGTTTACACCAACCCTTTGCAAACAAAATTTTGTAAGCGATACTATAAAATGAAATTAAACAAGCAAGCTAATTCCATTAGTCAAGTTCCCCTAAGTTAAAGCAGCGTGTAACTTAATTCGTTTGCATCAATCACGATGCAACAGCACAAAATGCTTTTAACTTGAAACTAGTAGCTTACTGAGCTTACTTATTTGTTAGGTTTTTGAAAAAAAAAAAGATTAAATAGAGGATTTTAGCGAACTAAAATCGAAACCACTGTAATTCGAAAGAAAACCGATTGAATAGTTTGAATTCAAATTTGAAGAATTTAGTACAATGGTACCTAATCAAAGCATTTTAGGTACTTGTCAGGAAAGCCAGAGAGCAAAAGCCTAGATTCGCATGGAGAAAAATTGGCAAAAAAACCCCATTGTTACTTATTTTACAACACTAATAAACACCCTAAGTGGACTGAGGAGATCTAAATATTTCCATCATTCGATTGAAAATATGTTGAAAAAGAACAAGGGAGAGGAAGACCAAAGAACAGATGATGAATATTATTCGAAAAATTATAGAAAAGTAATACAAGTGAATAATAACGTGACTCCATTAAAGAAATGGAGGCTTTCCCAATCAACTATTTAAAATTAAACTCAATGCACTACCCAGAATGCCTTTCATATCACTTGAGACTGCAATTTCATTGAGCGTAGACATTTGCATGGCGAGACGATCCGACGAAGACGAAATAAATAAACCATGATTCAGTGTCATAAAAGAGGTGTAGGTAGTTTGAATTTTTATGAAGCACTGACTTCTTGGTGACGTCATTCTGAGAATAAGAATCTGTCTACCAAGCGGTATTATAAAACAGTATTTTATGTGCATCTTCAAAACGGTCATCTGCCACGAAAGTCGGAACAACTTTTGTTCTCACGGGGACTAAAGTTCTACCGGAGATTTCGAAGTATCCTAGTCTGTGGCTAGACCGAACCAAAAACCATATAGTTCGGTCTTAGATCTTAGGTATACAAGCTGTAAACGGACTCTCCATGAAGCCCTCAACTAAGTATTCTGTACATGAAACTAAATAACTCTACGCAAAAATGTTTGCTGGGAAACACGTCTTTTTTTGTTGTAAAAATTACGTTTTACAGTAGGACTCAAAGTAACTAGTGAAAATTACCCTCAACTTGACAACAAAACATTTTTTTTTTTTTAAATTGTGAAACATAAAATAACAAGTTTTTAAACTGCTTTGGTCACTAATACTAAAAACGGGATATTTACTATGTTTACTATTTATTTTGAGTTCCTGATATTATTTTTTATTTGTTTATCCGTGACCATGGTGCTTGCAACAGCGCCGAAATATCGGGAACTCAACATAAATAGCAAACATGATAAATCTCCCGTTTTTAGTGTTAACGATAGAATAACAAAATAACCCGAAAACTATCTCTCAAACTTACATACCCACAATCATGCTCTTGGTCTGTGCTCACACTGTATTAACTCGTCGGTCCAGCCAGCGCGCAGCGGCTGAGTGAACGCAACGATTTGTAATCTAGCCATTAGCGGAATGTATCGTGCTTGGCGGCAGGCCTACCCAGCCACGCCTGCCAACAGATGGCACATACTGGACCAGATACAACTGTTCCGCTTGCTTGCTCTGCAGAGATTGCATCTGTAATCTTTTTATTGAGGTTGTTCAGCCAAATGTGTTGAGATTTGTGGGTTGGCATCGTAAAGTGTGGTGTGAATAAAGGTTTAAAAACACCTAGCGTTTTTCTTCTATAGCACCATAATTTCACGCATATAATACCTGAAGGGTTAGACAAAGCCGTGTATACACCCACATTTCTTCAGTTATGTTTAAGTCCTTTGTAATTGGGGCGAGCCTATTGCGATCAATTGGGCACGAATCCAGGCTGTTACTAAAAAATCCTGATGGAAACGCAGAACTTCTACTGATCTATTCGAATGGAATATTAGTCCAATAGAGAACCACAGCCAATTGTATACACGTCATATACATCTTCAATCAAACCCAGTACTGACAGTTAGTAGAACAACACGTCGAACCATGATGAACCCCACAACAATAGCTCAAAAGCTTCACTATAATCAAGGCATCAAATTCTGCAACTGTAGGCCCGCACAATACGAAACCAGAGCGGTCAGGCCGGACAGCGGCGAACAAACGGCAATACGGAGCATAACAAGGAGGACAGAATAAAGATGGGGAAGGGGAGGCTGGGACAATTAGGATCGCAATTACAGGACAGTATGTTCCAGATTACGACCGTACACTCCACACAGATTCACATTCCGGTGTCGGGAATAACAAAGCTTGCCAACTAACTATTAAGACGTTCTGAACTGGGGCCTCGCTTTATGGCCGCTCAAATTGCACTTGTATTTTTGTGTTAAAATTGCCCCGTCGTAATCTAGGATCTGTTGAGATTTCGTACTGTTACGTTTTCAAGCGGTTTGTCAGTGGGTTTTTAATGTTAATTCACGGTTCCTCTATTATATTATAATTAATCGTTTTTGATACTGATGGAATATGTCTTTATGAGCGCACACCGTGCATTTGAAACTTACATAAATAAATATTGAATAACAGGACACATTTGAAAGAAAACTTGAGAATCTTTATTTTACAATAGGATGAAAAAGCTTATAAGAAAAAACCAGCCAAGTGCGAGTCGGACTCGCGCACGAAGGGTTCCGTACCATTATCTATAAAAACGGCAAAAAAAATCATATCTGTTGTATGGGAGCCCCCCTTAATATATTTTTTTTAATTTTTAGTATTTGTTGTTATAGCGGCAATAGTAATACATCATTTGTGAAAATTTCAGCTTTCTAGCTATCACGGTTTATGAGATACAGCCTGGAGACACACAGACAGACAGACAGACAGCGAAGTCTTAGTAATAGGGTCCCGTTTTACCCTTTGGGTACGGAACCCTAAAAAAAGGTATGCTGTGAAACTACGTTCCCATATTAAAGATGATATAATAGTGTCAGTTTTTATCAATGCCAGTAAGACTTGTTCTAGTTCTTATAATAGACGAATGACTTCAATATAGAAAATTAGATGCACTCGTCCATACGCAAAAGCGAGCAGAATGTTGCAGCAATATTTTTAAATTTGTTTCAGCGGAGACAGACTTACCATGAATATGCGAATTGAATAGTCGCACGAGTATGCAAATCACAAGTTTTGTATTTCATTTTAAAATAAAATGTATGTTTATGAATTAGGTATATTCTGCGCTGTTTGTTTGAGTTATTTTTTTGTAAATTATATGTAGATTCGTACGTAACTGCGGCATTTTCCTTTTCGGTGAATTCTTTAGTAAAAAATTTAAAACGTGAAGTAGGTATAAACAGTCAGGTACAAGAGCTGTCTAGCCCGTATTTGAAAAATAATAATTTTTCATCTGCTTTATGTATTTAGACGCTTATAGTATAATTTACGACAGCAAGTTGTTTGTTTTATAAACAACATTTATCAAAAGAGATAACGTTAATACAATATTGGATTGGCGACTAAACCCTATAAATTCAAATATTCAATTAGCTATTAAAGAGAGTCCGCCGAATTACTTCTGAGAATTTCACTGATATGAACATATAGTTTTGTGGTACAGTTATACCAGATGATGAATGCGCTTCGGTAATCTTCTTATTATTAAGTTTTGTACTGTCGTGGTTTAAAATTATGAATCCTTCATTGTACGTTAGTATTAACTGTTCTCTTTATCAGGTTACCTGGGTAAGGTCACACCTAGTCATTTGTTTTTTGGAATTTCATGGAGTTGATAATCTTTCATTTTATATCAATAATAATAAAGTTCTTCCATGTTTTATGTCAGCTCTACAGCGTGTATCAGAAAGTGTGGTCTAATACTAAATACTTAATGGTGTGCAGACTATCAAACTGAACACAACTTTCTCCTCGGCCATAGTAATCATCATCTACCTAGCCTTTTCCCAACTATGTTGGGGTCGCGTTCCAGTCTAACAGGATGCAGCTGAATACCAGTATTTTACATGAAGCGACTGCCCTCCATATCCCAGTTAGAGGTACTGGGTAAAACGATACTCCTTGTTATGACTGTCGAACTTTCGGGCCACTTACTATGTAACGACTGTCAAAGATCTACAAACGACTGCCCGGACCAACAGCTGCTTTCCGAGGCATGGGGGAAACTCGGTACGTAATGGGACCAACTTAGGCAAGCGCGGCTTAATATAAAGATCAACCCGAGCGGCTGTTATTATTTGGAATCAACATCCGAATCGCGAAAGAATAATCAGCTGTCCCCTACATTTGGGTCGAGTAGGTATTCTTCTTCTTTTTCTTAGCGTATCGATGGCCATCTAAATTGTATCAGCCTAAAGTTGAGCTACTAGTTTGGCGCTTTCAGTAGCGTCCATCAGTTCCTGTAGCGAACAAACAACAGGACACGCAGGACACGATATTAAGTGCCCCATCGTTTGTAGAACAGTACCACATTTACACTCCAGGGCAGAGTCATTAATGAATCCCCACCTGAGCAGGTTTTCCTTACTACGACCAACCTGGGTCCGGAGTCTATTCAGAGACTTCCAGGTCAGCCATGGCAACTCATGTCCAGGCGGGAGATTTTCAGCAGGCGGGACGAATGGGTTAGGTAAAGATGCACTACCTCGCCACAGTCTCAATCTTTCCGTAGACCGCTCGCCAGTGAGTAGGTATTGAAATTTTGTTTTGTTCAGTTTAATAGTCCGTATTACACCTTTTTTATCGATCTGTTAGGGTATTATTAGGTATAGAAATTAGAATTAGGTACCCATAGATTTAATTAAATAATATGCTCTAAAATTAGGAAACTTACATGGTAACAAAGAGGCGCGGGCGGTGACACTCCGGTCGTTTTTCGAGTTGTGCCATCATAAACAAACAATCGACGATCGAACAACGAACATATTAATGCCAAAGATGGTGTTGTCACATTTTAAAAGCCTAATAGATTTTCGAAAAATAGTGATGGTTTATATTTACTTTCATGAATATTGTATGTTTTTTTTTTTTTTTTTGATAACGTCATTGGTATTCCTATAAACGCCTTTCGGATTAGACAGGGTTTTTTTTAACATATTGCAAATTAGATTTTAACGTCCCGTGTTTAAACCGACCAATAAAACATTGTCAGTAGGTACAAAAATATGTAAATAACCTCTCTACAAATACCCCTCCATATAATATTCTATTCTACCATTTTCGTTTATATCCCAGCCTTTTGTACGAAGCGCCCCGTCCGGTGGATCTGCTTTTTATGTAAAACCGAAAGGCTATTTGTCAAGTTAATTTGAATTTACTCGCACGCTCCTAGCCCTTTGAAATGCATGCTTTAAATATACTAGTTTTTTACATGGACTGTTACAATCAAATGGAAATGGAGTAGCTTTTCGTTATGTGGCGAATATTTTTGAGGATGATTTAGTATTCATAGGATTTATGGTGATTCTTCGGTGTTTTTATATGGCTGTCATATTGTCAGAAATTGTTTGACGTCGTGATGTAACTGATATCGTCTGCTACCTTTTTTCTCTATATATTTTACATTTTCAAGTATAGAATTGTATGAGCGTTAAACAATTTACTCACACCTGAACACACACACATCACATATGAAAAAAAATCCAAATTGTTAAAAATAAAAACAATATTATGTAAACAAAAAAAACCGGCCAAGTGCGAGTCGGACTCGCGCACGAAAGGTTCCGTACCATTATCTATAAAAACGGTAAAAAAAATCATATCTGTTGTATGGGAGACCCCCTTAATATTTTTTTTTTAATTTTTAGTATTTGTTGTTATAGCGGCAATAGTAATACATCATTTGTGAAAATTTCAGCTTTCTGGCTATCACGGTTTATAAGATACAGCCTGGAGACAGACAGACAGACAGACAGCGAAGTCTTAGTAATAGGGTCCCGTTTTACCCTTTGGGTACGAAACCCTAAAAATGACTGGTCAGAAAACGAGTTGGTAAAAAAAATCACTCACGAAAAACAAAGATAATAATCAGCCCATCAAGTAAAATAGAAAGCCCACCCAATCAGACACACTTGGGAAGACTCAAGACGAAAAGAAACATTAAAATTATTCCGCTATCCATATTTTCATGCTAATTAAGCCATAAAATATAAATAAAACATTTATCTTCCGTAGAGAATATTGCCTTGTTTTGCTTATTATTTACGGCGCAAAGAATACCCTATTAAATCTTAATAAGACTCTTTAATTAGTTCCGAGCTATGGTAACGCTTCGAGCAATATTACAGGAAGCTAGTTCGACGTGTTGTGTTGCTATGGGAGCAAAAACTGCCAAATGAATGTACCCAGCGATGTTCTAGTTACTTGTAGAAATAATACAGTGCCTTTTCTTATTCGTATCGGTATGAATTTGTGATGGTTTATGCTATACCGTATCTGCTCGATTTGTAAGGACCAAAACTCGTACGGGGACGCGGACATAACGCGTCGATACGCCACACGCTGTAGCGTGAGCGGACTGTGTGAGTGAATTTTTGGACCCGTGTCTCGTCTGCGCCTCGTACGTAGCCCACGCTCGTCATGGTCTAGCATACATCAGCTTTAGATGAAACTTACTCATTTAGACTAACTTCAATGGGAACAATCGAATTTCCAAATCATTTCATGAAACCATTCTTATTCTTATTCTTTATTGCACACAAAATAACAAATTTGGATACAAATTGCAATAATATAGCTTATGTACAATGGCGAGCTTAAACCAGAATTGGGTTTTCTTACAGCAAACCAAATTTTGACTGCGAGATTTGCAGACGAGGGTATACTTATGCTGCAATAACATTTACAAAATTAATTCATTTTATAAACTAAACTACATGCATACAATCAAACATTTGTTTCATTATGAAAAAAAAAGAATTTTCGGGTTTTCTTAAATTTTAAGTAGTTCTTAAATTCTCAACCAAAAGCTTATGTAGCCTGATTAACCGGAACCAATCAATTCCTTTTAATCTTAAACAAAAAGAGAAACATCACAACATCATTTAAATGAAAGATCTCCCACTAGTGAAGCTCCGATACACACGTGAAAATTTAATCATTCGTTCGTCCGTTTGCCCCAAACTCGGACACAGGGCCTGGATTCCGCGTCGACTTTTTTGAATACATGCGGATTTCCGCGTGAATTAAAATCTGCACCGTTTAAAATGTTGCAAGAATCCTTTTTGCGGAAAGGTGGAATTTTAAGAATTTTTGTAAATTCTTTATCAGGTACTTTGTGGAAGTTCTGTGATAAATAATAATTAGGATATAGTTTTTGATGATTAACTACTTGAAACGAATTGAATATGTGATCTTATTTCGCATATTGTGTCTGTAAGGACAATTACGTATTAAAAAATATTTAAAAGTGTTTAGTGATCAGTTTTGAAATGATTAAACTAATGACTTAAACCTGAAACTTAGTTGGTGGTCTTCCCCTTTATACCTCTGTAAGTAACTATACTAGTAGTATAACCGAAGATAGTTCTGACCTAAGGAGCATAGATACCGCTTTGAAACTAGACACAGTAATAATATATTGAGTTTATAGTTTGTAGTTCAAATTGCTTGCATAAATAGCCATTCGGCTGCTGCTATCAACCTCTTGCAGAAGTCGAATGTGAACCTAATATTTAGCATTTATGTGAGCACCCTTCATTGGTAATTCTACGGTTTCCGATAAGATTGTTTGCAGATTCTAATCACCTCTTTATTATTTACATGGGACTTAAAAATAACTTGCGAACTGTAGGTGTGCTATTTATTAGGCACACTTCTGCCTAACCCTTCGGGTTTTACAAGCGTGATGTTATGTTTCTCTTCACCTCATTGATTCAGTGGTCATAAGCACTAATGCTGAGCATGAGGTCCTAGGTTCGATTCCTAGATCAGGAATTTCATCCATTCCAGGACTCAATCTGGATTTTTTCAGGAGCAGCCTGGAGTTTTGATTTGTACCCGGTTGATGGTTATAGACTCATCCGCTGTTCTATCTAAATGTGGGTGTAGGTACGCAACTCTGCCTATACCTTTGGAGGAATTGGCGTTATGTAATGATCAGTCTATTTATAAATTTAATGGAAATAATATAACAGTAATAGACTCATGACGTGTGGGGTCATATGTTGACTTTTTTTTGGGATGGGAAATCATCAAATTAAGTATCCCACTCTGGGGGGAGCGGAAGGGTGTGTCAGACTTTTACTGACTAAAACCCATCCATGTTTCTTCTTTCGCCCTTTGTGTTCCAGGGCCGCAGTATCTCTTTCGAACAGTCCCGCAGCCCTGGCAGGCATCGGCCCTTGCGGACCCCCTCCGGTTTGCTGACATCTCTTTGAGACGCACGTGCGCGTTCCGCCACCTTCTTCCTCTAGCATGACTGCTTCGCAGAAGGAGGAGACGGCTTCCCATTCCCTCTCGCCCCGGACCATGGTTTGAACCAGGGCCGGACGCGAGAGATCGCCACCGCCAATCGCCGCTTCGAGGACATGGCGGTGCTCCGCCCAAGCGGAGCAGACCTCCACGGTGTGCTCCACCGTGTCCTCCGGGTGATCCTCGCAGTGGTGAAACCCGGGCATTTCCTCCCGCCTGGTTCGGTGCAGGTACCTCCCAAAACAACCGTGTCCGGTGAGGATCATGAAATACCAAACTTTCACTAACAAGAAAAAACGATATTTTTTTTGGTTACCACTAAAAAAAAGACGCCAATAAAGTACTAACTCGTGCAACAAAATTAATTGCACACAATAACACTTGCTTGCAACACCAAACCGCGAAATTGCCGTAATTTCTTATAAGTCTCACTATCGGCCATTGTTATAGTTTCCATTTACTTTTCTACTTTAGATTGAAAGTCACGATTTACCGTTTGGGACAAAATCTATAGCAATAGGTAACATGAGAACTGCACAGAAGAACAAAAGTCATAAATTTTTCCCACCAATAGCGCGAGTTTTGTTGGTAGTGTCAATTGTTTTGTTCGAAAGGTGGTAGGGTCGGCACTGGCTTGTGTTATTGTTTGTCAATTTCATTCATTCAGTCGCTGAAAAACCTCAAATGGCGAAAATACTTAATTGGTAGTTAAGTGTTTAAGTGGAAATTATGGTTTCCTACTCCTCCGCTATACTTTTCTGATTAATTTCGTAGCGGGGATCCAAGACCGTTAAATTGTTTCTCTGGGACTTCGTCGAGTTTCATTGTCTCAGCCCATTTCTGGTTGTCGCCACTGTTGATTCTGGCTTTCAAGAGTTACAGTGGTTTGGGACCAAGTATTTCGGGCTATCTCCAAGCGGTTAGTCAACTCTACACGTGACCAGAGGGCTGGCCTTTTTTGGTTGAAGAACCTGCATTGCCATTCAAGATGGCAATGCTGCCAACCTTCTGGGCACATTTCCTATTGACAGCAATGTGGACGAATTTTTAACAGCCTGTAATTCTCTCCCATTTTTATACTTGTACATATTTTTTTATTTTAGATCTATCAATAATTTGTAAATAATGTACATACTGAATTCAAATAAATTCAATAGTGTGATCGGTTATAGTCATGAGTTACTGCAGCTTTATGACGGCTGGAAGAAGTACCTAATTTTTGCTCAAAAATTGCGATGATCATCTTTATGAAGATGATATTTCTAAAACAATACTAATGACCGATTTGAAATGAAAACTTCAAGTTGGACTGACATTTTGCCAATTTCCACAAGTTTTTCCCAAAAATAAAAAAAGCCATGCAGCCGTTTATAACCACTGATCCTATTGGTGGTAATTTCTGTAGAAATCTAGGTCTCGTAAACTTAGATATAACCTTAAACTGCCAATTCTTTAAAAAAAAATTATACTGTGATTATAATACCCAATTGACTCATATTCCCATGATACTTAATCGACCTGACTATACATAACTAAATCCTATTTCTTCGTAGATGTTTTGTCAGCCCTGTAACCCAGCGATTATTAACGAAGCGGAGCGTCGCAAAGTTTTGAGGTGTTCTCAGTATTCCGTCCCGGTTCCAATGTTTGTGCTTTGTGGCATCCACACTAACTTTTCATCATTTTATTGATTGAGTAATGAATGGATAAGTTTGACTTCTTTATTCATTTTAGCAGACTTACAGACATGTCAAATTGGCCATTAGCCATCGCACAGCGACTTTTAATCGATTACAAATTAGCTGTGTGTGTTGAGCAGTGGTTGTCCATAGGTTCGAACCCAAGCAGGAACTTTCATCATCATCATTGACTATATAAGCCTCTCCCCTTTTTTGTCATCATTCCATGGTCTGCGGAATGTTCAACCAGGTTTACTAATTAGGTTTACTACTTAGCAATTTTTTTGTTTTGTGTAAATGTTTGCGAGGTAATTTTATCACCACTGCTCTCAAAACGGTAACGGCAAACACCCGCTGTTGTAACCATAGAATTAGCAATATTGTAAAATAGCGGTGTATCGATTTTGGTGTACAATAAAGTATAATCTATCTATCTACATATTTATCGTAAGGTAATCAATATGACACTAGAAACGGGATATTTACCATGTCCACTGTTGTTGCTGTTGTTGTCGGGAACTCAAAACAAACAGTAAACATGGTAAATATCCCGTTTCTAGTGTTAATTATAATGTTAGTGACTATGACAGTTTAAAAACTTATATTGTAATCAATATGTCCTAGAAACAAAAAATCAAAAACATTTAACATTCACCACCCGGCATTCACCACCCGGCATGTGTAGACTATGGTCCACTCCTTAATACAGAGATGAGGGCTGTGTCCGAACATTTAAAGCTAGCTGTACTTTTTTTTCTCCAACTTGATTTCAACATCGTAAGAAGCAGCTGTTTATTATTTAAGTACACCGCAATATTGATACTGATACTGTTAGCCTGTGTCTCCCCATGATTTCCAGTTGTTTCGATCTAGGGCTAATGACAGCCAACGGTCGTTGGTTTTATCCAGCTGGTCCTGCCATCTTCTACGAAGTAATAGAACATTATAAATCCAGACCAAGAATACATAAATACCTCGACACATCCTGCCGACCCCAAGGACGAAATTTCCTTTCGCATTACATATGTACGACATGTTCCTAACCGAATTCCGCGAACATCATCGCAGCACAATACGGCCGATCGATTAAGAGGCCCAGAGAGCACTTAATCCGCTGAGTGCGTACTCAGGTTGAGCACGGCAACACACCGCAACAAGGCACCGTGTAGGTTCCACGTAATGCGCTTTGTGAGGCGTCGCACTAATTTATTAGATGCTCATAGTGGAGGCAAAGATGTGTGTCACTTTAAATTGTTCGGTATTCAAATGGGAATGTCGTCTTTCCTTGTTTAAGACACCTATTAGCAGCTTAAAACATACTTTAGGAGGCTAAAATGGAAATTGATTCACCGATAACTTCTTCTTCTTGTCGAATCGATGAATCAAAAGTATATCCAGGTCCTGACCTGGACAGCTTTTGACATTTGCCACAATAAGTCCTGGATGAAGGGTGCAGGAGAACTACCAACTCAACACGGAACTACTCGTATGTGCACAAATGGCTAAAGAGAAGGACAGCGACAACTATCTAACACTTATTTTTTATAGATTTAGTTGGCTTTCATTCTCTCAGTCTATTCTTACAGCATTTAATAAAGAAATCTGTCATCATTTACCCGATCGAAATAACACATACTGTATTTATTTAATTCACACCATAGATCCATGAAGAGATAACGTACTATAATATTAACCTATAGTTAAGAAGTAACAAAATTACAATAAATAAAATATACAATTACAGTTGAGTTTTTGAGTTTTACAGTATTAACAAAACACCATTCGATACGCGACCATTTGCTAATCAGTCACAATCAGACAAATTGGTAGCATGTTCGTTACATTCATAGGACACTTTCATATCAGTCCTGTTACATGCACGTGAATAAGTCTAAAACAGTACAAACTTTGTCAATTTTTACCAAAAAAACAGTATAATTTGGTTTGACGTTAAATTTTTTTGTCGTTTACAAAAATAATCTGCTGTTTCGTACAAAAGTACAAGCAAGAAGTACAAAAATGGACATAGACGTACCTACTATTAAGAATTGTCACCTTGTGACCATTTTACGAATTTAAACGTAATTCATATTATTATCCTATTATGATTCTGCTAAAGCGGCCATTTTAGACCCCCAGTACATGTACAGTATGAAACAGCTGTTTCGAAACAAGATATTTCTTCGTTCATACATTACTGCTGCAAATCCTAATATTAATAAATCTAAAATAATATTTATTTATAAATTCAGTAAATAATTACTACAATACTTTAAAAGGGCTTGTCAAAATGTTGACAGCATTTACGAGTATGTTTCAAAACTTTTTACGAAATAAAAACAGGTCCAAGTTATGAGAGCTAAAGTAGAAGCAACAAATATATCCAAAGCAGAAGCAACAAATATATCCATACTCGTATCTCCCACCACAACACCACAACACACGACCAAAACAAGCCAGCCTACATCGTCAAAGATTCATCTCCCCACCATATCTCGTGCATTTAAACCGAACTTTAGCAGAAGACATTGAATTTGATGCACACGTCGGCGCTGCCTCTATAAAATTAACAATTCTTATCACTGTCGGAGCTCGTAAAGTCTCCGTATGACTCTGTCACGATGGCAGGGTTACTAGTGGTTTTAGAAATGAACTCACGAGAAACGATATTCATTATGATTCATTCAAAAAGCAGCATTGACACCAATCAGAAGAAAAAAAGATAAAAACAAAATAAATCTTTAAAAAAAATACTACCACATCAAGCAGAATTGATTGGATACAAAAAAAAATAGATTATTGATATTCCTTAACCCTGAATTCAAGTATTACTGTGACAATAATTTTTAATTGTTCTTTATCATTTGCTTTTAAGTGATTAATTTTGCTGGTTGCATCGAATACGTGATTTATGTACCAATACGGTACAGCAATTCAACAGATTTGAGGAAATTTTGTTATAATTTTCATAAAGAGCACATCAATTCACATTCGCCTTTACATCGAGAACCAGAGGTAGCACTGAAAGTCATAAAAATCACACTATCACGTGACTTCGTGAAGTCGTGAAAAAAAAAGCATTTGACAGCCAGTAACTGTGAGTAAAAAGATGGCGCTTCCTTTCTTTAGTGTCACCACATTATTTCATTGGCTGCATTTTAGAGGCATCCCGTGTTTAAAGCCAGATAGCAATACTAAGTGCATAGTAATCTCCTATCTACCTACATTAATGTCAATCGTAGCCACGTTGGTTTTGATCACTCTTTAATTAGCTTTACCTGCAACTAACTATGTAAAAAACATTAGAAGTTAAATTTGACCGACTTCCCAGTTTCCGATTGAACTGAAATTTTGAATACAAATGTTAAGTTTGGGCGACTATGCATGGTTAGCTAAGTGACGTCATTCTAAATCCAATATGGCGGAATCCCAAAGATGGCGGACTAGTTATTTTTTGTTCCCATGATATAGATATCAAATGAAAGCGTTTCCTCACAATGTTTCTTCACCGAAGCGAGTGATAATTATACTCTACTCTAAGAATAATTTAACAGAAAATCATCATAATTTTCCAGCCCTATTCCCATTCTATTTGGGTCCCTGTCAGACGTCACGGTACTATTAACTATTACCTTTAAAAGTGCCGGTTATGGTCGAATTGAAATAAATGCTTTGAATTTGAGTATGAATTGTCTTGCGGAATACAAACCAATATTAATCTAAGTAGGTACATAATTTTTACTTTTTATTGACTTGACCGACTCGTCGCGACTGGCTCCTGCCAAAAAGTAGTCCAACTGTGACAGTTGCTAAGTGTAAATAAAAGAAGCACAGGCTGGCACGGCGCGGCCACATAAACGGCGCATAAAGCTCTCCTGAGAGGCTCGCTGGTTTAATGGCCTCGCCAAGGCATGTTGTGACTGCAGAAAACTTGACAAAATTTAGCGGTTGTCTATTGTAAGTTTTTATTTTCTTAATGTTTCAGATTTTAAGAAATCTAAATGATAAAAATATATAATGTATCCATCCAGTGGCGGTAAATAATGACCCCATCATTTTGCCGGTAATTCCCAAAGGGTTGGGCAGAGGTGCACCTAATATTACACCCACATTTCGCCAGTTAAGTCCCATGTGAAAGGGCGAGCCAATTGCCATTAACCGGGCACAAATCCAGATTCCGTGGTTGCTGCTGAGAAATCCCTGATGGGAAATCCCAATAACACTTTGCCCGACCTGGGGATCGAACTAGGAAGTCATGCACAGCAGTCGCATTAAATAATGATGTGACCATTATAGTTATTTATTTGAGTGAAACATGCACCACTTGATTGTGCTCTAAATGAAGGTCGGTGAAGGAAACTAAATATTTTGGGACAATACGACAAAGACCCATATCCGGGAATGGTCTGCCTTAGTTAGAAATGATTGATGGTCGTAAGTTGTGTTATGAAGCTTAGACTAGCTCAGTGACAAGAGCCCATAAAGAAATTATGGAACCCGTATAATATCAATAGACAGAGTGGACACTCTTTATTAAGCAGTGATATACTTAGGGTAACACATTTAAAAAGTTTATGGCCACTGTCTCAAATAAAATATTAAAAAAAACTTTCATGAATAAATGAAAAAAAGAACTACGAAAGTTTATAGACAAAGTTACCATATAAATGGCGACCCACCTGACAATGTATCAAAATATGTGCGGTCGTTAACCACGCAAGATGCACTTAACGCAAAAGGTTCAACTTTACTGCTAGGCGCGTCATAAAACTGCACTTTACGAGAACATGGCCGCAAAACGAAGGTAAAGTCAGCCTCAAGACATTAACCACACTTCAACTGCAAAAACCAACCTTACTGCTATGTACTTAAACTGTATATACTTAAACTCACGTTATTTTTTTTCATAGGAGTAGGAAACTACTGAACGCTACCTGCTATGATCTTAACATAATCCTATCGCCTCGTTTATACATCTAGTCAAACACGCACGCCGGATGCGAGTACTATGAACCTGACCTTTCTGGAGAACATCACGCCTGATATTAGGGACTGCCAAACTGTTGCAGTTCCAAACTGTTCAAAAGAAGAGTGAAAGAACATTATCTTTCCAATTCGCCATAGTTGCATAGGTATTTATTATTATATGATATGTATTATATTGTAGTTCATATTTGTGTTATATATTTTGTCTTTTTACTAGTAAATATTTAAGTATATTCTTGTATTGTATGTTATATTTAAATTCGTTATTTGCTTTGTTTTTATGTATTCTATTTTCTCTTCTTCTTTTATACACTATGTCTACATCTCTTTTTTTCTACTCTCCTTTCGCAGGTATGCTGGAGGAGATTTCTTTAGAAATAAGCATCACCTTTGTACCTATTTTTTCTGTTCCTTTTTTCTTTTCTGTATATAGTGTGTACATAAACTGTTAAATAAATAAATAATTTAAAAAATCACCAAGGTTACCACTGCAAGCCTAATTGCCCACACAAGCCTCTTCTTTGTCTTTGTTTATAATTTTTTTGTTCTGTGACTAGCCGGTTTCCTCATAATGTTTTCTATTACTGTAAAATCTGTCTGAGTTCGAACTCACGACCTATCCCATCTCGTTAATCGACGCCGTTACGACTGTGCCACCATTGCGCACTGAACGACAAAAAGGCGCTATCAATGTCAAATTGTTATCATGTGCGTGCGGTTGACTGTATCCCTAAGTATATGGGAATGTAAAATTTTTACTTGCTTAGGTAAACAGGTGCTACAATCTGTTAGGGCTTTTTGGTCTTAAAGTAGTAAAAGTGACTGATGTAAGGCAATAATTAAGTGAAAACCCCGTCACAGCTATGAAAAGCTGCGGATATACTGAGAGCAAAAATACGATCAAATAGCCGTAATTTAAGCACACCCGAGGCCTTAGTAGGAGCGCGCGGTATCGTCGATTTTTTAATCAAAAAAAGATTATTCTATTACATTTTGGTTAAATTGTTTGCAACAAGCACAATCAGTAACATCCATAAATAAGAATACATTCATAAGATCAAAAAAGAAAAAAGAAAGAAGATTCATGATTTCATAAGAGAAAAATTATCTGTGAAACTGGTGGTTTTAATTTTAATATTCACGTATTTACGTAACTTTTACACCGCGCATTTCATATCATTATTTTCATTTATCATAATCAGCCTATAATATTCTCACTGCTGAAACACACGGCCTCCTCTCTATTAGAGGGAATGGGCTATAATCTACCACGCGGACCCAGTGCGGGTTAGTAAATGTCACATGTCTTCGAATTTTTGGTTCTACGACATGCCAGTTTCCTCACGATGTTTTTCTTCACCGTTATTGAGAGCAGTAGTGATGACATAAATTACAAACCCACGACTTGCTCTTCGTAAGTTGGGGCCGCCACCACTGGGCCACCGCTGCTTTCCATTTCATTTATTCATTAATAAAATATTACATTGTGTCTGAATGTGGTACATAAAGTAAAAAAGTAAAATTGTTTTCATCGGTATTCACAACTGTTGAAATCTAATGTTGAATTAATTCCTCCTCTTGTTACTAGCAGATGTAAGGGACTATAATAGTGTGTATATCTATGTAATTTGCCCTCAGGAAACAGCTGTGACGAATGGTCCTACATCTGTGTTGTAAATACTAACTGTTTCTATGTATATCTTATCAATTTAGAGACACGGTTGAGATATTGTTGAAAGACGGTTGCTCGTAATAAGGACTCAAAATTATTTGAATAACCAAAATTGCTGGAAATACGAGAGTTAGGACTTACGTGTCGTAAGTTGCAGGCTCGACTCGGGCAGGCCCTTTCCTTTGAGTAAGTTCATCATTAAATCAAATCAACACCATTAAATAATAACAGTCACTCGAGTCGATCTTCAGATGGATGGGTGACCACACATGCATCGGATAGCACGTTAAACCGTTGGTCCCGGCTGTCATTTCTAGATCTTTGTCAGTCGTTACAGTTAGTCAGTGTTCCGAAAGTCTGATAACCAGTCTTACCAAGGAGTATCGTATTACCCACTACTAGCGGGATTTTGGAAGTCAGATAGACAGTCGCTCCATGTAAAATACTGGTAGCTGCATCCGGTTAGACTGGAAGCCGACTACAACTTTGTTGGGAAAAGGCTAGGTAGATAACTGCTCAAACAGTGAAATCAAATCATATCATTTATTTTGCTGAATATGGGTACATAAAAGGATGAAACACAACAAAAAAAAACACACCAAAGAACCAAGAAGACCTAGAACCGAAAATTCGAAGACATAATGGAATCCAAAAAACAGTACTAAACCGACGTGTTACATTATGGCCCAGTTCTTCTCACAGAGAGTAGGCTTGTATACCAGCAGTGAAAAAATCATAAGCTGATTCTGCTGTGCTTGTTATACAAGGTGTAAACGCTTCACGAAGCTGTCAACCAAGCATTCTGTATATCAAACTTACGCAAAAAATACTGCTGGAAAATGACTTTTAATTGCGCTGATAAATCACTTTTTACGGCAGGACTCAAACACTCAAAACGTTGTGCTGATGCATTGGATTGTACGGGGTTCGGGAAGATATTTACAGTAAAGTTATAATATTAAAAACTTGTATTTAAAACAAACGTGAAAAAGTTGGAACTTTGACCCACAATATAGGTATGATTTTTATATAGAACAAAAAAACCAGCCAAGTGCGAGTCGGACTCGCGCACGAAGGGTTCCATACCATTATCTATAAAAACGGCAAAAAAATCATATCTGTTGTATGGGAGCCCCCCTTAATATTTTTTTTTTAATTTTTAGTATTTGTTGTTATAGCGGCAATAGTAATACATCATTTGTGAAAATTTCAGCTTTCTAGCTATCACGGTTTATGAGATACAGCCTGGAGACAGACAGACAGACAGCGAAGTCTTAGTAATAGGGTCCCGTTTTACCCTTTGGGTACGGAACCCTAAAAATGATCGCAATGACGAGGAGAACAAGTGCCTTTTAGCTTCGTTAAGAGTACTTTTAGACCCGTTACAGCAGTAAAAAATTAAGCTACTTCTCAAGAAATCATCGGCGAATTGTTACGATGTCGACAAACCAATATTTAGTCAAACATCTTCAAACATAATTTATCGGACCCCTAACTCCGAAGTAATATTTAATAAACCGTTACCATTAATCAAACCTCTCGCACAACAAGTAATATAATAATCTGTTCGTTCATAAAACAAAACCACTTAGCAATAATAACGGAAATGGTTGCGAAACAAAAGAGGTTTTAGTGAAAAAGTTTGCAATTTCCAAGGCGTTAGTACTCAGGCCACGTGCTTGTGCGTAGAGTATGAATAATTTAGAGGGGCGCCTATATTTGGGCTACACTTGTGGTCTTCTGAGGGCAGAACTTTGTGTTGTGGTCCTACTGATGGTAGCTACTAATTGTACTCGAAGAATTTTGTAGTAGGATATGCAATTCAAGTGAATTGTTGCCGAGATTAATAAAAAATATACGTATACATCTTTAGTTGATAATTAAATCTTATAAAAGTAACAACTTGTAACACTACTGTTTATGGATTGTCTTTACGCAAGCCTAAAGCCTTTGGCTGGTTTTCATTGACACTAAAAAACCAATCTTGGATTTTCGTCGTCATTTTTTCATTTTCATCAACTCATCTTAGAAATTTTAAAATCCTAGAGTTTTTTTCCATGTACGGACGAATGTCTTGCTCGTAAACTCTCTCTTAAACACTTTGAAATACGAACATTCCACTACTGCAAAACTCGTCCAATTATCACTTCCAGAACCAACTAACTGAAAACAACTAGTAAGACTGCAAACCAAAAGCGGCTCAAACTTACGAAAAACGGAAACCTTCGCTCATTCGGCTAATGAGTTGCTCGACTTTTTGGGTGGTTTCAAAAAAACAACTCTGAAATATTCTCGAAGTATGTACCTGCGGCTTAGGAACTTTCTCGACGTTTTTTGTTTAGACTCCACCGCTTGAGAGCGACGCCTGTGTTTGGCAGCTTTTCAAAGAAGTATTGTTCTTTAGTTCAGTGACGAAATATGAGTTTGGAGATAGGGTATGTTGGTAGTCTGGTAAATAAAGAGTTGCATTATATTGAATCGTGCAGAGTAGCATAGGTGAACGTAGGTTAAAAAGAAACTTACCCAAACTGTGTCTCAGCCATGGTGGATGGCTTTCTAATACCTGTAAAAATAAAAAAGTGCTTAGGTAAATAATTCGGAAATCAAATATTTCAATAACATGAAAACAATTGTAATCTGTGATATACGCCTGTTTACTAGCAATAAAGTGATTTATTGATATTTAGGGTATCAAAAAAACCTACAATATGCTGAGATTTTCCCACAGCTTAGAATTTAAAAAAGCAGCCAATTGCGAGTTGGGCTCGCGTACGAAGGGTTCCGTGCCATTATCTATAAAAAAACCGGCCAAGTGTGAGTCGGACTCGCGCACGAAGGGTTCCGTACCATTATCTATAAAAACGGCAAAAAAATCGTATCTGTTGTATGGGAGCCCCCCTTAATATTTTTTTTTTTAATTTTTAGCGGCAATAGTAATACATCATTTGTGAAAATTTCAGCTTTCTAGCTATCACGGTTTATGAGATACAGGCTGGAGACAGACAGACAGACAGACAGCGGAGTCTTAGTAATAGGGTCCCGTTTTACCCTTTGGGTACGGAACCCTAAAAACGGCAAAAAAAATCATGTCTGTTGTATGGGAGCAACACTTAAATATTTTTCTATTCTGTGTTTTTCTATTGTGTGTTTTTGTGTTCTGTGTTCTGTGTGTTCTATTGTGTGTGTATTGTGTGTTGTGTATTTGTTGTTATAGCGGCAACAGAAATACATCATCTGTGAAAATTTCAACTGTCTAACTGTCACGGTACAGGAGACACAGCCTGGTGACAAACGAAAGGACAGGCGGAGTCTTAGTAATAGGGTACCGTTTTACCCTTTGGGTACGGAACCCTAAAAACTAGCTCGCCAAAAAATCAACCCACAAAAATCTATAAAAAAACCAAAAACCAAAATTAAACAGAAACTTTCCGGAAAAAAACCGAGGCAAATAAAAATGAATGGACAACGCGTTGGCTTCCGAATAAATTTGGCTGAATTCAATCCGCTTCGGTAATAGTTACCGGAACTATCGGCAGATTTGACCGAAGTTCGCGCCACCCGGGCAAATCCAGGCCGCAACGAGCGTAAACCGGCAGATACGGTATCTATACGGTTCCTGTTATTGTTTATTTGTTTTCTATTGCTTGTAGTTTAGAATTCTGTGTATTTTCAGTTGTTTTGTTGCAGTCAGTAATTCAATAATAATTTTCCCTTTCGGGCGGTATAGGACTTGGAGTCCTGGTTGCTGTAACTGATTAACCGATAAGATAATTATCTACTCGGGTGATACTTTATACCAGACACAAAACTGCACTCGCAGGCTGAGAAAGACGCCTAGTCGACGGCGCGTTCGTGTTCCACGCGCGCCGGACCGAGGCCGCAAGGGCCGATGCCTGCCAGGGCTGCGGGACTGTTCGAAAGAGATACCGCGGCCCTGGAACATAAAGGGCAAAAGAAGGAACATGGATGGTTTTTAGTCAGTAAAAGTCTGACACTCCCTTCCGCTCCGCCCAGAGCGGGAGGAATCATTTGATGATATCCCATCCGAAAAAAAAAGAAAAAGGCTGAGAAGATGACAGAACTATGTACCATCGTACTTTTGAAGGCTATCGAAAATATTGTCTGGAGTAAGAATTTCAAACATAGCGAGACGCAATTTACTGTTTCTATTTGCTACTGTCGCAAAGCATGCACCGTCTCATCTGCCTAGCCTTTCCCAACTATGTTGGGGTTTACTTCCCGCACAACCAGATGCAGCTGAATACCAGTATTTTATACGGAGCGGCTGCCTATCTGACCTCCACAACCCAATTATACTGTGTAATACGATACCCCTTCGTAAGACTGGTTGTTAGACTTTAGGGCCATTGACTACCTGTAACGACTGTCAAAGATCTGTAAATGACAGCCGGGACCAACAGCTGCTTTCCGGGGCACGGAGGAAACTCGGTATGTAATGGGTGGTCACCAACCACGGACCAACCTAGACAAGCGCGGCTTAACACAGAGATCGACCCGAGCGACTGTAATTTTAACCACGAACTCCTCCAAAGCATGCACCGTCTAACCACAAATAAATCAATCATTATTAGTCAGCCTTAAATGCGACTGCATTAGACCAGTCTTCATATATCCTTGTCCACGGCGGAGACAAATCTGCCTGGAGCTGGCTGGTGACTTTAATTACTTTTTATTGGACCCTCACGGTACACTGCGATATTAGATCGGTAAACGGTCCGTGTGGTCTTGCTACAGGATGTATTTCTATTGATTTAGGGGTTAGAAAGATTGTGGATGCAGTGTGAGCAATTTAGTTCACGGTTTTCGTAGGAATATTCAATGTAATATATTTCTTTATTGGACGAAAATAGGAATAACTGAAATGCTATTTAGCGGCAGTATATGCGTGTGTAATACATTGGAAATTTTATTTTAATTGTTGGTTTTACCGAAAACGAAGGTAGGTAGGAATCAAGAATTCTTTGATAAACTTGCAACGTTCGTAGTACCTACCAATTATATTTTTAACCGGCTTCAAAAAGGAGGAGGTTATCAATTCGAATGTTTATATAGGTATATATTTTTTTTAAAGTTTTTTTTTGTTCGAAAGGGGTTTATTCCAAAATGGTCCCATTTAAATTTGGATCATTTCACCATTTAGTTTTGGATCTTCGGAGATATACAATGAAACTCTTCAATAATAGACAGCAAATCTGCCGTGATTGCTGCAGTCGCTTGGGTGTTTGTTGTTTACACAATATCTGGAACTAACATAACGCTTGTATGCTCTAAGGGTGTACGCAGATGTGTACAGTACACCCAGATTTCGACAGTTAGGTATGTTACGTTCCATTTTATTGAAGATAAGCCTATTACGTATTGTTAACAACGTAAAAAAAAAACAAAATAAGTACCCAAAAAATAAAAATAAAAAGTATTTGTATAGGATACTGTTACTAAAGATAAAAAAAAAAATTGCAAAAAATAAAACCGACTTCAAAAACACAAAAGAGTGAAAAATAATTTTAGCTTCAGAAGTTGGTGACAAAAAACCGAATCAAACAAACAAAAGTCACCGATTTCTGAAGTCAGTTTTATTTTTTGCCTTCTGTTACCCAATCTCTACAGTCAAGGCAACATTTGCGCTACTGCAACTGATGCTGTGGAAGTGGCGAACTATTGAGCCAAAAAAGTTTATTAGTACCGTCAACACTAAAAAGATGACCTCACCTACACGCAACACCTATAGAACTTAACTTATCATAATAAAACTGCGCTTAACCTCACAAGTTACTATTCCAAGAGCTTTCCATTTGTTATACATTCCGCGCAGCCCGGCTTCAGCTACACCAACTTCTTTGATTACACTTTAAACAACATCGCCTTCAAAACTTAACTACTTAGTATCTAACAGAATTCTAAAACTATCCCAACTTGAATACATCTCCAATTAACAATGACAACGTCGGTTTAAGGAATTTGTGTAACTTAATACTTACATGGCCTTGTGTTTAAAATGACTTGAATTTACAAGCTCTTTTGTAAAGAGTTTGCCTGGGGAGATTACATTTATCACTACGTTTATTTATGGAAACACTAGCTGAGCCCCGCGATCTACGTCTGCGTGAAATTAGCGGTGTGAAATATACTTTATGACTTATTCTCATACCTACCAAATAAACATGAAAAAATCCATAAAAATCGGTCGAGCCGTTTCGGAGGAGTGCACCCACAGACACCGTGACACCATATTTTTGTCTAGAGAAGAGAATGTAACACTAATAGGGAAATTAATGTAAAGTGTGCTAGTCAGCAATACACAACATTAAAAGTTAATTTTGTTTTTGATGTCGAACACACTCACGATAAGACACGTGTAAGAAAGAGAATACCTACGAGGTGGCAGTGTCTGATATTCTAACATTCAGCCTCATACTTTAACTTATTATACCTTGAACTAGGTATTAGAAACTTCTCTATTTCAAATTATTCCTGTACTCACAATATTGTATACTAGTGCTGCAAGATGTTTCTCATTTATTCAATTTTTTTGCACAAACTAGGCACAATAACATTGCCTATAATAACGAGGGTGGGCGCTGATACTCGTGCCTTTAATTACAAGATATTAAGTTAGTGACCTGAAGTGGCAATGGGCCGGTCATATTAGCCATAGGACTGATGACCGTTGGGGTAGACGTGTTCTTGAGTGGAGACCGCGAATCAACGGTAAGGTGGGACGCCCTCAGGCTCGATGGAGTGACGATCTTCGAGGGGTGGCTGGTGGCAACTGGATGAGAGTTGCTGAGAATCGAGTTGAATGGCGTGCGATTGAAGAGACTTTTGTCCAGCAATAGACTGCTATAGGCGGATGATGATGATGAAGTTATTATCTTAGCTTAGGCATTGTCTGCAACTCTAATATACAACTTTAATTACCTTAAGGCCTATTTTACTGTAAACCATATTTTTTACTTGAAGGTGCAAATAAACTTTGAAGAACAGAGTATACTAAGTCCGCCAAACTTCTTTGTTTCCTACGTCATCCAAGATTATCTCACCATTTTCTTCTACAACAGACAATGGTACCTCGGACAACTAATTACGATTGTCTAGATCGGATGGCAGAGTTACCGACTTATGAGTCCAATGTCCACATTATTAAACGAGGCTTAGTGTTGCGCGCGGCGCCCGCGGCAGTACCAGTCTTGTGTTGGGGGACATACCGACCCATACGATGGCTAACTTTTGTCTGTGAATACCGCGTTGCTCAAAGTTACTATGTTGCACTATGTATCTTCCGAGAGCGCCTTCGCCCGGTGATAATAGATGCAAACACATCACAATGTGCAAAAACTTTTTAAAATTCTACTCAGACGTAAGTCACTGCAAAATTCTTCAAAATTACGATAATTTTGGAATCAATTTGTATCCGGTTGATGACAACGCGCTCGTGGAGGGGCGTAGGGACATAGGGTGTTACTGGCGCAATGTGGAAATTCCTACTGTAGTACGTACTTCGGGGATTACAAGCATGCTGTTATGTCATGATGTTATGTTTTTTGGAATACTTGAAAGTACCCAAGTAAATGTAATAAATATTTCGAATGCAACGTGGTTTAAATGTTAAAAACCGGCCAAGTGCGAGTCGGACTCGCGCACGAAGGGTTCCGTACCATTATCTATAAAACGGCAAAAAAATCATATCTGTTGTATGGGAGCCCCCCTTAATATTTTTTTTTTTAGTTTTTAGTATTTGTTGTTATAGCAGCAATAGTAATACATTATTTGTGAAAATTTCAGCTTTCTAGCTATCACGGTTTATGAGATACAGCCTGGAGACAGACAGACAGCGAAGTCTTAGTAATAGGGTCCCGTTTTACCCTTTGTGTACGGAACCCTAAAAATCAGTTCGTAATTACTAGTCGATTAAACATGTTTCCTTCAATACGAATAATTATTTTGCCTTTTACCTCAGTCTCCCATCCTCTATCCCCGTATGTCCCAGCATATAGCTCGGAAACTCGCTGACGGGCAACATGCCCCTTTGTGCTACATTCTACATACAACTTATATAGCCTCTCTATTAAACTTTACCATGGCTCCGGATATTTTTAGATAAAAATATTATTTCAAATTACAGGGATTGTATCTTTAAATGGAGGACGAATTTTCAATCGATATGTCGGTGTGGAAGACTGGTCAACGAATCAATTATATTGGAGATTTGAAGAAAACCTACTGGAGGAGATCGTGGCTAAATAATAACAGCCGCTCGGATCAATCTTTAGGTTAAGCCGCGCTAGCCTATGTTGGTCTGTGGATGGGTGACCACCCATTACATACCGAGGTTCCTCCGTGCCTCGGAAAGCACGTTAAGTCGTTAATCCCGGCTGTCATTTGTATATCTTTGACAGTCGTTATAGGTAGTCAGTGGCCCAAAAAGTCTGACAACCAGTCTTACCAAGGGGTATCGTATTACCCAGTACTAACTGGGTTGTGGAGGTCAGATAGGCAGTCGCTTCATGTAAAATACTGGTATTCAGCTGCATCCGGTTAGACTGGAAGCCGACCCTAACATCGTTGGGAAAAGGCTAGGCAGATGATGATTTGAAGAAAACCTACGTCGTGGTTTTAATGTCAGCTTTAAGAAAATTTATATTTTATACTAGTCTGAGTGGAATGCTTTCCACTTTGACTGTCAAAATATTGACCATTTGCACTTTGATTTATTGAGCAAAGGGCACTACTGCCAATACTTCCCATAAAGCCTAGATCCGTGTTTACCGCTTTCAAAACACTTCCAAGCGTTTCGTATTTCAACAAAAACTTGCAACAGGATTTGCATAAAATTTCGGTCAATCTAATACATTTTCATCAGGATCACTTTCTGATGTTCAAATTATCTAGGCTCCATAGCAACCCTTCTTAAAATGAAAGTCAGTTAAACTTAGAATGTTATACGTTTTCACCAGTATCACATTTGATATCAACCATTACCAGCTTAACATAATCACAACCCTATTCGAACCCGTCTCAAGGCGAGTTAAAACACTTTACAATTCAGAAATATTATAAAAGTCACGTCCTAATGTTACAGTAACCCCTTTCTTTCAATCGCGTCTCAGGACTTTTGCGAAAATATAAATTATTCATATTCGATTACCCCAAGTCGCGTCGATCAATGTATGCAGAATTTCTTTCGTTTTCTCCTGAAATGTTTTCTCGGCCTATTTTTCAAGTTCGTTTTACTAGTGGCAATTGTTTTTGTTCTCATTAGTCACTCACGTGGCCATTAGGTGCCTTTCGTTTTTACTTTAACTCCTACCTACGACGCCTATAGCTTTGTGTGGTGGTCGTTTAGAACCCTGGAGCTTAGAGCTCTGGTAATGTCAATGTGTGGTCATCATCTGCCTAGGCTTTTTCCAACTACCTTGGGGTCGGCTTCCAGTCTAACCGGATGCAGCGGAATACCAGTATTTTACATGGAGCGACCGTTATGTCAACAATCATTGCACGCCGCTCTGATCGATTCACCACCGCTAAATCAGGCTTATTGACTATAGTCCTGTCAGTACAATGTGATACTGGCATTTTTGAGAACTGAGTCGGGCACATACCTATAGTAGGGTACTTCCGATTCCACAAGGTTATATTTTAGAGCAAGTTGCTGATAGATAATGTTATTATTTATTTATTTATCAGACTACAAACAGGTCATTTAGCAACGAGCTCCTTGGGTACCTGTATTCTAAAATTGACAGGGAGAACTACCCTTTTTTTCTTTTTTTTTTCGGGTGGGAATTTATCAAATGACTCCTTCCGCTCTGGGCGGAGCGGAAGGGAGTGTCAGACTTTTACTGACTAAAAACCACTCATGTTCCTTCTTTTGCTCTATAAGTTCCAGGGCCGCGGTATCTCTTTTGAACAGTCCCGCAGCCCTGGCAGAGGGAGAACTACCCTTGCTTTAGATTTTGCCAACCTTTTTCAGGAGTATAGTATTATCATTCATTTGTTTTGAACTGCCGTACTACCCGGCCTCTAATTATACAGACGAAGATACTATATTCACTCTACAGGATTAGTGTTTCCTCCTTTGCTGGTATTAGATAAAAAAGCTTGGATTACTATACTTTTTTTTTCTTAAAATAATATTTCATTTATTTCAGATACAATTAACTGCCCAGTTGGTCTAGTAGTCGCAAGAGGCACTGCTGAGCGTCAAGTCCTGGGTTCGATAACCAGATTCGAAAAATCGAGTTTATCCATCACGAATTTCTAGTAACAGCCCGGATTTTGGCTGTGTGCCCGGTTGATGGCAATAGGTTCGTCCCTAATCTTGGAACTAAAATATACATAACTGACGAAATATTGGTGTACCATAAGTACACCTCTGCCAAACCCTTCGGGGAAATACAGCGTAATGTTACGTTATGGACAGATTATGCTGTGATCTTCACACTTCCAAACGTCGTCTTTCATTTTCAATGCAACTTGTTAACAATCCAAGTGGAATCTCTTTCTTTCCGCACATTACGATGCAGCTTGCATTTTTTTGAGAATAAACAAAGTCTACTCGCCTTGCCCAATCCGTCGCGTTTTTTTTTACATCGCGCTGTGGCCATGAAATTGGAGTGGCGGGTTGTCATGAAAAGTTTACTTAATTTATTTTATGCTACAAAAGTAGTTTGTTCACTATTTTGTGGAGCCCGTACGTAAAAGCGACTGCAGTCACACTATTTCATCAGTTTATTAAAAGGCACTTTTGAATGTCCAAACGGGACAACAAGGCAATATTTATTCCAGTCACCCCTTTCGTAAAGGTTCGTATTAAATTGGGCAAGTTTTTTTGCATTGCGCGTTCAGATGTAAGGTCTAAAACCGATGGCGCGTTCGTGTTCCACGCGCGCCTCAAAGAGATGTCAGAAAAATGGAAAGGGCTCGCAAGGACCGATGCCTGCCGTGGCTGCGGGACTGTTCGAAAGAGAAACCGCGGCCCCGAAAAAAAAGGTCTTAAAGCGATTATTCTAGAATTTTTATAAAGTTCTTGTTTTTAAAGAAATATCTACTTACTTAAGTTCAAGGTGTAAATACCATAATTTTAAGTCCCTCAACCTCGCACTAAAATAATAACCACCCAAGAAACCTTGTCTCATCAATGGAAAACACACCTAATTCACATACGCATACCTTGTTAAATATATTAGCCAGCCAGCCAGGTTACTAGCTCAGCTGTTCAGCACTTAACAAAAAAAAAACATCTCTTTTAACCCAACAAAAGCTAAACGCTGTTCTTCCAGACTGAGTTTAAAACGATCTTTTCTCAGATGCCAGTCACCATCTCTGCTTTTGTACGGAGGCTATTCAACGTCACCGGGTGAAGCGCGGGATTGGACAGCCAAACCCAATTACCGTGGAACGTCCACGGTCGAGTTTTTATTTATGCGCTGGTCCTTTGAAAAACGTGCCTCTTGCTAATACAATAGCTTCTAGTTTGTTCGTATTTCTTGTAGGAAGGCGAATAATGTTTTTATAGATCAGGATATTAAAAAAGAAGTTACACTTATAGTCTTTTTTACTACATGAGGTCCTGGGCTTGATTCCCAGGTTGGGCAAAGTGTTATTGGGTTCTCCCATCAGGAATTTCTCAGTAGCAGCCACGGAGTCTGGATCAATGCCCGGTTGATGTCAATAGGCTTGACCCCTTATACATGGAAAACATAATTGACAAAATGTGGGTACACCTCTGCCTAACCATTCGGTGATTACAGGCGTTAAGTTGTGAGTTCTCCTGACATAGACTGGCATTGAATTGATCGAAGCACAATGGAAACAAACACGCTGAATCACACACACCAACATACCATAGCATACACCAGAAATCACCTCTCTATATCCACTCTGGAAATCGTACCTCGATCCCAGAGATACAGACTCAATGGGGCTCACTGGAAAATCATACTTTGTAACTTAGCTGTTAGTATTATTTACGCTTGTCATCTCGACTCTTAATTTAGTCTTTTATAATATTTTCTTGCCTTTGTATAGATTCTTTTTAACGATTGTTTGTGAATGTGTGAACAGTATAGGCCTTGTAGATTCCTAGAGGTGTGTTAACTTTTGTTAACCTCCACCATCTTGTTTTCCGTTTTTCTTGTGTAGAAAGCAACGACTTATTGTCGGGCCTATGCTGTCCCCCATACTTGAGTATAATTTATGAGTGGTCCCAGTTACCGGAAGAAAAATATTTATTTTTTACGGATCCGGCGACTGGGACCGTGGTCCTAGTTATTGCGGTCCCAGTCGCCGGAAACCTCCTAATGCTGTAACATGATAATATTGTAAAATCTAATCATTTTAAAAGAGTAACCATGGAGTTTCTTACCGGTTCTTCTGCATAGGAAACGACCAACCCGAACCGTGCACCTTTTTGTCGACGTTTCATAAGTGCCCATGTAGGCCTATGTGAAATAAAAATATTTTGATTTTGATTTTTGATTGACTTCCGTGAATTTTGTACCTACTTACTTCATTAACACAGTGACAGTTAACTAGGAATAGTTAATTTGCCATTTGAGTAGACATAGAAACTTCCAGTTTCTAAAAATGGCAACAGCTGCAATCCGTATATCCGTCGTGTCACCAACCAAAGAGGTTTTAATTACAAACTCGTAGACTATCCCAAGGTGAACGATTTGTGTAAAATATAAAGCCAAAATAGCTGACAACCCACAGACGTAGTATTTTCATTAGAGGAGGTCACTAAACCGGCTTTAAACGGGAACGAAAATCAAATCAACTAAAGATGAGACCTTATAACGATGCAAAATTCATTCAAATACAACTAGAGCTTTCCTGAAAAGAAAACGAACAACTCAATACAAAATAAAATTCTGAACCTTCAATTTTTTATCTTTCCACTACTTAATAGTAGCATAGCTAAAGTGCCTAGATTCAATGCATTGAATATGACTGAATGAGACTCGATTCATTCGTTTGCGAGTGAAGTAAGAACTGCGACTACACACGGTCACGTAGCTTGTCGAGCCAGCGATGAGCTTGTAAAAGCGTTCGTGCGTTACAGATCATACAGATAGCTGGCAGCGTTCCATTTTCGAATATGATTCGTTTTTAAATTATCTGTGAACGTTTTGTCGTGACTTAGGAATTTTCTTGTTCAGTGAATCAGGAGAATTGGAGAATGGCAAGCAACCGCCATAATGGCAGAATCAAATTGTGATTACAATTGCGTCTTCTTTGCAGTTTTGTGCGCTCACATGAAGATATTTTCATTCCACACTTTCCAGGCTGTAGTAGTAAGTATTCTTAACGAAAACTGCAATATTTGATAACATCTACTATTTAAATTATGAAATTCTTTGTGAAGTATTCATATTTAATCTTACGATAATGATTGCATTTTGAGGCAGTGTGCACAGTATGGAATATTGCTACTTATAATTCAAATCTGGCATTTTTGAGATAATCTCAACATGAATGATGTAACCAAGATTTTGTAACAATATTTTGATTTAAAAGAGTGTCCATGGAGTTTCTTGCCCATTCTTCTCTACGCTTTTGGAATGTGCAACTACAGTACTTTCGCAAGTTATTATGCCTTGTGACTGTGACTGTAGCTTAGCTTTTTTTTGACTTTCAAAAGTGCCTGTAATGGTCTAGTTGAAATAAATGATTTGAGTTTGAGTTTGAGTTTGAATCTTGTTTTTGGTTCTTCCCTTTTAAGGTTAGATATCAGTTGATCAATGTGAGTAGCATAATCAATATTTAAGGTTAATTTAGAACTAAGCTGGAACATATGTATATCAGCAGTATATCCACATTTCATACTAGACAGCCAGGTATAACCAAACCAGAGCAAAAGGAGCCAGTCAATAAAACACTCGATTTAAAACACAACATTTTTCTTCAAACTTCAGCTGAAAAACTTTGTTTTTGGCAAGCAGTCATGGCTTCAAAGTTGTCCGTCTATTTCAGCCGTGGATCACAGCTGGCCCAACTTCAAACCAACGGGTGCTTGATCCAGCCTCTCTTTTTTAATTAATACCACTTCGAACAGAGAACCGAAAGAATGCTTCAAGTCATTAAAAGTTTTAATAGCATTTGACTTGAAGTTGCAAGGATGGTAACAAATTTTAGTCGAAAACTTTTTTGGTTTTTGAAACTGTAAGAAATAGTTTGCGCGGCGCCGAGTTTTTTAGAATGGAGGAGTGTTGGCAAGAAAGGGTTGGAGTTAGGAGTTTGAGAAATATGGTGATTGTGTGTTTGAGTTATACCTTGCGAATGGGCTGAGGGTTCGAGGTACTTTTGTGCTTATAAAAGTTTTATTACACTGTAACAAGTAAACGAAATATTATGACTTCATAAATATTTTTCTTATAACAGTTTGCAGTACATTTTAATAGGAACTAATAAGTAAAAGTAAGTTTCAGTTTTAATTATTTAATTTTTCTCCTAAACATCATATTTTCACAAAAGATTTCAAAATTCCTAAACAAACATAAAATTCAATTACAACAAAACAACTTTAATCTCCCTTAATACACACGCAACAACATAACATTATCCCAAACACACAAACAGACACACACACAAACATCCCACCAACCAACTCAGCAATCATTACAAAATCCCCAATTGAACCCGTAGGTACACTCTCGGACACCTGTAAAAACATAATTCTGTGTAAGGCCTTACATAGCCACCGTCTGCCTTTAAATCGAAAACCAATTACGGAAAAACTGTATGTATAAATACAGCCGAGCATTGTCCGGACGTGTGTATGTATACGCACATAGAAACGGTAAATGCGACAACAGGGAATGTGTGCGACTGGAAGAGGTAGACTATTATTTGAATTTGAAGAGATTTTTTTTGTTGTCATCGTTTTAGTGATCTAGGGGGAGGGGCGGTTGTTTATTATTTTTATCAGAGCAAATTCAATTCAAATTAAGCCTGCTTACTGCATTGTACTTTTGAAACATGGGTGAAGTCGTTAAGACAAAAGAAAACGAGGAAAAGGGTTACGTGTAGGTTATTTAGTAGTAAGGATCATGAACTCGCCGTCCGTCCGTCTTATGACGACAGGCCGTGTCGACGGCGCGTTCGTGTTCCACGCGTGCCTCAAAGAAAGGTCAGCAAACAGGAGGGGCCCGCAAGGGAACAATAATGCGAACATGGATGGGTTTTAGTCAGTAAAACTCTGACAGTCCCTTCCACTCTGCCCAGAGCGGGAGGGGTCATTTGATGATTTCCCATCCCAAAAAAAAAAGGCTACGTGTAGGCATTGGCGGTTCTATCAACAGTGCGGTAAGCCCATAAAGTAATCAGGTTGTTCAGAAACCCTAACATCAAGAAGAACAGTAGGTTATAAGGGTAAACCAAGCAATTTAAGCTTGTATGAAAGTCGACTGCGATGTAGGAACGGTCTTTCAAAGAGCCGTAACATTAGCACACAATCCAATTAAATGAGAAGATTGATTAGATTCCCATTGGGGAAGGAAGTAATATCCAATAGTGGACATCTATAGGTTAAAGAAAAAGGCATAGGCCTTTTTTTCGGGTGGAAACCTCCAAAAGGCGACCGGTCTTTGGGGACAACACCGGGGAGTGTGGAATAAAAAACTATGCCTACTGTTGGGCCAAACCCCACCAAAGTCCACTACCCCATCCATAGAACTCTACACCAGCAGATAGCACGTTTAATTAACACAAGTGACAGGGCGTTGTGAGCCGACGCACCGACTGGCACATATAGCGAAATAACAATACGATGCTATGTAGTGCGGATTATAAATGGGTTTGATTTAAACACCGCTGGTCTATAATGAAGAGACGATCTTCGTTTGTTTGTATGAGGTTGCGTGTTTGTAGGAGCTGGGAGTTTTGGGTGAATATGTTCAAGACAAGTAATGAAGGTTAATTTTGCCTGCGTGCATCTTTTTAGCCGACTTCCAAATGGAGGAGGTTACCAATTCGTCTGTTTTTTTTTGTTTATGTTCAGTGATATTTTCGCCAATTATGAACCGATTTCGATGGTTCTTTTTATGTTTAAAAAAATATAATTGGTAAGAATATTATGTGGTGGCAAAAAAAACTCAATCAAAGAAAAAAAAGTCACCGACATCTGGAGCTAAAGTTATTTTTCCATTTTTGTGTTTTTGAAGTTGGTTTGGAAGTTTTTATGGTGTATTTAACTCAATAAAGTTATTTTTCTAACTCGGACAAAGTGGACAGACGATCTCATTGGCTGAAATAAACTGGATAGCCATGACACAAAACCGCCGAAAGTTGAGAGATTCGGAAGAGACCTACACTCAGCGTTGGGTGGCCAAGGGTTGAAAAAAAATGAGATGATAATCCGTTAAGTACGTGTTTAACTTCCAGAGTTAAAACCATCCTCGTTGTTAATAATTACTCCGCGAACACGCTACTACATTATTATTAAAAAAACTTTCTTATTTATATGCAGATGTAGTGCCCCACGTAATGATTTACAAGCAAAAAAACAACATTAATTCATTACGAAACAAATTAACATAAAAATAACAAGAACGGAAAAATACATAAAATATAGAATAATATAAAATACAGACGGCCATCCATATTCACTAACAAGCGAACGTGCATTACCATAATTTCCGACCTACCTATACAGATACAAATCCATTTAACCTGCTTTATATTCCACAAAAGTGCCCAGAAAAGGCCAGAGGACTTAACGAGTGAATTAGAATTTTACATTGTAATGGTTGTTGGCCGCAGAGAAGGGTGAAATAGGGGTAAAAAGTGGGGGGATGAAAAACGCGAACGTCGAGTAGCATCTCACCTAGGCGCGGCGCACACTTCAGAGCTTTGAACTAATTATCCGGTGCTGTGTACCTCGCAAGCGGCAATTTCACTAATTATTACACTCATTGAATAACTGTGAAAATTAAACCGTATTTTTTGGTAGCGAGTAGTGATTTAAATGTTTTGTCACGAGTATGAAACAGGAGCAAATTGGTTTTATGCTTCTTTATTACAAGTGCGCTTTTGTATGCGTTTTACTCGTTGACTTGTGTACCGGCGCAGTTGTACCGACAGCGATGCAAATTGACTGTGTATTTTCGCTTGGAACTAAATGCTTTTCGCTTGCAGCAGTTGCACTCATGGAGTTAAACGGCTCAACAAGGTTTCAGGTTCTGGTAAATTCCTCTTCAAGCCAGATATTTAACTTGCAGATTGACGTAACTATAGAGGCACAGTGTTGGCACTTCCACTGTAAAACATCACATTAATGTTATCCAGATAAACATACAAAATAAACATTAATTAAATTAAATTTACATTTACATTTATTTATCTTAAATTGACTAGAATGTGCCCTGGTGGCTGAAAGAATGTCATGCTCACTCAAATGTCTCGCTGATGGTGGCGGGTGTGTCGGGTCATTTAGTTCCCTTCAATATGGTTGAGTTGAATGGCGCTGATCCATGCGTCATGTCCGTGAACGGGCGCTGTCAGTTGTAACTGGTCATCTCTTAGCTGCCACGGTTTATTTTAATTTGTTTATTTTTTAATTGTTGATTTTACTCTGGACGCTCTTAATATGCACGTCTTTCTACATCGTTCTCACATATATGTATAATCTCAACATGAATGATGTAACCAAAACCTGGTAACAATATTTTGATTGAAAATAGTGTCCATGGAGTTTCTTGCCCATTCTCTATAGAGATCTACGCTTTGGAGAATGTGCAACTACAGTACTTTCTCAAGTTATTATGCCTTGTGACTGTAGCTTCGCTTCTTTTTGTTTTTTTTTTGGACATTCAAAAGTGCTGTAATGGTCTAATTGAAATAAATGCTTTGAGTTTGAGTTTGAGTTTAAACGTTTAAAGTTTCATTTGATTCTCGATATAATCAATAATTAAAACAGTTACAAAAACAAAGTAAACCTTGACCAATCAAAATGATTAATATCCAAGAGCCTAGATCCATTTTACTTCTTTCTAACTTCAACACACTAAAAGAATGACAGCGAACTTGAACACAATTGTGAGTCGTGACAATTCATTATGAAACTTTATTTGAATTTAAATAGTTTGGAGTCGTCAGACTGGGATAAATGCGTGGATCTGAAGCTGCCAGGGAACTAGAGTGACGGTTGAAAAGCAGCCAAGAAACTTAATACGTTTTAATTCTTTGCATTATTATATTTTTTTTCGAAGGATCGTGTAACAGTGTAGTGTGCAGTGGGTATAGAACTGTTCCTCCCTACGTTTAGAAAGGTAAGTAGGTGGCTTGGACGATTTAGATATTTTTGATTCTATCGAGACTGGTCGTACAAATGTATAAACTTGTTGCTGGAGTGTCCGAAGTGTCCCTATACCTGCACTCTAGAGAGCCTAATACGCCACAGAAGCAGCCATTAACGTGGTCACACTGAGGCTGGGCTCAAGAAATTTATATTAATTAAGTCGTATACTGCGTCTGTATGAGTTAATGAATAAAATAAATACCATTGAATTCGTTACGAATAATTTAAAGAATACCTCAAAAACAGTTTTTTCATTGCTTCGACTTGAATTCGAACCACCGCATCACCGAATGTTGACGTTCTCATACCGATAGTTTGACGAACTAGCCAGCAAACCCACATGAATTGCAATTGTCTTTCTTATTATTATTTACATTATATACAGACTACAAATAGAACTAAAATTGCGATTAAATGGTTACTATCGTCCGAGTCACTTTATCTTTAGGTCTCTGTTTAATGGATAGATGTTCTAATTTGAGGATATCCGTTAATTTTACTTACACACATAATACGTGTAAGAGTTTATTGCATCGTGTTATAGAAGTTATTTTGCAAGTCTTTTTGGTACAGAGGATAGTTTTTTCTTATACTTAACAAAAAAAAAAGCTTAGACTTATTTATTTACTACAACAATACATTAATATAAAAAAAAAATATAAAAAAAATGTTAAATGTATGTTGTGTGTGTAATAAAATGTTTTAGCAAAATACAAAAACCAACTTGGGCCTACAACGGATTTGAACGCACCTGTCTTTCGGGGGGGATAACTACTTAATAAAGCTGTGTGTACCATCGATTCGAAAGAAAAATAACAAGTTGTAGTTGCAATGGTATGTTGCTGAGATACATGAAATAATTCGGATAATTATTAAACCATGCGATTAACGAAGCATAAAACTTCAACCGCAAAAAAAATAAAACTTAAGGGGAATGCTCCAACCAGCCCGCGAAAAAAAAAATCATCAATAAAACGCTCTCAGTTCATAAAGCTGTAGGAATGACTTTTTCTTGTTCCTACGCCTTTGTGAACTTGGAGGGTTGTATTGGTGATTTTGATGATTATAATTCTGTAACTACATACGTCTTACAGCCGCGAATAATATTTTAATCAACATACAACCTAGCACTGGCCTGCAAATTGCAAAAAACGCAAGAAATTTTGAATTTCGCGGGCTGGTTGGAGCATTCACCTTAATACGGAAAATCTCGAAACAATCGCATTTAATTTTGAACTCCCAAAATTCGTTTTCAATGAAAAATATTAATCCAAATTAAAATGCGGAATCGGAACACATCAGCCGTAACCGAGTTTACGGGCTTCCGATGAGTAATATACCACGCTCGATGGCTTGCAGATTACGGACTATAAATTATTATGAAGCAATCAGTGTACGGCAAAAGTTTGAAGCTTGTTTTGTATCGGCGATACGGACACGATACGATGTGTGGGAGGAGTCGTTGAAGGTGTCAATTAATTGATGTTGTTGTCACAAAATATAAAGCATTAGTTACAAATAGCTTCTTCTTCTAAAACCATTAAATTTTTGCTTTGGTTATTCGGTTACTCCCTTTGATTTACCTCCCTTGTTATTCGTTAACATCCCTACTACAGTCCGTCTAACTTACGAACTGCAGGACTCCAGAGAAGGTTTTTTGGAGTCTAGGTAGACAAAATGACATTCCGTCAGCTAAGACGTGAACAAAAAAATGACTTTTGCTTGTTTGATTTAGTTTTTTTGTCACCGACTTCTGAAGCTAAAGTTATTTTTCAATTTTTTTTGTGGTTTTTGAAGTCGTTTTTATTTTTTGCAAAAACTTTTTTTATTTTTCCATTTTTAGTTGTAATATCCTATATAAATACTTGCTATGCATTTATTTACATTGTTAACAATACTTTTATGGTAATAGGCTTATCCCCAATAAAATTTAACTTAACATGATGAAATCTGGGTATACTGGCACATCTGCGTACCCCTCAGAGCATATAGGCGTGATGTCATGTTATGATGTTGTGTAAACAATAATCATCCAAGCGATTGCAGCAATCACGGCAGATTTGCTGTCTGTTATTGAAGAGTTCCATTGCTTATCTCTGAAGACCAGCATCAGATCTTCACCTATTATTTAAACGGGACCACCGCGGAATAATTTGCTACCAAGCAAAAAAAGAATCATCGAAATCGGTTCAGAATTGACGAAGATATCGCTGAACATAAAAAACAAAAAAAAAATGAAAAAAAAAAAATGTGACGAATTGATAACCTCCTCTTTTTGGAAGTCGGTTAAAAAAATATAGTAGGTAGGTACTAACATCATCATCTGCCTAGCCTTTTCCCAACTATGTTGAGGTCGGCTTCCAGTCTAACCGGATGCAGCTGAATACCAGTATTTTACATAGAGCGATTGCCTATCAGACCTCCACAACTCAGTTAGTACCGGGTAATGCGATACCCCTTTGTAAGACTGATTGTCAGACTTTCAGGCCAGTGACTACCTGTAAGAACTGTGAGAGATATCTAAAAACGACAGCCGGGACCAACGGCTTAACGTGCTTTCCGAGGCATGGAGGAAACTCGGTATGTAATGGGTGGTCACCCATCCACGGACCAACCTAGGCCAGCACGGCTTAACCTAAAGATCGACTGGATTGGCTGTTTATATGCTCCTCACGTAAAAATATGGTACTAACATAACCTTCCCAAATACCTAAAGTTAATCTTTTGGAAACTCGAAAATATCGAAACGCCATGAACGCAATTAATGTTTTAGTTATCTCCCTTGGAAACTTTTCACCAATACAAAATTCACATCCACCTTCACACCACGAGACGACACCGACACAACATCGCAATTCATAAAGGGTCATGCTCACGAACCGTGAGCCGCCGTAGATTTATTGGTAATATAATTTTGATTGATCGAAGCGATTTCAGCCACCAACTTGAGGTTTAAAGCGACGCACTGAGAGCTTAGTCGTAATCAATCTTAAACGGGTGAACTAATAGGTTTAGCGCAGGTGACATAATACGTGTAAGAGTTTAGTGCATCGTGTTTTAGAAGTTATTTTGCAGGTCATTTTGGTATAAGCATATTTTTTTCTTTAAAAAAAACTGTATCTCTTTACACTGTCAGGTTAAGTTTCGAATGTTTTTTTTTTATCTTTTACAATGTATTGTTTTGTTTTCAATTTAAAGATTTTAAAATTATTTGATACAGAAATTGTTGTTGTCTATTACAGTTAGTTATAGTGAAATGTGAGTATAGTTAAACCACTGCCTAACACTTTGATGAAAGGGATTACCATGCGTGGTGTTATATAATACTATGTATTATTATTGTTAATACTAGTCTTGGTACGTAACAAAACAAGTCATTGTAGTTTTTACCGACTGCTACAAGTTTTTATTGCATGTTTTACACCCGTTTGTCTGTCTCATCCATGAGCATTTAATTACCTTAATCAAAAGATCCCATTGTCATATCCCCTGTAAAGACAATTAAATTCTAATCCAATACAGCCTGTATAAAGGTAACAGCTGTGAGATATGATGAAGGCATTCATTTTTCATTCTTAATGCAGTAATGTTGTAATAAAGGCGACAGGTGACACTGATTCCCTTGTCCCGCATAAGCTCGCGGTGGAAGCGAAAATTAACTCGGAAATTGAAAGACTGGCTGCTTTGATACGTTATTAAAATTAGAGTGAAATACGAGTAACATCTTTTTTTTTAAACAGTGTTTTCAAATATCATAAGCCAAACATAAATGGAACTGGGCTTGCCACATCTGACACATGCCGGAGGAGCTTTGGCCTAAAGTAACCACACAGTTTATAACAGGGTAAATAAGGAGTTATACATATACACTAAACAACTACATGAATATAAAAAAATGATAACAAATTGGATAAAAACCATTTACTTATGATGATACTGAGGCGCTCTTACAACATAAACTTTAACTCACCCGTTTCTCTCTACACACACACTCACCTACACACATATACACACACACGCACAAAAAACCATAACCCCCCCCCCCCCCCCATTCACATACACAATTACGTGAATAATGTAAAAATGTTATAAATGTATTCTGTTCGATTGTAAAATTTTCTAGCTATGAAAGAGCGGAGTATCCTAATACAGGCTTTTCTTTGCTTAAAAGGAGGCTCCAATCATCAACTTGTTGTTTGGATTTTGGTTAAGAAATAAACAAATTTTAATTTAATTTTAATTTAATTTACAGTGAGTCCTAAACAGCAGTACAAAAGGAGATGGCGGGACGTACTCGACTCTTTTCTCAATGATTGGCCAATAACAGCTGTAGATAGGGACAATTGGAAGGAAGGAAGGGAGGCCTTTGCCCTGAAGTGGGACACAAACGGCTGATAATAATAATACAGGGTGGAAGGGACTCCGACGCTAAAACGGTTACCACAAAAAAAAGAACAATTAAAACAGCTGTTCCATAAAGTCAACTATGTGCAACGTGCAACGTGTTTATTTATTGTAATAATAATAATCGTTTATTTATAAAAAGGGGCACATTTACAATGAAATATCGTAACAAATAAAATAGAGCACAGTTGATTATTGCCTGAACTAGGTTGAACCTGTGTTTCAACTGTGAAGGTATTGTGATTTTGTAGAAAACAGTTGTTTTTTTTTAATTACCTTAATTACCGATGAATCATTTATAAGTGGAGTTCAGCATGATGTACTGTTTCACCATGTGTACTAAAAAATAAGTCTATAAATTATCCCCAGCTGGAACATAGGCCTTTGGTCAGTGGGCTGTACTCCACCACGCGGGCCTAGTCCTTGTTGGTGAAATTACATACTACTGAAATTTTGTTTCCTTATCGAATTTGAGCCGGTTTCCTTACGAAGTTTTCTTAGCTGTTACCTGATCATATTTCCAATAGCAAAACTAAACATACCAGGGCCTCGGTCTATTGAGATAGTAAATATTTATCGCTTCTACTTTGAAAATACATAAATTCACTACGTGGTACAGGTACCTATACAATTTTACTCGAATGACAAACAAATTCACGAAACACAAAATTTCAAAACTGCTAACTTTTCAAACAAAGCCATTGACAACCTCGCTGCTCCCCAGTTAGCCAAATAATCTAAAAAACATAATTTGTCACCCATTCAAATGCACGTTGTACAAAACAACACGTCAGCGCCAGGATGTCAGTTTTTAATTGCCAAACAGCGTGGCTAGTGCCATTTCGTTCAATTACTGGCATGCCACTCCCGCATAACACCGTCGAGTTTTGTAGATAATTCCATAATGTTAGTTTTAACTTTGTTTGAATTCTGCTAAGGTGGGCATGGAGAAAAGCTCGCTGCAGGTATGTTGAAAATACTGCTTTTGCCACATTAACATTGTAGAAAGCTTTAAATTAAGCTATAATTGGCTGGCCAGGTTACCCTATCTGAAAAAAAATTATTAGCAACTAATGCTTGTACATTTTAAGTATTATGCCATTTTATGAAGAAAAACTATAGAAGTAGGAGTGAAACGAAACAATCTTGGAGCGGCCTCTTGCGCACTATGTATTTTTGCTGACTGGCCAACATCTTGCGACAGCATATTAAGCCATTCTCGTTATTTGAATAAGAATTTAAAAGAAATAAATTGAGCAAGAAACAGAAGCTGTTAAATGCCCTTAATCTCGTAAAATGACGAGAAGAATTTGCTCCTACCACACAATCTACACTCGACGCCCAAAATCCACCACCCACACACCCATATACAAGCACATTTCCCGACGCCGCTCGTCTACTCACCAACTCACAGCGCCTGACTAGGCGTTTATTAAAGTTGCATTTTCGGACATAATTAAAATTTCCACGCCTGGGAATTCTATTATGGAATTTAACACATCTCGCACCGCCGCCGTGCGAATTTCAGCTGAAATCATTGTATTTTCCACAGAACGAATCCTATGAATTTTTGAAGATGAAATTTTGGGAAATATTATGCTGAATTGTATGTTCTTGGAACATTTAGCGGAGTTTATGTAATGGAATTAATATACTAGTTTTAATACCTATAGTATTTATTTTACAAGTTAGTTTCATTTTGAACTTGCTTATTGTATGAGCTTCTTTCAGTGTTTCTTCTCAGAGTAGATAGCACGTAGTAGGAAGCGTTGACCTTACAATACCCTTAAAAAATGTGCAAACCGTCTTACAAAAATAAATATCATTTATTAACCGACTTTCTTCAAAAAGGAGGGAGTTCTCAATTCGGCTGTTTTTGATTTTTTTTTGTTTGTTACCTCATAACTCCGTTATCTATGAATCGATTTGAAAATAACTTTTTTATGTCAAAAGATACTTTCCGATTGGTCCCATAGAAATTTCATCAAAATCGGTTTAGTAATTTGTTTTTTTTTCCCTCTAATAAATATTTTTTCTTCTTGGGTTATAATGACGTCATGATAGTTTGTTAATAACTTCTAGTTACAATGTAAAAAATTGTTTCGTGACAAGAGTTTCTGTGGTATACTTCAACTGAAATAGGTAAAATAAAATAAAGCCCCCCTACATTTCTTTTTTAATTTTTAGTTATAGCGGCAATAGTAATACATCATTTGTGAAAATTTCAGCTTTCTAGCTATCACGGTTTATGAGATACAGCCTGGAGACAGACAGACAGACAGCGAAGTCTTAGTAATAGGGTCCGTTTTACCCTTTGGGTACGGAACCCTAAAAATAGTTTTTTAGTGTCTTTTTCGAAGTCGTTTTTTTTTCGCAGAAAGTTTTGTTCTTTTATTTATGGCTATGTTTATTTAGAGCAATTAAACAAGTAAATTACTTATTTATACATTGTGGACCAACAGTTATCACATAAAGTAGGTACTATCGAGTTCACTGAAGATCTAACACTTTTCAACCTTATTACTTACGGCATAAGGGTGAAAAGTGGCAGACCGTCAGTGAATTCAATAGTGCATGTACGTACGTACTTTGTTAGTGTCGGCCCTAATAAACCCAAAGTTTAGAACATTATTTAATTACACAACAAAACAAACCACTCATCCAACTAACAACGTTAAAACGTGCAGCGAGAACATTGAAGTACAACACAAGTTCAGACAAAAGAAAGTTTCTATCGATTCGCTGAACGGGTGCTTCCGCCGGCCAATTATGTATGAAATTGTTGTTAAACAACCTATGGTATTAGCAGAACTAATGAAATGCCTAGTCATTGTTTGTAGAGGTTTAAAGAAATAAGTTTAAAGAAAATCTAAACTGTATTTTGGTGTTTTCCATCATCATAATTATTTGGTTATGAATATGGATAGCACTACAGATGAAGACGAAAAGATGACTGAAATCTTTATCTAATATTTATGTGGTTAGGGAAAAGAAAGCAGTAATAACGTTGATGGGAAATGGTATTCGGAAATAAGCGAGAAAATACTAAAAGCAAAAAGAATCCATAGGATGGCCATCAAGCACAATCAGTAAAGTAATCTGTTACTTTCGCCTTATTTCTCTAATTCATCTTTGGTAGAAGTAAAAACGTTGGTTTCATTTCAATTAATCATTCGTCCCCTCGAGAGCATTCCGTAACGTCCGCCACTTCCAAACTTATTAGAGAGAATATAAAAGAACGAATAGGAACAATAAGTAGCGTCCAACGAATGAATATATGAATAAAATCTTTGTCAACTTTTGTAATCAATCTGAAGCGAGTTTCAACAGTCGCTAACGATCTCATTCATAACAACCTTCGAATAGAAGGCAAGCCTTAATTAAATCGTCGATTCATATTCCCCTGTCCCGATACCCAATCAAAGGCAGATGGGAATCGAAAAAAGTCAAAAACGATGAAGACTTTTGTAATTAGCCGACTGTGGGAGCGACAAAAAATGTATTTCACTGTTCCTATGAATATGCAGGGGTGGTGTTTGTCGCGGTCCGCGGCCGCCGCTGAATTATTAATGTTTACCTAAAGCAAACGAGACTCACTCTAGATATAATGTGGGTAAGTAGGGATTATGTTGGCAGAAAGACGAAACTGCTCTGCTTTATTACAATGAATTGTCGACGTCAAAGCTTAAGGACTAAGTCAGGGCACAATAGAATTGTATAAGTTTCATATTATGATAAATTAGCTCTATGGATAAACGAGTTAGGAGTTTAATTTGAATAGGAATTATTGTTAGGGAAGCTTCAGATGTTACTATTGTTTCACCACTGGGTTTTAAACTTTCAATTTAGTAATCTTTACAATAGAGAAGGACGAAGGAAGGACAATGATTGTTTATACGTAATTATGTTAACAAAAAAATAATTTTAACGTTAATTTGGTAATTGTGACTGTTTCTAAAAATATTAGTACTATAATACAAACATTTAATACTAGTTATAAAAACAAATTATGCTTATCAATAAATATAGTGATTACTATTTAGCAGTATTATTTTTGATTCCACAAGGTGTCCGTTACTTGTCTCACTTTTTCAAAATCTGTCAAATACAGAATCTGTCATACGTAGAATCTGTCACATGTAGAATCTGTCATATGTAGAATCTGTCATATGTAGAATCTGTCATACGTAGAATCTGTCATATGTAGAATCTGTCATATGTAGAATCTGTCATACGTAGAATCTGTCATATGTAGAATCTGTCATATGTAGAATCTGTCAATAGTAGACTATGATGTCAAAAGTAGAATCTGTCAAATGTCGACTAAACGGGACGAAGTTGTGATGAAAACACAATTGTTCTTTTGCCAGAAGTCACTAAAAACCTGTGATTTACTTTTAAAGCTTAACGACACATTCATAAACGGTGATCTATGAGTCCGGAGACTTAGCAGTACAATCAACAGTCCATTGGCTTTGTGATCCAAATTTAATTAAAATATAACACCCAAGTGAATGATGACGCCTTTGACAAAACAGAGATCAGAAGTCCCTTTTAGCTCTACTGCCGAAGATTTTAATGTAAGGAAACTAATGAGAAAGACAACCATGGTATGTTGTCCACACACCTGCCATTCTATTTATGTTGTGCCGTATATTGAAGAGGAATGCCATTGTTTCATCTCCACATTTCTCTCTGACATTGTTTTAGGTCTAAATCTGTCTTCACTAATTCTAAATTACGTTATTGGCATCTAATCACACGTTGTCAATGAGTAGGACTTCTGCATGTTATTCTTTTGTTTACCAAAGATATTGACATTGACATTCATAATTTTCGCACGTCTCTTGTTTGTGTATTTTGTGATTACATTGTTATTCTTCATCGCCCCTTATTTTAACGAGTTTCTTTGAGATTTGATCTTTAGTGAGGCATTTCAATTACTATAACAATAAGATCGTTACAATTATTTTTTGTTCTTTTATTGAGAAAAGCAATGTCTTGTTATCATACATTTTGGAGAGATGATAGATATTTTATGTAAGCTAAAACAAAATACTTAGGTACTTTTAGATCTATAAAAAATACAATTCCTGGAAATCCCATTTCAGTCCGTTTTTCAATGAGTAGATCATCATCTGCCTAGCCTTTTCCCAACTATGTTGAGGTCGGCTTCCAGTCTAACCGGATGCAGCTGAATTCCAGTATTTTACATGGAACGACTGCCTATCTGACCTTCACAACCAAGTTAGCGCTGGGTAATACGATACCCCATGGTAAGACTGGTTGCCAGACTTTCGGGTCACTGACTACCTGTAACGACTGTCAAAGATCTACAAATAACAGCCGGGACCAAGGAGGAAACTCGGTACGTAATACGGTCACCCATCCACAGACCAACCTAGGCAAGCACGGCTTAACCTAAAGATCGACCCGAGCGCCTGTTAATATTAAAACACAAGCTCCTCGTACTTTTAGATCTATAAAAAAGTACAATTCCTGGAAATCCCATTTCAGTCCATTTTTCCATGATTCGGTATGGACGGTATAAGAAATAAATAATTATTTTCAAATAATAATTCACAAAAAGAGTAGACTAGAAACTGAATAAATGAAGAATTATTGTTCCACTGCAGATCAAAACTCAAAGAGAAGAAATGAGTATTAAAAAATGCCATGCTCGCTTAAGGTGGACTGGCGATTTCAGACTTACATTTCTACATCTACACTAAATTTTAACGAGAAAAGATTTGAATTTTTGTTTGTAATGGATAAACTGAAAAAATAATGGACAGATTTAAAAAAAAAATAATTTACATAAACTATATTTTTATAAAGGGATTACGAAAACTCAAATAACTTCAACTAAGTCTGAAAAAGTCGTGAATCTTGAGAGTTTCCGCTGTTATTATTTCGTTCAGACTTTCGAGACAGTAAACTCTTTTCATTTAATACATAATTAGGTTTCTAGTAGGATCTAAACTTGGCTAAAGTTCCCTTCCAATTCCAGTCATGTTAACACAAAAACAATGCTACAATTAGCATCGCACGCTCGGTTGGCGATGACTGGCCCGCTCTGCTGGCTCGGGTACGTCTTACAAATGCTACCTAAGTTCGTGCTAAGTTGTTTGGCCAACTTGCGCCTGACGATGTCCACAGTACTATAAGTACAGGCGTTCATTGGAGCGAGAATTTAGTGAGTTTTTTAGTGTTCTTTGTTTTATGTCTTTGTTTTCCGATAAATGGTACGAAGCTTGTTTACAACCAAAAACCTTTTTTTTTTGGAAGTATTATGTTGCTGCTTTATGACCTTGTATACAATTATTTTTTTTGGAGCAGCGGCGGCCCTGTTTAGGCGACTCCGACTTACGAACAGTAAGTCGTGGGTTCGAACCTAGGCAGGCGCATTACTTTGTGTAATTTATTTCATCACCACTGCTCTCAAAAACGGTGAAGGAAAACATCGTGAGGAAACCGTCATGTCCTAGAACCAAAAATTCGAAGACATGTGACATTTACCAACCCGCACTGGGCCCGCGTGGTGGATTCCCTCATTCCCTCTCTAGATAGAGAGGGGGCCGTGTGTCCCAGAAGTGGGGACATTATAGGCTGATTATGCTATACAATATTTAATACAGAAAAAAATGCAATGAAAAATGGTAAAATCTTTTATAATGCTACGAGTAGAAACAACACAGGTAGACGCACATCATAATGATCCTTCCATCAACATCATATCAGCCCGGAATAACCCACTGCTGGGCTTCCCCTTTTTTCTGCCACACTTCCCGGTGCTGTGCGTCCCTTTTCTAGGTGTTTCCCTCGACTTTGACGATATCGTCAACCCAACAGCTTTAGGACGGCCCTGGTTTCTTTGGCCAAACCTTGGCTACCACTCGGTCAAAGCATTGCTCCATCGGCCATCTCCGCGTCTAGCCAGATGTCCACTCAAATGCTTAATTATCTATAGATCTTAATCAATAATTTCACATATCTGGAATTAGGATGGTCTAAAGTTAAGTGCAGGATTTGATAGATACTAGTAAGAAGAAAATGATAAGCATCTTCTTCATATTCAGTTTCTTGTCTAGACTCCAGAAGGAGTAATAAGCTCCTCAGTCTTAAAATGCTTACCTTCGACATAAATTTGCTCGTAACCTCTTCAAATTCAGTAGTTTAATATTTAACCCAACCCAATGCCTAAACCACATACTCAAAAACCAAGAATTCCACACTACACAGCAGAGACAAGACGCGTAAATACAAACTACCAATATCGCAAGCAAATGGTAAGGCTTGTGGCTTTTGGAACGCAGCACGCTCCAAATTTAACAGTATTAAATTATTTTCAATAGCATACAACAGCCGAAATATGTCGGCTTACGGATACAACTTTAAACTGAATCAGACTATATTGTTTACGAATACGCGTCGATGATCGTGTGATGTTTTATGTATTACCGGGAAACATTGATAGGAAAAAATTGTTAAATTATTTCTGATAAAGTTTGAGTTGTCCATAAAAAAAAAACTTTTTGCAAAAAATAAAACCGACTTCAAAAACACAAAAAAAAAAGTGAAAAATAATTTTAGCTTCAGAAGTCGGTGATTTGTATGATTCAGTTTTTTGTCACCGACTTCTGAAGCTAAAATTATTTTTCACTTTTTTTTGTGTTTTTGAAGTCGGTTTTATTTTTTGCAAAAAGTTTTTTTATTTTTAGTTGCAATATCTTATACAAATATATTCTATGCTTTTATTTTACATTGTTAACAATACATTTCATGGCACCAATCACGGCAGATTTGCTGTCTATTATTGAAGAGTTCCATTGTATATCTCCGAAGATCAGCATCAGATCTTCACCAAATTTAAATGGGACCACTTCGTAATAAACTCCTTTCGAACAAAAAAAGAATTTTGCAGATCCGTCCATATATGACTGAGTTATGCCCGAACATACATAAAAAAAATATATATATATATAAACATCCGAATTGATAACCTCCTCCTTTTTGAAGTCGGTTCAAAATGATTGAGAGTGAACGAACAGTTTATTTTTTATGCCAATCAACTCTGTTTCTTTTTTCTGTCTTAGGATCATTTCATTGTATAAAGGAAGATAATTATTTTTAAAAACACAAGTAATATTATTATTAATCTCTTTTATATAATTCCTAAAAATTAGAATATGTATAGGTACAACTAACATTGATATATTTACTTTCAATATTTTTAAAGACAAGTAAAAAATTAATACTTTTTTCGATCTGATAATTTTATAGACTACATAAACTATACGGGGTGGAACGGACACCGACGCCAAAACTGTTACCACGTATTCAGTACATCATTCTGAACCGACGAAAAATTTTTATGTTATTCATAGAATTTTTTGTCGGTTATAAAAAAACAGCTGATTCCAACAAATCTGCAATACCTACACGGTCAAAATGTAAAGAGCAGCTGTTTTTATATTAAAATTAGCGACGAAAATGTTCTTTGTAGTAGAGTTCAGAATAATGTACTGAATACGTGGTCACTGTTTTAGCGTCAGTGTCAAATCCGCCTTGTATAAACATAACAAAATATTAGAAAACTTGTGAGTTTTCCACTATCATTCTGAGTATCATCATTATTTAGTAAAACGTTTACTGCTTGATATTCTCGACCAAATGTTTATTGTAGGAAGGTCTTCTCCATTGCACCCCGGTCCTGGGTCTACCGCATCCAATCCACCTAGCTTGGGGCCTGCCGACGCTCATCGCTCTTATGGCCAGTTCTGGATCTCCGCTCCAGCTCCTATCCTTCTTGGTCTTCTTGCATTCAGCAAACGCGCTACAATTTATTCATCACTATTATCACTTTTGTCCTCTTGCATTGCCTCCCAATACGAGGGCGAATGAAATACCTATTTTGTTACAATAATAAAGAATACGGTTTAACATTTGATAAATAATATTAAAGCCTCCATAGAATAGGTAATAACAACAAAATATCTTTGGAAAACTAGTCAGTTTCCTAGTAACAGTCTGACCCATCATAATTTTAATATTGGGAAGGTTTTAACATCACCATCATGCACTAGAAAGACTTCGTCTTCGTCTTTAATCTTATACCTCTCCTTCAATCCGTTACAATCCAATGCGGAGTGTAGATCTTCTTCATTGCATGCTACTTCACCGGTCCTGGGTCTCCCGCATCCAATTTTTAACTGCTACTCTGACCAGGTCGTCGGTTCCAGATGGCTTGGGGCCTCCCAAATCTGGGTCTTCGTTCCAACTCCTGTCCTTCTTGCATCCAGCAAACACAGCACAATTTATTCATCACTTTTACTTTTTTCTTCTTGCATTGCCTCCCAATAAGAGGGTGGGGCATCCATGGGCTCGCTAGGTTTACTAGACACACCTGCTTCTTCAACATGTACTACTTTTGGTATTGCAGGATTTTCTCCTACAAATACAGGTATTTCAACAGACGAATTTACATGTGGCAGTGGTAACTTCAAAGTTATGTTTAACTTATATTCTCTCCCTATCACGTTCGAGTGTCGTACCGTACAAATATCAGGCGCCACCGGTATTATATTGAACATATTTGACTCACTGTAGTCAGGTATTTTCGGGGTCTCGACCGTACCCGTTTTAATCACTTTATTTTTAGAAATCTCTGCATTGTCAGATGTGTACTTGGTTTTGCTAATCAATTCTGTTTGCACCCAAAAAATAACACTACTCTTGTTATTAACAACATATGATATGTTTGTTTCACCACCAGGATTCATGTACGCTTTGTCAAGTTCAATTTTTAAGTTAATTTCATGCTGCTTCGAAGAAAACGGTTTGAAAAGAGTCTTGTTCAGCGACGCAAATATTGGTTCGTCCGAAAGTGTTGAATCAATTTTGGGATAAATTGTTATTGTTTTCTTAAATGTTTTGTTCCAACTGAAAGTTCCAGGCTTTTTGAATTTGAGTATCAACTGGTATCTTATGTTGCCAATACTTGTGTCCACTGTTGGTGGTGTATTTTCTGGTACTGTGATTTCGAACGGGTGTTCATATGTTCCGGCACTTAGCGGTGTATCTCCATCTGTAATCTTGTTCAAAAAGTAAATCTTCTGTATCACGTTCCTTTCTTTGCCTAGAAATACAGTTTTTTCCGATAGTTTTTCCCCATGATGATCAGCATCATACCACTCACATTCACCTTCCTCAATGAGAGTCAGGGCTATGTTCTTGTACACTATGTCTTTGTCTAGATGAAACCTCACTATTCCTGATAAAGGTTCTCCAGTTATATGTTTTCCTGCTTTAGGAATGTGAATTAATATATCACTGGATACTACCATTATATATTTGTCGTTCCTTTGGTATGTATCGCTTCGTACTAAATTATGTGATAACTGGCTGGCTTTTATCACGTCGTGTTTTGTGTTGATAAAAGATAGATAAAATGTGCATGTTATCTGATAATAGAATAGTTTGTTTTTCAGATAATCTCCCGTATCACTAACTTCTTTTAAGTGGAATAATATGGGAGTATGTGCTACCTTTTTTTTTGGGATGGGAAATCATCAAATGACTCCTCCCGCTCTGGGCGGAGCGGAAGGGAGTGTCAGACTTTTACTGACTAAAAACCATCCATGTTCCTTCTTTTGCCCTTTATGTTCCAGGGCCGCGGTATCGCTTTCGACCAGTCCCGCAGCCCTGGCAGGAGTATGCGCTGCCTACACCCATCAAGCAAGCATGTATAACTGTCGAAATAAGATATTGTTTTAAACAACATTATTGTTTCAGATATATATTTTACGCTAAGATTTCAATTTTATTCAGAGCTGACTTTTCGAAACTGTGATATTTTTTATGTGAAGAATAAAATGACTATATGTTTATCTTAAAGTCATACAAAGGCTATCAAACCATCATATTCGTCATTATTACCTTAGATAAAAGCTATTTAACCATTGAAAAACTAGTCCTTAATCAGTCACTCGTAAATTAAAATAATGAATAAAAGCTATGGTTAATAAAATCTCTATTAGTTTAGCAATGAATTAGTGAAACTACATCTATTGCAATGTTATGTACATTGCAATAGATATAAGTTAGCAGATACTTACCTATTTATAAACAATTGCACTTTAAAATATCTAGAATTCCATCCAATCTTCAACGCAAAAGAGCCTTGAACAAAAATATGCCAAGCAATCAATATCGAAGTGCCATCTCGAATATTCACACTAGTACTGAAATAAAAATGTATTCCTAAAAGACCTAGGTATTCCAACCAACTGAGGCACGGAGCTAACTTTCTATCAAACTTTGAACGCGAACTTTTATCCCGCGAATGATCCCAAAAGGCCATTTTACGAGACTCGACCCCTTGCGAGTCTGAAGGGGTGAAATATGTTTATTTCACTTAAAATGTTAGCAGTTTCTTTTAAAGTTTTGTAAGGGCTAGACAGAACTTAAGGTCATGGGAAAATGGTGGATGATTTCAAGTTGTTCTGTGATAATCTTCTGTCGATAAGAAACAGACAATTTTAATATTTAACCAATATTCCAGCCTATTAAGACCCCAGTGCAGCATCAAATGCATTCAACATTAATCAGAATCACCACGCTCAAGAAAAGTTAGCAGTTTCACACTTTATTATGTGGACTATGAAGCCTGCTTGCATCACAAACACTACACACGTTTAGCAGTTGTATAGTAACGTATTCAAAACATTGCTTTTTGTTTGTGTCATTAGATGATGACAAAGAAATGTTTAATGTCAAAAGCATTTATTGATTTGTGGCATAAGTTTTTCAGCCCACGTTTTCTTCACCAACGATGTCCGAAGAAAGATATTTTGATAATTTTAAAACCCCATAAAACATTCCACACCACAAATTCACAAACGGTACCATAACTTATACCCCTTACTACCCTCTCTGTAACAGTGAGTGGGCACACAATACATTGACAGTAGCGGGTCGACCCTCATCATCACAGATAACGTCAAATCAAACACTGACGTCGACGGCGACGTCGACGTAACAGGGGTACGTCGCTACATCACAAATTACTCATTAATGGGGTATGAGAGAGGTTTATTTTTATATCATTTTTTAGAATATTGTTTTTAAATGAGCTTTTCCTTGATGGTAAACAAAATCGTGATATAGCTGTAATTAAAATAACTAAGCATAAGGATAATCAGCCTATAATGTTCCCACTGCACACTCGCACGTCTCCAGAGAGGGAATGGGCTATAATCCACCACGCTGGCCCAGGGCGGGTTGGTAGATGTTCGAATTTTTGGTTCTAGGACATGCTGGTTTCCTCAGGATGTATTCCTTCACTATTTTTGAGAGCAGTGGTGATGAAATAAATTACACAAAGTAATGGGCCTGCCTGGGTTCGAACCCACGACTTACTGTTTGTAAGTCGGGGCCGCCACCACTGGGCCAGCGCTACTCTGAAAATAACCAAGATTTGGATAAATGCCTGTTGCTTATCCATTTGAGAAGAGATTTCTTGCTAAGGAATATAATCTAAAAATTATTTCCAAAATTCAAAAATAAATGAAACAGCACAACTCACGAAATCAATAAAAGTGATGTAAAAAAAGTATTCGGTACCAAATCTAACGATTTATGTTTAAGTCCCATGTAATAGGGGCGAGCCAATTGCCATCAACCGAGCAAAAATTCAGACGCCGTGGCACCTACGCCGTGACGCCGTGGCCGTGGTGGTCGTGGGAAATTCCTGATGAAAAAACGCCATAAAATTTTACCAAGGAATCGAAGGCTGAGCAGTTTTGATTGCGACTACTAGACCAACGACCAGTCTGCGGTATTTCACAAGATAATTTGAGCTTTAAGTACCTCGTGTGGCTGATTTTACCTTTTAGTGCCCAAGGCTAATAGACCTCATAATATGGTCGAACTTACATTACACGTGACCTATCTAACTAATCCTACAATGTTATACGTAGTATCTTGTCATAATGATCATACACTGAGGCTGTAGTCCATTATCTTTGCTCAACAATTAGTCTCATTAGCAACCTGTTCATTGGCTTTCAACTATACGTTCATTGAATAATATTATAATTATAATTATGAACCTAAGTAAACAGAACGAATATTACATACATTATAAAGGTTAGGCAGAGCTGTACCTAAAAATACACCCACATTACCGCAGTTATTTATGTTTATGTTTAAGTCCCCTGTTATAGGGGCGAGCCTATTGTCATCAACTGGGCACTGATCAAATCATTTTAAGACTACTGAGATCGTAATACTACTCTATGCTACACAAGATATATTTTCTTCAATATTTTATAAATGGCCATGCATGTATTTTCCTCACAAACAAATAAAACGCAAAACGTATTCCCGATATAAATAACGTTTAACCAAAATTCATTACATTGCATCCCAAATAAAATAATAATAACAAAGAAATAAAGTGTTTACTGGCGAACGTACAGCGAATATCATTTTATATAGAAGCTCTTAGTTAAATCCTGAATCGAATTCCATTTGTAGTAACTTGTGTTAGGGTTACATTCGTTAGATTAAGCCTCGCCCGGTTCTCAACGATAGGAGTCCACAGGGACTGGCATAGAACGCTTGCGTCTAGCGATGTGGGGCGAAGTGTAAGCGGTAGCGATTTGTGACAGCTACCGGCCAGTACCTTCAACAAATTACAACATGCAATAAAATAATGTAAACTTAATGATGAAAACTTCACATAAATTAAAAATAAATAGTTAGTGGTACTAAACGCGTATTGTAAAGAAACAAGACGATCAGCAAAAGCACGCCTGTAATCCCCGAACGGTTAGACAGAGATAGATATACCTATAGTGCACCCATGTTTCATCAGTTTTGTTCTATAAAACTATTGCCATCAACCGATCCCGAAACCTGATTCCAGGCTGCTACTGAGAAAACCTTGATGGAAAAACCCAAATACATTTAGCCTGAGCTCGAAATCGAACCCTGAACTTCACGCTCAGCAGTAGCGCTTCCAATCACTAGACCAACGAAGCAGTCAAAATTATTTGCTACGACATAAGTAAGTTGTGAAAAAAATATTTTCACAACTGCAGAGAAGGTCCAGTGTCAGACAGATAATATCCGCTACATCTCATCACTTATGACTCCCACCGAGACGAAATTGGACTCGAAATGATTGAATGCAGTTGTACTCGTAAAAGCGAGTAGTTTGAAATATACGGATCCCTTTGTTTTAGATGTATTTATTACTGGCTCGCCGTAATAATGTGTAACTTTCATTAATAGCTCTCATGCAATTTGTACGGAATGTGCATTTTGTGTGCACATAGCACATAGAGTGTTGCTAGATGCGAAGATTTGGTGTTGCTACGTAAATGTAAAGATTTTCTTGGTTTCCTCTTTTATTGTGGGATGAGTGACTTGTGTTGTGTTGTTGTGAGAATTTGTGGGAACATTTTGGTTGTCTGCGGTGTTGATATCCTTTCGTAGTTAGAGAATTACTAAAAGGAATGGAATGGATTTGTGTTTTGCTTTAAGCTTGCTTGATTTATCTACTGGTTCAAAGTAAATTCCGTTAATCAAACTACACGTAAGCCTTATAAGATAACAAAACATCACACTTGTCATCCCCGGAGCATTAAGAAGAGGTGTACCTAATAGTACACCAAAATTTCGCCAGTTATGTCTAAGTCCCATGTAATAGGGGCGAGCCTATTGCCATCAACCGAACACAAATCAAAACTAAGTGACTGCTACTGAGAAATTCGTGACGGTAAAACCCTATAACAATTTGCTCGACCCGGGAGTCGAACCCAGGGCCTCATGCTCAGTAGTCGCGTTTGCGACCACTAGCCCAAGGAGTATATGATAAGTTAAAACCAGAATGGATGAATAAATAAACAAACTCAGTTTCAGATTTAAATTCTTTGTTCTGGAAAAATATTACAACTCCATCTTGAAACCTTTATGTACCTTGTCTCCTCATTGATTATTTCCATGTTTTAAAATAAACTCTTTGTGCCTTTGTCTCAGACGTCTAAGCCGCAGAAGATTATTCTTGCCGCTTTATTAAAATCAGATATTTTTCCGTGTTCCTGACTCCACGGATTTTCAAGTAAAATGTAAGGTACTTCAGTTTGTAAATACGCTTATATAGAATGGTTCAGGTGAATAAATGAGTTAAGTTTATTGGTGAGATAGTACAAAGCTGTGTCGAATAATCCTTAAGAAACAAACGCGTTTACAAATTCGGAAGTTAAAATATATCTGACCGCTCTGCCCAAATATCGAAATTGCTGAAAGATTTTAATTTTGATTTTAATTTTTTTGTTTGACGACACGGTTGGCGCAGTGGTCAAGCGATTGACTGCTGCGCTGCATGTCGCGGGTTCGATTCCCGTACGGGACAAATATTTGTATGACCTACAAGTAGTTGTTCCGGGTCTGGGTGTTTTTCTATCTATAATATGTATGTATTTAAAAAAAAATGTATATATGTAGTTTATCAGCCATCTAGCTACCATAACACAAGCATTAAGTTGCTTAGCTTGGGACTAGATGGTGCTGTGTGAAAATGTCCAGGGATATTTATTTATTTATTTATTTTAGAAAATGTCCCAGAGAAAGCTACATCTTATCCTAGTTAATGTCATGCTCACTCAAATGTCTCACTGATGGTGGCGGATGTGTCGGGTCATTTAGTTCCCTTCAATATGGTTGAGTTGAATGGCGCTGATCCAAGCGTCATGTTCGTAAACGAGCGCTGTCAGTTGTGACTGGTCATCTCTTAGCTGACACGGTTTATTTTAATTAGTTTATTTTTAAATTGTTGGTTTAATCTTTTACTCTGGACGCTCTTAATGTGCACGCCTTTCCACATCGTTCTCACTTAAGTATTATCTTAACATGAATGATGTAACCAAGATTTTGTAATAATATTTTGATCAAAGAAAGAAAGAGTGTCCATGGAGTTTCTTGCCCATTCTTCTCCATAGAGATCTACGCTTTGGAATGTGCAACTGCAGTACTTTCTCAAGTTATTATGCCTTGTGACTGTGACTGTAGCTTAGCTTTGCTTTTTTTTATACTTTCAAACGTGCCTGTAATGGTCTAATTGAAATAAATGCTTTGAGTTTGAGTTTAAAAGTTGTCAAACATTCATACGAACAAACTGAACATATTTTCATTGGATCGAAACACCCTATTATTCATAACAGCCTTTAATGTTCCCCTACAGTTATAACACAGCCTACCACTCTGTGCGAGGGTCACAACGTCTTAGAATTTTCGGTTCTAGGCCTTGAAGGTTTCCTCGTCACGTTTTACTTCACCATTTGGAGAGTAGGGATGATAAAATAATAACTTTAATCGCCCCGATTCACGAATCTGCAGGTCATGGGTTGGAACCCAAACAGGCGACTCTTTGTGTTATCACCCATTAATTTCGACAAACCCAAAATAATTCGACAGAAATGCCCAATTGCCCATATTGGTATCCGAATCACTTCCCTGCAGCATTATTGCAATTATTATTCTATCACAATAGCTGGGCTGTATATCTAATTGGCGAGAGGCGCTAATGAAAAATACGCACGCTTCGGCATTCGGCATTCGGCATCGATCCGTCGGCGCGTTCGATGTTACGTGACTGAAGGGCGCACTGTCACACCGAAGTGTAATGCGTGTATCCGCATTTATACCTACGGCTTGAGTAAAAGATCAGTGAAACGGATACTGACAGAGGCAGGAGTCACTTCTGCAGTTTGTCCGTACCGATTTGACGAAACCGTAAGAATTTGTAACATTTTCGACAATTTGGGAGTATTTTAAATGCTGTCAAATTCATTATAACAGTTAACTTTACCGCGAACTTTTAACGGCACCGGACCAAAAATATTTGCATAATTATATCCTGATTAATAATCTTCTTCAATCTCCTTTTCTCACCGTGAAGTATAAGTACAAATCTAAAATAAATAAACAACAAAGCAGCATAAATGCACATGATCAAACTAATCAACAATCTTTCTTTTTATAACCTGCTCACATACACACCGGTGTAACAGCCATCCTACTTAAGCTTAACATGCCGTTGGCGTCGTAGAATATTGGAACAATTTATGAGAAGACCTTTGTAATTTAGAAGAGCACTCAAATTGAAGGTATGGAGACTGACACCTTGGCCCCTCTACGGAATTTAGATGACTCATTTTGAAAGGCCTGAACCTTTAAGCCTCGTCAGTTATAATATGATCAGTTCTTGTAACCGTTGTGACTTTTATTAGGAGTGTTGGATTTTTGGGGAAGTGAAAATCAAATTTTGGGTAATACATGTTCTGTTGTTTCTCTTTCTACTTGGTGTTATGGGAAATTCATCTCATTCAACACTGGGTTCACAAGCCTTTTCAAAATTGGTAATATTGAACTGGTCCCATTATCATATCCCATTGGTTTTGCTTTCGGGAAGGGAGGGAATGAGTGAACATCACGGGAATTTAGTTCAATTTTTAAGTGAGCGAAATACAGTAATGTTCCGTCTCAGGAATTCACTTTCCAGGTGTTATGTTTCAACAAAACTCTTGGTCGAAATTAGTCGTAAACGTTAGTGGCAAAATGAGAGTGTGTTATAGTTACAACTCCGCTTAGCCTATACCTGATGTTATGACAATAGCGAAAATATCAGCTTCGTCACTATATCACAATTTTGGTCCAAAACCAACTCACATTCTACAAAGATCATCCTCCTATTCACAGCCTACAAATTCCAGTCTAGCAAAGAGCCAGTGTTAATCCGGACATACCGACACACCGTGATAACACCACAACCACCCACAGACGGACAATAGCCTGAATTATCTATACAGATCCGACAGGCCAACTACTCGGTTTGCGCCGATGCAAGGCAGTATTCAGCTGTCACATGCGGCGGTGTGACTGTGACGATTAGTGCGACGTATTGGTGTTCTGGGGAAAAATTGTGTGGCATGTGGCTTAGTATCTAAAAACAAACCAAGCCACACATTATTGCACAAATTAGAAGAAGTTGATGGATGGAGAGGGAGAGGGAGAGGAAGTCCAAAGAAAAGATGGATGGATTGTGTGACGTATGATGTGAAAGAAAAAGGAGTAAATAATAGCATGACGATTGACAAAGGAAAACAGAAGATAAAAACGAGTTGCGCCGACCCCAAAAAGCATGGGACAAGGGCAGGATAATGATGATGATGACTATTGCAGAATTACGACGAATTCTTTTTTATTAAGTTCTGCTATTTTGAGCATATGATGGGGAAAATGTTGCGAGAAAACTTTTGAGTGTGACTGTTACACCAGTAGGAGATGACCAAACAAACGACGAGTAGACTGTGAAAGAAGATATGGCTAATTGAGATATATGAAAGAAGATTTACCGCCAACCCCAAATAAATTAGGATAAGGGCAGGAAATTGATGATTTCTTTAGTTTGTTTTAAAAAAAAAACAAATACAAGTTAAAAAAGTAATCAATCTCAGAACAAATTGACTGACTGAGGTTTGAACTGACTCCCTCTAAATACATGCAGAGTGTACATGTGATACTTTTTTATACTAATGAAAATTCTGCCTGTTTTTCAATGTAGTAAAAATATAACAAAAAAAAATGAACGTGAAACAGATTGTTATAATGCTAGAAACTTTAGCTACAGCATGAGTCATTTTATTGGGTGTAATTTTCGTTGGAAAATAAATAATTGTTATTGAAGCATTGGCTATTGAAATAAATGGGATCGTAAAAAATATAGTCAGATCAGTGAAGTAATGAAAACGCTTATTTTTCACTTATTTTGTGGCGATGAAATGTAAAATGTTGGCAAAATGCTGTTTTTAAGTGTAGCAAAAGCTTCATCAGTTTTGTAATTTGTACAGAAAGTATTTTTGAGACCTATAGAAAATTAAACATAAACTATACTGTTTTTCTCCATAACGGGTACTGGTTATGTGCCCGATGGATTTAGAAATACATTCGCTCCTAAGACACGGGACTTAAAATTACTGGCGAAATGTATTTACACATTTATTTACCTCGGCCTAACTACTCGGTGAAAAACGGTGTATGTAGTATGGTGGATGATGTTGGGTTAGGGTGACTACCCTTTTTTTTTTTTTTTGTTTCCGGGGTGGAAAATCCACACGGATGTCCTCCGCCCTGGGGCGGGCGGAGGGGTCTGTCGGACTCTAACCGACTAAAAACCACCCCGGTGTTCCCTTCCCACACTTGCACCGGGGATCATGGGAACTAGTGCGCCTTCCACGATCCCCGGCTAGTGCCGGCCCGCTTCCGCGGGCCTCCTCAAGTCTGCGGGGGGAGTGAGGTGTCCTCCCCCCGGTACGCCATTAGGGGGGCGCGCGGAACACTACGCGCCACCACCTCGGGTCCAGTTATACGGGGGGGCAGCGGACGTCCCCAAGTCCGCCGTCCCTCTGGACCCGTTTAGGGGGGCCGGAAGAGGGCGTTATCCGCCCTCCGCCGACGCCCGGTACGTCTGCTGCGGATCGGGAGAGTGGTCTCGACCTCCCTCAACCTCTCCGCAGCCTCCTTCTGTGAGATGACCGTTTCACAGAAGGAGATCACCGCATCCCACGACTCTGTGCTCCCGACCATCGCACGAGCGACGGCCGGCAGCGACAGGTCGGTTCCCACTACTGTCACGAGGGCACGGCGCGGCTCCTCCCATGCGGCACACTCTGCCAGCGTATGCCGCGCCGTGTCCTCCAGACAATGGACGCAGTGATGACACCGAGCGTCCGGCTCCCTGTTTATGCGACACAGGTACTTCCCGAAACAACCATGCCCCGAGAATACCTGCGTCGCCCGAAATGACAGGGAGCCGTGCCTCCTCTCGAGCCATTCCTCGAGCACTGGTCGGATCGCCTCGATGGTAGCGAAGCCGGCGGTAGGGCGCAAAAGCCTCTGTCGCCACTCCGCCACCAAGACCTCGCGGAGCTGGGACCGACGCAGATCGATCTCTCGCTGCATCGGTCCACCGCCCCGCGCCCGCGCCTCCTCGCGCCACCGGTACAGTGACGCGAGGACTCTCGCCTCCAGGTCCCAGGGTGGCGACCCGGCCAGTGCACAAGCCGCCTCGTAGGAGATATTGCGATACCCCCTGATAGACCTGACGGCCATCGCCCTCTGCGGTTTCCGCAGAATCGCGATGCTGCCGGCCGTCAGGTCAGAGGCCCACACCGGGGCCCCGTACAGGGCCATGGATCGCAAAACCCCCAGGTACAATCTCCTACAGGCGGTGCTCGGGCCCCCCAGATTGGGAAGCAGCGTTGCGAGCGCACCCGCCGCGCCCATTAACTTGGGCGCCAACCGCTGGAAGTGGGGTCCAAAGTCCCAACGGCTGTCGAGCACCAATCCCAGATACTTCATGGTGGACTCGACAGCAATTGGGGTCCCACCGACCACAATATGTGATCCCGGCGGCGGCGCCCGCCGGGGGCCGTGAAAGACCACGGCCTCCGACTTGTTGAGGGCCACCTCCAGGCCCAGGCGCCGAGGGTGACTACCCTAACCCAACATCATCCACCATACTACAAAGTATTTTTTTTTGGAACCAAAGACTTTTGGTTCCAAAAAAAAATACTTTTAGAAATATGCACACAGAATCCAATAAAAACCACACAGACCAGACACCACCAACCAAACCAGGCAGACCTTCAATAAAAAGGATATAGGAAGAAGAAGACACGCCGCGCCGACCCCAAAAAAATTGGGATAATACCAGGAGAATGATGATGATCATTTAATTTGAAAAACTGTCGTCCGTATTGATCAGTTGATAAACTGATAAAAAACTGTTCTATTATCTGATAACATGCGTATTTACTTATCGTTTATCAACACAACACGACATGATAAAAGTCGGCCATTTATCTTATCATTTAGTGCAAAAGGAACCCTACTATACGAACGACGTAAGACAAATCAATAATGGGCGTGACCAGTGAATTATTAATACAAATTCCTAAAATAGGGAAGCATATAACTGGAGAAACTGTATCAGGAAAAGTAAGGTTTCATCTGGACAAAGACACAGTGTACAAGAACATAGCCCTGTCTCTAGTACAGGAAGGTGAATGTCAGTGGAGTGAACATCGAACAACTTTAAACAGGAATCGAGGACATCACAATCATAATAATTCTTCTCATCGAATTATATTTCGAGGCCATGAAAGAAATGTGATACAGAAAATTTACTTTCTGAACCAGATTACAGATGGAGAATCACCGTTAAGTGCCGGAACATATGAATACCAGTTCGAAATCAAAATACCAGAAAATACACCACCAACAGTGAACACAAGTGTTGGAAACATAAAATATCAGTTGATACTAAAATTCAAAAAGCCTGGAACTTTTAATTGGAACAAAACATTTAAGAAAACATTAACAATATATCCCAGAATTGATTCAACACTTTCGGAGCAACCAATAATTGCTTCGCTAAACAAAACTCTATTCAAACCATTTACTTCGAAGAAGCATGAAATCAACTTGATAGCTGAACTTGATAAAGGGTACTTGAATCCTTGTGGTAAGAGAAACATATCATTTGTTGTCAATAATAAAAGTGGTGTTATTTTTTTGGTTGAAACAGAATTGATTAGTACAACCAAATACACAGCCAAACCGATACACAGTGATACAATGTTACACCATACTGCAAGAATGAAAACTAAGGAAAAGGTGATTAAATCGAGTACGGTTGAGACCCCGAAAATACCTGACTTCAGTGAAGCCAATATGTTCAATATAATACCCGTGGCGCCTGATATTTGTACGGTAAGGCACTCGGGCGTGATAGAGAGGGAATATAAATTAAGAATAACTTTTAAATTACCACTGCCCCATATTAATTCTTCTGTTGAGATACCTGTGTTTGTAGGAGAAAGTCTTGCAATACCAAATGCAGTACATGTTGAAGAAGCAAGTGTGTCTAGTAAGCCTAGTGAGCCCATGGATGCCCCACCCTCTTATTGGGAGGCAATGCAAGAAGAAAAAAGTAAAAGTGATGAATAAATTGTGCTGTGTTTGCTGGATGCAAGAAGGACAGGAGTTGGAACGAAGACCCAGATCTGGGAGGCCCCAAGCCATCTGGGACCGACGACCTGGTCAGAGTAGCAGTTAAAAATTGGAGGCGGGAGACCCAGGACCGGTGAAGTGGAGGCATTAAGATTATAGACGAAGACGAAATCTTTCTACTGTGTGATGGTGATTTTAAAACCTTCCCAATATTAAAATTATGATGGGTCAGACTGTTACTAGGAAACTGGCCAGGTTTTCAAAGACATTTTGTTGTTATTACCTATTCTACGGAGGCTTTAATATTATTTATCAAATGTTAAACCGTATTCTATATTCAGTTTTGTATAAAAGTATTGAAACGAAATATGTATTTCATTGTAAGCTATATCTACACACGGCGACGATACTTTTCCAATGTAACAAGGCCTCGCTTTGTATAGATTTCCCATACAATGAGAGACCCGCATAAACTGGTTCTGTATGGCCTGATTGGTCGCTGTGGGAACTATGTATTATATACCCAAGTGATAATAGTTTATTATATAGGTACCTACCTACTTATATAACACGCTACATTGCGATATGAGTCAGGAATGAATAATATTTATATCTGTAAATTATAACAGTGACTCAATTTTATAACGTAGATAAATGATTACTTGTCTCTATTAAAATGCATTTTTCACTTATATTCCTTTAGCTATGCAAAAATATTTTGTCTGGCAAAATATTAATTGCGATCATTTTTTTTATTCTAGACCATACCTAGGAACCTTCTAGTTACTGAGATATTGAGGGTCAAGGTCAAAGTAATAAGTACAAGATTTTAATGTTATAACTTTACTTTAAATGCCTCCACGACCGGAATACTATTCAATGCATCCATCAGCACAATGTTTTGAGTGCGTTTCATTGAGTCGTACCGAAAAAGGGTAATTTTTCGCCAAAAAAAAAAAAATTCTCAGCAATATTTATTACTTACTTAGAGTTACTTAGTTTAATGCACATAATGCTTTGTTGACAACTTCGTAAAGGGTCGGTTTACACCTTTTATCATAATAAAATATCACTCTGTAGTAAACTAATAAAAAGATATTGCAAGTTGGACATTAATAATGTCAATCCACAATAATTGTTCAAAGATAACGCCACACCAGCAGACTTATAACCATCTATTTATTTCTTTGTAACTCAGGTTGTTAGAAAGAGATAGATTGAAAGTCTTCTGTCTCTTTTCAACTACCTCAGAAATGTAAATAAGCCCTCATTGTGGCGACAAACAAAGTCGACAAAATTATATAGTCTACATAACTGTTCACTCCTTTCTCTTGCAAATCAGCAGCCAGTCATTTAGTCTGAATTATTCATCGCGTTTCACCAAGACTTACTTTTCAAAGTCTTTTATTATTCAATATTCTCGATATTTAGGTGATTGCATTACGAAAGTTTGTGCTGAATTAAATAATAGAATTAGTTGAGAATTTATTTTCGTGAATTACATTCTAATTTAGAGTCAATTAAGGTTATGTTACAAACAAATAATAAATTGTATGCCATTCGTATGGGGCTTTAATCAGAGATAATAGAATAAATGTGACGTTGAAGAAACCTACCAAATCAATTATTGTCGAGTTTTATTGAGGCCATTCACCACCAGAACAATGTAAACCAGTTTGTTTTGCAACAGTAACACTCATATTAATAACAAACACTTTTACTGGCTAGGAGCACCTTTATAAGTATTCTAGCGAGCCGCCCTTGCTTCGCACGGCGCCACCTATCGGGTCCAAAACGATATCTAATGTAGCCTATATTTAAGCATCTAGCAGTACAGCGGTGAAAACTGCGTTTAAGTTTTTGATGCGCGTACAAACATACAGACAGAAAGACAGACAAAAATTTTAAAAATTGTTGTTTTGTCTTCTGTTGCTCTAATAAAGACAATTTTATTATATGTATAGATAATAATACCTATTGGTAACAAACTTATCACAACATGAGGCATATCACGGTCCGCTCCGCTCTCGCGTCCGGCCCTGGTTCAATCCATGGACCGGAGCGAGAGGGAATGGGAAGCCGCCACACCGTAGGTGCAGGCCTGTGGACGGTGAGTAATGGGCTTACTCGCCGTCCGTCCGTCTTATGAGGACTGGCCGTGTCGACGGTGCGTTCGTATTCCACGCGCGCCTCAAAGAAATGTCAGCAAACCGGAGGGGTCCGGCAAGGGCCGATGGCAGCCAGGATACCGCGGCCCTGGAACACATAGGGCAAAGAAGGAACATGTATGGGTTTTTGTCAGTACAAGTATGACACTCCCTTCCCCCCCGCGAAAACAACAAAACAAAAGCCATATATTCAATTAAACCTTTAAGTTGTATCATATTATTTTTTTGTAATAATTTAATTTATAAAATGAGGGGGTAGCAGAAATATTTAAATACGCGCCCAGGTAGCGTTGTAATGTGTATCAGCTATAGCATTATTAATTCCATCATAGTTATGGTTTGCAGAATGTCGATTTGTGGAAGCCTCTGCTCACTTATCAACGAAAAGTGACAACAACAACAAAAGAACAACACAAAACGGAACTAACACCTCATTTTTTCCCAGACCAATATCCCATCAAGATATATAGCCCATCTTCAGATGGATTTCCTCCATAAAATACGCGACAATTTGTTGCGAATTTTTTCACATGTGACCACATTTTATGACCCACTCGATAGGTGAGCCATAGCTTTGTACCATAAAAAAACGGTCATGTGAGTGCATACAATACGAGTATATCAGGGTTCTGTATTAAAAACTCAATATTGTGTTGTGGATCAAACGGATGTTAAAAAAAAACTTGCGAATGGCTAAATCTTTTGAATAATTTTCGATGAAATTAAGCTACCTGCAGAAAAAACAGAAATGTTTTTGGATGGCATAAACACGACCTATCCAATGACAACCCACAAAATAGGATAAGATGAAATCATTTCGGCCAAACTGCCAGTAACTTCCAGGTATTAATATTGAATTTACAAAGCACAGCGGCTCCTATTTTTGTCTTTCCCTGCTGATCTTTCAGGCTGGGACATGAGCACCAACAGACTTTACAAAACAATATACTTCCATGTTTACAATTTAGGTACGGAACCCTAAAAACACCATAGTAACCTCTCAGTGAAATTGAAACTATAAACAAGAGCAGGTGAGGCGAAAAATCAATCCTGTTAATCGCAGTTGGGTAGGTAGGAGCGAAGATATTGATTATTTTGGACCAGCTATCCATTTTTGGTTGTGGAAACTTCCGAATAAGTTCAACTTAAGTTGCAACTATATGGCGGAAAAATTCTTACATTCCCTTTCATTTTCCTGTCAGATGTGTAAATACTGAGCAGTGAGCATCAATTATTATAATCTTGAGGCGGTGAGTAATACTCGCAAAGTTAGTGAGCCACCAATATTCCTAGTAAAATTAATGATTATTTTTTTTGTTCGTTGACAATAAAACAAAGTACTGAAGTTAAATTAGTAAAATTGTTTGAATGTTAATCAAAATATTAATTCCTAGTTACCCATGTCACATATTAATCAATATTTAAAATACCTACCTCTGTCTGACTGTCTGTCACCTTTTCACATCTAAATCGCTGAACGGAGTTCGATCTTGGCACACAGGTAGACCTGGGTTAGAACATGGTATACTTTTAATCCATAGTAAGTCGTTCCTGTGGGATAACTTCAGGCTTCTGCGCGGGCCAAGCAGCAGGAACTGGTTTTTTTTTATGTTTAATGGGCCTACTCTTGACCTTAATCTAATCCTGAGGACAGAGATGAGGTCGACGATGGAACGAGTTAGTTATTCATAATTTATAATTCCTTGCAGTTACCAATAACATAACATAACATCACCCCTTTAATCCCCGAAGGGTTAGGCAGAGGTGTGCCTAATAGTACACATACATACATTAACACAGACATTACATTATTTTTTTTTCCTTGTTGTACATTGCGCCATTTATGTAAGTCATATGTAACAGGGAGCGAGCCTATTTCCATCAACCGGGCATAAATCCAGACTCCGTAGCTGTTACTGAGAAATGCCTGATGTAAAAACCCAATAACACTTTGTCCGAACCGGGAATCGAACCCGACCTCATACTCAGTAGTCGCGCTTGTTACCACTAGACCAACGAGGTAGGAGCAAGGTATTCATATTCCTTCGTGTTATCAATAACATTCAACAATAATTATCATTTGTATTTAAAGCCTAGATAACGAAAACTCCAGTCTAGCTATATCTGTTTAAAGAGTAATTACCTATCAATTATCCATTAAACGATTTAAAGGGTACTTCAATCATATCAATTACCTCCCTACATGTAATTTGATTGACATTTTTAATTTCAAGAATTGCCATCCAATCAACCACCTCCCACTATGATTTATTATCAAGGCTACAGATATCTCATTTTTACTGTATCCATTGTTTATGTAGACGTAAAGTCAGGGGAATTAATTGTCAAGCCGAATTATTACCAATGTTATTATTGTACCTCGTTGGTCTAGGTAGTGGTCGCGTTATTCCAGGACAAAGATTTTAAATGCGAAACTGAGTTTGTTTATTTATTCATCCATTCTAGTTTTAACTTATCATATACTGCCTCCTTGGTGTGGTGGTCGGGATCGCGACTGCTGAGCAAGAGGCCCTGGATTCGATTCCAGGGCCGGGTAAATTGTCATTAGATTTTTCCATCAGGAAGTTCTCAGTAGCAGCCACGGAGTCCGAATTTGTGCCCGGTTGATGGCAATAGGCTCGCCCCATATTACATGGGACATAAACATAACTGGCGAGATGTGGGTGTACTATTAGGTACACCTCTGCCTCACCCGTCGGGGATGACAGGCGTGATGATGTATGTATTTATTATTCTTTGAATTTTCGGTGTGAATTATTTTAACCTTAAATTTTCCTGATGTATGACAAACAAGTATAATTAACTATGTTAAGTATGGCCACTTTAAGTTTGCAGTTCAAGGTGGCGCTACTTGTCAAGAAAAAATGCATCTTATGTCAAACTTAGTACATTTATTTTAGTTCTGAGTTTTCCCGCCTGCACAGAAAAGTTGGTTGAAGTGTATCAATATGATTGGCAGCCTTGTTCTTCTTTTCACTTTCACGCCATACACTTAGTAAATTTACATTTATAATATCCATTTAGTTCACAAAACGTTAAGTTTCACAAGTTTTGCTAAATCTACATTTATTTGTTTAGAAATAGTTTCACCTCTTTATATATGTCGGAGACGGTCATTGGTATGGACTTAAAATGAATTGCAAGTGCACCTGTGGTGAGATCACGCGACCTACGTACAAGTCTACCCCACCACAGCGTGCTTTTTACAGAGCCCTGATGTGTTGAACTCGCAGCGAGGACGACCGCGACAGTCAGTGTCAGATCGCAGTGGAGTTGAGACGTCTTGGAACTGTACCCGATTCATTGTGCCCCGTGTTGTTGTGATAAGTTGTGATCTCAACTAATTTGTTAGTTTTGCTAGAAACGGTGTATCGCACCCAGTGTTTTTTCATGGCACGAAACCCATGTTCAGCCCACATGATGTACGAGCCTAATGGAATAAATCGAAATGGTGGGCTTCCAGTCTTACCGGACGCAGCTAAGTACCAGTATTTTACATGGAGCGACTGCCTATCTGACCTCCATAACCCAGTTAGTACCTCTTAGTACCAAACACCAAACAGTTTTAGAAAAAAAAAACCATAAGTGAGACAGACGCGAAATCATAACCGTTCGATGTACCCCAGTACTCCCAATTTTCGCACGGAACACTAAAATGCAATTCACAATTTCCTGCTCCCAATAACGTACCGTTCAGCATCCAATCAGTGTTCTCTAATTACCGATCTCCATACGGTTATTCAAACAAGTAGGAACATGCAATCTGCAAAATCAAAGTCAGCTAATAGAGCCTGCAGATAGGGCACCGTGCAAAATTGAATACGTCCCAGGACAATCTCCGCGATAGATGCAGGGTGGTGGTCTAAGTTATGAGCGGAGCGAGTTTGAAGATGTTCTATACTTCTATAGATTGGACCAATATGTCACTTGATGATTAGCGGTCGAATGACGTGAATTCGCTGATGACGCTGAAGGAAAACGTCGTGAGGAAATCGGGATGTCCTTTTTTTGTCTTTATTTAAAGGGGCTTTTTCAATCTGAAGATGTCGGGATGTCCTTGAACCAAAAAATGGAAGACATATTATGATATTTACCAGGAGCTCGTGACTAAATAAGAACAGCCGCTCGGGTCGATCTTTGGGTTAAGCCGTACTTACCTAGGTTGTCCCTGGATGGGTGACCACCAATTACATACCGAGTATCCTCCGTGCCTCGGAAAGCACGTTAAGCCGTTGGTCCCGGCTGTCATTTGTAGATCTTTGACAGTCGTTACAGGTAGTCAGTGACCCAAAAGTCAGACAACCAGTCTTACTAAGGGGTATCGTGTTACCTAGCGCTAACTGGGTTGTGGAGGTCAGATAGGCAGTCGCTCCATGTAAAATACTGGTATTCAGCTGCATCCGGTCAGACTGGAAGCCGACCCCAACATAGTTGGGAAAAGGCTAGGCAGATAATATGATATTTACCATCCTGTGCAGGACAGAGGTTACCCATAGTTACTTTGTTTTTTTTTTATTTGAGTAATCCACTCTTTATCAACTCGCTAGCCTTTTAGCCTTTTCCCTATTATGTTGGGGTCTGCTTCAAGTCTAACCAGACGCAGGTGAATACCACTTTCTTACATGAAGCGACTGCGATACGATACCCCTTAGTAAAACTGGTTGTCAGTCTTTCAGGCCACTGACTACCTGTAAAGACTGTCAAAGATGTACAAATGATAGCTGGGACCCATCATTAAAATACTCTCCGAGGCACAGAGGAAATTCGGTATGTAAGAGGTAGTTATCCACCACCTCCACTGACCAGCCCATTAACCTGAACATCGAACAGAGTGGCTGATATTATTTAGCCACGAGCTATTATATTCCCTTTCGTTAATCCACTTTATTTTATAAAAATAAAATGTCTAAATTACAAACCAAACATAACCTCACGCGTTTACCCCAAGGAGTAAGCAGAAACTACAAAAACCACTCACTACTACATCAGATCGCTACATCGCTACTAGATTTTCTATCAGGAATTTCTTAGTAGCAGCAACGACGTCTGGTTTTGTGCCAGGTTGATGGCTATAGGCTCGCCCCTTATTACATGAGACTTAAACATAACTGGCGAAATTAGGGTGTACTATCAGGTACACCCTGCCAAACCCTTCAGAGATTGCACGCGTGATGTTAAGCACGTATGTATCTCGCCATACAAGTACGCTAATTCAAGTACTACGCACCTAAAAATCTGTCTAAAGAACTAAAACTTAAGTAATAACATTTCAATTCGATCCCTAAATAAACCCCACAATACCATAAACAAAAGCTACTTATCTCAGCGATATTTTAGTCAAATAATGAGAAATTCAGCGCTGAATATTTAACAATAATCGCCGCGACCTTTAGGAGTTACCAAGTTTATAAACTTGAGTAAGATGGAAAGGTTGGATCAAAATGAAACGTGAACTCAAAAGGCTAGTTATATTTTATTCAATAAAAGGTCTAGCTATTCTAGAGGCCGTATAGCTATATTTTATTTCGGTTAGATTAGAAACTAGTTTTAATTTCATAGATAGCTAAGTTTTTAAAATTGAGAAGTCCTAATACTAATGTGTTGAGTGGTGTTGTTTGTTTTAACCGACTGGCCTAGGAAGGCAGGTAATGTTTCAAATTATTAGGGTTCCGTTGCCAAATGGCAAAAACAGAACCCTTACAGATTCGTCCTGTCCGTCTGTCTGTCTGTCTGTATGTGCGTTCGTATGAGCCAGGCATTTTACTCCGAGACTGTTGGCACTACACAGTGAAATTATAAAAAGAAATAGAGGTGGCCCTCCACAAATGTACCTGAGGGTCGAAAAAAATATTTCTACATAATATAACTGTGTGGGGTGTGTTTCAAAGGCTCTTAAAAAAATATCTAGGTTTCTAAAATGCTGTACTCTCTAAACACTTTGTTAGTTTACTAAATGAATATGTACAAAGGGGCCTCGTGGCCACGTACTAAAAGCCTCACGAGTCGAATGAAGGTTAAGCAACACTTACCGACTTCGCACCGGGGATGGGTGACCATTCATTTAATATCGTGACAATTTTGTGCCTCGGAAAGTACATTGAGTCGTTACGGGCAATCAGAACCCCGGAAACTGAATACAGGGCTTACCTAGTGGTATCGTATTACACAGTAATTGGGTAATGAATTTCAGATTAGCAGTTGCTTTTTGCAAAATATGAGTGTACAGTTGCATCCGGTTAGACTGAAAGCCGATCCCATTATAGTTGGGATAATACTAATGTAATGATTTTGTAAAATAATATTAAATAATTATAGTTCCTTCCACAAGCGACGGATGGCGGTAGTGGGCGCACGAATTTAATACATCCGTTTTAGCTATTATTTCTAGTTGAATATAGGTGATTAAGTGATTAAGTTTAGTTATCTCCGCAGTCGCTTGAGTGTGTAGCTTGCGACCAAGACGTAAGTTTCACTGCTGGACATAAGCGGTTCCTAAGTTTCAATACAACATCCATTTATCCAATTTCATGTATGCATATTGTTCCCTTCACCATCATTAGCGGTGCCCTGTAAACAAAAACAAAAAAATGTGAATATTTTAAAACAATAAAGAACATCCATCAGAATACTTAAACCCTTAACCCATTACCCACCCACTCAATTTCTTCGAAGACGCCATTCCCCAGTTTGCATACCAAACGTTGGAGGCTCAAACAATTAACAGGCACTACATGACGTCATTATCATTACGTCATCGGCGCCGCACGCACGCTCGTCTCCACCATAAAGAACCATGGCGCCTTCATGCCAATACTATTAACCGTAACCATTTAACTTGACCCCTAGACCGCCTCCTATAAACCCCTGTGTCACCTTAATGTGGTGAGATAAGGGAAGGTGAGGGAGTTCTAAGTCGAATGGTGAATGTAAAAATGTTTACGCCACTGAGCGCATTCCCTCCGTGCTCGAGTACAATGATGCTTCACTCGAGGGCGTCTCGTAGGTAGGTGAGAATGTATGGCGATTTAGTATTGAAGGTACTGCTGATTGGGTAAATGTATGTTTGTTTATGTACCATGCCGGTAATGTAGAATATTTATTCTGTGACGGTACTGACCACATTCTTTTTTCATTTTTTTTAAACTATGCCCACACTAGGAGTTTCGTCTGTGTAGTATATGCGTTTAAAAAATTTAAACTCACATACACAAACAGCTAGACCCGAAACAACTACCGGTAGGCCATACGAATATTTGTTCCGTGAGGTAATCGAACCCGCGACACGCAGCGCAGCAATCCATGCCAAGCCAATCGCTCAGCCACTGCGCCATTCGTGCCGTGCATGTTTTGATGATCGAATAGATGGCACATGCATTTGAATAATGCTAGTTGCTAGTCATTTATTTTATCTTAGAGGAAATACTGTTTCCAGTCATCACTTTCACTAGTATACACCTGAATGAATTGATATTTAATCTGAAATGGAATTTACATCAAATCGTTAGAATTTTAGAAACATATTTTCATTAAATTATTTAATAATTTGTATACTCAAGTGGCTGACATTATTAGTATATAATTATGTAATTAACATCTGCATGTGACTCATGTATTACAAATAAACGAAATGATTTGAAACCCTTAATTGTGCTTGTACACCCACAATTCACTAGTTATGTTTTAAGTCCCATATAATTGGGGGCGAGCCTATTGCTATCAACCGGGCACAAATTCAGACTCCATGGCTGCTACTGAGAAAATTCCTGACGGAAAAACCCAATAACACTTTGCCCGACCCGGGCATCGAACTGATCATCGAAATCGATGCTCAGCAGTCGTGCTTGTGACCACTAGACCAACGAGGCAGTCAGAATGAAAATCGAATTAACGTCATTTAGAAATGAATTTAGTGAAAATGGGCATAAATTTAATTTTTAATTTAATTTTTCTGTGAAAATACTTGCGTAAATATCACAAGATATTTCAAGTTACGGGTTGAAACAATATCATGAACTAAAGGTACTTAAAGGAAAATGAAATACAAAACTACCCCCTCTTTACAACTTCTCTTTTGGTATAATAACATTAAAACCTCGAAGCTCCATCCTTCAACGAATGAAATAAAAAACACGAAACTAATTTCCATATTAACTTGGAAACGATAATGTTGTAACTCTTTAAATATTATTCTGGGCTACCGTCCGTTCGCTGGTAAAAAGCAAACACATTTTAGCCGTTAGAAATACATATTATCGGACCGAACCGTGGCTCACTATTACAGTTTACATTCTCTGATTTGGTGCAAGATAAAAGAGACTAAGGCCCGTATTACAGAACGTCACTCAATACTCAAGCATCATTTAAAACTAGATTCAACCAATCAAATGGCTTGAATCTAGTTTTAAATGATGCTTGAGTATTGAGTGACGTTCTGTAATACGGGCCTTAGTATTTATTTACATTATTTAATTAGTGTGATGAAATCAAATACTCAAGTAATCAAAAGTAATATGTTTAATAAATTATGTAACAATCACTAATATCTAATATCTAACCAAAAATAACACAACAGAACTACGGATTCACAAGGTATGATTACTGTTCAACGCCTCAAGAACGACTGCTCGCTCTGTCCAAAAATGTCAATCACAAGCCGAATGTTCCCCACTCTAACAGTAGGTCAACATTCAGCATGCTATTGGACCAATCAAAGCAAAGTACACAGTATCGATCAACTAAAATACATTATCGCTTAATATTAATAGTAAATAAATGGTTTAATTTAAATAATAACAATTTAGTAATTATAAAACATAAACAAACTTAATCACCTATATTCAACTAGAAATAATAGCTAAAACGGATGTATTAAATTCGTGCGCCCACTACCGCCATCCGTCGCTTGTGGAAGGAACTATAATTATTTAATATTATTTTACAAAATCATTACATTCGGCCATCCGACATCGTGCGATCTCCTGACGCACGTTTTTACAATTCTGATGATAGTTAAATTAATCAACATGTTACAAGAAATCATTACATTCGGCTATTCATTGATCTCAGATTCGCTGGGGCATGATTTATTGTTATCATTGTTACTTCCACCACTAGAAGATGAACTACTAAAATCACTTGATGAAATTTTATGGTACAGGGAATGCACATTTATCCAGGGTCTAATACGGTCAACGGTGTATGTTTACAATTTTCGTTATAATGCCCTACCCTGTGACACTTTACAAGGGTTTTAGTGCACTTAAGTAAGGGTGTCCTTTACTACGACAATTAAAACAAATTATTGTGCTATCGTATGATATTGATGCTGAAGCATGGTCAGGACTCTTTAAATTTTACTTGTCACGCGACACTTTAAACAATATCATGTTTACTGTTCAAAATTGGACGAAAGACCATTACCTAGAAATAAACTTCATAAAAACCAAAATTATGCAATTTAGGCCTTATAAAAAAAAACCCCTAGCTATCAATTTTACGTTTGATGGTATCAGAGTGGAATGTGTAGATACGTTTACCTTATTAGGTCTGGACCCAGATATTCATATAACGTGGAAAGCACAGATACAAAAATTAAATCAAAGCCATCTATGTACGCACTACGCGAGCTTAAAAAATCAACAGATATAAAAACTGGCCTATCCACTTACTACGCTTTTGCATACGCTTGGTTTAAGTATGGTATAATTCTTTAATGCAAATCAAATCAATCTATTTGTGAAAAACACAGGTATTATAATAAAGGTCTTATGTAAACATTTTAGTCGAGCTCTATGTCAAAATAATTGGTGTACAAAATATTAGTTTTTTAGTAATATGTCTGAATCTGTATCACAAAGTCGAGTTCGAATAAATAATGTGAATGTGTACTATTAATAAATAATTAATCAATTAGATTTTATCTGTACAAGTATGTCAATGGTAAATTATATAAAAGGCTCGTAATGTCATATTTTATAATTTTGTAAATAAAGTCAACTAAATGTACCTATTATCAATAATTCATCAATAATAATTTATTTTGACATGTATGTCAATGTTCAATTATAATAAAAGGCTAGTAATGTCATATTTTGTCATTTAAAAATTCTTCGATAGAGTAATACGTCTTATCAATTAGCTAGACCATGATACGCCGTTAGGACTGTTACTCGATTAGCCGTTTTACTTAACATGTGCAAAGCATAGGAATATTGGTTTAGCTTACTGCATACTTTGTCAATATATGAATTCCATTTTAAAGTGTTTTCTACGTTTAGTCCAAGGAATTTAGTCACATTTGCTTCATTAATAATTTTGTCCTTGTATTTAATATCCAGGTTGTAATTTATCCTTTGATGAAATTTGTTTAATACTGTTTTATCAAAATTTATAACCAAATTATTATTTTGCAGCCAATTCACAACTGATAGTAAGATAGAATTAATCTCAGCCTCTAATGTGCTTATCTCGTCACTATTAAAAAGAAAAGTGCTGTCATCTGCAAACATTGTCATAGGATATGATGATGCTGTCGGAAAGTTAATATAAACAATAAATAGGGGCGGCCCGAGTACACTACCTTGTGGTACTCCATAATTCTAAAATCAATAATTTTAAATTCATAAAAATGGACTGACTTTTACCACCGATTTGTTTATTGAATTTTGTTTTTATTTTATTGACATTTTGTATTTGATTATTATTTTCTCATGATTGTATTTTGCCTATTAATTAATGACATGATGTATTGGACTATAATTTTATTTTATTGACCTTTTATTTCTCTATTCTATCTTTTCATTTTATCCTGTGAAATTATTTATTTAGGTATTTAAATGCATTTATGAATTTTAATTAATGTTGATTATTTTAAATAATATAATAAATCAACACTAGAAACGGGATATTTACCCTGTCCACTGTTTGTTTTGAGTTCCCGATATGACAGTCAGTGACCATGACAGTTTTAAAACTTATATTTCAAATGCTACTATCAATATTGTATAAATTGTTGTGCCCGACAACCTCCATGTGAAATTAATTATTATTTTTAAAATCTTGTAAAACACGTGATATGCAATAAAGAAATGAATTGAATTGAATGGAATACGCTGGGAACCGAGAAAATGCAATAAGTCTTCCGGCTCACGACAATTTAAAGCTTGGGCTCCTTTTCTAATAGATTTATCATAAATACCGTGAGTTATGCAATCAACGGCTCTTTTGCCACTTATGTCACATCTGTGTAGAAGCATTAATTTGTCATAAAAATATTCAGTTAAGTTTTCATTATTACGAGTCGTACGAGCTAACATTTCTTCCAGAAGCCGACCATAATTTTGCTCACTCGGAAAAGCTCTTTTAAGTTTGGCTTGCCAATCCGTCCAATTAAAAACTACACTCGGTAGGGCTTCAAACCATTTTTTGGCAAGCACAGAAAGTTTATGTAGAGCAAAATGTATGGTCTGCTTCTCGTCCCATTCATATATTACAGCACATTCATTAAACCTTCCTAAACCAGCTGAGATTTACTAGAAGGGTCGAACTCCGGAATTACATTATTCAAATTATTATTGTTTAAGCTACAAGATCGTTTACGAGTTCTTTGTTGAAAAACAACCAAACGATTCAGTACCTCTCTTTTTGTCAAACCTGACGTCCCTTTCTGCTGTTTGCGTCTTGGTGATGTAGTCAGAGTATCAGTTGATGAGCTTGAAGACGAGGAGGTCGAATCAGACCTCCTGCGTTTCCTCCTTGATCAATTCTTTGCACGTTTCGTCCTTTTGTCTCCATTGTTCGATACAGAAGTTACCACTTTTCCTCGTAATACCCTGCTTGGCTGAACTGGCAGCTCTTTGTCTGGAGTATTGCCTCGATCGGATTCCATAACCTCGGAAATAACATAACACAAATGTTTAAAAAATTTTACTTTAAACTTTCACTTTTGTAATAATAACCTAACAAGAACGTGGTCTCGTCATTCAGCAAAATAATTTAAGAAAACTTTAAGCTCATTCTATACTATTTCTACATTTCCTTAAACTTCGGGATATTTACAGAATATTTTATCAGAATAAAGAAAAAAAATAATAAAAAAATAAAATATTCTGTAAATATCCCGAAGTTTAAGGAAATGTAGAAATAGTATAGAATGAGCTTAAAGTTTTCTTAAATTATTTTGCTGAATGACGAGACCACGTTCTTGTTAGGTTATTATTACAAAAGTGAAAGTTTAAAGTAAAATTTTTTAAACATTTGTGTTATGTTATTTCCGAGGTTATGGAATCCGATCGAGGCAATACTCCAGACAAAGAGCTGCCAGTTCAGCCAAGCAGGGTATTACGAGGAAAAGTGGTAACTTCTGTATCGAACAATGGAGACAAAAGGACGAAACGTGCAAAGAATTGATCAAGGAGGAAACGCAGGAGGTCTGATTCGACCTCCTCGTCTTCAAGCTCATCAACTGATACTCTGACTACATCACCAAGACGCAAACAGCAGAAAGGGACGTCAGGTTTGACAAAAAGAGAGGTACTGAATCGTTTGGTTGTTTTTCAACAAAGAACTCGTAAACGATCTTGTAGCTTAAACAATAATAATTTGAATAATGTAATTCCGGAGTTCGACCCTTCTAGTAAATCTCAGCTGGTTTAGGAAGGTTTAATGAATGTGCTGTAATATATGAATGGGACGAGAAGCAGACCATACATTTTGCTCTACATAAACTTTCTGTGCTTGCCAAAAAATGGTTTGAAGCCCTACCGAGTGTAGTTTTTAATTGGACGGATTGGCAAGCCAAACTTAAAAGAGCTTTTCCGAGTGAGCAAAATTATGGTCGGCTTCTGGAAGAAATGTTAGCTCGTACGACTCGTAATAATGAAAACTTAACTGAATATTTTTATGACAAATTAATGCTTCTACACAGATGTGACATAAGTGGCAAAAGAGCCGTTGATTGCATAACTCACGGTATTTATGATAAATCTATTAGAAAAGGAGCCCAAGCTTTAAATTGTCGTGAGCCGGAAGACTTATTGCATTTTCTCGGTTCCCAGCGTATTCCATTCAATTCAATTCATTTCTTTATTGCATATCACGTGTTTTACAAGATTTTAAAAATAATAATTAATTTCACATGGAGGTTGTCGGGCACAACAATTTATACAATATTGATAGTAGCATTTGAAATATAAGTTTTAAAACTGTCATGGTCACTGACTGTCATATCGGGAACTCAAAACAAACAGTGGACAGGGTAAATATCCCGTTTCTAGTGTTGATTTATTATATTATTTAAAATAATCAACATTAATTAAAATTCATAAATGCATTTAAATACCTAAATAAATAATTTCACAGGATAAAATGAAAAGATAGAATAGAGAAATAAAAGGTCAATAAAATAAAATTATAGTCCAATACATCATGTCATTAATTAATAGGCAAAATACAATCATGAGAAAATAATAATCAAATACAAAATGTCAATAAAATAAAAACAAAATTCAATAAACAAATCGGTGGTAAAAGTCAGTCCATTTTTATGAATTTAAAATTATTGATTTTAGAATTATGGAGTACCACAAGGTAGTGTACTCGGGCCGCCCCTATTTATTGTTTATATTAACTTTCCGACAGCATCATCATATCCTATGACAATGTTTGCAGATGACAGCACTTTTCTTTTTAATAGTGACGAGATAAGCACATTAGAGGCTGAGATTAATTCTATCTTACTATCAGTTGTGAATTGGCTGCAAAATAATAATTTGGTTATAAATTTTGATAAAACAGTATTAAACAAATTTCATCAAAGGATAAATTACAACCTGGATATTAAATACAAGGACAAAATTATTAATGAAGCAAATGTGACTAAATTCCTTGGACTAAACGTAGAAAACACTTTAAAATGGAATTCATATATTGACAAAGTATGCAGTAAGCTAAACCAATATTCCTATGCTTTGCACATGTTAAGTAAAACGGCTAATCGAGTAACAGTCCTAACGGCGTATCATGGTCTAGCTAATTGATAAGACGTATTACTCTATCGAAGAATTTTTAAATGACAAAATATGACATTACTAGCCTTTTATTATAATTGAACATTGACATACATGTCAAAATAAATTATTATTGATGAATTATTGATAATAGGTACATTTAGTTGACTTTATTTACAAAATTATAAAATATGACATTACGAGCCTTTTATATAATTTACCATTGACATACTTGTACAGATAAAATCTAATTGATTAATTATTTATTAATAGTACACATTCACATTATTTATTCGAACTCGACTTTGTGATACAGATTCAGACATATTACTAAAAAACTAATATTTTGTACACCAATTATTTTGACATAGAGCTCGACTAAAATGTTTACATAAGACCTTTATTATAATACCTGTGTTTTTCACAAATAGATTGATTTGATTTGCATTAAAGAATTATACCATACTTAAACCAAGCGTATGCAAAAGCGTAGTAAGTGGATAGGCCAGTTTTTATATCTGTTGATTTTTTAAGCTCGCGTAGTGCGTACATAGATGGCTTTGATTTAATTTTTGTATCTGTGCTTTCCACGTTATATGAATATCTGGGTCCAGACCTAATAAGGTAAACGTATCTACACATTCCACTCTGATACCATCAAACGTAAAATTGATAGCTAGGGGTTTTTTTTTATAAGGCCTAAATTGCATAATTTTGGTTTTTATGAAGTTTATTTCTAGGTAATGGTCTTTCGTCCAATTTTGAACAGTAAACATGATATTGTTTAAAGTGTCGCGTGACAAGTAAAATTTAAAGAGTCCTGACCATGCTTCAGCATCAATATCATACGATAGCACAATAATTTGTTTTAATTGTCGTAGTAAAGGACACCCTTACTTAAGTGCACTAAAACCCTTGTAAAGTGTCACAGGGTAGGGCATTATAACGAAAATTGTAAACATACACCGTTGACCGTATTAGACCCTGGATAAATGTGCATTCCCTGTACCATAAAATTTCATCAAGTGATTTTAGTAGTTCATCTTCTAGTGGTGGAAGTAACAATGATAACAATAAATCATGCCCCAGCGAATCTGAGATCAATGAATAGCCGAATGTAATGATTTCTTGTAACATGTTGATTAATTTAACTATCATCAGAATTGTAAAAACGTGCGTCAGGAGATCGCACGATGTCGGATGGCCGAATGTAATGATTTTGTAAAATAATATTAAATAATTATAGTTCCTTCCACAAGCGACGGATGGCGGTAGTGGGCGCACGAATTTAATACATCCGTTTTAGCTATTATTTCTAGTTGAATATAGGTGATTAAGTTTGTTTATGTTTTATAATTACTAAATTGTTATTATTTAAATTAAACCATTTATTTACTATTAATATTAAGCGATAATGTATTTTAGTTGATCGATACTGTGTACTTTGCTCTGATTGGTCCAATAGCATGCTGAATGTTGACCTACTGTTAGAGTGGGGAACATTCGGCTTGTGATTGACATTTTTGGACAGAGCGAGCAGTCGTTCTTGAGGCGTTGAACAGTAATCATACCTTGTGAATCCGTAGTTCTGTTGTGTTATTTTTGGTTAGATATTAGATATTAGTGATTGTTACATAATTTATTAAACATATTACTTTTGATTACTTGAGTATTTGATTTCATCACACTAATTAAATAATGTAAATAAATACTAAGGCCCGTATTACAGAACGTCACTCAATACTCAAGCATCATTTAAAACTAGATTCAAGCCATTTGATTGGTTGAATCTAGTTTTAAATGATGCTTGAGTATTGAGTGACGTTCTGTAATACGGGCCTTAGTCTCTTTTATCTTGCACCAAATCAGAGAATGTAAACTGTAATAGTGAGCCACGGTTCGGTCCGATAATATGTATTTCTAACGGCTAAAATGTGTTTGCTTTTTACCAGCGAACGGACGGTAGCCCAGAATAATATTTAAAGAGTTACAACATTATCGTTTCCAAGTTAATATGGAAATTAGTTTCGTGTTTTTTATTTCATTCGTTGAAGGATGGAGCTTCGAGGTTTTAATGTTATTATACCAAAAGAGAAGTTGTAAAGAGGGGGTAGTTTTGTATTTCATTTTCCTTTAAGTACCTTTAGTTCATGATATTGTTTCAACCCGTAACTTGAAATATCTTGTGATATTTACGCAAGTATTTTCACAGAAAAATTAAATTAAAAATTAAATTTATGCCCATTTTCACTAAATTCATTTCTAAATGACGTTAATTCGATTTTCATTCTGACTGCCTCGTTGGTCTAGTGGTCACAAGCACGACTGCTGAGCATCGATTTCGATGATCAGTTCGATGCCCGGGTCGGGCAAAGTGTTATTGGGTTTTTCCGTCAGGAATTTTCTCAGTAGCAGCCATGGAGTCTGAATTTGTGCCCGGTTGATAGCAATAGGCTCGCCCCCAATTATATGGGACTTAAAACATAACTAGTGAATTGTGGGTGTACAAGCACAATTAAGGGTTTCAAATCATTTCGTTTATTTGTAATACATGAGTCACATGCAGATGTTAATTACATAATTATATACTAATAATGTCAGCCACTTGAGTATACAAATTATTAAATAATTTAATGAAAATATGTTTCTAAAATTCTAACGATTTGATGTAAATTCCATTTCAGATTAAATATCAATTCATTCAGGTGTATACTAGTGAAAGTGATGACTGGAAACAGTATTTCCTCTAAGATAAAATAAATGACTAGCAACTAGCATTATTCAAATGCATGTGCCATCTATTCGATCATCAAAACATGCACGGCACGAATGGCGCAGTGGCTGAGCGATTGGCTTGGCATGGATTGCTGCGCTGCGTGTCGCGGGTTCGATTACCTCACGGAACAAATATTCGTATGGCCTACCGGTAGTTGTTTCGGGTCTAGCTGTTTGTGTATGTGAGTTTAAATTTTTTAAACGCATATACTACACAGACGAAACTCCTAGTGTGGGCATAGTTTAAAAAAAATGAAAAAAGAATGTGGTCAGTACCGTCACAGAATAAATATTCTACATTACCGGCATGGTACATAAACAAACATACATTTACCCAATCAGCAGTACCTTCAATACTAAATCGCCATACATTCTCACCTACCTACGAGACGCCCTCGAGTGAAGCATCATTGTACTCGAGCACGGAGGGAATGCGCTCAGTGGCGTAAACATTTTTACATTCACCATTCGACTTAGAACTCCCTCACCTTCCCTTATCTCACCACATTAAGGTGACACAGGGGTTTATAGGAGGCGGTCTAGGGGTCAAGTTAAATGGTTACGGTTAATAGTATTGGCATGAAGGCGCCATGGTTCTTTATGGTGGAGACGAGCGTGCGTGCGGCGCCGATGACGTAATGATAATGACGTCATGTAGTGCCTGTTAATTGTTTGAGCCTCCAACGTTTGGTATGCAAACTGGGGAATGGCGTCTTCGAAGAAATTGAGTGGGTGGGTAATGGGTTAAGGGTTTAAGTATTCTGATGGATGTTCTTTATTGTTTTAAAATATTCACATTTTTTTGTTTTTGTTTACAGGGCACCGCTAATGATGGTGAAGGGAACAATATGCATACATGAAATTGGATAAATGGATGTTGTATTGAAACTTAGGAACCGCTTATGTCCAGCAGTGAAACTTACGTCTTGGTCGCAAGCTACACACTCAAGCGACTGCGGAGATAGTCAATGTAATGAATCGCGTAGAGCGTATGTCTAAATCACTACTTTTTTATATTATTAAAACTTTACTTTACACTATTTATTATATCTGTATCGCGGGTTTTTACAAAAAATTAAACTCACATACACAAACAGCCAGACCTGAAACATCTACCTGTACCCAAATATTTGTTCCGTGCTGTAATCGAACACGCGACACACCACGCAGCAGCCAATTGTTCAACTACTGCGCCAGCCGCGCCGACAAACGCATGTTTCGCTTGTCAATTCGCAACACCCGAGGTCGTAGAAATGGCGTTAAAGGCCTAAGTTGAAAAGGCTTTAGATGTAAAATAGAGAAAGTTCACACTAGAGGTGTCAAACTTCTTCTTTATTTTGTGGTTAGTGCCTAACATGGTGCCAGAGTTTTTTTGCCGTACATGGGCCTCTTCACATGCCGTCAAAAATATCTCTCAGGCATGCTGGTTTGATTTCCTAATAATATTTTCCTTCACCGAAGCAAGTAATTAATAATCCAATACACACATTAATCCGAAAAATCAGAGGTGATTGGTCTTGGGTTCAAACTCCAGACGTATCACTTGGCAGTCCGACGGTCACACTTCTAGGCTATCACTGCTGGTTATGCTGACTAAAACTGAGAAACACTGAACAAGATATAATGATAAAGTCAATTTTGTCAGTAAAACAAGAAAAAATCCATCCCACATAGTCCACCGACCATCGCACCCAATTAAAGTTGTGAACTTTAAAACGAGGTCGCATCCATTAAAGTTAAGAACAAAAATCAAAAGTTTTGCCAACACCTGCGAAATTATTATCAGAAGCGAAAGTGACTTAATTAAAAATTATTATCTCAACCGTCTTTTTTTAAGATAATAAGTTTTTAATAAAGTGTCTGAGGTTCGTGACATTTTTTAATATCTTTATAATCTGATAAGCTGTGAGCGACCTTGGCCGATGGCTTGCTAAAGGTCGTAGGAAGCCAGTGGATGCAGATCGAGCAGCGTAGGATCTGGTCTAGTAGTGTTAGCTATGCTTGAGAGCAATCGAAACGAGTGAATTTTTTCGGCATAGTTTCTGATGAGATTAATTAAACTTACAGTGTGTTATTTAGGTACGTACAACAACCAATCAAGTTATAGAAAATAGTTTATGCGGATCTCTCACTGTAGGGGAACTCGGTACAAAGTGAGGCCATGTTGTACTGGAAATGTATAGCTTGATTTGTCGCCGTGTGTACTGCCGTGTTCACTGACACCACTACCACTTTTCACCTTTATGACCTAAGTAATAAGGTTGAAAAGTGGTCGATCTGCAGTGAAGGTAGTACGTAGACAAACAAGTGAAACTACTGTCAGCTTAAAGCACACTGTTTAATTCTTAGGTTAGAGTAGGGCAGGGACGCAGCCCACGCACACATACACAATGTTGACACACACATATATAATACAGTAAAACTGTGAATCGTTAAGTCTTACAAAGGTCTGACGGTCGCCTTATAGACGATAAGTAAACGTTGCGATAAAAATGTCCTAGTCAATTGCTTTCTAAAAGAAAAAACTATCATGTACAGCCAGCACATCAAAAACAACAACGTGTCAAATTTCTTTAATAGATTTGTAGTGACACAATGTTGCAATTATGTAAACGCAGCAGTTTGGACACACGACGCGCGGCCACGCGCTCGGAGTGCCAGTGCGCCCAGAGACTTACCTATAGAAAGTCGACCCATAACAATTGTAAACAGGTCGAAGTGTTTGAGGAAGAATAAACACACAAAGTTTTACCTCCCACGTCTCCTTTTATTTACTCTGCCTACCTCGTGAGGAATAACACAAAAGTGGTGACCCCTGTGAAAGAACGAAAAACGTGTGAGAAACTATCAAATTACGGAGCACGACATAAGCGACACGATGAACGCACCTACAAGCAACGTTCCAGAATCGGCGGCAGTCTCAGTTACATCAAGAATATCAGAATTCTGGACACACCAACCTCGAGTATGGTTCATCAGAACAGAAGCGACACTGGCCCCTCAGAAACTTGGAGACCACGCCAAGTTCGACCTAGTGGTATCAAAACTCAATAGCGACACTATAGACCAGATAACGGATTTATTAATCAATCCACCGGAAACAGACAAATACGAGGCGCTTAAAAGAAAGCTACTAAAAATCTACGAGGACTCACAAACGAAACAAATAGAAAAACTCATGAACGAAATGGAACTAGGTGACCAGAAACCGTCACAACTATTATCTAAAATGAAAGTCCTCGCGCGAGACAAGGTCACAGACGCAACACTAAAGGTTTTATGGCAAAACCACCTGCCATCAACCGTACGAGCCGTACTCACCGTCACCGAAACAAAAGACCTAGAGAAACTAGCCAGCATCGCCGACGACGTAAACGAAGTCACTAAGGCCGGCGCGGTAGCAGCAGTATCACAACAACCATCAACTTCATCATCGAACGAAACAGAGAAGACAGTAATATCGGAAATAGCAAAACTAAACGCAAGGTTCGACGACATGGAAAACCAATACAGAAGAAACCGGGCACGCAGCAGGAATCGCTATCAGACTGCTAACACCCGAAACAGAAGCAATTCACGAAGGCGGCGTTCAGAAGAAGATCCAGACTGGGTATGTTACTACCATTTCCGTTATGCAGACAAAGCACAGAAATGCGTGAAACCATGTGCCTGGAAGAAGCAGGGAAACTGAAGATGGAGCAGCAAGAGGCGGAAATCTGCTCCATACGGCCCGCCAACCGCCTCAGTGTAAGAGACTTAAACACAGGTTTGAATTTTCTAGTGGATACAGGAGCGAATGTGTCGGTAATTCCAGTGAATAAGAAATATCAAGTGAAAACAGACAGTGCATATAAGTTATACGCAGTAAACGGAGCCGAAATCAAAACTTACGGAGTAAAGACCCTAGTGTTGAACCTGAATCTACGACGAGTTTTCCGATGGGACTTTATTATAGCTGACGTGAAACAACCGATACTCGGGGCAGACTTCCTAGGATACCATAAGCTGCTGGTCGACGTCAGTGCAAGAAGGCTCATAGATCAAGTGACAGAACTAAGCACAGTGGCATCCCTCGTAAGTAGCCCTCAACTAACACTTAAAACGATAATGATAGATCATCCGTATCACGATATTATTTCTAAGTACCCCGATATTACTAGGCCTACATCTTTTAAAGACCCTCCTAAGCATGCAATAGTACATTACATTGAAACGAATGGCCCACCAGTATACTCGCGCGCAAGGCCATTACCGCCTGACCGGTACCTTAAAGTTAAGCAAGAGTTCCAAATAATGCAAGAGATGGGAATATGTAGGCCCAGTAAAAGCCCGTGGGCAAGCCCTTTACATGTGGTACCCAAACCTAACGGAGACATCAGACCCTGCGGTGACTACAGGAAATTAAACGCGATTACCAAACCGGATAGGTACCCCGTCCCACGGTTACAAGAATTTACTTACATGTTAGCAAACAAACAAGTATTTACACATTTAGACATCAATAGAGCGTATCATTTCATACCTATTAACCCAGAGGATGTAGAAAAAACGGCCATAATCACACCTTTCGGCCTATTCGAATTTCCCAGAATGAGTTTCGGTTTGAGGAACGCCGCACAAACATTCCAACGATTTATGAGTACAACAGTACTACAGGGATTAGATTTCTTGTTCTCGTATATCGATGACGTCATAATAGCTAGCGACGACCACGAACAACACAAAGAACATCTAAAAATAGTATTCCAAAGATTCAGTGAGTTCGGTATAACAATTAACACAGCAAAATGTCAATTCGGGAAAGATAAAGTAGAATTTCTCGGGTTTGAGGTGTGCAAAAAAGGCATCACGCCGCTAAGATCCAGAACACAGGCAATAAATGACTTCCCGAAACCCAAAACAGTGGAGGAATTAAGGAGATTCCTAGGAATGGTAAATTTCTATAGGCCCCACATACCAAAGGCAGTTGAGGCGCAAATGAGTCTCAACAAATTCATACACCATTCCAAGAAACGCGATAAGACATTAGTACCGTGGGACGAAGAAGCCAACATGGCTTTCGAACAATGTAAACTCAGCTTACAAAGCGCGGTTACATTGTCGCATCCACACAATAGCGTACCTATGGCCCTCATGTGCGACGCGTCGGATTCATGCGTAGGCGCGGTATTACAGCAACGAGTTAATAATAAATGGGAACCGTTAGGGTATTTTTCAAAGAAACTCACCGAGGCGCAAACAAAGTATTGTACGTACGACAGGGAGCTATTAGCAATATACATGGCCATTCAGCATTTTAGGAAATTGTTCGAAGGAAGGGAACTAACCATATATACGGATCATAAACCCCTAACTTTCGCCCTTAGGAAAATAAACAACAGTAATTCAGAAACGCCTAGAAGAACAAGATATTTATTATTCATCAGCGAATTTACAAATGATATTCGACACATAGACGGTCAAAACAACGTTGTTGCTGACTCACTATCACGCGTCGCAGAATTGTATTGCCCTACGAATATGGACTTCGCAGAATTAGCGGCCGCACAGGAAACGGACGAGTACATAGCACGGGTATCGAACCGCAGTAACACGAATAGCAACGTAAACATAAAAAAACTATACTGGCCAACCGTAAACAAACCCATTTATTGCGAAATTACAAAAGATACAGGGCGACCATACCTACCAGAACAATTCAGACGTGCAGCTTTTGACAACATACACAATTTAAGTCACCCCGGAGTTAGGGCCACAAAAGCATTAGTTACGCAAAAGTATTTCTGGCCTGGCATGAATTCACAGATAGGCACGTGGGCAAAGACGTGCATAGCGTGTCAAAAATCAAAGGTACAGAGACACACAGTATCAGAGTTAGGCGTTTACGCGGAATGCGGGAAATTCGAACACATTCACATAGACATAATAGGACCTTTAACAGTCACAACGGAAGGATACAGATATTGTCTTACTATAATAGATAGGTTCACTAGGTGGCCGGAAGCCATACCACTAAAGGAAATTACGGCGGAAAACGTCGCCAAGGCACTATACGATTGTTGGATCACACACTACGGGTGTCCAGTCAAAATCACTAGTGACCAAGGGAGACAATTTGAAAGTAATTTGTTTCAGCAACTAATGCAAGTGATGGGAATCGAAAGAAATAGGACAACAGCTTATCACCCTCAAAGCAACGGGCTAGTGGAAAGATGGCACAGGTCACTCAAAGCGGCACTGATGGCAAAAATAAAAACAGAATCGTGGTTAAAAGAGTTACCAACTGTTTTATTCGGTTTGCGTGCGGCAATTAGAAGCGATACGGGTTATAGCGCCGCGGAAATAGTATACGGACGCACAATTAGGTTACCAGGCGAGTTTTTTACACACAACCAAAAACAACACGAGAACATGGACTCCTACGTAAAGGAACTACAGAACACAATAGGGAATTTAGTACCAAAATATAGGGAAAATAGGGCACACCCTCCGTTTGTGCATCCAGAACTCGAAACCTGCGAACACGTTTTTGTACGCAACGACACGGTACGTAAATCGCTGCAACCACCGTATGACGGCCCATACCGCGTCATAAGCAGGAAAGAGAAACATTACGTTATAAAATTACCAAATAAAGAAACATGCATTTCAATCGACCGATTAAAACCCGCATTTTTGATAGAAGTAGGGGAAAGAGAGGATAACATACAAAAACCGGTTCACCAGGACACGAACAAAGAAAAACCCAAAAAACAAACAGGCACGAAAACGAACCAGACAAGACCTATAAACAAAGAACCTATAGTCACTCGCAGCGGTCGCGTCAGCAAAAGGGTACGGTTTTTTGATGAATAGACAAATACACATGAAACATACAAAGTACCACATTAAAGGATTGTAAGAAACCACTAGAAAAATGTCACCATAGAATTAAGAAATAATCTATATAATATATGTTTTGTACGGCGTGGCATGCGAGGTATTGTGGATTCCAATGGGATGATATTTTTTATGGCAGAATACCAAACATGCACACTACCCTTAAGAATATTATTACATAAGAAATATATATTACATTAAGTCGGCCCTGGAAGCAAGGGTCCGCAATGTAAAGTAGAATAAGAAAACCCATCTGTACATGCTTGTATGTAAAACGCGTAGGAACAACGGTCTATACATAAAAATAAAGCATATATAAAAAATAAGCAACCACAAACATTGCATAACCTAAGCTTGTCACAAATGCATTTTGCAAGGTAGCAAGTAACAGCGAGCTGAACAAGTCAGCACTGCACAGTAGGTCAACTATGTTCAAAACTGGTCGTACCAAAAAGACTGACGCCAGTAAGAGTAAGCCAGTGGTCTATACAGCATAGCCAACCAAATTTATAACTTAGAGAAAATGGGCAACAGCCAAGTAAAACCACAACAAAACAATGTCGCAGTGTCGCAAACGATATCTAACGAGAGTATCGGGCAACGTATCAGCATAGTGGAAATATTTATGATAGTATTCGGTATCATATTTGGCATCATACTACTGTGGCTACTCAGACACCAGTGCAAGAAACAGGTGCGGAACTGGTTCCGCAAGGAAGCTGAAGTAATCGGGTTGGCACCGGTGGGTAAAGGCAACACCGCGCAACAACCAGCTACTAATCGGGCAGCAGATGTGTATTAAAACAGTGAAAAATAGTACATAGGTAATTATAAGACAAAAAACTTGTAAAATGTAAAACTAAAATAATTTAAGTTAAGTGAACATAAAATGTACACCGTGACGACATGTAAAACGACACTCGTTATTGTAACGCAGCGCTCAGGGCCACGAACACTGTCGATAAGCAAAACCTAGGTGTAAGCATGTAACGTGTATTGTATTATGAACTAAGTAGAAACTAATGAGGTCACGACGTCACTCATAAGAATAATGTACTAAGCAATGTAAGGAATTTACACCCCATTTTTGTATAATTTTACCAAATTATAAAGATAGGGGGGGAATACTGTAGTGACACAATGTTGCAATTATGTAAACGCAGCAGTTTGGACACACGACGCGCGGCCACGCGCTCGGAGTGCCAGTGCGCCCAGAGACTTACCTATAGAAAGTCGACCCATAACAATTGTAAACAGGTCGAAGTGTTTGAGGAAGAATAAACACACAAAGTTTTACCTCCCACGTCTCCTTTTATTTACTCTGCCTACCTCGTGAGGAATAACACAAAAGATTTTTAACTTTATCGCTAAAGCATTAGGTTCAAGGTTGATTGGGAAAATTTGACAGTTTCGGGTAGCTTGATGTGCTGGTGCCTATGCATAATTTTGTATATTTCGGCGATTTTTCTTTAACTATATTATTGCGTCTAACTTTTATAAAGGGTGTAAGAGACAGCCCTCCGCAAACTGACAGAGTGCATTCAGGTCCTTATTTTGAATCATATTGTAGCGGATTTTTTCTCAGGAATCTTTTCATTTGTTTATCGTTTTTTCAGTTACTATTCCTTTATTTCAATGTAAAATTAAAATCTCTGTACGCAGCACTGATTGACGTAAATAATACGGCTAAAATAAAAAATATAACAAATTGTTGTTAAAATATAAACAATATAACAACAATGGATGTTGAAATCAGCTGTTCACTTCCTGCCTGTCTACAGAGGTCACCGAACTCGTCGTCGCACTTGCCGTTCTCTACGTGCGTTTGCTATGGTAACGATACATTGAGTATGAGGAAATTAAACAAATCAAATTTATTGGATTCCCTTATCGTTCCTGAAATAATTTCTTGTACCCGTCATCTTAGTATAACATACTGAATTCACCCCATCAGTCTGCGAAGGGCTGTCCCTTACACCCTGTATATCCAACCACGGCCCACCTATCCATAAAATAACACCCCGTTACTTCTCTTCCCAAAGATTACCACACAGTACCTTTCCTTCCCGAACACAATACAACCTTTTGGCAGTAACACAGAAGAATCCTACCAAAACCTGCATACTGTTAGAATGTATGACACGCGCCTAGCACAAGTTTAGCTAAGTTTCATACAAGTTCATACTGTGTTCGGCCGTGCAGCGCGACGGATTGTAACTTGTTCAGAGACTTATTCAAGGTACGTGTTTCATTGGTTAAAGGAAAGTTTGTCAGTATTATTTTAAGTTTAGATTAGATTTTGATAGATTTGAAATAAATTACCGAGACAAAAGTTATCCCATTTCCTAACCCTGGTTTATGCGAGTGCCTAATTCCATCAAAATCTGTGGAGCCATTTATTATATTGAGAGCAGCGGTGGCCCAGTGGTGGCGGCCCCGACTTACGAACAGTAAGTTGTGGGGTCGAACCCAGGCAGGCGCATTACTTTGTGTAATTTATTTTATCACCACTGCTCTCAAAACGGTGAAGGAAAACATCGTGAGGAAATCGGCATGTCCTAGAACCAAAAATTCGAAGACATGTGACATCTACCAACCTACACTGGGCCCGCGTGGTGGGTTATAGCCCAATCCCTCTCTTAGAGAGGAGGCGGTGTGTCGCAGCAGTGGGAACATTAGGCCGATTATGCTGTGGAGCCATTAAAACTTTAACAGGTTGGCAGACAAACAGTTACTTTTGCATTAATATTTGCAGTAATAGTATGACATAACATAACATCACGTCTGTAATCCCCGAAGGATTAGGCAGAGGTGTACTTAATAGTACACCCACGTCTCACCAGTTTTATTTTCAGTCCCATGTAATAGGGGGTGATCCTATTGCCATCAACCGCGACTGCTATTGACAAATTCCTGATGGAAAAATCCAACAACACTTTGCCCGACCCGGAAATCGAATCCAGGACCTCAAGACCAACGAGGCTGTCATAAATAATATTTATATTTAAATCTAATAGCCTAGGTCTCCCATATTATTAGCCTAGATGTCCCGTATTATAATTTCATGTGATAATATACACTTTATGTATCTTTTTTACGCCGATTTTATTATATTAAACTATTGTTTCACCACGTAAACATAAAACTTGATAAGTTCTAGAAACAAAGATACTAAAAGCCTTGATATTTCGCAATCACATCGAGACATGTCTGGAAACCATTTTAGGTCAAATGCGGCCTCGATTAAACCGTATACGACTAGGTAAGGAAGCCTTTTATTTGTACCCGAGCGGAATCCATGCAATATAACATTCTGACAATAGATGAATCTGTATTGGATTGCCAATATTATATATTGAAAATTGAAAAGGATGGAATGTATTTCATACGAATGCAGAAAAGCCGTATTACGTATGCACGTTTGCCTGCTTTAATAAGTTTATCATAATATTGTTGACGCTTTGTAAAACATTTGACAATTGAACATAATATACCCCTTCAAAATGATTGAGTTGAATGGTGCAAATACATGCGTCATGTTCGTGAACGGGCGCTCTGTCAGTTGTGACTGGTCATCTCTTGGTTGCCACGGCTTATTTGAATTAATTATTTTATTTTTGAATTGTTCTTTTACTATGGACACTTTTAACGTGCACATCTTGTTACATCGCTCTCACATAATGTACCATCTCAACATGAATGATGTAAACAAGGTTTTGTAAAAATATTCTGATTTAAAAGAGTGTCCATGGAGTTTCTTGCCAGTTCTTCTCCAAAGAGATCTACGTTAAGGAATGGGCAACTAAAGTACTTTCACAGTTTTTATGCCTTGTGACTGGGACTGTAGCGACATTTCATTGTTGTCTTTGTTTCGACAATTCAAAAGTGCCTGCAACTGGCCTACTTGAAATAAATGCTTTGACTTTGATTTTAATACAAACATACATCTGACTAGTCTTTTCTCAACTATATTAGGGAAGACTTCAAGTCTAACCGGATAGGTACAACGAGATGCCTGTAATTGAAATGAAAGGACTGCTTAATTGACCTCCACAACTCAGCTGGGTAACTCGATAATACCGTTTTTTTAGTCTTTCGAGCTGCTGATTAGCCATAACGACTATCAATCCATAAACGCTGGCAACCCCAGCAATGTTTACATGAGTCGCGTATTTAATATTGAAATTATAATTAAAGTTCTGGTTAGAAAAGTGTAAATAGTGGTGCGACCGAGTGCAAGGATTATCATTCTCACGTGACATTATTTGTGTCGACTTACGACAAGTGCTATTACAAATATGAAGACGTGACTACATGACAGTGCTAAACGGACTACGTAAACAATAAATCTGTGTTCATAATACCACAATAACACTTAGACGCCAAATGTTATTGATAAATAAGGCCCACCAGTGCAGTTTTATAAGATCTAAACAAATTCCTTAAAAAACAACAACAATAACAACCGTTTATTACAAAAACATCAAATTTTGGACTTTGGACTCTGATTATTGTACGACAACTAGCGCTAAATTCGCCCCAAGTGGCGAATAGACGAACTAAACAGGACAGCTACTAACCGCCAGAGGGCCAAATACTTACGGATAGTGTTACCATAGTTAGAAATAAATTATAACTTGGTAGAAAATTTAAAATTGTTCGGGAACTTTACTTCAAAAATTAATATGGATGAAAACGTTACCTATCGCAACCGAAAATTATTTAGAACAAGCTCATTACAAGACATGAGTGCAGATAGTTCCGCCCTTTTTGATGCAACTATGATGAGTCTACCAAATACCTCGTTAAATACCAGCCAAACGATAATCGATCTACAGGAGAAAATTAAACAGATGTCCACTGATTTACAAAGCGCGCATCGGGAAATAGAAAATTTAAATTCTGAAAATTTCAGATTAAAAACTGACGTACAAAAATACATTAAACTATTAAATACCGCTAAGGAAATAAATGCGACCGACACAAATAATTTGACCCCTCGTTCGGGGCGCAAACTGAAAACCAACCAAAACAATAAAGAGACGCCTACGACAAATATACAGCAATCAATGACAACTGTACGGAATACAAAATGCAATGAATTACTTTGCGAACAGAAATTAATATCCACAAAAGATATTCAAAATGAAAAAGGAAATCATTTAGGCTTAGACCCGACTACAAGCACTACTACTGACTTCCCGACCCGACTACAAACTTCACAACAGAACAGTGTATCAAAGTCTGTAAAAAACGCCAATCTTTCAGAGTCTAAACACTTCCCAGAAACTGAATTGAATGTATCCTCGGATAACATTGCAATTCAATATAAAAATATACAAGAAAATAAACTAATAAACGTGAAAAAAACTACGGAATGCTTCGAAATAAATAAGAAAAAAGTGATCATAATTGCGGACCAGCAGGGACGCTATATTCAAAAAAATCTACAAAGACTCATCGGTAAAGACTATCAAGTCAAGTGTTTCTGGAAGCCAGGTGCATCCTTAAAAGAAGTTTTAGTAACAGAAAAAGCTGAAATAAGTAAACTAAATAAAAACGACTTTGTAATTGTCTTAGGAGGTATAAATGACAAAAATCCGGAAGAAACTCAACTCTGTCTTAGTAACTTTTTAAATAATACCAGAAATACTAATGTTATGATCGCTGAAGTTCTATTTAACACTCATTTAAACGAAGGAAAGTTGAACTATGAAATTAAATTTATCTGTTCCCACTACAAACATACAACATATGTCGACATGAATTTCTCATCTTATGTACCAAAGTATCGCTTTTTATCATTACATACATCACAATTAATTTTAAAAGAAATCTTAAGCAAGGTATACAAACAAAATTATGACAAATATATTAGGGAAAGGTCTGACGCTACCAATATTGCTTCTACCTTTGTTGACAAATGCATTCAGACAGAAATTAATGATCTAGAAAAGGAACACTCACCAAATAGTAATAGTTTTTTTCGTGTTTAAAAACTTAACAATTCTACATCAAAACATTAACGGTTTAATAACTAAATTAGATGAGCTTACTGCACATTTACACTCATTGGGAGAAAATAATGATAACAATCCAATTGACATTATATGCATTACTGAACATAACATGACTATTGAAGACACCAAACTACTCAAACTGCCCAGTTTCATATTAGGTGATAATTTTTCACGCAATAATAGAAATGGGGGTTCATGTATATTGTTAAAATCTAGACATAAATTTAAAATTGTACCAGAAGCCAAAAGCCTTAGTGTCAATAATATTTTTGAATGTAGTGGCATCGAACTTACGGATCACAGAATTATAATATTATGCGTTTATCGTCCACCTAAAAGTAGACTAGACCAAATTGACTTATTCTTCACTAGACTAGCAGAAATACTAACGAAAATAGGTTACTCTAACAAAAAAGTCATAGTGTGCGGTGACTTCAACATAGACAGGGCAAAAAATAACAAAGTATCCCAACAATTCGAACAATTATTAGCGAGTTATAATTTAAAATTAAGTATTCATCAACCGACTAGGATAAGTAGCATGACATGCATTGACAACATAGCGCATAATATTAGAGGAGCCAAATCTTCTGTTCTTGAACTTTCGTTGTCAGATCATACAGCACAATTATTAAGATGCCCCGTAAAGAAAAGCTACAACATTGAATACTGGTATAAATATAAAAGAGATTATTGTGAAGAAAATACTAAAACATTTATCAGATGCATTGAGAGTCTTAGTTTTACAGATTGTTACTTAAGTAATGACCCAGAAATAGCTTACAATACTTTTTACGATCTATTTAAATTATTTTATGATTTGTGCTTTCCGATAATACGAGTAAAAATACCAATTTCTAAGAAGCCAAAATGGCTAAGCAAGGGAATAAGGTTATGCTCAAAAAGAAAACGTCAATTACTATGGAAGTATAGGCTAAAGTCAAATCCGAAAGACAAAGTACACTTTAGAGAATATACAAAAAGACTACGGACTATAATAAATAAAACGAAAAAATCACAAAACAACTACTACATTCATTCAGCGACCAACAAAAGCAAAGCAATGTGGAAAATCATTAACAATAACAAGACAGTAACACCTAAAGAGGATATAAACCAAATAAAAGTGAATGATAGAATAGTTACAAGCCCGACGGAAATAGCTCAGTCATTTAACAACTTTTTTATTGACGATGTAAAACCGACCCCAAGGGATAATGGAATACCTCTAAAAACACTGACGTACAATAATTCCAATTCAATGTTCATGAAACCAACAAACCCGCTTGATGTAGACCAAATAATAAAAATGCTTAAAAATACTAATAGTACAGGGTATGATAATATTAACACGAAAATAGTTAAAAGTGTATCTCATCTCATTGCTCCAGTACTTAACCATATTATAAATCTGTGCCTTGAACACGGATTGTTTCCTTCGAAACTGAAATTAACGGTTATAAATCCCATATTTAAAAAAGAGAACAAAGAAGAGATGAAATATTACAGACCAATCGCGTTAATACCAGTCTTCGCAAAAATATTTGAAAGGGTAATTTATAATAACTTATATAACTACTTTGAAGCCAATGATATATTTGCAGGTGAACAATTCGGGTTTCGTAAAGACAGATCCACTAGCAGCGCTCTTTTTAACTTTTTAAAGAATGTAATGACAGGACTGGATAACAAGCAACATATCACTGCCATTTTTATGGATATGTCAAAGGCCTTTGATCACGTGGATCATCAAATACTCTTGAACAAATTAGAAAAATATGGGGTAAGAGGAAATACACTAAATCTTATAAAATCGTATTTATCAAACAGAGTTCAAGTAACACAAATAACAAAAATAGCAAATGATAAAAATTTGGAACAAACATATATGTCAGACCCTAGAACTATTCTGTATGGAGTCCCCCAAGGAAGTATTCTTGGACCTCTTTTGTTTATCATCTACATAAACGATCTACCGAAAATTATAAAACAGAAAATGATACTATTTGCAGATGATAGTACAGCTATTTTTACGAACCAAGATAAAGATAACTATGAAACCAACATTAACGAATCTCTGGAAGATATTGTAAAATGGTTAAATGTAAACAATCTAAAAATAAATATTGAAAAAACAAAGTATATGACGTTCACAAATAAAAATACTAACTCAAAAAAAAAACTACATATACATTATAAAGGCGAACAAATAAAAGAAGTGAACAACACTAAGTTTCTTGGTATTCATATTGACGCTGAACTAAACTTCAAAATGCAGGTTGATCATGTTTGTAAAAAATTAAACCAGTTTTCATATGCCCTCTACATGCTAAGAAAAGTTGTTAACGAAAGGACATTACTGAGCGCTTACCACGCATACGTAGGTTCTACAATAAAATATGGTATTCTTTTTTGGGGAAATTCAACTAACAGGGAGTTTGCTTTTAAGGCACAAAAAAAGTGTGTCAGAAGTATATGTGGGCTTAAACAGACTGATTCATGTAGAACAGAGTTTACGAGATTACACATTTTGACTTTACCTTCACTATACATTTATGAAGCAGCAGTAATGATAAAACGCGATTTACATAATTATGACACATTGAGAAGTGCACGGTATCAAAATGTATTAAGTGGAATTAAGTGTAGGACAGTTAAGTTTAAAACGAGTATATTTGGGATAGGAGTAAAAATTTATAACAAACTTCCAAATTATATAAAAAGCAGTGTAACCTTACATAGTTTTAGAAAAAAACTGAAGGAATTCTTGATAAGTAAAGCCTATTATTCAATCAATGACTTTTTTAATGACAAAAATACGAGTGACTAGATCTTTAGATAAGCAAGCCAATGTCCCAATGAATAATTTAATTTTGTATGACATCAATGAATAATTTAACTTTGTATGACATCAATAAGTAATTTAATTTTGTATGACATCAATGACTAATTTAATTTAATTTTATATGACATCAATGTTTAATTTAATTTTAATAATCATGGAATAATTTAATTGTTATGACATCAAGGAGTAATTTAATTTTAATATAATCAAGGAATAATTTAATTTGCATGACATCAATGAGTAATTTAATATTAAAGAAATCAATGAATAATTTAATTAGTATGAAATCAATGTACCTATTGCTTAATTTTTATTAATTTTGTGAATGAACAAGTTAATAATATGTTAATGTATGATGAATGATGGACGTTGACTTGGGACGAATTATGATCTTAATGTTAAATAAATATGGAACTATAATAAATATTGTACACCTTATAGGTATGTTACAGCGATCCTTTATAATAATCAAAAGAACTGAAATTTCACCTGTGACAAACAATAAATGAATTTGAATTTGAATCAAAGATCTACAAATGACAGTCGGGATCAGCAGTTTAATGTGTGCCGTATCAGAATATCAGCGCTGTGACATTTTTAAAATTAATGTTACAGCACCATGCTGAGTGAGCGTTTTGGCCTCGTGATAAAATTTTTTTTTTTTTTTTTTTTTTGTTTTTGTTCGCTTTTTATTTAATTTTGTTTCATTGTTTTGTCCTATGCGAGTCTAATAAATAATTTGACTTTCTTTATGAGGTACGGTGATGGCTCACTATGTAATGAACGGTCACCCATCTACGGAGAGACCTTGGCCATTTATATTTCATAGGCATCTCAACTTTAGTGTACTATTTCGATAAATTACATTGGATTAGGTCCACTTCTCCTCTTACCTCTAATAAAATACATTGCTTCTTTCGATCTGGCTTGGTGCCATTCGTATCTTAGTAACCAATGCTATTGACCTTCACTTCTACGAAATTGTACCTTCGGAGACAGGGTTGGGTCAAGGCTGACCTAAGGGCAAGTTTTACGTAAGACCCGGGCTCTGATACACGTGGACATAATTAGTTAACGTGAAGTCAGCAACAAACGATACTCCGCTAATTTAATTTTTAACCGTTAATTAGGTCGGGTAGTTAAAATTTTGTAGGATTAACATTATACCCAGCCTAATAACTAATTTCACTCTATTATTCCAACTCGAGCCAAGAAATGTATTCAAAATTATACTGAGCTTTACAAAGATCTGCCTTTTTCCCAACTATGTTGGGCTCGGCTTCCAGTCTAACCGGTTGCAGCTGAATAACAGTTTTTACATGGAGCGACTGCATGACCTCCTCTACCCTGATAGTACTGGAAAATACGATACCTCTTGGTAGGAATAGTTGTCGGACTTTCGGGCCACTTAGCTTCATTATGATGTTGACCGTGAAAAGTCGCATTTTGTTCATAACTTATTATTTTATGGCAGTAAAGTTTGAAGATCATCCTAGTGGCATAGACAAAGGCAATCGCTTTCAGTTACTGTGTCAGTGCTTCTGTCAGTTGCAAAATCTAACTTATCTATCATCGTTCAAAATCAAAGTCCTCCAAGACGCTTTGCAAAAATACCGTACTACTTATTGAAATCACTAATGAGTATCCAGACTTTCACAACAATATCAGCTAATATTTCAATACTCATTGTTTTTTAACTGATTTTTTTGAGGACCTAGCGTCGTGGATAGTACCTCAGAATCTGGAGCAGCGACGTATAACCAAACTTATTTTACAAAAAAATTAACTTGAACAAAGTAGCATACCTAAACATATTATATTTCAATAACTCTCCAACATACTTAAAAAAGAACATAATTTTCAAACCCGCAAAAAAGGACAGTGGAAAAATTGTTACTAAAACCTGTGCCAAAAAGTAACTTTTGAACACTTTTATATGGCTTTACGTTGTACAGTGGGCTAATACGTTGAGGTTGTCTTCCGTGCCAGCAACTTTCGATATAAATCGTTGGTTGGAGTGTGGTCTAGAAGATAGCAGGCAGAAATTTTGGCAGGCGGCCGCACGGCCACCAATAAGGGAGTAGCTTGGCTAAAGTCGCCTTGTAACAGTAGTGTTTAACAGTTACAGCCGTGTAAGTGAGCGAATTGAATTTTTGTTTTTATGCTAATTCTGGCAAGCGGTTCGGTGTTTAATGGTCGTGTGAATGGCTTTGGTATTGTCTTTTTGCCAATTTTCAGGCAGTCTTGTATGGCATTATTAAATCTAAGACCCGCTTGCACCACCGTTGTGAATATATTTTAAACATCGTTTTGTTTCTTTTAAGCGTTTGAAGCAAATGCATTTCGTGATCAGTGTGGTGCAATTGGGCTTAAAACAACCAACACATCATCATCATCATCATCTTCCTGCCCTTGTCCCATGTTATTTGGGGTCAGCGCAACACGTTTTTTTCTTCCATTCTCCTCTGTCAACCGTCATGCTATCATTTACTTCTTTATCTTTCATATCATTCCTCACACAATCCATCCATCGTTTCTTTGGTCTTCCTCTCCCTCTCCATCCACTAACGTTTATATTCATCACTCTTTTAGTCACATGCGATTCGTCCCTCCTCATCACATGTCCAATCAACAACATCAACAACCAACACATACGATAATAATAAAATAATATTGACAATTTATAAATGCCATTACGTTTTATGAAAGAAAATGAGGCGGTAGACGTATTTTCGTCCAGGAAAATTAAAATCTCTATACATGAACGGTTAACCTCAATACAAAGATGCTTCATCGATTCTTCAATTCTTCGTGACCTTTAAAACGTATAGGAACCTAGCTACCGATTAATTGATTATCAGTTCAACTAACCGAAATGTATTTAAAGCATATTTGTTCAGCAATAAACATAGCCTAAACATTACATTAGTGAATGTGTATATTTGCTAATTAATTTGTCAAATAATACTAATTAACATTTTGAGTAATATTTATTTGAATTGTTTAATTTTTTCAATTCAATTTTTTCAATTCATTTAATTCAGATTAATTACATTACTTACATATAATAATCCATACAGGTTTTAAAATAATAATATAATGACAAACAAACATAACAAAAATGACAACAAATACGAGTACATACACTGTTAGGACCGCATAACTCGTACATGGAGTTTCGTCCAATGCTCCATGAATGAGCTCTCCACGTCCATTCTCCCAACAATGAGCTGCAGGAAGCTGTTGGGGCTGCCCCGCATGCGGCGCATCAGAGACGCTATTCTTTTGCGGTGTATGGCTTGAAAGCCATCCACTTGAGCGTCTGCAAACATACCTGATGCGCTACAAAAGCGTGGCAATCCCATCAACATCCTGAAAGCGTTATTGAATTGGACACGCAGGGCACTGTAAGTCTTCTGCGTATACTTCACCCATAGGCTGCATGTATAAAAAGACTGACAGTACGCCTTGAATAAAGTTATTTTTACCTGTGCAGTACAGCGTGCAAACCTACGGGCCAGCATATTAGCTCTGACTGACAATGCCCTGCGTTCCCTTTCAATATCTACATCATCTGAGAGGCTCTCGGTGACCCAGTGGCCCAGGTACTTAAATTGTGCCACCTTTTTGAGAGCACTGCCGTCCAATGTGACCCGAGGTACGGTATCATAGCTCTTCGTATGTATTTCTCTTCGTATGTATTCTCTTCGTGTGTATTAATGAATTGATAAATTAGCAAATGTAACCTGTTGAATGACAGCTAATAAATTATTTTGTATGGATTGTAATGTTTATACGAATTAATTAATACGTCATAATTATGGTGTCATAAGCTTTTAGGTGGTATATCACTTGTTTTATAAATGTTTGTTTGTTTCAAATGGTGAAATAACGTAATTAATAGTAAACAAATGTAGTAGAGAGCAGCGGTGGCCCAGTGGTGGCGGCCCCGACTTACGAACAGTAAGTTGTTGGTTCGAACCCAGGCATGCGCATTACTTTGTGTAATTTATTTCATCACCACTGCTCTCAAAACGGTGAAGGAAAACATCGTGAGGAAACCGGCATGTACTAGAACCAAAAATTCGAAGACATGTGACATCTACCAACCCGCACTGGGCCCGCGTGGTGGATTATAGCCCATTCCCTCTCTAGAGAGGAGGCCGTGTGTCCCAGCAGTGGGAACATTAGGCTGATTATGCTAAATGTAGTTTACTTAATGTATCTATAACATTCTTCATACTGAGACACAGGCCGTCTCTCTGTAAAACAAAGTCACCACGCGGTCCCAGTGTGAGTTGGGAGATGTCACGTACATGTCTTCAAATTGTTAGTTCTGGAAATCGGACAGGGTTGGTGGAGTAGCTGAGCGATTGGGTGTTGCACTGCGTGTCACGGATTCGATTTCTGCACGGAGCAAATATTTAGATGGCCTACAGGAAGTTGTTCCGGATTTGGATGTTTGTGTATGTGGCTTTAAATAAAGGGTGTCACAAGAGCCTTAACAAAGCCGAAACGCACTTGTTCTCCCTGTCATTGCGATAATATATTGTTCGAGAACATACTGGGAACCTTCTAGTTACGGTAATATTGGGGGTCAAAGTTCCAACTTTTTCACAAGTTCTTTTTTTTAATACATGTTTTTATTGTAAGATGTTTACTAAACACTTCCACGTACTATTCAATCCAACCATCAGCACAATGTTTTGAGTGTGTTATATCGAGTCCTACCGTAAAACTGATTTTTCATCCGAAAAAAAAGTCGTTTACTCAGCAATAATTTTTGCGTAAAGTTACTTAGTTTGATGTACATAATGCTTGGTTGATGGCTTCGTTAAGGGTCCGTTTGCACCCTGTATTTGTAAACGCACTCACGATACAGCACAAAATTTCTAGTGAGGGAAAGTTAAAAAAAAAACTTGCAGATTTCTTCACGATGTTTTACCTCACCGTTTGAGCAGTGACGATGAAATAAATAACAATTATTTAAGTGTCTGGCTGCGATAGAATCCATGATCACACTGAGTCAGGGACGCTAACACTGGACCATCACTGATCCGCTTTACAGTCATCAACAACTATTTTTCTTAAAGCGCTTTTCTCTGACACGTCCAACCATTTTATTTTATTAAATGAAACAACACTATCTAAAGACGAATAATTCAGTTTACCTTTAAAATTATTCGAAACCGTAGCACATCTGCTACGCGAGTGCTACGGAGCTACGCCGTAGAAACACAATATGTGCTTCGTCATTCACGCCTCGTTTTCACAACAATCGGATGCAGTTTAATTTGAAATGAAATATAAATTTAAATGTTTATTGTCTGTTAATTTCAGTTGCGTTGTTTTGTTTAAATTATCTACCATCAAAATTATGTAGAATTAGGATAATTCAATTGAAAACAAATTTCACACTGGCCTCATTAATTATTTGCAAGCGTTATTGATAGTTTACATTACAGTGCGAAAATGTGGGTTTACATTAAAATTAGGAACACTTCCCATGCTTAAAAAAGAGCTGTAATGATTGGATTTTCGTTATGCTTGAGGGTTGAGATTTAAACAGCGCAATAATATTAAAGCATTAATTTATAAATAAATAAAAATAAAATAAATAAATATCCCTGGACATTTCACACAGCACCATCTAGTCCCAAGCTAAGCAACCTAATGCTTGTGTTATGGTAGCTAGATGGCTGATAAACTACATAAATACATTTTTTTTTGTAAATACATACATATTATAGATAGAAAAACACCCAGACCCGGAACAACTACTTGTAGGTCATACAAATATTTGTTCCGTACGGGAATCGAACCCGCGACATGCAGCGCAGCAGTCAATCGCTTGACCACTGCGCCAACCGTGCCGTCAAATTATGTGTCCCTTATTGTCAGCGTCAACGGGCAAATGTTCTTTTTTTTACTTATAAATGAGATAGTTTGTGAGGGTGTATGGATGTTTGTTACTCTTTCATGCAAAAACTACTAAACGGATTTAAATGTAATTTGGCACATTGATATTTCATAACCTGGATTAACACATAGGATACTTTTTATCTCGGTAGTATGATCCGTTGGAAAATTACCGGACTTCTCGCGGGCGAAGTCGCGGGCATAAGCTAGTCAAAATTTACAAAATTTAAACCGTTTTACAGGTCATCATCTGCCTAGCCTTTTCCCAACATGTTGGGGTCGGCTTTCAGTTTAACGGGTAACACGATACCCTTTGGTAAGACTGGTTGTCAGACTTTCGAGCCACTGACTAACTTGACGACTGTCAAAGATCCACAAATGACAGCGGGACCAACGATTTAACGTGCTTTCCGAGACACGGAGGAAACTCGGTATGTAATGGGTGGTCACCCATCCACGGACCAAACTAGGCAAGCGCTGCTTAACCTGAAGATTGACCCGAGTGGCTGTTATTTACCCACGAGCTCCTCACCGTTAAACCGTTTTACAGGTAAAATGTAAAATAGTATAAATTACCTAGCGTAGCAGGAAACCACTTTTATTGATGTGACACATTTTAAAACTATCCTACCCAACTTTCCAACCAACCCAACATAACCATATTATCCTAAACACCAGACCCCCACAACTAAAGCCTTGCAACAATCGCATCATTACGTGCAAGTGGACTACCTCCCCCTCCCTCCCCTTTCCCCCCCGCAGCCGCCATTACCGCGAGATGAAGATATGATCCAAGATGCTGGTCATGAATAATTCTATGGCATTACCGATGCCGACTGGGTGCTGCCATTCATTTGGTGATGCGGTCGGTTTATTGAACAGTTAGAGGAATAAAAGGTTTTAAGGGTATTTTAGAATGGGATAAGGTTGCTTTCTTTTTAGCTTTCCTTCATCATCTGCCTCAAACATTTTGCCAACTACGTTAGTGTCGGCTTCCAGTCTAACCGGATGCACCTGAATACCAGTATTTTACATGGAGCGACTGCCGATCTGACATCCACAATCCAGTTAGTACTGGGTAATACGTTACCCCTTACTAAGAGTGGTTTTCAGACTTTCCGGCCCCTGACTACCTGTAACGACTGTCAAAGATCTAGAAATGGCAGCCGTGACCAACGTCTTAACGTGCTTTACGAGGCACGGAGGAAACTCGGTATGTAATGGGTGGTCACCCATCCACAGACCAACCTAGGCAAGCGCGGCTTAACCTGAGGATTAATCCCAGCGGCTATTATTATTCAGCCACGAACTCTCTCTTACAACGTCCTCCTCAACATTCTACGAAGCGAAATGAATTGTAGAAATCATTTATTTATATTTTACACTCGTCATGCATGACCGTTGTATGACGTTGTACCTCTTCGACCAAGCCTTTAATTTTATGGTGGAGCGTAAAAAAACTCATCCAAAATTACATTTAAAAACCACAAACTCAAAAGCAATCATTTAAAAGTCCCACCACATCAATACCAATACACTTCAAGACATAAAATTTTCATACACATTTCCGTAATGTAATCCAGTTTGAATAATTCCGAGGCCCGGAGGCCTGGAAGCCTGAGGTGATACGGCGTGGCGGCTGAAGATAGCGTTTAGGCCGATTTCTTGGCACCGAGCCTTCAATAACCGCTCCTCGGACTTTAGTTCCCTATTCTATACAAACTTGCGAAGGAGAAGCGATTCTGACATAGTGATTGGTTTGACAAATTCTTAGTAATACGAGTTATTTTATTAGTTTGTTTGTCCTGCTTCCACGGCTCAGTGAGTCGAAGAATTGTCGTGATATTTGGCACAAGACTGACATACGAGTAGGCCTGTTTTATTGAAGTGTCGTGGCACGTGTAAAGCCACAGGCCAAGGCTAGATCTGTGATTATCATGTTTATATTCACAAAAAACTTTGGCCTACCGTAGGTACAAAGATTTTCTTTGTATAGCGTCTTCGAGAGAGATATTAAGGGGTCGAATATAACACTTTTATGCTTCCGTGCGTTCGTTTGAATTCAGACGTCAAATTCAAATGTTTGGGTTCCAGAAAGGATTAACTACATCCGTCATTTAATGTTGTATTCAACAAGAACATTCAAGATTTTTATTTCAAAGATAATAAAATTATTTACAAACTACAAAACTATAATAGTAATAAATATGTACACTTAAAAGGGTTACAGGGCGTCCAAAAATTCGTCCGCATCGCTGTCAACAGGAAAAGTGCCCAGAAGGCTGGCAGCATTACCACGTTGGATGGCAATGCTGATACTTTGGGCAAAAAATAGGCCCACCCTCTGGTCACGTGAAGAGTCGACCAACCGCTTGGCGATTTCCCGAAATTCTAGTTAACACAACCGTGTCATCAGCAATTCGTTTGTTAAAGCAGTGCAGTACTCATATAATCATAAATTCATCAGAAACTGACCAAAGAATACCAATTTCCGCACACAAACTGTTTTCAATCCCCCTGCATTCGCAAGTCAATATCCAAGAACAAAAATCGGTCATAGATAAACCCCAGTTCGTACTATCGAATTTTATAGGCCACCTACAAACGACTTGTTTCCCGAGATCGAAGATTTAAATCGTCTGAAGTGCCCTCACCGTACTTAAGTCGCGCAAAAAAGTATTTATGCTGAGAAGAGTGAATTAAAGTCAAACCATTTATTTCAATTATGCCATTCAAAAGTACATTTGATTGTTAAACTTTACAAGGATATGGGTTTGATTCTAGTTTGTTCTAGTTGCCCACATTCATCCAGAGAGGTCGCATATGCATGGATGATAGGCATAGGTACGTATTTCAGAACGAATAATTCGAAGACGTAATGTCTACCAACCCGCACTGGTACAGCGTGGTTGAGTAGTGAGAACGTTGTATGCTGATTATACTGTGCTAAGTGAGCAACACTATACAAATGTCACTGTCATCGAAACACAAATATGATATTTAGTGATGTGGTAGGGTGAATCTAATGATTTAAATCTTTGCCGAAAATCGGTTACCCGAATAGGTATGCACTGTCCCAAAATTGCTTTGGGGTTGTGAGCAAAAAACGTGTATTATGAAATTTAGCTGCCGGCCATAGCATAAAGTTTAGGAAGTTTTGGTCACAACAAAAAAGCACAAAAGAAGGTCATATTATAGCAGTTTATTAGTTTCGTAAGGTGACAGGATGTGAGGCGCTGATGGTGGAGCTTTGATTAAGGGTTTAAAATATATGCAGTTGTATAGGATAAGGTTTAAAAGTTAAGATATAGTTTTCAGACACTCGCATTAATATGATGAATGCGGTACTTCTTCAGAGAAATACCACAGTAGGCAAGCGTGCTCCACCCTAGAAAGCGTCATCGCTTCACATCAGGCGAGATAAAAATGGCAGATTCAATAGAGAAAATGACTGTCTTCTCATCACTTCCTTAGTGTATTTTTTATTAATTTACCACTTTACCTGTCTCAAAGACGGACCCACCTAAGTTCTACACACTTATTTTACGGTAGGCCATTATAAAGACCAAAGTATAAAATTTTCAAAGCTTCATCAGCAGCACCCTTCTACTGAACAGACAGGTGCAATCAAACTACCTAAAACAAGAACTAACCAGCATCCACTACATAACTCCACCTCACCAAACTCCACTGGAAACTCAACAAAACTCATTTGGAAAGTTAAAGAAGTGTTCCAGGATGATAGGCATATCAAATTATCAGAGTGTGTAGGGGTAATTAATTAAAACCCTGGAGCGTCTTAGCGAGGTCTTGAGATTCCCGAACTATCGGCTTACTCGACTTGCTGCGACCTGGAATGTTCGGGATATTAACCTCTTAGGGGGTGGTGCAATTGAGAAGCTTATGTCGGAAACATTTGCCTTTTTACACCGGAATGTTATAATAGTAGGTAACGAATAATATCGCTTATTGACAAAATTTGTTTTTCAATTTTGTTTAATTTTAAGGTATATTTCTGTTTGTCATAATGCCAAAAACACACATTTTTTTCTTATTCAAAAGAACTAGTTTTTCGTGTAACTGAATAATAGTGCCCAACATCGATAATTATTTATTTCGTTGATTTTAGATAATTATTCATAGGTACCAGTAATTGCTTAGAAATTCAATGAGTTTCATAAAAACAAAATAACATAGAAGTCTCCCGATAGAAAATACTGTGAAAAAGCGTCATGAGCTCGTTCACAAGTTTATGTCTTGTCTAAATTCTTACTTTTAATTAAGATTTCAAAATTGTTGAACTTTAATAAAAAAGCACATTAATAATTTACCCTTTTTAAATAGTTACATGCTATGGAAGGTAAAAAAACCATTCTTGCACTTATGCCCAAGTATTTTCAACATCACCCGCCCCGCTACTTGCTTATACCTTGGACAGAGACTTAATAATTCCATAACTAACGCTAGATGACTATGGTACTCCATTAAAACACGATAAATTGTTGATAACCGTGCCAAATTTTATAACTATGGTAATCCATTTAGATTGTCTATGATAGTGTGTAGTGTGTGTGTCTATTACTTTGGAAACGTATTAAGATGAAGTGAGAAATATTATAGAGAGTTATTTGTGTGACAATTATTATAGACAATAACATTTTGACCGTAAATTATTTAGCATCAAAGAAGCTATAATGTGCCTTTTTTCCGTATTGATATTACCTCCGTCCATATTCTACTGTGTGCCCAGTAAGTGAACTGTGTCTATGTTTTGACTAGAATGACTTGGTTATTAATTAATACACGCATACAAGAGTCTAATGTTGGGCAAAGGGTAAACACGTTTTCTTCTAAAAACAAGAAAAAACGTAAAAAACAAAACACGTCCGATACGTTATCGCGAAAAACGGGAATATTATAATAACACACAACAAGAGCTCAAAAACGGTATTTACTGGGTAATAATTACCGTAAAAACACATAGCACTATAATCTTATAAATTAAACGGCGAATCAAATATGCTTTTATCACGGCAGGCGGTGCATTTTTACATCAGTGACACATTTTACATTCATGCTGCCTTTGGCTTTGTTATGATAAGTTAATGTATTTGTAATTAATATGGTAATAATACTATGTACTTATTTATATAGAACGACCGAAGCCAATTATACTATTTTAACATATAATTTATTTAACACAGTCATGTATTCTTCTCACACAAAAATCAAACATTCTGACAGGATCACCTTTCATTCATTCGTATATAGGTTAGGTTCTGGTTTTCAGACCATATACATACTGCAAATAAATTCAACACATTAGCAGCACTAAATAAAATAAAATTATTTTATTTTCAGGCATCAAGGCCCATAGGGTGTTAATATTACATCTTACTTAAAAACTATATAAGTAACATGCAGGAACACTAAAAACAGAAAAGAAAATCACACTCACGGGAAGGTTTAACAACCTTTGTTGCCAACATATAGCTTGGTAAACCTCCCCATTGTAGGCCCATCCCGCCTCTTTGCAAACAACTTACTCCCCAAAACTGAGAAAGAACTTCTTTGGTGTGAAAAACAGCTGTTTACGGAAGCAAAACATTGTGCTGTCGGACAATTGTATTGTACATTCCAAAAAATAAATCTGAACAATAAGCTGTCTTCGCTTCACTAAATTATTTATCATAATATTGCCGTCTGGCGACAATTGCTAGAAATCGATATCTAAAATTGTCTGCCGGTCATTCATGTCTTGTCCGGTGTGATAATATTTTAGAAGTATTATTTTTGGAGTGAGATATATTTGAAGCGAAGGCTGGTTGGAAACTTAGCCGTTACCAATATAAAAGTTACAAAGAAGTTGCCGATGCAGGTTTTTTTTAACTACTTCCGTGACCGTCATGCGTCACATCTAAATGAATACTTGAATTGAGATTTCTCTGATAGATTTTTTTTCTGTTATCAAAAGTCACTTCTTAAAGGACAATGTTCATTTCTCTTCTAATAATGTTCAGCCAAATAGTCTGCAGTTTGGTCAAATCGGATTGAATTTTTTAAATGTTTTGTACATTTCCTCAAGTAAGCTCCACATCTTTCCACAAATAATTAATTATACTAGTAAAGATAAACTACGTCTGATTTGTATGATCAAAATAACACTCGTCACAAAAAATTGTATTTATTGTACCTAAAGTCGTATAAAAAAGAAAACAATTTTCAGACAAATTATTAAAGTGAACTTAATCGTTTCTCACTCCGAGTGCTCACAGGGGATCTATTTAGCACTAACGTTTATTTAGCACTAACGAAACGACTCGTCAATACCGTCTCACGGTTCAATTAGCCGCTGAATTCTAAAATTTAGTGCTGTTACTAATTTAGATCTATTGATTTTATTAGGTAGTATTCCACAGTGAGCTCAAAAGCTTTAATAATGTATGTTGTTTTAGTCAATCAAGAAATGGTTTTGACACATTATAGTTTACCGCAACTTGGATCTTGTTTGTCCAGTGATCATAAACATTACTGTTGAGTATTCGATACTGGGCTCGATTCCCAGGACTCGCAAAATAATCTTGGGTTTCTTCGTTAACTTCGTAGTGCTTAAAGGGATCGTGTTTTTAGCATTAACGAAAGGACTCGTCAGTACCGTCTATGCTAAACTACTACAACACCTGTTATTAACTTAGAACTATTGACTTTATTGGTTAAAATTTCATAGCTAAGTGAGAAGCGTTTATAATGTAAGTTGTTTGACGATCGATGTGATGGTTCTATTTTCGTTTAAGTTTGTTAAACGTATAGTATTTTTGTTTGACATCATAGTAGCTAACTAGGGGCAAACGAGTCATCAGAATTAAAATTGAGGCTGATTCAGAGTGGTTGGAGAAGGTGGAGAACAAGATGTGGATATTTGATGTGGTGTAGCTTGAGAGAGGCCGGCGTCTAATAGTGGACTACTATAGCCTCAGTTGATTGATTGAGTGGGTATCTGATTATGATCAGGTGTTTGATTTGTTAGTGAGTCTCTCGGTAGAAAAAAACCGGCCAAGTGCGAGTCAGACTCGCGCACGAAGGGTTCCGTACCATTATCTATAAAAACGGCAAAAAAATCACATCTGTTGTATGGGAGCCCCCCTTCATATTTTTTTTTTTTAATTTTTAGTATTTGTTGTTATAGCGGCAATAGTAATACATCATTTGTGAAAATTTCAGCTTTCTAGCTATCACGGTTTATGAGATACAGCCTGGAGACAGACAGACAGACAGCGAAGTCTTAGTAATAGGGTCCCGTTTTACCCTTTGGATACGGAACCCTAAAAACATGAGTAATATACAGGGTGTAAACGGACCCTTCACGAAACCATTACCCAAGCATTATGTACATCAAACAAAGTAACTTTACGCAAAAATTATTGCTGGGAAAAGACTTTTTGTTTTGGGTGAAAAATCACGTAAGACTCAATGTAATGCACTCAAAACATTGTACTGATGGATGGCTTGAATAGTATGGGGGTCGTGAAGGTGTTTATAGTAACAATCTCATATTAAAAACATGTATTAAAAAAATACTTGTGAAAAAATTGGAAAGTTTTGACCCCCAATATCTCCGTAACTAGAAGATTCCCAGGTATGGTCTAGAACAAAAAAAATATTGCAATGACGAGCAGAACAAGTGCCTTTCGGCTACGTTAAGGGTCTTGTTACACCCTTTATGATGTCGAAGACTGTCGCCCAACTCATTGCTAAATTCTGGGCCGATTCAATATAGATTTACATCGATACGCCAAGCAAAAGATCATAATAAAAATGTTACTTTTCACGGTAATATATTTACAACATCATTAACAACTTCATCATTTTCCTGCCCTTGTCCCATGTTATTTGGGGTCGGCGCAACACGTTTTATTTCTTCCATTCTCCTCTGTCAACCGTCACGCTATCATTTACTTCTTTATCTTTCATATCTTTCCTCACACAATCCATCGATCGTTTCTTTGGTCTTCCTCTCCCTCTCCATCCATCAACGTTTATATTCATCACCCTTTTAGTCACATGCGAATCATCATTAACAACTTCAAAGACAAAAATATACTGTTTTTGTAGAAATAAATAACACACATTTATTTGGCCAGCCTTTTTAATTTGTCGAGTCTTTTCCCCTTTCACGAATGGTTCATCCTACACTGCGAATGAAAGGCATCACACACACATGCGCTTTTATTAATGCTGCAATTAAGTAAAAGAGATATTTAATTACGCTCGTTTGCGACAGGCTTCACAACTCTACTTTCAATATTTATTTTAAATGCGATATTATTTCCATTTACTTGTTTTTTACTTTTAAAAGGATAATTGATAAACAGAATGGATTAATAGATCTAGATTTTTATTAATGTAAGTAAGCTAGTGCCCACTAGCTTTTGTAATGCGTATTTTAATTACAGTCCTTTTATGCCGTGATACTGTTTCTTTTTCATTGGAAAAGCTTTAATCAGCAATGTCAACAGGTTAGATAATAATTAACATGCATTACGTCTCCCTTACGGGGATCTAGTCAGGCATGTGCCCAGCAGGGGGAACTTTATAGTCTGAATATGCTTAAGATAAGATAAGATAAGATTTATATATATATGGTACATTCATTAAGATCTAAATATTAAAAAGTTTCACATACACTACCGTTGCCGGGGTAGAAATATTTAATTACTTACAAAATAATTCAGAGTGTCCGAGTTCTAGTCGCAACAATATAAATATAAATTAATTTTTTATACAATGTCAACTATAACATGTACAATTTTTAAAGGAGATTGAGCAAGTTACTATAGCACTTGGTTGCGCATCTTTTGACACAGTATAGTAATGAAAATTAGACACAAAAAAGTGCTAGTGTCATACTTTAAAACAAGATTAAATTCAAAATTAAATAATGTGGGGTTTTTGAAAAAAATAACATAAGTTGAGTACCTATTGAGGTTATGTTACATCTCAAAACAATTCATTTTGAAACGCTATTAACTGGCAAATATTTTACATTATTTTTTTACATATTAATTGAGTATTACCTATGTTCATTATTTAAGATATTTAAACACATTGGTCTAGAAATCTTCTCAGAAAAACAACATTTCTAACAATTTATCTGTGAAGTGTAAATCAACAACACAACTTACCCTTTAATTAATTAATAGTTACTTTCACATTGTTTTCTTTTTATTAACAACGGGGAATAGCCTGAAATTGACGTTCATCTCTCCTGATGGGGAGCAATGATAAGGCTGAAGATGGCAGCACATTTCATGGTATCCAACCACAGAGGGACTGGCTATCTTACCTTTTACTGTTGGAAAACGTTTTAAATTGTTATGACGGTAGATTTAGATTAGACGGTGGTAGCTAGCCAGGTGGACTTAAAACCAGCCCTACCACTAACTAAAACGAGCATGTACGCCGGGATCGAACCCGGGACCTCTGCGCAAACAAGTGGGTGAACCACAACACCAGAGGTGGTAAATAGTGTATCATAAATAAAATAAGAATATAGTAAGGTAGTGGAAGAAATAAAAAGTTCAATTAAATAAAAAAAATATTTATTCAGCCTCTTCCTCGTCATAATTAACATGTTCATAAAACATGTCATCTAAAAATTGAGCAGGAGCATTAATAGAATGGTAGCGTGCCCAACTGAGATACCACAGAACGGTCATCACATGTACACAGCAGCCTACTGTTCGGTTGCCCACTAAACAATTACAATAATAACCAGCAATATCTGATACACGGTTGGTGGTGTGACTATTAACTAAAATATATGCATAATAAACCTTATTGCCAATATGCCGAGATCTAATCCTGCCTCTGATGAGATATTTGTCCGTTCCCAGTACCAATGGCAGTTCATCCTCTATATCAATGGTGTGGGTACAGATGCCCGACTCGTAGATATTTCCACAACATTGCTGCTGGAAGATGAAGGAATTTCCAGATTCCCAATGGTTTCAATAGCAGACTCACTCTGTAAAGCTAGTCTACTTTGATCAAGCTCAGCATATCTTCTTACACTTCTGTATGCATTAGTCCAACAGCGTAAACAAACTCTTTCAAGACGGTGAACCTGAAATCAATATAATATATATATATACCTATTTATAAAATACCACTGTGTATTTAAATTCTACATGGAACGAGAATAATAGTCACGAGTAGTGTTCCTGGTTTTCAGAGTATTTTTATTTATATAAATTCTATGTGCTTGTGCTATGATGCTAAAAATAGTTATGAAAAAGTACATAAGCATCCATCAATGTATTTCCTCTTGCAGAATTTTAATATAATTAGATTAGAGTGATTTCGGTTATAATTAGGATGATAGTTAACTATTACTACTATATTTCTGAAAGCAGGTAGGAGGAAGAATAAGTTGCCTGCTCATTGATTCCTTGCCTTATTAATTTATAACTTGAGTTACAAAGATAACTTGCGTTATTTACCTGTTGAGAAGGTGTATGTGATAAAATGAAATTCCGTTCAGGGCTATTAAGTGGTACTATGTGAGTCCGAGCTCTTAACACTGATGTTCCACAGCTTAAGCACACTTGCTGGTGTCCAAAGGTTTGTGTAGGAATAGTGCCTCTTAAGTAGTTGCCTGATTGTCTTTCAAGTATAATGTACATTCCTGACATATGAAATCATCTTCTGATACCTGAAAATAATAAAAATTGTTCTGCTAAGTATTCATTGCTCAATATAAAGTGTATTTTTATGTTCTTAAGTACTCTGTAGCTGTTACGTGAATAATCCATACGTAGATAATCTACTATTAATAATGTGAAAACATTATTTTCTGAACGTTATTTTTAAATAATAATATTCGCTTTGAAGGTATTTTACTATTCGAAAGGATATGATAGTTATGGAATAGATTACTTACCGCGGTAGGAGAAATCCAATTACGTAAAATATTGACCATGGAATCCGTTGCCTCTCTGACTTGGCGTCTAGGCAGCGGGTGTGCCAATAAAAGAGAACAATTCATACAGCGCAACATGTTTTAAGTCTAGAACAAATCACCGTGGACGTAAAAACGTTCTAACAATTCACTTCGCAGCACACGCACAAAAAGAGTCAAATTGAGACGTGGAGGAATCCTAAAACTCAACTCGACACGATTTTATATTTGTTAGCAGAGAAAAGCTAAACACAATATTCTCGGCTTGGGCGCTTATCACACGGCACCGCGCACCGCCGCGGAGGGCGGTGGCGGTAAAGCGGATTTCGTAGCGGCCCGCGCGGTAAGGCGGTTTACACGCCTGTCAGCGCGGTTGGATTTAACGCGGATTTGACCAGTTTGATCACAGACACTGCAAGAATGGACGCTGAAGTGGTGGCAATAATCTGGCTTTTATGGTGTAAAAAGAAAAAAAAGAAGATATTGGGTTCATCCATTTTTACGAAGCAGAACTCTAAATAGGACAATTTCTTCCCATTGTTTCATTTTAAGGAGTCGAGGAGCACCGCTCGAACGCGCGGTCAGGCGGTGTAGGTACGTGTGTTAGGCATCGACGGATTTAATAGAGGTCAATGCGACATGAGATCCGCTTCACCGCCAACCGCGGCGGTGCGCGGTGCCGTGTGTTAATCGCCTAAACAGAAACATCAATTTGTTTGACATTTCATCGAATAGTGTTGTGACACAACAATAGACTACGGCGTCATAACATAATCAATTATATCTTAATTGTTTGATTTTTGCCTAGAAATTGCTTTTTAATGAAAAAATAGTAACATAATTACAGAATAATAATAATGACAACTATAAACACTTTTTAGTTGCAAATGTAGATTATTTTGTTGTTCCACGATTTATGTTAATGTTTAATCGATCGATTATAATTGAAAAAGGAGTCGCTTCACTATATTGGAAGAAATTACGTATTTATTGTATTAAATACTAATTAAAATGAAAATAGAAACCCCACCAATTATTTCAATGAATTTAAGTCAAAAATCGATTAAAATAATATTATGAATTATGCATTAACTCAAATGGCCATACGCGTCAAAAAGTGATACTAAAAGTGCTCTTTGTCCTTTATTATTTATAAATGAAATGTCAAAATTTACCAATTTGTATAATGTCAAATGCTTAAAAGCTTTATATTTATTTAGCCTTTGCGAAACTACTTCTTTCTTTTTTTCTTTTCTTCTTTCTTTTACTTTCTTTTCTCTCTCATTCTTAACACGCTTTATCTGTAACTAACGAAATATTATGTAAAAATCTTGACCCACTTCCCGGTTTCCGATTGATTTTACATACGTGTTTAGTTAGCATGACAATGAATGGTTAGCTAAGTGACGTTAATCTAAATCCAATATGGCGGACTCCCAAAGATGGTGGACTGACTAGTTATTTTTCATGCCTATGATTTGAGTATCAAATGAAAGGGTATGCGGAGAAGAATACGACAAGTAAAATGACATCACCTTAAACCAGTCAAACTATACTATTTATTCTAACAAAAAACACGTAAAGATCACACGTAAAAAACCCTTTTAACTTCTTTACAGTCCTTTCCCAACATTATTTCAACTTCGCATACCCTTTTAGTCTAATCTGGTCTAAGATAAACAGAACTGACCTTTGGTAAACACACTCACATGGTACATTCGAACTGGTATTGGTAGGTCTGGGTATGTAGAAAGTCTAGATTATGTTAAAGTAATAATAAGATACAGAGCGCGTTGATGTGGCCAACATCAATGAGGTGGTCAATAAAATGGTTGATGCTCGTTTACAAAAAACAAAGAACATTTCGTGACCGAGTCGGCGATGCGTAATTCTTAGACCAAAGAAAAAGAAAGAAAGAGTAATAGTTAGATTTGCCCTTACTATACTACTATACTTAGGTCGCACTAAAAAGGGTCTTCAGAAGAGTGAGCCACACATCCCGTTTGGAATGATGAATAAGATTTCCGTTGCAGTATGAGACAAGATTATTAAAATGTTTTTGTAAAGTAACCACAAATGTGACCACCTTTTAAAGCGATTTAGCTAGTATCACGATTTATTTCTTTATTTTTTATTGACGAACCCGGGGAACCTTTTGATATACTTTTAAGTAAGAGTTGGAAGATTACTTTGCATATCTGTTAGGCCGAGCACTCCATTCCATCCATACAATCACACCTACACATGCGCTCTATAGATTATTCATGCTCTACGGCCTTGTCCATTATAGGCTGAACTAGGTCGTTGTGCCATCCACTTAATATAATTCCTTAGTCGGCTAGGACACTTAGGGGAAGAGATTGAGTGACTTATTCTTAGCCCTAGACTTCTGATTCTCGGGCCAGTATAAGTCATGCAATTTCTTCCTGTAAGTGGTTCCCCTGAAATGGTCTGATCAAGATGAATGCAACTGTAAACTTATTTGAATGGTGTTTGGGGAGATAGACTACTTTATGTGTTGTGTCTTTCTCTATACAACGCCACATACGAACTACGCGTCGCACTCGGCTTCTATATCGTGCAAGCAGAAATTATCCGTGAGGTAAGGACTCATTCAACCCCTCGACAACGGTTACGTCCGTCAGTCGGAAGTCCACCAGACACAACACTCGTCCCATCTGAGAATCCACGCTCTTTTTTACACACCTCTCATCTGGTGGACCCCAGACTTGTCTGTGATTCTTGTCACAATAAATTAATAGTAAAATAAAACTTAAAAAAAAAGGATTCATTCGTCAAACTAATAGAATGGCATGAAAAAAAAACTGATTTTTCTTACTTTTATGGAAAAGATCAAATATAGTTAATAGGTACCCCAGGAAATGCCAAGACATCCCAATCCCAATACACCACAGCTATAACATTGAAGCGCATCTTGAGACAAAACTTACAGCACACACATAAAACATGGCCGCTCCGCTCCATCACGACTCACAAGCCACGACAGCCCGCCGCAACACCACATTTGCATTTTATTAAAATCACAATTTTATTTTCAACGTCAGCCCTCAAAATCCAGACGTTTCCAGAGGATTTTGGATGTCTCTCTTAATTAATTCCCCGCCTGTTTTGGATTTTAATCATGCGGTCTTTTGATTAGGTCTGGCAATAAAGACGGCGAATCTGATTAGATGTACCAGGGCGCCATAAAACGGTGGCGTTGTGAAAGACTGGCGGTTTAATTTGTACGGATTATTGTGGATCGGATTGAATGTTAAAGATAGCTCATTTTAGTGGGTTCCTTGTTCTCTTCTCACCGCTTCTGCAATGCTAGTACCTTCATATGTTTGAGGCTGTTTTTCCGTTATATAAACTGACATTGTTATCGTCTAGGGTTGGAATAGTGACCAATATTTAGCGTTAAGCTGACCCCTTATAATACAGGGACCTTTACCGTCATCAGTGAATTGCGGAGTTACCTTTCCTTTTGGTGGTTATAACATAATGAAACCGTCAAATAAAGAACTGAGAAAGCTCCGTTATGATTCACGCACATGGCTAACTAACGAGAAAAAAATGTGAGGATATTATGACTAATACCTAAAATCGTCAATGCGTACCTAGTGACTAATCGATCAAAGCTGATTCATTCTCCATGTGAAGCTGCTTCCCAGTCAATCTATTAGACATTACATGAATCTGATTCAGTAAATAAGTCAATACATTTTAACCCAACCCACATAAAACTTTTACCTCACAAACAACCACACATCAAATAACATCGAAAAATGTTGTCAACATAAAAATTCAAAACTATAAAAATCCGTCACGAATTTTACGATTCGCTACGAGAAAATTTTAATGTGAAAACAGGGTCCATTAGTGAGTAAAGTTCTTTGAAGCGGCGACGTAGTTTCATAGCCAAAACAAACCATACATCAGTGCCAAAATTCTCGTGACGGCGGGCCGCATTAGTAGGGACTACCTATTTCTGTGTAACATTTTATAGGCACTTGCATTGCAGACTTGCTAACGAAATGTTGGTAAGTTGAAAATGAACTGGAGTATGAACTGGGTTTGGATTTGTTGGCAATGTGTCGGTCTTGTTTTATGTGGATAGTAGTAGTTACAGTGGAGAATTATGTTGTTGTTTTACTACTAGCAAAGGTCGACCCATCTACTTCTTAAATCAAGCAGTTCATGTTGTGTTTTGTCATACAAATACTTTTTGGTACGGTCGAACGGAGGCAGCGAAGATTTACAAGGTGGTGCGCCGCGAGCGCCGCTTGTCCGCGCGGTCGAGCGGTGTACGTGTGAGAATCATATTTTTATTTCATTTGTTTTTTTTTAAATAAAAAAGTTACGTTACCCCACACTAGGAATTTCTCCTGTACATACCGTGAGTGCGTTTACAAACATTTAAACTCACATAAACAAACGGTCAGATCTTATTGAATGTAGGTTCTTAGCCCAAGTGAGCCAACTTACAGAAGAAAGCTATTTATCATTAGTTATATACTATGTCTACTTAATAAACATCGTAAATGAACTAAATTAAAAAAAAAAAACATTCATTGGCAGACGACGAACTGGCAAACGCTGCGTATACATGTATGCAACTTTGCACAAAAATTAGCTAAATAATTGTTCAAAAAGTTCCCTCTTTAGAGCTCGCTTTAGAAAATAAATCGAAAAACGAAAATCCTTCAACCATGTTGAAGGATTTTTGAAATTTCGTATATCTAAAAGTATTTCGTTATATCTAAAAGTATTACGGAATGAAAAATTGTAAGGAAGTTATTCAGTTTTACAGATAGAAAATCTCGCAGGGCGCCATGCGGCCTGTTTCGTCCATAAAATCTCAACATTACTTCCTAAACATTTCTAGTCTACCCCCAACCTGCCAACCACGTTTAGATCGTCAATAAATTAAAAGAAAAATAATGATGAAAAATCTGTGACCGCATCTTTCAAATAATGATAAAAAATGTGACGGCGTCCCTAGCAATTTGTATTTGAAATATTATCCTGTCCGATCCTATTTTAATGTTCCTTACTTTTGGTATAAAAGCGGCATTTTGCTTACTTTTCGACGTCTTAAAAAGCGGCATTTTGCTTGCTTTACGAGTCAAATAATATTTGTAAATGTAAAGAAATTCTAGAGTACGGAAGAAAAACATGATTCTCTTAATAAGTAAAACAAGCAGCATTGTTAGTTTTACTGAGAATATTGAGAGAATAGACGAAGTTATAAAATCAATCGTGGTAGAACGCTGTATGAAAGATTTTTCTTATTTTATTAGATTCAAGAAATAAAAATAGATTTAGGTAAACGAAGAAAATTACGTGTACAATGGCAAAAATCTGAATACAACATCTCGATACTCAGGTTTAAATACATAAGTACTTAAGTTTAAGTACCTTGTGTCAATTGTGGATGAAGATAGTAATTTAAATATGTGAAAGATTTGATTTAGGTTGAACAACAGTACTTTTGAACGGCAAAGCAACAACGTCATTTCCATCGCCACGTTCCAACTGGGGAAGTAGCATTAGAAACATCCCAGCAACACATCGGTCTAATTATACCTATAATAACTCGCACTGGAAATAAATGATTTTGGTCCACTCCTCAACAAAGAGCCTCAGGTCCCAGCAGTAAGAACCATATAGGCTGATTATGCTCACAAACTCCCAAATGCCTTCATAATAAAAGCATCGTACCCCCATGATATCACCTGATTGATCACAATGTTCCTACCCTATTGCGATAGAAGAACAATATTGTATTATCTGTTACCATCACAATCAATATCGAGTAGTGTCACGAAAGTAAACAATATTGAACAACCTTAGGTTGAGCGTATAATGAGTCACAGTAAAGCTCTGTGTTCACTAAGGGACAAGACTTTTGGGGATCAAGTTAGCTGATGAATTAAGAAACGAAGTATTGTGAATACTTTTGAAGAGCTCGTCGCAAAATAATAACAGCCGCTCGGGTCGATCTTTAGGTTAAGCCGCGCTTGCCTAGGTTGGTCCGCGGATGGGTGACCACCCATTACATACCGAGTTTCCTCCGTGCCTCGGAAAGCACGCTAAGCCGTTGGTCCCGGCTGTCATTTGTAGATCTTTGACAGTCGTTTAAGTAGTCAGTGGCTCGAAAGTCTGACAACCAGTCTTATCAAAGTATCGTGTTACCCAGTGCTAGCTGGATTGAGGAGGTCAAATAGGCAATCGCTCCATGTAAAATACTGGTATTCAGCTGCATCCGATTAGACTGGAAGCCGACCCCAACATAGTTGGAAAAAGGCTAGGCGATGATGAGTATTGTGAATACTTTTGATGCTGTTAAAAAGCAAAGGAAGTGATGAAAATCTTAGAAGAACTAAAAGGACATTCGCAAACCCACTGTGCCCACGTGGTCCTCTCATAAAAAAGAAGCCTATGTTTGTCTACCAGTGGAAATGTTATAAGTTAGGCTGATTATGCTTAGAGAAATAAGGGCGAATCATCATCACCATTCCACTGCCCTTGTCCCAATTCATTTGGGGTCGGCGTAGCTCAAACTCAAAACTCAAAACTCAAAGCATTTATTTCAATTAGACCATTACAGGCACTTTTGAAAGTCAAAAACAAAAAAGCTAAGCTACAGTCACATTCACAAGGCATAATAACTTGCGAAAGTACTGTAGTTGCACATTCCAAATCGTAGATCTCTATGGAGAAGAATGGGCAAGAAACTCCATGGACACTCTTTTTAATCAAAATATTGTTACAAAATCTTGGTTACATCATTCATGTTGAGATTATACATATAAGTATGTGAGAACGATGTACAAAGACGTGCACATTAAGAGCGTCCAGAGTAAAAGATTAAACTAACAATTTAAAAATAAAGTAATTAAAATAAACCGTGACAGCTAAGAGATGACCAGTCCCAACTGACAGCGCCCGTTCACGAACATGACGCATGGATCAGCGCCATTCAACTCAACCACATTGAAGGGAACTAAATGACCCGACACACCCGCCACCATCAGCGAGACATTTGTGTGAGCATGACATTCTCTCAGCCACCAGGGCACATTCAAGTCAATGAAGATAACTAAATGTAAATGGTAGCTTTACCGTACATAGTACTCACACATGTGCTATGCGATTATATAATACTAAGAGATTGAATCTATACAATTCAAATATATTTTTACAATCTTCTGCAGCTTCCACAATAACTTCACATGGTAATCAATTAGTTTGCCCCTATGGTTGTGGAGCAGGACCAGCATTGAGCCAAGCATTTTTATCATCAATGTAATCCCCCAACTTATAATATGCTTGCCTACATAGTGTGCGTTTTATACAAGATTTAAATTTCGTCTCATTCAGTTGTAGAATGTGGGGAGGTATTTTATTGTAACATTTTAAACAGTACCCCATGAAAGATGAGTCTACTTTAGCTAGCCTGAAGCCTGGTTGAGTTAGTTGGTCCCTATTTCTAGTATGATAGTGGTGTCGGTCACCTCTTTTACTAAATAAATGCAAATTTTTCCTAACGTACATGATGTTTTCATAGATGTATTGACAAGGTACTGTCATGATGTTAATTTCCTTAAACAGTTCTCTTAGAGAATCGCGTCTACGTAGATCATATAAGGCTCTGATAGCTCTTTTCTGCAGAATAAATATAGACTCAATGTCTGCAGCCCGTCCCCATAGTAAAATACCGTATGACATAATACTATGAAAATAACTAAAATAGACTAGCCTCGCGGTATCTACATCAGTAAATTGACGGATTTTTCTAACAGCATATGCTGCTGAACTCAGCCGTCCTGCAAGAGAAGTTATATGCGGACCCCATTGAAGCCTTGAATCGAGCGTGATCCCCAAGAAAACAGTTTTTTCGACGAATTCTAGCTTCTCTTGATTCAATACTATGTCACTATCACTACTTTTGACATTCGGTAGAGCAAATCTTATACACTTCGTTTTTTTCCCATTTAATACCAAATTATTCGCGGTGAACCAATTATGGACCAGCAATAGGGCGTTATTTACGTCGTCAAGATTTGTGGCACGTCTGTTTGTCTTAAATATTAAAGAGGTATCGTCAGCAAACAACACCATTTGTGGTTGGTTTTTAAATAAATGGGGTAGATCATTTATATAGACTAAAAAGAGGAAAGGACCTAATATCGAACCTTGCGGTACACCCATACTTACTTTTAAACCCATTGAATTGACACCATTTATTTGTACTTGCTGATGTCTATCGTTTAAATACGATTTAACTAAACTGAGCGCAAGTTTCCCTAAACCGTAATGTTCAAGTTTCAATAGTAGGGTTTCGTGGTTTACGCAATCAAATGCTTTCGAGAGGTCACAGAAGATTCCTATGGCATCTTGTGCCTCTTCCCACGCCATAAATATGTGTTTTAATAAGGTGACACCGGCGTCAGTCGTGCAACGTCCTTTGGTGAAACCATATTGTTTCTCATGTAAGATTTTATTGGTGTTAAAGTGTGTGAGCATTTGATTAAGCATTACCTTTTCAAACACCTTGCTGAAAACCGGCAACACGGATACGGGTCTATAGTTATTGGTGTCTTTACTGTCCCCGGATTTGAAAAGTGGTATTACCTTGCTGTATTTCAGCTTGTCTTCTTCTTCCATAAGTACTTCTCTATAACTCGTCATCTCATCAGACACATCCTTTCTAGCCATATCATCCTTCACACAGTCCATCCGAATCAGCCTTTCGTATGTATAGGGTAAATAGAATTACTATAGCCTTCACTGACTGCTCTTAAATGCACTTCTGGTGAACCGTTTTTTTTTTTTTGGGATGGGAAATCATCAAATGACTTCTCCTGCTCTGAGCGGAGCGGAAGGGAGTGTCAGACTTTTACTGACTAAAACCCATCCATGTTCCTTCTTTTGCCCTTTGTGTTCCAGGGCCACGGTATCTCTTTCGAACAGTCCCGCAGCCCTGGCAGGCATCGGCCCTTGCGGGCCCCTCTGGTTTGCTGACATCTCTTTGAGGGGCGCGTGGAACACGAACGCGCTGTCGACACGGCCTGTCGTCACTTCTTCTGGTGAACCCTGGGAAGTCAAACTCGCTACCACTGACCTTACCAACCTGACCCTCTAACCTGACCAATTTCCACAAAGTTCGCGCAGATGCAACTAAAGAAGTAGTCTAGCATTCGCAGATAGCCTCAAACTAAATCATATCTATCCTCAGCCTTAGAGACTGAACACATTCGTTCGGTTACGACTGTTTTATTTCGCAATCAACCGCAAAGTTGAACAGATGGAATGTGAAGTTCTGCTACATAGTTCGTTGCACTGTTTCTGTCTTTTGTAAAGTCGAGCACTGGCTAATAAAATTTTCATGGAATTTCATGTCGAAACTGGTTTTTGATTCTCATATTTATCGATTGTCTGTCGTAGTGTTCAGTTCTAGTGATGTAACCTGTTTATAAATATTTAACCGACTTCAAAAAAGGAGGAGAGGTGCTGAATTTGTCAGAATCTTTTTTTATGTATGTTCACCGATTATTCGAAGACGCCTGAACCGATTTGAAAAATTCTTAGTCCCATAGAAATATTGTCATGATCTGATCATGGACTTCGGAGATATGGAACGGAACTCTTCAATAATAGACAGCAAATCTGTCGTGATTGCTGCAATCGCTTGGATGTTTATTGTTTACACAACATCATAACATAACATCACGCCTGTATGCTCTGAGGGGGTACGCACAGGTGTATAGTACATCCACATTTCGACAGTTAGGTATGTTAAGCTCCATTTTATTGGGGATAAGCCTGTTACCATGAAATGTATTGTTAACAGTGTAAAATAAATACATATCAAATATTTGTATAGGATAATACAACTAAAAATGAAAACCGACTTCAAAAACACAAAAAAAGTGAAAAATAACACAACCACCCATTATTGTAATAAATTTCTTTAATAAAAAATGTTTGTATTTTTTTTTGTACTGTATTAAAAGTCGCCGACTTCTGAAGCTAGAGTTATTTTTCGAAGTTTTGTGTTTTTGAAGTCGGTTATTATTTTTTGCAAAAAAAGTTTTTCCCAGGCACAATATTCGGATTCTAGGAAACTTGTAAAAAATATGTACGAATAGATTTTATCGTTTCGAAGAATATCGTTATATACTCCCATTATGTTAATAAACATGGGTTTTTAGTAGCCGAATTACCTACTCTGATATTTATTTGTTTGTCAAGTTTATATTGTTTATATTTGTATGTCTAATTTTGTTCTTTTTAAACCGAAGTCAGAGATTTAAGCTGAAAACCAGCGCTTAGCAGTCCTCTAGAGTCTAGAGAACTCTTATTCTATTCTGCCATAATAAAAATGAAAATTATTCCCTGCAAAGACATTTCTTTGCAATAGAACATACAAATATTTTGTCTCTGATTCGAGAACAACCTATTTAATGCAGACAACCTTGACAAAACATAGAATATTCCGTCACCCAGATTCCATTATTTACCTCCATTTCTGATCATTCCTTCCCATAAAAACACACTCCAACGACCTATAACGTTGCTCACATATATAAACAATCCCTAACCAAAACGTCTCGATACATTTACGTACCCATTTTAACGGTACCAATAATGTATTGTCACTTTATGTGACAGTGTGGCAAAAATGTGTAAGATAATGTACCGATACTTCGTGGGATAGAATAGGAAATACGTATAGAACCGACACTCGTGTACCAACGACATAATTATTATAAGCTGTGCGTTTGTGTGATAAGGGGACGCCGAAACAAATGAGATGCGGCAAGTGAGTTTCACGCCCCATCCACGCTGTTTGCATCGAATGACTTGATGAATTCGTGTGTATACCGTTGCACTGCAACCAACTTATCTGTGCAGACGGTAAACTACAGAACTAAAATAAAGCACACTTAAAGTGTGTTCTTACTATACGTCGCAAATTGCGGACACATGGCATGCTCTGAACAATTTCTTTTGTTTCTACCGTAGTCGCTATCAGAACACAAGTTGCTTGAGCGTACACACACAGTACCAATCGGTTTTTGCAGGTGTGGAAATGCAAATCATATTTTGTTCTGCTTGCTGTACATTCCTTTGCCCGTAGGTCTTTGTTTCTAAAGTCTCACCCATAACTACCTTTAACCACACCCCAGGGAAAATATCTGTCAATTTTTTGGTGACCAAACACAGTACGCGTAACGTGCGCCGCAAGCGTCGATAACAATTTAAGCTCTGATGAACGATTTGAACGTCCCGAAAGTAGGCAACAAAGCGTTTGTAGCTGGAGTGTCGCTTCTATAAGCTATTGTTCTATGCTCGAATCGAATGGGGGACGGATTTCGTAAGGTACCAAAGGGAACGTGCGAATAAATTCTGTGTTTTATGAATGATGAGAGTTGGGGCGCGATGTATGGAATAGTGGATTTGTTCGATTTCAGTTTTTTTTTTTTGTGGTGATAGGTTTTCAGTAGGGGATTTCGCTTTTTGTTTTTTTACACATAGTGAATGTATATTTATCTGTTTTTTTTTTGTAGTAACTATTGGTTTATTTACTCTATAGATGGAGGCTATTCTTGGATCTAAGTACAACACAATCAAGAAACTTTACTCTTGACGGCTAATATTTAGTTATACTATGTGATTTATATGTGTGTGTTAGGTGTGTGTGTGTGTGTGTATGTGACACCGTCAGAAAACCTGGACAGATTAAGTTGATAAGTCTGAAATCGTCAAAACCCCTTGAATTACCATGATAAAAAATGCTAGTGCTTTCTCTGTATAAAAATATCTCTGATGTGGGGCAGTAATAGGCTGGTATTATTATTTTTCTAAATAATTAATGTGAAAAACCTAACAAAAACAAGAATAGAACGCACTTCACAGCCACAGGCACACCGGGCGCAAACACAAGTAGGTAATCCAATTGTTTCAAACGACCAATCGACAATACACGAGACATGGGAAAAAATGTAAATTCGTTAGAACTAGCAATCAGCCGGTCGGTAGTTTGTGGCCAACAGATTTGCATACTACATTATGCAGCGGTGCATCGCAACGTCGTGGATTGATGCTCGCACTTCAATTCTGATAGTGAATGGCGATGTCGAATGGCGGGTGTTTGTTTAGGCCTATGGTACTTTGAATAGGAGTCGTTAGAATTACTGAATGACCCAGAAGTAGCCCAAAACGCATAACAGCATAGCAACATGCTGAGTGGTAACCTGCTTGTCGCATTCACGACGTGCAAGCTGTCAACTTTTTTGTTCCGTTCTGTTGTATTATAAAAATTTGTTATGCATTGCATGTCTATGTTTATTTATTTTCAGTCATTTTGTAATGCACGCCATGTCCCTGCTTAAAATAAATATATACTTTATCATTTCTTTCTTTTTTCAAACTCTTCTTTAATCTTCTTTGTCATTCATGAATAGGTTACTGGTTACTGTTAGTCTATGTCATTCCACCCCCTGGGTAAAAGTCTCTTCCCATGACCTTCGATCTAGCACTAATGTGTAGCATTGGTCGTTGGTTTCGTCCACCAAGACAAAATATCAACAGATATAAGAACATAGGAACCTACAAATACTTGCTATACAATCATCGGGATGCAGGGTTAATGTTCAAAAGATACAATCATTTTTTTTAAGTAGCCCGTATCGACCCACTCCTGTGCAAAGACCTTCGCCCATTTTTTCCACTTCTCTTGATGGTTGCTTTCGAAAAAAAGGCACCTCAGAATACCAGAAACATTAGGAACTGGGGAGGAGACACGTGTTCTAGATCGTCGTTCAAATCAAAACCAGTTTAATCTGCCAGATTTACTTCTAGTTTCATGCTCGAACACTGTTCACATGAGCCTTAAAATGCACTGCCAGCTAATCTCATACATAACACAAGCAACATGTCACGCCATACAATACATAATCACACGTAATCACTGAACCCGGCTCCTCATCCAATTAGCCGGGCCCCTAATCCTGACAGAGCGCCGCCGTGCAACGCCATCTAGCGTCGCAATTACACATTATATTTGCACACATATTTGTGCAGCTGCGTACGTTGATTCATTGTAAACAACCTGCAATTTGCATATCGCTCGGTGTGACACTGTCTTTAGGCGCGGATGTTGTTTTAGTTTTAATTAGTAGTTTCGTGAAAGATTTTGCTTTTGAAAAGTTTGTTTTTAAGTTTACAATGCAAGAACACATTATAGAGTGCCATTCTCATCACCATCTGCCTAGCCTTTTCCCAACTATATTGGCGTCGCCTTCCAGTGTAACCGGTTGCAGCCGAATACCTGTATTTTACGGAAAGCGACTGCCTATCTGACCTCCACAACCCAGTCTGTAATGGGTAATGCAATACCAAGGGGTATTGATAAGACTGGTTATCAGACTTTCAGGCCTCTAACTACCTGTAACGACTGTCAAAGATGAAATGACAGTCGGGACCAACGGCTTAACGTGCTTTCTGAGGCACGGGGTGACATTCTATCACCAATAAGAAGGAAAACTCAAAAATGTATGGGATCGACATGAGCTACTGAAAATCTTGTGTTAACTGTCAATTAAAGTCGCTATAGAAACAAGAACCGCTTTGACAGCGATTGATACTTAAATTGTCTATGCTCATAGGCTGAGCATAAATTAATATTCCTCGCACATCAAACTTTGGAAAGACACCGTCAGACAAGAATGAAGTGAATTTGAAGATTCTTGTCTAAAATTCGATTTGCTATAGTTACGGCTGTGTAGGTAATGTTTATAGCTTTCTATTTGAGATGAGAATCTATATTTATATTAATTTACTCCTACTGCGATAAATCTGACTGTTTATTACATACAAAAACAATATTTTACACCACGCCTCTATTGGCAGCGTCGTCGGCAGGTGACATGTGAATGTGGATTAGATTTACATACGAAAACAATATTTTATTTGTCAGGTGAATTTTTTCTACTTTTTTATCATTTTATCTCATAAATTTTAACATAATTCCTCGAAGAGGATGAGAGGCGTGCAGCGTAGGTACATTACAATCAATTGATAATTTTGTAGACTAGATCAGAGCTTAAAAATCATCTGATGAATCCCATATTACAGTTCCCGAGTCTTAGACCGAATTCAAAACCCCTCGCTCAATAGTTGAGCTTTCGACTACTCTAAACCAACGATGGCAGGAAATCGTTTTTTTTCCGTCATGTTGGGTGCAAATTAATGTATTTTTCTTTCTTTGTTACAAAGACAACTTTTTCTCTACAATAACCACCATTTTAACCTACATTTACTTCATAATACATTATTATTTTGTTTTCTTCAGTCAACCTTTGGGTTAAATCCCAAAGGTTGACTGGTAAGTCCGCCTATGTACCACTATTGTACATGAAGTTTAAATAAATAAATTATTCATACCTACCCGAACTGAAATACATTTATATTCCATACAAAAGTAGTTAAAGGTATTTAGGAAACGATTTGCTAAAGCAGGCTGAGCCTAAAAACGGCTTGTTTGTGGCAAACAACTCAATTAGCGCAGACTTGTAGAGGTTTATGGTTGTTCAGGTTTATTTGGCAAATGCTTTCCTTTTTCATTCGTTTTTTCAGGCAATTGAATGCGATGGTAAGGTTATTTAGTAGCAAGGCTCATGATGGTGGATTTTTGATATTTCAAGTGGTAATTACAGAATAACAACAACAACAACATACTAACAATAACAACAACTAACAACTACAACACCACACTACCAACAACAACAACTAACAACAACTAAGAACTTATGGACCTTTTATTAGTCTGAATTAAACTTCTTTTTTTATGGGATCTACAACACAAGTGTGTGAGTCGGGAAGTCGCCCTCTACTCTCTTCGTCGTCATGTCGATGATTCCCTTTTTTAAAATCACATTAGCTTTAACCAGAACTCTGCCACCTTGACCGCCTTGGTGGTGTTTTCAGACAGGTCCCGCAAAGTACAGAATGATCCCCCCCCCCCTTATGGTCCTCCATTTGAAATTGGAGGATCTTCCGTGAAGACCGGTGTTTCGTCTGGTGTCCTTCTGTCGTTGTCGGAAAGTGGATGGTGATACAGCAGTGACAGCAATGACTTCACCCACTGCTGGGTATAGGTCTCTCTTTGATTATGCCAATCTCCACGTTCCTGTGCCAGCCCCATCAGGGCAGTTGCATAATATAAATCTCGCAGATAACTGATTGTGTGATGATGATGAAGAATACTCGTAACGTGAGGTATGATGTGGAATTGATATGTGACGTTATAGATGCCATCACAAAATTTCTTAGAACAGCCTTTTTTTTGGCATGGGAAATCATCAAATTACTCCTCCCGCTCTGGGCGGAGTGGAAGGGAGTGTCAGACTTTTACTGACTAAAACCCATCCATGTTCCTTCTTTTGCCCTTTGTGTTCCAGGGCCGCGGTATCTCTTTCGAACAGTCCCGCAGCCCTGGCAGATATCGGCCCTTGCTGGCCCCTCCTGTTTGCTGACATCTCTTTGAGGCACGCGTGGAACACGAACGCGCCGTCGACACGGCTTGTCGTCATAAGACGGATGGACGGCGAGCTAGCCCATTACTCACCGTCCACAGGCCCGCGCCTACGGTGGCCGAGAGCCACCACGTGGTCCCCGACGCTCTCAGTACAGCCTGGAGTTAAGATATGCATCTCCTTGATTTTTATCAGTTGCCCTCAACAAAGTAAGACAAGCATAACTGATGAAGGTGGGTTTACTTATACCTCGTGGGATCCACCTCTGTCCACTCCATCCAGAATACTCGCGTAATGTAAGGTTATGTTAATTTAACTCTAAATGGCAATCTCCCTTAAATAGAATACCTATAATGTTAATCTAAGTTCAAAATTATCTTACCAGCTCCATCGGTCCAAACTTTGATTAGTTCAACTGATTACATTGTTATCATTTCATTCCCTTTGTACTTTAGCTATACTATCATATTATAATCACACCTTTACTGTATGATACAGAAGAACAGAGGCAATTACCGAAGTTTGGAAAACGAAAATAAATAAACTAACAATCGAAGACAACGTACATTTATTTGAATTTAGAAAGTAATGGCATATGGTTTGTCCCGTAGGTTTGTCCATGTTAAGCAGGTCATAGACGATAGGATATGCTTGACAGTTTTAAACATGCACGCAAAACCGAGTTCCATAAAGGTCATATACGTAACAGCCAACCTATCGGTTAGGCCATTTGCAAGTATGTTATCACCGGCCACATATGACAATATGGTTGCTTTGGTAGGTTTATTTCTTGTTTTAAAAAAATTAAAAGAACTGGCAGCTGTGCGTGCGGCCTGCAATACACTTTCGGCTATGCCTGCGCAGGCAAAACTCAGCGGAAAAATATCGAATGTCGATATTCTCTAGGTTGCATGTACAGGTACGGATAACTATACAGTTTTCACCTACTCACATTCATGCTAGCCTGAACAGTGAGCAGTTTGACTATAATTATAGGGAAATCTTCACATACATAACCTATCGTATATGGCTGGCTTTAGGGGCACTAACCTAGTATCTATTTTCATCGAACTTCACTGATGATGGTAGTAAAGACTTATACAAAGGGACATTATGCCAGCCATTACGATGAATTAGATGATAGGTAAGTCATAAACATTTTGGACTAGCTTATGCCCACGGCTTCACCCGCGTTATGCTCGGTAATTATCCCACAGGATCGTACTACTGAGATAAAAGCATCCTATGTGTTAATCCAGGTTATAAAATATATTTGTGCCAAATTTCATCCAGGAGACTTTGCGTGAAACAGTAACAACCACTTTTCCATCCATCTTCACAAACTTTCGTATTGAAACCGTTTCATTTCACACTACAGTTTACTTAATTTACTAAAATAATGTTTCGGCAACATCGTCATCTGCCTTTTCCCAACTATGCTGGAGTCGGCTTCCAGTTTGTTAAGACTTACAGCTGAATACCAAGAATATTTCTTCATCAGAGAAGTATAAATGAATAGAGTATTCGTTCCTGCAGTAACAGGAAATACCAATATTCAGATCCAGCACAAGTACAGCATCACGCCATAGGACTAGTGGCAGTACTTTCATACAAGCTTAGCTTGCCCTTATAACCTACTATTCTGCATAATGTTAGGGTTTCTGAACCGTCTGCTTGTCTTATGAGCTTGCCGTATTGTTGGTCCCTACATACGCCACTTCATAGGACAATTGTCCCTTAGACATGTTCGGTAACAACCTGATTACACCCTTCCTTCACAATTGACCTTTTCCCGATGCACTTGACCTTTATAAATACATACTTTTGAATGTTACTGTATAAAATATTGTGAAGGAAATGTACAGTTGTTTGTCATTAGTATCTACCACACAGCATTATTTTATATCCCAGCGTAAAACCAGCATCTTGCACGAATTAAATAATTACAGATGTACGAGTATATTTAATAAGCTACCAACACCAATACAATACATGAAATTAAAGTGTGATAATGTGTGTTCACTTTTCAAAGTAATAAAATTATCGTTGATTAAAAGCCGCTTATAATTTCATCTGCCCAATCAATTAATTCAAAATAATTAATTAGCACGCCCCAATCAATTATCCCCACTTTGTTCAACCATTGTTTACAAAAACATAACCTAAATTTCCTCAAATCAAAACACTCAACGCTACTATCTCCTTTTCTACTTACCGTGTTACATCCGAAACAATCGCTCGGGAACTGAAAGACGGAAAGTCACAGTGTTACGCGCGTGTGTCTCTGACGTCATCGCCACGCGTGGCGCGTGCGTGGAGGCTCTCGGGCCACGCGGTACTGAAACATGGAACGTTTCAGTGTTCGGACTGGTGAATGCCCGCCCTCTATCGAACTAGCATCTCGTGGCGAATGTCATTTTCAGTTTGAGGTGTTTTAGTTTTATGTTAGTGTCAAGGTTAAGGTTTTAAGGTTTTTGGAGTGTGATAGTTGTGTTTTTGAAGGATTTTAGTGCAGCATTGATTCATACCTAACTAAAGATGGAAAGATAAGATTGTATTCTGGCTTCTCTATGTATAGTTTCTAATACGGAAAGGTCTGAACTTTAAACTTTTGAGTAAATTGAGACTATTGAGAATTCGTTTATCATTCGCCAATGTAAAATGGAATCGTTTAAAAAATTTGCACTTTTTTAATATCTCTGCTGGTTTTGTAAGGTATTTAAGCAATTAATAGTGTTACTATTTTTTTTAAAAAAAAGGTGGCTGGTTCAGTCAGACTGAACGAAAGGCGGAGTTGTGGCGCATTTGATTTTTTTTTAATTTCGCTATTTACAGTCAAGTATTAGGCTTGCATTTGATAACAACTTCAATTAAGATGCATTCGAGGTTGAATGTTAATGGAAACACGATTAAATCCAACCGGTCCAACTTTTTTCTTCTGAATCAATAAAGGGCGGACCCTCAGGCGCGCTGGAGCCGAACGAATTAGATGCATTGACTCCCTCGAGAACGATGTCGTTGCAGATTAGACTTTTTAATCATAAGACCGCATCTTTATCAACATAAATAGCATCTTTCAGCGCTGCGTTAAATTAAGTTGTTTTTATCGATTTAAGATTTTAAAATGTTTTATTATTTGCATAACCATTTTCATTATTTAAAAGTTAAATAATTTTAGTGTTTTATTTGTATTATATTTTTATAGTGACCACTAGTTGTCTACGTAGTCATGAGCGCTACAACTAAACATGAGGTTTTGGGTTCGATTCCCAGGTCGGGCAAAGAATTATTACGTTTTGCCTACAGCAATTTCACAGTAGCAGCACGAAGTCAGTAATTAAAGTCTGATTGATGGCAAGAGGCTCACCACTTATTACATGCAATGGGACTCAAATATAACTGGCGAAATGTGAATGTAGGTACAATAAATACCTCTGCGTAACCCTTCTGGGATTACAGGCGTTATGCTATGTTTTGTGTATTTTAGTCTCATCATTATCTAACCATACGCATCCTTATCTTGGTCGTAATAGGCATACACAATATGTAAACATTGAGGTACCAGATATGATACCACTGCAGTTTTACCCTCCCCAAAAAGAAACTGCAATTAAACCAGTTCCACCCACACGAATTCGCACTAAAAACCCTTTTTCAAACATATTACAACGACTATCAAAAACTTACTCCATTACAAACTACCCAGTAACGGCTATGAAACGTTTCCACAAATTGTCCACATGAAATTTTGAAGTACAATTATAATTCCGTCTCGTGGAAGACTATTACGTACTAACTAAAGTGCCTAGTCACGTGGTCTCGATAAATTACAATAAAAATTACCCGCAAAATGTGAAGATAGTCGCTACCGAAGCGGAGAGAAAATGTTGCAGTGTGGGTGAGTGCTGGGTGCATGAGTTCCGTAGCTTTTTCCGTGTCTTTTAATCCTTTATTAAGCAGTTATGGGCATAAACCTTAGGATTAGGAAAAATAATCTATCCTGTCTATATAACTAGTGTTAGAATGATGGTCTTTTTGAAAACATACAAAATGAAATAGGTTTTTTCACGAGAAAATCCATTAGAGTTCTGCGTATGTGTAAGCTGTTTATGCTTCTAACTGTACGAACATAGTGTACATTTGAATAAACGCAAAACGTTTTAATAAGTATTCCTAATTATTTTGTTAGGAAAACACACACATTATGATAATTTCTAGTCAGCGGAAGATTGTGCTTTATTTATTTTTGTGGTGTTATGGGCAGATGACATTGTTGCCATTGCGGGAATATCCTGGATGACGCTGGCACGGGAGCGTGGAGCTTGGCACAAGCAAAGAGAGGCCTATACCCAGCAGTGCGTGAGGTTGGGCTGTGGATGATGATGATATCGATTTTAATGAAAGAATAGACGTTAGAGAGACGGCTTGACAAAACAGAAATTATTCTGAATTCTGTTTAGAAAATATAGGTACGAGGGCTGCTCTGAAAATTTCGGGAATCAAGGAAGTGACACAACATTACTATTTAAAAATGTTTTTATTGCTTTTCGAAGTATTCTCCGCAAAATTTGACACTTTTTCCATACGATGGAACCAATCATTGAAGCAACCATTCCATTCGGAAGTTGGGGTCTCCAAAATGGCCGTTTTGTAGGCGTCCACAGCTTCTTCAGGTGATGAAAATCTCTGACCACGCAATTTATTCTTTATTTTAGGGAAAGCATAGAAATCATTAGGGCTTAGGTCGGGGCTGTACGGCGGATGGTCTAATAATTCTGTTTTCTTGCTCTAAAAACTCTTTTGTTCTGTGCGCAGTGTGAGAACTCGCATTGTCGTGATGGAGGATGATGCGGCGGTTGCAGTTCTCTTTACGGTGTTCAGAAACGACCTGGGGCAAACAAATGCTAGCATACCATTCTGCATTAACCGTTCTTTGTCCCTCAAGAGGAATAGTCGCAACATGGCCGGTTTTGGAGACAAACGTGGCCACCATTTTTTTTGCAACACTCCGTGAACGAACAATTTTTGTTGGCTTTAACTCATTTTCGAACACCCAAACTCGTGACTGGTTTTTTGTTTCGGGTTCGTACGCATATATCCAGGATTCGTCACCTGATACGATGTTGTATACAGCATTTGAGGATCCTGCGTGGAATCTTTCGAGAGTTCTGATGCACCAAGTAACGCGAGCCGCTTTTTGCTCTTCACAGAGCGAATGCGGTATCCATCGGGAAAACAACTTTTGTACACCTAATTGTTCATGCAAGATTATTTGTATTAGACTCATGCCAATGTCTAAAGTTGCCTGAATTTCGCGATATGTCACATGTCGATCTTCCTCAATCAGCTTACGCACAGCATCAACGTTTTCTTGGGTGACTGCAGTTTTTGGACGACCTTGACTGGGATCATCACTGAGCTTGACACGTCCACGTTGAAATTCAGCAAACCAGCGATAAATTGTGGTTTTGGTTGGGGCTTTATCACCAAATGCAGAAATCATCCGGTCAACACACTGTTTTTGTGTTAAACCACTTCGAAAGTCATAATAAATCATCGCTCTTGAATTTTCTCGAGTCAATTCCATTTTCTCAACGACTACACAAGTTTGACAAAACCTTGTGACAAGACCGAGAACCTTTTTTTAAATAAATAAATGGTATTCGATTTTTAAAACCAAGGAGTTTTCATTTAAAAAGATTTTAACATGACAGGAACAGTGGAAATATTCCATTCCCGATACTTTTAGTGCAGCCTGTGTATAAAGACTAAATCAAAGGTACAAAATTGGTCGTAAGCGCGCCTGCTGAGCATGCGGTCCTGATTTCGATTTCCGGGTCGGGCAAAGTGTGACTTGGATTTTCCATCAGGAATTTATCAGTAGCAGCCAAGCAGTCTAGATATGTGCTCTTTTGATGGCAATAGGCTGCAAACCCTCTTACATGGGACTTAACATTACTGGCGAAATGTGGGTGTACTATTAGGTACACCTCTGCCTAACCCTTCGGGGATTACATGTGTGATGTTATGTTATGTTGCAAAATTCGTCGAAATCAGGTAACATCAGCAAAATTCCTCTTCCGTACTTCTACGGAACCCAAAAAATTAACAGGTGAACGCGACTGTAATGAGGAAAGTTGGGAATACCGAAGGATTGCCAATTTAGATATTCAAATCGTGTTCGGTTCATTTTGCGGATATTTTGTGTACGTAAGGATGTTTTTCTAAACAAGAGTAGATTGGGGGAAGTGGGGGAAATTGTCGAAGAAACTCCGCTCTTTTTTCTTGTATACCGAAGTTTTGTATGGAGTGAATTATCGGGTAGATTAATGGGGTCCTTTCAGGTGCTCGGTTGGGTTGTTTTATCCTGATATTGAATGAAAACGTAATTTATGTTTGTGAGTTTGTAATCTACCTGTCGCTACCAACCTCAGTTTGAATTTGTATATAAAAGCCGTTGTATTGTGAAAGAGGGGACATTCTTGGTTCGCTTATCATGAAATAAACACCCTGAACTGGAGTAAGGCATTTTCTTTAAACTTATGCTGATATTTCCTGCTGTTTCTTATTTGCTGAGTAATTATGTAACTGTGTGAATATATTGGTGCAAACCAATATGTTGTGCGACTCTGACGACGTCGGCCATGATGCGCCGACATGTACCTATGATACACCAAAATTTTATTCAGAAATTAAAACTAAAAAGCCTGTTTCCGCGTCTGTACCTTTTTTTGTGTGCGAAAAGTTTAAATAAATAAAAACAACAGAGACGTGTCTAATTTGATTCCCAACATGAATACGGCGAGAAACTCAATTTAACTAGTACTAATGTCGCGAAGCGCCGTCAGTAGCGAACTGCGAAATTGCTGTGAACTCAAACATTTCGGGAGAGAGTTAGCTTGTCACAAAACCTTAGACTCGCAACTTGAGTTGCGCGGCAATGGCTGAAAGCATTATTATTCTTGTAGCTCTAGATATTTTTTTGTAGTCGAAATAGTAATAAATAAATTGATGTGACCTCAAACATTTCAGGAGACAGTTGCTTGTCACAAAAGCTTAGACTCGCAACTTGAGTTGCGCGGATGGCTGAAAACGATTTTATTCTAGTAGGTAACATTCGACATTTTCCTAGTAGTAGGAATAACGAATATGAATAAATAAATTGATCAAAAATTGCTGAAGAAAGTTAGCCTGTCCAAAGAAGTTACACTTAACTTTAGTTGCAAGGTAAGAAGGCCTAGAAGATAAATATTTCACTTTTCATGAAGTGAGATCAGACTTACTCATAGAAAAAAAACCGGCCAAGTGCGAGTCGGACTCGCGCACGAAGGGTTCCGTGCCATTATCTATAAAAACGGCAAAAAAAGTCATATCTGTTGTATGGGAGCCCCCCTTAATATTATTTCAGCAAATTTCAGCTTTCTAGCTATCACGGTTTATGAGATACAGCCCTGAGACAGACAGACAGACAGACAGCGAAGTCTTAGTAATAGGGTCCCGTTTTACCCTTTGGGTACGGAACCCTAAAAACTATCGACCGTCTTTAAAAACCAATAGATGTACCTCTACTGTTATTTTCATTATTTATAAAAACTGAAAGATAACGAAAGCACGTTCAGTTCGTACAAAAAAATATTTGCACGTTTACACAAATGTAGGCAAATCCTGTAACTCAATTTACAGCTTCTGCCAGTCTTTGTACTTATTCAGCAAGTAAGGTCGGTACGTGTTGAAACATATTCTAAAAAGAGGTAAAGGTGAGGAAGAGTATGTTTTGTACAGGTTCACGCATCTTTAATAATATCCCGGGGCCTATTAGAATAACTAAATTTAAAAAGAGTCTCCATGACCTGGGGGTCTAAAATGGCCGCTTTAGCAAAATCATAATAGGATAAAAATGTGAATTACGTTTTATTTCTTAAAATGTTCATAGACGTACCTACTGTTATGAATTGTCACCTTGGGACCATTTTACCAATTTAAACGTAATTCATATTATTATCCTATTATGATTCTGCTAAAGCGGCCATTTTAGACCCCCTGTTAGTAAACAAATGCTACTACTCTATAAAAGACTTCCTCTCAGACAAATCACTGCTCCAATACTTTCTCCCCCAGTCATGATGAGTTCAGTGGCACACTAATATGTACCTATGTTTATCTCTCTCTTTATTACTATTCTATGTGATTTTTTAAATAATTTGGAGTAATAATGTAGTAATGTATTTTTAATGTATTTAATTTGACTTCTATTTTTTGATTGGCCTGTTGGTCTAGTGGTGAGTGACCCTGACTGCTAGGACGGAGGTCGTGGGTTCGATTCCCACACAGGACAAATCTTTGTGCGATGAGTACGATTATTTGTTCTGTATCTGGGTGTGTAATTTATCTATAATATGTATGTATGTATTTAGAAATATATAAGTATGTTTATCAGTTGTTTGGATGCCATAGTACAGGCTCTACCTAGTTTGGTATCAGATGGCGGTGTGTTGGTTGTCCCAAGATATATTATTATTTATTATGTAAATGACTATTGTATACCATATGGGTGGGACATAGCTGATCACAATTTAATTATTTAAGACCTGTATTATGTACCTACCATGATCCACAATAAAGATAATTATTGATTGATTGATGAGGTGGTAGAGGCGGTAACATCATTTTTGTTAAGTAGCAAAATTACATTTAACATAACATCACGCCGGTAATCCCCGAAGAGTTAGACAGAGGTGTGTCTAATAGTCTAGCCACATGTCGCCAGTTATGTTTTAAGTGTCATGCAATAATGGGGCGAGCCTATTGCCATCTACCGAGCACAAATCCAGACTCCGTGACTGCTACTGAGAAATGCCTGATAGCAAAACCCAATAACAGTTTGCTCGACCCGGGAATCGAACCCAGGACCTCATGCTCAGCAGTGGCGTTTGCGACCGCTCAACCAACGAGACAGTCTTAAGTGGCAGTACCTGAATTATAGGTTGAGAAAATTTTGTTTCAGGGAAGGTCCGTCTCACCCTCGATTCCGTTGACCTACTCGTACTTGGGATTATTTCATTCCAATTCAGGAGACCGATTGCGGAACCCACTTGCAATCACAATTTGGGAAAAAGGACATTTTTTAAATGTTGCAGTACCATTCCGAGACTTTTGAGACATTTGGCCTCATACAGGACCAATTTAGTTTAGTGTAAGTGTGTATTATATATATTTTATTGTTTACTTTTTATTTAATTATTTTGCCTTGTCAAATAAATAATTTTTCTTTCTTTCTTTTTAACAACATTTTGTTTGATTTCAGATATCGCTCGCGTTCCTTCAATATCGAACACTCCCACAATCAGCCCTCTTCATACAAATCTAATGCAACAAACTACTTCTCTTCGCGCCGGCTATTAGCTGAATGGCTCTGACATTAATTTTTACTAGTACACAAGAGTCCACACTTTTGTACACAATTTTATTTCGTGTGTACTTTTCACACGGTTTTGGAGAGGTCAGCAAAATGTAGAGTGAATGTTTTTGGAAGGTTCGTACGGTGATGGAATAAAATAAATATTTTGTTGGAATGTGAGTCTGACTGCCTCTCTGGTCTAGTGGTCGTAAGCGTGACTGCTGAGTATGAGGTCATGGGTTAAATTCCCAGATCAGGCAAAGTGTTATTGGGTTTTCACATCAGGAATTTCTCAGTAGTAGCGTTCCGGCAAAAGTATCGTAGGACACCCCCTAGCAAAGTCGTCCATCGACCCTGAAAAGGTGACTGAGACAGTCTGCATGCGGCAGGCCTTGGCCTATGTACAGCAGTGGACTGCGACAACTTAGGATGATTTAAAGAAATAATAGATGCATTTGCTTAACAACTTACTTATTTGTTATTCTAGAAAAAACCGGTGAGGTGGTGCATTTATAACGATCATGGGAAAAGAAGTGTTGTCAAAGAACAACAGAACTGCAGTCGTCAAGTGATCAGGATATAAATCCATATAAGTGTCCAAATGCGGAAGAAACTCTGTTTTCTTTTCATACCTGAATCCGGTTAATCCGAACAGATTTCGATAGTCATACAGGATGGCTTAGGACACAAGATACTTAACTTATACTGTCACTTACGGGATATCTTCCGTGATTGTTCATTTATTTTCCATCCACCGCTTTCTCCAGTCAACCCGCTATCATGGCGCTTGCAGCTGCGTTGAAATATCGGGAGCTCGAAATCATGAACAATCACGGAAGATATCCCGTAAGTGACAGTATAAGTTTAGTTTTAAACTTTGAAAGCTTAAACCAGTGTCAGAAGACACTTTTTGTCCCAGATGTACCTGTACATTCCTGTCAACGAGCTCGGATCCTGGGCAACAGCTACTATCTAAAATGCCAAAACTCACCCATGCGTAAAACCATCACCAACTCCCGTCCCACATAAAAATAGCTACAAACAAGTTTATCCATAAAAATGTAGTAACATTAGCAACATCCACCGGCGGTTACACATGATATACTGTCGGAAGCACTCTTTGGCAAGGCCTACCACCATTATGCATGTTGCTGGCAATCTTGGCAAAATTGTGTCATTATGCCAAATACCCTGTCTGTACTTTGAAAATTTTTAGTTGGCAACTGGCAAGATATTGTTTTTAATTTTGTAACATATGGCGTGTAGTTCCTGGTGAAAAATTGGCAGAGATATACCTTTCCTGTGGATGTTTTGGATTTAGTTTTTGGTGTCTGGAGAAATGGATAGACTTTTATCCTATACAATATATGGCGATGGTACCTTTTTCATTATTCATATTTGATTATTTATAGACGACTGGAGGGGTATTACCAAGTAACTGAGTCGTGGAGGTCAGATAAGCAGTCGATCCATGTAAAATACTGATATTGACTTGCTTGCATCCGACTGAAAGCCGACCCCATAATAGTTGTGAAAAGGCTAAACAGTTGATGAAAATTTACAGACATTTCAGTCTCTATCTGTTAGCGATACATCAGCAAGCCGTTTCGGGGCTCAGGTAGATAGATTGTCTTTTGCTCACGGCTTTAGTCTGGTGGAGCTCCGACATTATTCCACAGGAAAATACTAATGGGATAAAAAATACCCATCTTATAGGTCCTAACTACGTCATAAATTCAGGTCATGGTCTTTCCGTGTGCCAAATTCTTCGAAATCCCTTCAGCCGGTTAGACATACAAAGGGAAAATAATTATAAAACATCGATGATAATAAAGAACTGAAAACGTGAAAATCACACCATACCAAAAGAAACTCTCAACACATAATAATTCAGCCATTAAACTACAAAACAGCCAAATTAAAAAAATCCCCCAATAAATAAACCTTAACAATTTATAGCTTTACTTAACTTGAACAACATAAGACAGAGTATTAAAACAATGATGATTAAGATGTCTTAATGAAAGTTTATTTTTTGTTGGTTCATTAAGTTTTAACGAAGCTGCGGTGAAACATGACTCCTATTAAAATGAACGCGTCTTCGGACTGAGTTTATTATCAAGTTGGGGTGATTAGATCATCATTTCATTTTTGGAGTAATTTTACGTCGAAATAGAATAGAATATTCTACATTATACACCATACAAGTAACATTTAACAAAAATCGTTAATTTTTTATTTGTTTTGTTGTACCGTAAGTACCAATTTTTTGATGATTCTGTACTCATCCACATTATCCTTTACAGCCCAATCAACACACATATTGATTAGATAGGCACACTTCACACGTCTGAAAGTTAGTTTTTTTCCTTTAAATTCTCTGCTAAGTTATAAGTGTTTTTTCATGTTCGGAAATTTTTCAGGATTTTTTTTTATATTTTTGTAGTATCTTATTTCATAACCAGACACATGCCATGGTATAGCAAGGTCAATGGCAAACCGCAGGTTAGCCTATAACCCCGTTTTACCAGCAGTAAATAAAACAAAATTGAAGTTTTAAAAACCTACACTTCATAATACAACCATATTGAAGTGCTCTTAAATCACAGTTACCGGAAAGTGGCTCAGTTATACCATAATCGCATCAGAGACGCGCTATAAACAACGATACCTTACTCGCCGTGCGTAAATTTTCATTTGTTACCCGTGTTCGCCCGCGTTCGCACAGCGCAACACTATATCATAATTCTACCATTCCACCATTGAACTCTAAAATATTTCCAAAGCTCACGTGTATTACCCGGTTCTGTAAAAGTGCCGTATTTCACAGCGTAACGTTATTTATTGATAAAGTTTTCGTTGCAATATGTATGAGGCTTTTGTTTTCGCCCAATGATGGCCCGTGATGGGCTTGAAGTGTATTAAAGCCTGCGTGTGTTATAGATAGATTTTTGAACGGTTCAAAGGCAATTTATTTTGTTGGGAAAAATGGGATTTTGTCAGAAAATATTGCAACAGTGAACGATCAAAGAGAAAAATACGCAGGCTTGTCTATTGTACCCATAATTAATATATTGATGTTCACAGTCGGTGTTTATCATCACGAAGTGTGCTAAAACCGACTTTAAAAAAAACTTTACATTTATTATAATTATACAAAAACGCCGCGCTCAGGCAAATAGTACAGAAAATCATCTGCTGCTATCCTTATATACTCCTTTCGCCTCGTCCACGTTCATACATCTGGTCATACACGCAGTTTTCTTCACATAGACCTAGAATTCGAAGAAATATGGCATTTTTTTACAAACAAATACATGTTCTTCTAAATTCAAACACAAATCTTTCTGTCAACCTCACAACATAAATTCATCCGGCCTCCTTGACACACAAGGACCCATAAATTCTTATCAGCCAGCATTACCACGGCTATACATTACACAGTAAGTAACCGATTAAAACCTCTTTTATCGTCAGGTCATAAAAACACACGCTGTCGCTTTCTAGGATCTCAAGCTCAACCAAAAGTATTTATTGGCAACCCAGCTCGTGTTTGTATTTATACTTTCTTCAGATTGTACATATGTACATATTTAACTTAATCAGATAACTTAATCAGATTTGTAATGCAGTTTTATAAATAAAATAAAAACTATTTATTTAAACTTCATGTTCAAGAGTGATACATAGGAGGACTTAATGGCCATAAGGCATTCTGTACCAGTCAAGTCAACCTTTGGGTCAAATAGGACAGCATCAATCTAATTTAAATAGAATTTGATTTCAGTCATCTAGGGAAAATGATGAAGCAAAGGGGTTTTCCAACACGTTGTTATTCTAGGCAAGGATAAAATACCTTTTGTTCTTGTCGTTTCAGAGGACATTAATTTCACACCTTTAAAGTTGCTTATATAAGGGGTTAGAAGCAATGCGGTGTTGAGGTTTTAAAACCTCAGCACAGCAATGCTTCTGGCACCAAATTTTAGCTTTAGCAATATTTGGAGATAATAGGTAGACGTTCTTTGGAGATCTTGTGGGACTAGCGTGGTCTATCGTGAACTAAATCTACCATCAGAAAGGCCTGTTTCCCAGCAGTGGGACGATTATACGCTGATAATGTTCATATGCTTAAATACCGAGAATCTATTTGCATAATCTTCAACCGTTGTAATGATTCTTGAAAAATACAATTCTGTAAATTCCAAACGTAATAAAGTCTACCTATGCAATACTCTTCCAATCCATAATAGTTGATGACACGATAACCTGAAGGTATGGACCAGGACTAACCATATTTTCATTCCTATCGTCAGCCGTAAAACTGACCCTAACACTAACATAACTTATAGGGGACTGGATACTTCATGATCGGTCAAATAAAAACAAATGGCCTACGTAAACTCTGAACTCAATATTACCTGGGTGGATAAAATATTATTTTAAACGACCTACGTCATAGACCAGTTGACTGTGAAACTAGCAGTTATGAAGAAGTCGGTTAAACATCATCATCATCTGCTTAGCCTTTTCCCAACTATGTTGGGGTCGGCTTCCAGTCTTACTGGATGTGGCTGAATACCAGTATTTTACATGGAGCTACTGCCTATCTATAGGACAAATATATCTATATATGTCTTCTTGACATATCATACGTCAAGAAGACAAATCTGTGGAGCGACTTTTAGTACAGGGAAAGGTTGAAGGTACAAGAGCGCGTGGCAGGTCACCAATGCGTTGGACCGACCAAGTTAAAACTGCACTCAATGGTCCACTCCACGAATGTGCAAGAAAAGCCACAGTAAGAGAGGAATGGTGACGGATTGTAAAGCTTGCTACCACGACCACTCTGCCAAGAGTGTGACGACGAAGAAGAAGAAGAACTGCCTATCTGATCTCCACCAGTTAGTACTTGGTAATACGATACCCCTTGGTAAGACTGGTTGTCAGTTGTTGACACTAACAACCTGTAACGACTGTCAAAGATCCACAAATGACAGCCGGGACCAACGGCTAACGTGATTTCCGAGGCACTGAGGTAACTCGGAATGTAATGGGGTGGTCATCCATCCACAGACTAACCTCTTTCACTTGAACTCAACTTGGCCAGAAGATCGCGGGTGAAACCAGAGGCCAGCCTCCGCTGTGATGATGACCCATAATGAGGATGAAGAAAAGGTCAGCTTATACTTTTCTGTTACCATTGTCATGCGGCTTACCTTACCTACGTAGATTCCTGAAGAAACGATAAAGAAGCTGAGTTATATTACCTTGTTTACTGCCAACATAACAGACATATACCTGTCATGATAGCATCAACTTCTATAACTTTTTATTTCAGGTATAATTTTTACAGCCCACTTCCTCTGCGTAATTCAGGACTGTGAATTGACCTAACTTCGCTTTGAATTACTCCGACCGGAACATGTCTTTGACATAAATTTAGTAATTCGCAAACTGTATACAGGGGAACAAACAATTTTATTAGCTTAGATAGCACAAATTGTAGAACAGGCAGGAATAACAAAAGGCGCACTCAGAACGAATCTACGACTAGGATAGGAATGCGCTTGAATTGCAACTGCCCTCATATACATCGTGGTTAACATCTATTCTTCGAGGTAAGAATCTATTTTGAACTGGCGACTGCTGAGCATGAGGCATGAGGGAGGTCGGGCAAAGTTTTATTGGGTTTTCCCATCAGAAATTTCTCAATAGCAGCCATAGAGTTTGAACTGTGCCCGCGACTGCTGACCATGAGGTCCTGGGTTCGATTTCCGGGTAGAGCAAAGCTTGTTACTTGGATTTTCCATCAGAAATTTATCAGTAGCAGCCAAGCAGTCTAGATATGTGCTCTTTTGATGGCAATCGGCTCGCCCTCTATTACATGGGACTTTAACATAACTGGCGAAATGTGGGTGTACTATTAGGTACACCTCTGCCTAACTCTTCAGGGTTTACAGGCGTGATAATATGCTATGTTATGTTATTCTCTGAACCCGTAACCAACGCAATGTTAAATCAACATGACTTCAGCAGTGGCAGCTACATAGTTGGATGCCCTTACTTTTAGGCACACGTACCCTTACGTCTAGGTAGCACAAAGGCTTTATCGTTAATTCCCTTTGCAAATATTATTACTGTACTGTGTGTCCTGTGCTCTGCCGTAGCTCAGCCCTCACTCAACTTAGCTAACATGCCAAGGAATGCATTCGCAGTTTCAATTACTTTTTCTAAAAAGGTATATCTTTTGATTTGTGACGCGTTTAACATTCATCAATTATGGTGTTAGTATTTTTTTCACACTGCATCTTTATCTAGATTATCTACATAGATAGCCTTTCTCAACTATGTGAGGCATTAAGTCTGCCTCTGTACTCTGTGCTTGAAGTGTTAAATAAATGAAAATAAAAAAGTCTTTTATTTTTCGTTATTTTTTGCGTTTTTCAAATACTTATGTTCAAAAAAATGTATACATTGCGTTTATTTGAGATTCCCAAAGGTGAAGGCCTCCAGAGATTGCCAGCTCTCTCTGTCTTTCGCTACGTCCATCCAGCGTGATCCAGCTATACGCACGAACTCGTCCTCCCAGCGAGTGTGTGGTCTTCCTCATTTTCGCTTGCCAACCGGTCCCATCCAAGAAGTCATCTTTTTGGCCCATCGATTTTCATGCAGTCTTGCAACATGGCCTGCCCATTTCCACTTAAGTTTGAGTCCGTGTATAAGGGCATCGATTGCTTTTGATGTAGATCGAATTTTTGAGTGGCTAACTCTATGCTGTTTTTAGGGTTCCGTACCCATAGGGTAAAACGGGACCCTATTACTAAGACTTCGCTGTCTGTCTGTCTGTCTATCTCCAGGCTGTATCTCATAAACCGTGATAGCTAGAAAGCTGAAATTTTCACAAATGATGTATTACTATTGCCGCTATAACAACAACTACTAAAAATTAAAAAAAAAATATTTAGGGGGGCTCCCATACAACAGATATGATTTTTTTGCCGTTTTTATAGATACGGAACCCTTCGTGCGCGAGTCCGACTCGCACTTGGCCGGTTTTTTTATGTTAAGCATACTGCGCTCCATTCCCCTTTGGCATGTAGTAATTTTGTTCTTTACAGAGTTGTTCAATTTCCAGGTTTGGCACGCGTACGTTAAGCGGAGGAGGTTTGAGTCCATTACCTTCTTCTTCAATTCTACTAGGAGGTCGCTTTTGAGTGCTAAATACCAGATACATATTAATTTGGAGCGACTGTCTATCTGACATCCACAACCCAACTGGTTTTACCTTGTAACTACTAGGTGACTTGATACGCCTAGGAATTTGCTTTCACACTGCAAAGTAAACCTTTTGGTAACTTTGTTAATATGACTTACATGTAAGTTAGGTGTTGTAAAATGAGGGGCCGTTGTCGGCTCGCAAGTAGCTTTTTACAGCCAATAACTGTGCTAATAACTTTGTCAGTAAAATGGTTTTACGTTATACGAACGATCCTACGTACGGATAAATTTGATGGGATCAGTCAGTAGGTAGGTACAGGTTCTGTTTTGTTACTCTTATTCAATGGTAGGTAACTGTAGTAGTAAATGAGAATGGTCATAAAAAATATCGTTTACTTTTGATGTTTTCCGAATTTGCTTTTACTGTCTGTGTCGCTGACAACACAAGAGATTACACATATCGAGTATACAGTACCTGCTTGCTCACTGATCACAATTTATTTAATTTAGCATTAAAGGTCTCGACTTTTTGGTTTACTAAGGTTTTATTCAGTTGCTCTAATTCAGCTGTATGTTGTAAATAAGGTTTTTCGTTTGGTTTTTATGTTTCCTGATTTTATTTATATCTTTATCTGTATTGTGCTCGTCTATGAATGCACCTATTCAAAGAAAAAGAATACTGCTGCTAGTTTTAACTTAATTTGCTGGGTAGTCAAGTCATTGACATCGTTCATAATAGCGTCTTATCTAATGCATAAAAGTGATGAATATTCAAAGGTGCTTGCTTACTTCAGAGATGTTTAGCTCTCGGGTGCCGACCAAACTCTTTAATTCACTGACTGTAATCATGTAAGATTACATGGCCGAATATTTACGGTTTCCATGAAAAACCCTGTACACACCCGCTGATGCAAATATTTCAACCAAAAACAAAAATATGGTGGTATAGCTGGCATATTTACAAGCTTTTTTGAAGAATGTTTAAACAGCTGATAATTTTACACTTCGTAGTTTACAAAATAGTGATAACTTACTCAATTATGTAGGGCAACTTCAACCACTAATTTTCCTTAGAAATGTACTATGATAAATTAGGGGATGCCTTAATAAAAGGGACCCCATAACTTCCCATGAGTGTCATAATAAGCGGCCAAGGGTAGCAGATTATGGCCTTACGTGGTAACACCATGTATTCTAAATTTTAAGTTTAAATAATAATATTATATGCTTTTACGAAGGGGCTGTTGGCTTCAGGAGTTTTGAAAAGTTTTGGTGTGTAGATTATTTTGGTGGTACTGGTACACGTAATCTAGAATGTTCTCGTAAAGCAACCGACGTAACACTGCTAAGCTGCCGAGCCACCCTACTGTAAATGTTCGTTAATACGAAATCCTAATCACTTAGTAGTTTTTTTTTTCTAGAAGGAATTCTAGAAAAAACTGCACCGCCAACAACAACAAAAAAATAGCCAGACCGTTTTCCCAGACTATCCCGTCACAATTTAACACAAAAGTTGCTGAATCGATGCATTTAAGACCACAAAACTCTTAAAGGAAATAGCGTTCAAAACTTTGATCAGCGGCCAAATGTAATCCGTACCTGAAAGGTCCCGACTACACGGATCTTGGCACGAATTCTTAAACTGTCCCAGGCTATGTTAAAATGAATACCTAGCTGAGGAGGGTTAACGTGGGAACTCGAGGCAATATCGTCTGAAAAATCAAAGGACTTCTTATAGGTACGCTAAGAAGAAAACCGCTCAACTTTTCAAAATCCATCATTTCATAGATCATCACTTGGTTCAGATATTTTTGTTTAGCTACCTTCACTCCATTCACTGATGCAGTCAACATTCTTTTTCTCCTTCGTATCGCTGGCACGACCAATTTTTATACTTTGTTAGCCCAGAACTTCGCCATTTCCACCACGTCGTCAGTGGCAGCGCAAAGGTCACTACGGCTGCATGACAACATTAATAGCACAGGTGACAGGTCATGCGGCGCAAGATGGCAGGTTGGCATTGCCTGTGGGGAGGCATCACACAGCGCATACATGGTTGATTTGCCTGTTTGTTTGGTGAATAAAATTTATTGATGATGATAGATCTGCCAGCAAAATGTACAAGCTTAAAATGTCCGGTCATGTCTTGAAATACAGAGGAAACTAATTGTTAAACTGCCTCCGAATAAGAATATCGACTTGGTCCAATATCATACAAAAATGCAGCAACACCAATACAGAATGTCACTCTGGCATGAAGAACACAAGACGGAGACGTACAATCACAAACTTGATCGCAAAAGTCAATAGATTTAGTGAGATTTAAAAGCTATAGACAAAGCTAATTAGGTCTCAAACAGTGGTATATGGTATGGTATCTCAATAAGGTTCATACAGTAAAAATAACTATCCACCGTCAGATGAAATCTCTAACTACTACTAGTCTTTTTACCGGACCTTACCAGATGCATGAAAGCGGTCGAGGCGAAAGGAGTATATAAGAATCGTAGCAGGTGGTGTTCTGTGTTCTGTTTCTGTCACCATGGTGAGGAGTGAGTTTATGTATGTATGTAGTTAAATTACAACAGAGTGATAAAGCATCGTCTTCCCATAGTAAAACAAACTTTCTCACTTTAATGTAGTGTAGAAATTTTGCCTACACGCCGCCGGGACAGGTAGGCGCTGCGAAATCCCGAAGTAGCGCGGGGAATAATTACAGTGGTACTAGTTGCTATGTCTTATCTGTTTCACTGTTGAAGTTATATATATACGTGTGTGCGTGTTATGTTATTAGTTTTATAGTATTGGAAGATATAATTTTGTCTGGGTTCCTGTGTTTGATGAATGTGTCCTGGTGGCTGAGAGAATGTCATGCTCACTCAAATGTCTCGCTGATGGTGGCGGGTGTGTCGGGTCATTTAGTTCCCTTCAATATGGTTGAGTTGAATGGCGCTGATCCATGCGTCATGTTCGTGAACGGGCGCTGTCAGTTGGGACTGGTCATCTCTTACCTGCCACGATTTATTTTAATTACTTTATTTTTAAATTTTTGGCTTAATCTTTTACTCTGGACGCTCTTAATGTGCACGTCTTTGTACATCGTTCTCACATATATGTATAATCTCAACATGAATGATGTAACCAAGATTTTGTAACAATATTTTGATTTAAAAGAGTGTCCATGGAGTTTCTTGCCCATTCTTCTCCATAGAGATCTACGATTTGGAATGTGCAACTACAGTACTTTCGCAAGTTATTATGCCTTGTGTCTGTGACTGTAGCTTAGCTTTTTTATTTTTGACTTTCAAAAGTGCCTGTAATGGTCTAATTGAAATAAATGCTTTGACTTTTTTTGACTTTTGATGATAGCAGAAACATGAGCTAAACGTAAAAAGCTTTTGGGAGTTCAAAATCATTGGTAGACGATGACGAAAGAGCTGTCGATACCAATCTATGTACAATCTACAATTTTATTGCCACGTTCCTTCGTGTGTCGACACTATAGAGTAGAACGAATGCGGCTATTGTAAGGATATTTCTTTGGTTGCTTTCAAAGAAATATCTATCTATATCTATATAAATATTTATATGAGGAGCTCGCGGCTAAATAGAACAGCCGCTCGGGTCGATCTTTAGGTTAAGCTGTGCTTACTTAGGTTGGTCCGTGGATTGGTGACCACCCATTACATACCGAGTTTCCTCCGTGCCTCGGAAAGCACGTTAAGCCCTTGGTCCCGGCTGTCATTTGTAGATCTTTGACAGTCGTTACAGGTAGTCAGTGACCCGAAAGTCTGTCAACCAGTCTTACCAAGGGGTATCGTATTACCTAGTGCTAACTGGGTTGTGGAGGTCAGATATGCAGTCGCTCCATGTAAAATACTGGTATTCAGCTGCATCCGGTTAGACTGGAAGCCGTTTAGATTTTAAGATTTATTTGATTGTTAAAAAGTATTCCTATGAACTAGTATTATTAGCGTTTCATTTCATTGTCGTTTTGTCGTCGCCACCTTGTATATCGGATGCCAAAAGCCTATGGCCTTGGCTTCTTCTAAATTCATTTTTTATTCTGTTAGAGTAACACCATTATTCAGTACACACCCTTAATCAAGACAAACAAATTTATTTACAACAGTGTCTTCTAACAAATTAAACCGGAAGTTTTCCTTAAAAAATATTCTCATTAGCAATTACTATCACGCAACGATATCTCGGCAAACTTTAATTAAATATAGTCATTAAAAATATTTATAACACCCGACGGTAAGACTTGCATTTTTATGAGTTTTAAAGATACGTTCAGATAGTAAGAACGGGGGACCTGATAAATATGGTCTGTGTTGGCAATTAAGACTGCACGTGTATAATTTTATGCACGAAAAAGTCTCCTAGCAAAATTAAGTATCTTCCCAACTTTTTTCTTTTTAAATGTAGCTATTATTTGTAAAAGGAAGTTGGGCCATACTTATTCACTACCATGACCAGATTTTCATCCTTGCTGTGTCCGATTGTCTTCGGTATCATCATCTGCCGAGCCTTTTGGCAAGCTAACCCCAATATAGTTGGGGTTAGCTTAAAAATGTCGTTCTTCAGCAATAATTTTTGCGTAAAGTTACTTAGTGTGATATAATGCTTGGTTGACAGCTTCGTAAAGGGTCCGTTTACACCCTGTAGTTATGGATTTAAAACTCCTATAAACCCTAGGAACTAACAAATTAGGTAAAAGGTACCTATACAGGTAACCTAAGGTACCCTACATAACACAGTTGCACCGCATCGTAAACTAACATCAATGTAGTAGATCTGTGAAGGCAATGTATCGTCACTCCCGATATTGTTTTATGATGCCAATGGCGGTGTTCTCAGCCATTCGCAGGAGACGTTCAAAGCTTTTACATGTATGTATCAGTTTTATGTTATGTCCTTTATAGTTTGTGCTTTGTCGTGTTTATATTTTACCACAAGATTCAGGTAAATATAGTCAATTCATTTTGTTTGTGGCTTAATCACAAACCAAAAAAAACCGAAAACCAAAACCAAAATTTTCCAAATACTCCACACCAATTACCATGTAATATAGCCATAAACTGGACACAAATTATAACTCTGGTTGGGCTACTACTGAGATTTTTTTTTGATGAAAAAACCAGTTGTGACATACCATGTTAAACCACAACTGTACATACATACCAATTATACATATAAATAACAATTTATTTACAGTTTTAGTACAAAACTATAATCTGGCAATAAAACTGCAGTTATCTGTCGAATGATGCCGAAATGAAATAGTTTGTTTATTTTTAATATAAGTAATTAATTGCTCCTTCAATTACCCACTAAGATAAAATAAAGGATACACTTATGGTTCTTTGAAGGCTACCCTAATTACTTAGAGGACGTTTAATGACCAGACACAGTAAGTTAGAATCAGGCGTTACTTTACGGAAATCCATGAGATTAAATGATATACAAAATATACATAAATCATTATCTGCCTAGCCTTTTCCCAACTATGTTGGGGTCGGCTTCCAGTCTAACCGGATGAAGCTGAATGCTTAAACATGAATAGGTTTTTGACACTGTGTCTGGTGTTATACAAAATATGTAGTTTTAATTCCGCGAAAAAGGTCCAGACCTGGATGCAGGATGCAGGAAAAGCAGTAATAATTAGCATGCCTTGCACCTAAACTTACACTCGACACGAACGTGTTTTACTGCATCCTGCACCCAGGTTCTATTCAAAAGCCACAAATCAACCAGCCAACAATAAAACAAACGACGACACACACCAAACATTTAACAGATAATCCAGCGCTTATCTAACACAACCAGTATTTATCCGAACACTGCAACACATCACTCGTTGGTTGCAGCAACCATTACATCGTACGACACGCAATTAATCCCGGTAACCATCTACATCGGTGACTGAGCGGCAACCGATTGGTTGTGCAACCAACTATTTATCGTAGAGTATAATGAGACCGAAGGGACATCGGGCTATTAATATGTGTTTAGAGCTAGTTGGATTGGGGATCGTTTAGTTCCTGTTTCTGGTTTAACGTGGCTTGTAACGAGTAGTGAAGTAATTGGGAAGGTGATTGAACAGGCTGTTTGGTAAGACTGGATTTTATTAACATATTATTACTATACTAAGAACTGATTTCACTGTTTCTGGGATGGATCAAGAAGAATTGCACCTCATTGGTGCCGGAAGACGGATGTTCTCACTAACGCTGGCCCGCAGTTTACGCGCAGTGAAAATTGGAAAAGTATGCTGTTTGTATAGAAAACTATAAAAGAAGCTAACAAGCTCCACCGATCGTCTTAGTTACCTGTCATTAAACGACAGTATTGACAGTTCACTAACTTCTCTGGATGAAAGCATTACACTATGACCAACTTGGTAGAGACTAGAGACTGCTCAAAGTGTTCACCTGCTTTTCAGAGGACATAAAACATCACTGACGCCGCGATTAACGTAGCCACCTTCTGTACCCAACGAATAGTGACAAGACATATCATCGATACGAATGATAAGATGAGAGAGAGACTGGCTTGTTGACGCAATGAAAAAAACTAAGCAAAAGAACAACAAAATATCTATAAATCAAACAATTACCCACCAAACCACTTAATCCATTCATCCATTTAAAAGCAAATGGTTCTCATAAAACCGGCTGACAATAAAACAATCGTAGCCAGCAACAGTTGCACTACCGGTTGTACAAGAGACAATCGGTGTATAAATTACAGTGCATGAAAACATTCGCGACTGCGATTTGGTTGTGCCAGGAAAGTTGGGAAGTTTTACGGGAGTGAATTTGGAGCGGAGACGACGCGGGTAAATTTTGTATTACGTTAAATATAACTGGCGTATTATGGGTGTACCTACCTTCCTACTATAGGAACACCTCTACCTAACCCTTTGGAAAAAATAGAGTATGATGTTATATTTGACAAACAATTACAACTACACACCTAATAGTAAGTGGATTCCCCAGAACAACTACGTCACAAGTACTAACTCCCTGATTATAGTACGTATTAGCCAGAAGTGTCTGTGTAGTACTATCATATGTCGCCAGTTATTTTTAAAGTCCCATATACAGGGAGCGAGCCAATTAACAACAAAAGGGCACAAATCCAATCTCCAATAACGCTTTGTGCTTTTTGAGGCACAAATAATCTTATTCACCTGGTAACACACAAAACATTTCCTCAAAGAAATGCAGCGTTTTCATACACAACAAACGCCCTTATATACCCGACAGTTTGGCTCCGGGTTGGAACCGCGGCTACCTGAAAAAAGCGGTCTATAATTAAATCGGTGCGCGCCAAGAAACTGCCAATATCTGTGCAATGCCTGTAGGCTCATAACGGTTTACTTGGCAGGTGACTACGGCCATTGTTTCATTTTGTTCGGCTGAAAGAATATTCTGATAACAGACGGAAATTATTGTGTAAGGAAAATGATTTGATAAAGATCGTGGAGAAATCAAATACACAATGTTTAAAGCTGTGGGAATTATTGATGGGAAAATCTTATTACCTGCAGTATTCGTTGATAGAGAGTTATCACACATCTGAGGTATAAATGAGTAGCGATTTTCTCAGTACAATTATAACCATGATTAATCCAGAACATGGTGTAAAATACGTAGCTATGATCTAAACTGTAACAAGTTTATAGTAAAAAGTCATTTTTAAAAACAAACTTTTAAATAATAGATGTGACTTAGTTTTTTTTTGTATTCTGCTCCCTTTTAATTGATTTTTAATTGATACCCATGTCATGGGAGTGCGTGACTAGTCAGCCATCCGGATCCATCCATTGGGAGCCAGCCATAATGGATTTAGAATAACGTCACTTAGTTAACCATGCATTATCATCCAAACTAAACGTGTATGCAAAATTTTTGCTCAGATAGTTAGGGATAGCTGTTTTAAAATTCAGTTATAAGATTTGACCTTAACAAACATACAAACATTAATAACTAGGGTGCTATCGCCAGAATTATCAGCATCACCACATCAATTCGCAAACCCTGACTGAGTCAACATGGGTTCGAGTCCACTCCCTCTCGCAGGGAGTTCCTTCCACCTGACTTCCCTCTCTACCTTACTATAAACAGTGTCACCCATCCAACATAAATCATTGGAAGTCTCTCATCATCCTAATCTTTTAGCGTTACTTTATAAGCTCCCCAAGGTGCCTCGTATTTATCGCGTCGTATTGTCCAGAGTTGAGCGCTGAGCGTTCAGTCTGATACGCTTTTATGATGAGTAGGTACGGTAAAACATTTTGTATTCCATAGATTGTGGAAAGACGGGAACATGTCTACGAGAGACGGATGCTCAATAGCTCATACATTCAGTCAGGTTTTCTATGACTAATCTCCCAACACGTAGTTTGCCTATCGCAGTCCAGACATCTGCATCAGTAGTAAGCGTCCACAGTCTATTTGTCTGTTTGTTTGTCCTGCAACGTAATAAAATTATTCCCATAAGATACACAAAATTACAGTTATATGAATTGGGTCTATTTGTGTCTGCCTTAATAATAACAAAGTAACTTTGGGGGTGTGAAGAACAGGGTGTAGAGTTCTTCATCCCCCATAGAAAAGGGAGGATCCTCCGACCAGACGGGTGTTATGTCTGGTGGCCTACTGCCCGATAGTTGTGGTTGGGTTCTTCTATATAGTCTTAAGTCGCGGATAACTTTACTTGCGCGTTGCAGGATTTAGATGAATTTCGATGTTTAGTTTATCCTCTGCGTCATAGATGGCGCTGTAGTACTTTTTGTTCTATGTTGCTGTAGTACTTTTTGTAGTGCCGCTACATAACTATAGATTCGATAAATTTTCCTACCCTACATAAGTAACTATATTTTACAGACAGTCTGTTGCTTAATTTATACCTTCCGTAAACGTCTCCAACGCCATCAAAATCCCCCAACTCCCCACCAGTATGTCCCACACCTTTACAGCCAGACATTGATGACACACAGCTTACAATGTCAGTTTTATCTACCAACATATACATTAACGCATCGCTTAGCCGCACTCCGTCGGCCACTGGTCGTAAACCAACAATGTAACGTGCTCCATCGAAAGGATTTTAACTGCTTTGTTGATGGATTGTGTGTTCGCGACGATACTCACTCGAATGATGAAATAAACGATGTGTTTATGTATCTGCACGGATTGGAGACCGTGCCAAGATGGCTGGTGTATGGTAAAAATGAATAAGGCGAGAAATAAGTCGTATTGTTTGGATACAAATATCTGGACAGAATTAGGAAGAGCCGCTTACGTCTTTACTTATTGTGTGAAAATCAGTTCCTGGAAACATTTGTGATACTGAGGCAGTTAATGCCACGCATCCTATATCAATTCTGATGAATCGTTAAAGAAAAGTTACCATTTCTAGATCTATCATTTTCTATTGAACACTGAATAAGTACTGTTTAGTCTCATATCAAACACACTCTGTAGCATACCTACTTAGCCAGAACTAATGGCCATTTTCAGATTAAATTAATCTCCATGTAATTGATCCAATCCAAATAAAATTAATGTAATTCATCTCCAAAAGGTTAGGCAGAGGTGTAGCTACAAGTACATCCACATTTCGCCAGTTATGTTTAAGTACTAGGTAATAGGGGGTTTATTGCCTTCAACGGTAAAAGTCAAGACTCCGTGGCTGCTACTGAGAAATTCCGGACGGAAAAACCAAATTAAACTGCCCGACCTGGGAATCGAACCCAGGACCTCATGCCCAGCAGTGGCGCTTACGACCACAGAGCAACGAGACAGTCAAATGAATGCCTACTAAAATACGTTATTTAGATGTTTTCTAGTGTTACGGCTGTTTTAAGTGTATTTTAAAATATTCTGAACTCAGTAAACACCTACATCTACATTAACCCGTATCTTCAACGTCTTACATCTTAATATTGTCACTTTCATCCATCTTCAAACTGTTTCAAAAGTAAATTGCTTTTCCAACTTACATATAGAGCGAAGCGTCGAAATTTACAAGTCGTAATGTTTCAATTTATTTGTAAATCAGTTTAAGTTGCACAAACACAAGGCGGTGAGGAAAAATCCGGAGTAGTGTTGCGTCTGTCGCGAACGACCCCTAATATGTTAAGGATGATAGGGGTGGGAGACGACGAGGTAAAAGGGTGAAAGAAAGAGAGTGAATTTTTGTTTTTTTTTTAATGTTTAATGGTCCTTCTCTTGACCTCAATCTAGTCCTGAGGACAGAGATGAGGTCGACGATGGAACGAGCTAACCCAAAAGAAGCCTATTAACTCGCGACTTAAATAGATTGGGGTCATATGAATTTGGGAACACCGACGAAGGCAGGGAATTCCACTCCTTGAATGTGTGGTTTTTACCCGACTACCAAGGAAGGATTATGTTTTTCGCGCGTATCTTGTATGCATGTAATATTCTTTATTACCTCATATCCAAAACCGCTGCACATTTTATTTAATTAACGCATAGGTAGATTTGAGTCGGGACCCATTAAATTAATAATCTAGACTAAAATCATTCTATCCAATATGGGTGCCGACTATTGCAGTCAATATATTCCGTAAAAGAATTTATTATTTGTTTTATTTTATGTGTGTAAATACTGAAATGACTGAACACTTCTGGACTGAACTTGTTTTTTTTTCTTTTCAGATTTAGCTTAGAGCTATTTTTTACGCAGTCAGGTTTATTTTTTTTTATAAAAAAACAATCTAAGAAAATGTGTGTGGAGAATTTTGGAGGTAGTCGTGTCTATATCTATGTCTAACAACGGCACGGGTTGATTTCGATTAAGCTTTGCTTTCGAAGGTCAGAAGCTCGTTAAAGCCGCTGGTCTCGGCTGTCATTTGTAGACTTTTGACAGTCGTCAGACATCCCGGGTAGTCAGTGGTCCGAAAGTATAACAACCAATCTTACCGAGGGGTTTTACCTAGTCACTCAGTTGTGGAGGTCAGATAGGTAGACATTCCATGGATAATATGGTATTTAGCTGCATCCGGTTAGACTGGAAGCTGACCCCAACATAGTTCAGTAAAGGCTGGGCATATGCTGAATTGGTCATTCTTGTGTAATGTATAATCCCGCTCACACTCATGTCCGTCACTACCGCCGCCCCGCTCAAGGCGACGCGTACTTTGCATGTTGAGTGCGCGCGCTGATACCAGCACAGCAACGCCTTTTACACTTCACCCAGAATGCAGTTTAGTTATCCAATTCAATTCAAGTTTATGGTGCTGGGTTAGATCTTAGACTTAGAACATGCTTGAATTATGGCTGAGGTTGTAGTTAACCCTAAATCCGTTAAAAGACAACATTGTGGTGATATCACAGTTTTTCTATAATATTTCTTCTGAAAATAGTATCTTTATTACCTAATCTTTTTGGATAAAAATAAAGAAAGTTAAGTATTTATGATGATGATTTTGGAAATAAGACCTATTTTTATATTTTTTGTGTACCTAAATAAAAAGAGAATAGTTCAGTTTGTAAAGTTTTAAAAAAATGAATTAGGAACACACGACAAATTATAATTACAATGCATAGAACCTTCATAATCAACTATAAAAAACGTTGATAGCGTAAAAAGTATGAAGAGAGTGAGTCAGTGTTGTGCTGATTGTGCACGTAGGTTATCCTCTACCGTTAATCTCGCAATCGAAGTAAGGTTTTCTGTAAGAAAACCCAATTTTGGGCTAAGCTCGCCGTTGTACATAAGCTATATATTGTAATTTTGTGTGCAATAAAGAATAAGAATAAGAGAACCAAGTTAATGATAGATATTCAAACGCCAAAAACAAGACTCGACTAGAATCAAAACTAAGTCTACACTAGTAGTAATAGATCTGTTTCCCATTTCTAGACCAAAACCACATAATTAATTCCTTATCTCAACCAAAAGGCTGCAAAACCTAACATAGTTGCTACCTCACAATATCCACCAGTTTCCCAAGATCTACGTCCGAAATACCCAACATTTTGCTCTCAAAACAGCGTACAAAACACGGTTTCGTCCACTGCCATTCAAAGCCTGCATGCACACGCGACATCCAAATTATGGCTCTTAATCATCCTTTGAACATAGTCCAGGAGCCAGCGAACAAAATATAACATTCATAAAAGTACAATTTAGTCGCGAGTATGTACACATACATACATGTGACGACGGTACGTGAGTTGTCTGTCCTTAACTGTGTACAAATTTACGAAACAAAGACTTATAGCCGGGAAAATCCTATTTCTAAAGTTGGTCTGTTAAACGATAAAGGACTTTATGAGAAAATGGTAGGGTAGGTTTAATGTTGGGGGTAGGGAATTCGGTTGATAATTCAGTTTTGAAAGGAGACGGGGGCGTTGCATCAGTTTGCTGTTGATTCTTATAATTTTGAATTAATGAACGTTGTTTTATAGGCTTAGTTCCGAGTTTGAGCTATGTATATACTTTGTTAATTGTTCGTATACACATGTTCTTAAGATTCTCTTGAGCAAGTCTGCAACTTATTTCCCTCTACTAGCTGAATCTTTTGAACGCCGTTGTCGCATATACGTGACAAGCAAGCGTGTGCCCTGTACGCCAACGACATAAATATGTGACAAAAAATGCGATGCACTATAACATAAAATAAACAGTTAAATAGTTTTGGAATCCCTATTCTTTTTGTAGGTATTTGCGGTGAAATTGTGGCTTAGTGTAACGCACGCGCGTGCCCTCCACAGGGCACGCGCGTGCGTTTATGCTCTGGCGTTCACAAGGCATGCTATAACGTAGTTGATGTTACGCAAAATCTGCTCTCATAGCAGGTGACCGATCATTACAATAATAAAACCATACGTTTGTCCTGCCGATGAAAAATACCGATGGTCTTTAAAAGCCTAACTTCTGAAAGAGATTTTAATCAGTAAATTGATACATCTTCTACAAAATGTCCTTTCGGTATGTGCCATTATCTAACCTGACCAACAAAAGGCACTTCCATTCCTCCCCAACGTTCAGCTTGCCAATTCATCCCACTAGAAAGGCGAATACCACAAAACGTTCCATTCACAAATTCACATCGCAATTACGGGGACAATTTTACGTTTTTTTAGGGTTCCGTAGTCAACTAGGAACCCTTATAGTTTCGCCATGTCTGTCTGTCTGTCCGTCTGTCCGTCCTCGCTTAATCTCTGTGACCGTTAGCACTAGAAAGCTGAAATTTGGGACCAATATGTGTATCAATCACGCCGACAAAGTGCTAAAATAAAAATTGGAAAAAAATGTTTTATTAGGGTAGCCCCCCTATATGTAAAGTGGGAAGTGTTTTTTTTTTTAATTTTAACCCTAATGTGTGATATATTGTTGGAAAGGTATTTAAAAATGAATAGGGGTTTACTAAAATCATTTTTTGATAATGTCAATAATTTCGGAAATAATCGCTCCAAAAGTAAAAAACAAAGCGTCCCCCCCCCTCTAACTTTTGAACCATAAGTTTAGAAAATACGAAAAAAATCTGAAAAGTAGAACTTTATAAGGACTTTCTAGGAAAATTATTTTGAACTTGGATGGAAACAACAGATGGAAACTGCAGTTAACCAATATAATTTGGTCCCTGAATCGTATGAGCGCCTATACAATCCAGAGGTCAAGTTTCATTTGCCCGTATTTTTTTTTTAACTTCGTTTACATAATATTTTATTATCCTGAACGTATCTTTTTTCAAACAAAAAAATAATTATTAAAATAGGTTCTCGCAATTCAAAATTACCATCGAAAACTTCTGGCACGTCTATGTATTAATTAGTAACCCAATTCATGAATTTATAGTTTTCAAGAACTTTATCATTATGATCAAGAATGAGACATGCAACGACATCTATCAAAGGAATATGGTACTTGGTACTTATTAATAAATGCCTTCACAAGATAACTTTTAAAAGTTGTGATAGCAAAAGGTAGAAATGGGGAACACTTATTGTGACGGACGGGAAACTACGGAACCCTACACTGAGCGTGGCCCGACACGCTCTTGGCCGGTTTTTTTTTCTGCCAAGCGGTTGGCAAGTGTCCTATATGTGTCCAGGATGTTTGTGGTCCCAAGTGGCCGGCCAGATTGTAATTAAACCCTCTCGTGCCAAGAAACTGTCCTAACAACATGTCGACCGCACATGGCCCGTGTTTTTTGAACAAGTTTTACAAAGCTGATGTTTTATGAAAACATTTTTTTTTGGGAAAGTTCATGATTATGTTAGGTTGAGAGGAGTTGTGAGTGTAAGTAGACTTTCATGTGGCGGTATCAAAGAGTCGTTTGTGTGAATAACTAGCTCTCATGTTTCGCTAGACTTCTCAGAAGGATTGCCCATTTATTCACGCAACTAACTACTATCTAAACTGTTACTGTAACACAGAAGCGATCGGTAAGCCCTACCAGTAATTAAAACAAACTCGAAAAATATAGATTTTGATTGAAGCAGCTGACCATTCTTTTAATGTGACTTTTTTTAGTATGTAAGGATAGTAGTAGATAAAGGAAAAACATGGACAAAAGAAGGTACATAGATGGGTTTTAGTCAGTCTGATACTCCCTTCCGCTCCACCCAAAGCGGGAGGGGTCATTGTTTTTTTTTTTTGATGATTTCCCATCCGAAAAAGAAGAAGGATAGTAGCAGATGGCGGTCGTTAGTTCTGAATTTATGTATGTACTAGCTGTGTCCCGCGGTTTCAGCCGCCTATCTATTTGAGTCCTGATTATTGTAGCGTGATTTAATAGCCTATAACCTTCCTCAAGAATTGTGCAGTCAAATGTCAAATATCCGATTGGTAGTTCCAGAGATTCGCGTTCAAACAAATAAACTCTCCAGCTTTGTTATATTAAATTAATATGGATTATTGTACTATCAACTTTTTTACCTTTGCTACTAAAAGGTACTCGTATTGTTTAATTCTTATATACGTTGTGGCTAGTTTTCTTCAAACACGAAAAACCTTAAGCAAACGCCGAATAATACGTACGCGATAAAGAAAAATATCTCCCGCGTAAACCGACCAAAACAAAACATTTTCTCAGAAAAACTAAAGTAAATCACACTCAGCCGATATATCGTAAGTTTAAAGACAATGACGAGTATCGGATTTGGATCGGCGCCACACGCGCGCGGAATGAGGCGATTTAGGCGAGCGTCGTGACAAGAAACGCAAGTGTGCGCCGTCACTCATGTCTCTACGTTATGGCTCATAATTGTTAGGTATTGGACGATCCTTGAAGGATTTAGTGGAGAAATAAACGTAGCACGAAACATCCCATCTGGATGGACGATCTGAAAAAATATGGGATAGACTGAACGGAGAGAGGAGCTCGTGGCTAAATAATAACAGCCGCACGAGTCGATCTTCAATGTTAAGTCGCGCTTGTTAAGGTCGTTCTGTGGATGGGTGACCATCATTACATACTGAGTTTCCTACGTGCGTTGGAAAGCACGTTAAGCCGTTGGTCCCGGTTGTCATTTGAAGATCTTTGACAGTCGTTACAGGTAGTCAGTGGGCCGAAAGTCTGACAACCAGTCCTATCAAGGGCTAAGGGCCGTATTACCCAGTACTAACTGGGTTGTGGAGGTTGGATAGGCAGTTGCTCCATGTAAAATACTGGCATTCAGCTGCTTCCGGTTGCCTATCGATCCTAACCTCGTAGTATTTCTTAGAGAAATTATAACAACTAATTGAGAGTTTCATAAGTTAATAAAAAAATGTGAGTTATGACGTAACAGATATTTAACAGAAAACTGAAATAACAGTCTAATGAGGGTCAATCAAATGATAAAAAGCCGATATACAAAATTTTCTTTATGTCTTATTATCAGTGAGAAACCATTCGTGTCACTAACATACCCAACACGAAAAAATACCGTAATTTCCAATTCTCACAAAAAATTCTCCAACATTTGTATAAAAATAAAAATCCGTCGTATAATGTTGAGATTCGTTACCTGTCGCATAACGCATTATGGCGCTTCTGTATTCAGAGTTGGCGCCAAACTACAATGGCGTCGAATGTACAGTCATGAGCACTAATATTTCACTCACTGTGTTCACTAAGCAAAATTCAAAAGTGATTATCTCGAGATTGCAATTTTGAGATAAGACATATTTCTTATAAGTTTAGGTTCCAAAATACTATGCTCGTTGTAACATTAGGGAGGTCGGACAAACCTCATTGTAGATAGCCACCCAATCTGAACAATAATTTCAAGCTATTTTGACGGATAAAATGACATTAACTGATTTTGAAACAAGGAGGATGTTTGGAACTATGTATGTATGATGTATTAAATGTGCCATTAGTTTCATTATTACCTTAAACATTAGAAAAAAAAATCAAAAGCAGCTATATAGGTATATTATGCGTGTGTGCATTAGGGATGACAGGCAAATAAAAATCAGCGTTCAACTAAAACTAAAATATTAAGAGTATTTCGAAACATAAAAAGTTTGAATTAAATAAAAAAATCTTTAAACAGTACTTCAATTGTTCCAAATCTAAAAACAAAAAAAAAATATACAACCTAATATTCATGCTACATACATATTACTTCCCGTGACTGTACCGTCATAGGTGGCCAATGATTAATGAGCACCGACTATGCACCCACTTTGTGGTTACATTGACTGATTGCCACGGCTCTGCTGGCACCGTGTTTTACAAATCGTCGTGAGGCTTTTTGGCAGTTAGATTTTGAAGACTGGAAAATGTATGAGGTTTGGTTGGGGTATGCATTTTGGTGACAGTTTACAACCAGTATTGTTATGATATACATTTTTTGTTTATTTTTTATTATGCCGTAACTCGCCTGATTGAGATGACTTTTCTCTTGTCGGAAGAATTTTTGAATGGCAAAGCACAAAGCCAAGGCAAGACCTGGTGAAGGCCACGAGTATGCGCTAGGTGCTAAAAACACAAGGCCGGGAAATGTGGTGACGCTCAGTTGAGGCCTATGTCCTTCTGTGGGCGCCTGTCGGCTCAGCTCGGCTAATATGATAGCGATGATGATGAAAAAAAGCACACTTAATGGAGTAGGGAGATTCCTAATAACCGCTGCTAATTCATTATCAGAATAATAACGATATTATCCCAAAAAGAATAGGTAGAGTTTCTGTAATTCCTTAATCACCATACTGACACATAGTTTCAGCAGCCTATAATGTCTCCCTCTCCAACGCTGGGCCTCCTCCCAGTAAGAGTGAGTCGGCCATAATCCACTACGCAGGCCCATGCCGATGTGTTAGAACTCACGTCTTCGAATTTTTTGATGTAGGATATGCTGATTTCCTCATGCTGTTTGTTTTTAAAAAAACACACACACCATAACCTGACGAAATCTAATCAGCATCCCAACATACAAAAATGCAGATAACATACAACCGTTCTACATAATGTATAAGTCTAACAAAGTTTAATTTTGATAAGAAAGACTGAGCACGCACTAGACGGAAAGAGGTGTGTGTTTCGTATTTGCTTTAGGCAAGAACTAGCAGAAACATATGGATTCGTCTGGGATATTTAACGTTAAATATCGTTTTTTTGTATTCAAATAGGTTTTTAAAAACAAAAAACAGGGACAAGATCATCGGAGAATGCAGTGACTTTGTGTAGGCACACCCGTGCCCGGGATGGGCACGGGTGTGCCATTATCATGTGGGTAGTGACTAGTAAACTTACTAGAAAAGCTAAGAATGTACGATCGAGATATCTTGATAGCTTATAACCGTATCAAAATCCGATTAAGTTTAGTAGGACCACACGGTCACGCAGACACGAAAAGCCTATACGTATCATAGACATAGACTGATGTAGAAGGTAGAGTATTAACTACGAAAAGAAGTACAATCGTTTCAGTTTCTATAACAATATTATGATAATAATAAAAGAATAAAAGTGTCGCGGACAGACAGATAGTTTTATTACGATGTCGCTTTATCTCAGACGAGGTTTCGGCGCGCAACTGCGGGACGGGATGGAGGCTTATATTCAAGCTGATTTTATAGACGGTAATCTTACTACTATTATGAATGCGAAAGTTTAGATGGATGTTTGTTATTCAATCACACCAGAAGGGCTGAAGGGATTTTAATTAAATTTGGCACAAAGATAGATTATTTTGTTTTTTTTTCACACATGCACATCAAAATTTGTTCACGACCGAAATTGCGGGCAACAGTTAGTTTAACTATTTAAGAGAAGATGACTGAATATTTAACAGGTTTATCTATGAATAAAATTACACAATTCTTCTCGTGTAAGACCTTAAATTCACTGACCAACAACATACGGCGTAGACCACTGGATCTACAAGCACCAAATTTTGCGCTGCAGTTTCCAATATAACGAAGGTGTGCGTTTAGAACATGACAGACTTTTGAAAATGTATTTTTTCCCTGAAGGGGTTTAATAGGGAATGGACGTTTATTGGCAGTCGATGGCAAATCCCATTAGACTACGGCATGTTGCCCGTATGTATATAAGAAAATACAGTAGGAATAAATTATCCATGATATAAAAACTAAAAACCTGTCATTTCCTCAACGAAATCTCGATAGACCAGCCATAGTGGGCTCAGAGGAAGTAACCTCGTGAACGTAAAATACATTTTTGTGCCGCCCGGATAGGCAGGGACCCAGGGGATGCTGGAAATATTTCCCTGCCTTTTACGTACGGAAATGGATCGATCATATTTCATTAGACGTTTATATTTTTGATGAAAAATGTAACGGACCTCATGATGGATAGAAAATTGTTACGACCACGGACGCTTAAGCAATGATTTTACAGGCCAATGTCAATGTTGCCAATGTTAAAAAGGCTTTATTTTGTGGACCCAATGCGGATAGATGAATGCCACATGTTTCCGAACTTTCGTTTTAGGGCATGTCAGTTTCCTGACGATGTGTTCCTTCTCCATTATGACGAGAAATTATGATTATGTTACCTATTATTTAAAAATGAAGCTCTTTCAGTGTTTTAGTGAGTTTCATAACATAACATCACGCCTGTAATCCCCGAAGGGTTAGGCAGAGGTGTACCTAATAGTACACACACATTTCACCGGTTTTGTTTAAGTCCCATTAATAAGAGGCGCGGCTATTGCCATCAACCGGGCACAAATCCAGACTCCGGGGCTGCTATTGAGAAACTCCTGATAGAAAAATCCAAAAATAATGTGCCCGACTCGGGAATTGAACCCAGGACCTCATGCTCAGCAGTCGCAATTGTGACCACTAGACCAGCGAGAAAGTCAAAGTGAGTTTCATCTTAATCCCTGACAAATAAACAAGGTGTATACGGATGAGTGTCGTCGCCGAGCCAAGCTTAGGAGGACGTGACGCGTAAGAAAATCCTAGACCTTCTAAAAGATTATCTGCAGCAGGCAACACAAAGAGTCACAAATGCTATGGGAAAGACGGCGACGAAACTGAATACGTAATAAGTTTTATGTAAGTCACAAAGGAGACTAGATGGTGCCTTGACAAAGTAAGACAAGTTGAATCTACTATGACTAACTTGGTTTTTAAATGGTGTAGGAATCAGTAATTTAAAGTTCAATACCAACTTAGCTTACTTTATAAGTGGTTTCCGCCATGTTTCACACGAAATGCCTGGCAGTGGAGGAGGGAAATCATCTGACTAGTCCCAATCTTTATATATATAATTCTTCTGTGAGTGTGTATGTCACTGAACTTCTCTCAAACGACTGGACCGATTTTGATGAAATTTTTTGTGTGTGTTCAAGGGGATCTGAGAATGGTTTAGATTCACAATTAGGTAGGGTAGGTAGGGTAGGTAGGGTAGGTAGGGTAGGTAGGGTAGGTAGGGTAGGTAGGGTAGGTAGGGTAGGTAGGGTAGGTAGGGTAGGTAGGGTAGGTAGGGTAGGTAGGGTAGGTAGGGTAGGTAGGGTAGGTAGGGTAGGTAGGGTAGGTAGGGTAGGTAGGGTAGGTAGGGTAGGTAGGGTAGGTAGGGTAGGTAGGGTAGGTAGGGTAGGTAGGGTAGGTAGGGTAGGTAGGGTAGGTAGGGTAGGTAGGGTAGGTAGGGTAGGTAGGGTAGGTAGGGTAGGTAGGGTAGGTAGGGTAGGTAGGGTAGGCAGGGTAGGCAGGGTAGGCAGGGTAGGCAGGGTAGGTAGGGTAGGTAGGGTAGGCAGGGTAGGCAGGGTAGGCAGGGTAGGCAGGGTAGGCAGGGTAGGCAGGGTAGGCAGGGTAGGCAGGGTAGGCAGGGTAGGCAGGGTAGGCAGGGTAGGCAGGGTAGGCAGGGTAGGCAGGGTAGGCAGGGTAGGCAGGGTAGGCAGGGTAGGCAGGGTAGGCAGGGTAGGCAGGGTAGGCAGGGTAGGCAGGGTAGGCAGGGTAGGCAGGGTAGGCAGGGTAGGCAGGGTAGGCAGGGTAGGCAGGGTAGGCAGGGTAGGCAGGGTAGGCAGGGTAGGCAGGGTAGGCAGGGTAGGCAGGGTAGGCAGGGTAGGCAGGGTAGGCAGGGTAGGCAGGGTAGGCAGGGTAGGCAGGGTAGGCAGGGTAGGTAGGGTAGGTAGGGTAGGTAGGGTAGGTAGGGTAGGTAGGGTAGTGAAAGTAGTAGGTAGGTAAACATGCATTGCAACGCATGCCGGGCACAGCTAGTTTAATATAAAAAATCACGCTTATTGCATGACGTAAATTAACAGCTATTTAGGACAAATTTGTTACCTGATATCTGCCAAAGCCACCTCGACCGACTTTTCATATGTGCAATTGTTCTTACCTATAGTAAGGTACTTCCACAGAAAAAGTGTCAGCTTTTATAAAATGACGTAGGTCTGCCGTTCATGCGATCTTGGTCCATAATCTTGAAATTATGAAAAAAGGTTATTTTGATACCAAACAGTTACAGCTGAATTCTGATCCTACAACTTCGGAAAGGATGACCTTTAAAAGTTCAACAAAAATCCACCAAACGAAGCAATAGGAACCTACATACTAATTAAGGAACAAAAGGGGGTAAGTAGCAGTGTATTAATCAAGTCGCCAAGTCCATTAGCAAATGTTCGCGGGACAAAAGAGTTGGAAGACAATCGATATGATCGCGGCATCGCGCGGTGCCCGCAAAACGCTTCGTGTTTCTTAGGGAGACCATGAGATCAGATTTAATGAAAGGAGAATGACATAAATAAGGTTGTAATGACGTCTTTTCCATTTTTCACACATTTTTTTTTGTGAATCCTATGAAGCAACCGGGGTGCAGAAGATGAAAAACATCTAGTTGTATCGGACAGAGAGCCGAGGACTTGAGCCGAGGTTTGTACAGTTGACTGCATGTCTGAGATAACACTGGTATGGTCTAATCTAGCGTCGTACGAAGTTTCAATAGGTACAATACGAGGCCAGCTTACTTATAGGGTATACCTCTGTTGTAGGGAATGACGTATAAGGTTTTGTTACTAACAACGTGTGGTCGATTATACAGAGAAATCTTTAATGTATCGATAGTTTCACTTTTTTTTTTCAAACGAACTTAATTTTCATTTTTTTTTAAAGTTAAAAACAAAGTTTGGTTTTTTCTTTCAAATGTAATATTAATAGCGTAAAAATACCAATGTTATCAAGTCATGATCTGCCTAACTTTTTCCCAAATATCTTGGGGTCGGTTACCAGTCTAACCGGTTTACATGGAGCGAGATCAGATTTAATGAAAGGAGAATGACAGAAATAAGGTTGCAAAGACGTCTTTTCCATTTTTCACACATTTTTTTTTTGTGTGAATCCTCGTGTGCTTGAAGCAACCGGGGTTCAGAAGATGAAAAAATTCTAGTTGCATCAGACAGATAGACGAGGACTTGAGCCGAGGTTTGTACAGTTGACTGCATGTCTGAGATAACACTGGTATGGTCTAATCTAGCGTCGTACGAAGTTTCAATACAATACGAGGCCAGCTTATAGGGTACCTCTGTTATAGGGTATGACGTATAGGGTTTTGTTACTAACAACGTGTGGTCGTTTATACAGAGAAATCTTTAATGTATCGATAGTTTCACTTTTTTTTTTCAAACGAACTTAATTTTCATTTTTTTTTTTAAAGTTAAAAACAAAGTTTGGTTTTTTCTTTCAAATGTAATATTAATAGCGTAAAAATACCAATGTTATCAAGTCATCATCTGCCTAACTTTTTCCCAAATATCTTGGGGTCGGTTACCAGTCTAACCGGTTTACATGGAGCGAGATCAGATTTAATGAAAGGAGAATGACAGAAATAAGGTTGTAAAGACGTCTTTTCCATTTTTCACACATTTTTTTTTTGTGAATCCTCGTGTGCCTGAAGCAACCGGGGTTCAGAAGATGAAAAAATTCTAGTTGCATCAGACAGATAGCCGAGGACTTGAGCCGAGGTTTGTACAGTTGACTGCATGTCTGAGATAACAATGGTATGGTCTAATCTAGCGTCGTACGAAGTTTCAATACAATACGAGGCCAGCTTACTTATAGGGTACCTCTGTTGTAGGGAATGACGTATAGGGTTTTGTTACTAACAACGTGTGGTCGATTATACAGAGAAATCTTTAATGTATCGATAGTTTCATTTTTTTTCTCAAACGAACTTAATTTTAATTTTTTTTTTAAGTTACCTAATAAAAAAGTTTGGTTTTTTCTTCAAATGTAATATTAATAGCGTAAAAATACCAATGTTTCATCCATTCCAAGTCATCATCTGCCTAACCTTTTCCCAAATATCTTGGGGTCGGTTACCAGTCTAACCGGTTTACATGGAGCGACTGCCTATCTGACCTCCACAACCCAGTTAGTACTGGGTAATACGATATCCTTGGTAAGGTTATCAGACTTTTTGGCCACTGACTACCTTTTTTTTTTTTTTTGGAGGGTGGGAAATCATCAAATGACCCCTCCCGCTCTGGGCGAAGCGGAAGGGAGTGTCAGACTCTTACTGACTAAAAACCACCCATGTTCCTTCTTTGACCCTTTATGTTCCAGGGCCGCGGTATCTCTTTCGAACAGTCCCGCAGCCCTGGCAGGCATCGGCCCTTGCGGGCCCCTCCCGTTTGCTGACAACTCTTTGAGGCGCGCGTGGAACACGATCGCGCCGTCGACACGGCCTGTCGTCATACGACGGACGAACGGCGAGCTAGCCCATTACTCACCGTCCACAGGCCCGCGCCTACGGTGGCCGAGAGCCATCACGGCGTGGCCCCCGACGCCCGGTGCTTCTCCTCTCCTCCCGCGGCGGCTGGGACGTGAGGCTATCTCCCTCTCACGTTCCGCCGCCTCCTTCGCTAGCGTGACTGCTTCGCAGAAGGAGGCGACGGCTTCCCATTCCCTCTCGCCCCGGACCATGGCTTGAACCAGGGCCGGACGCGAGAGGTCGCCGCCGCCAATCGCCGCTACGAGGACACGGCGGTGCTCCGCCCAAGCGGAGCAGACCTCCACGGTGTGCTCCACCGTGTCCTCCGGGCGATCCTCGCAATGAAAGCACCCGGGCGTTTCCTCCCCCCCGATTCGGAGCAGGTACCTCCCGAAACATCCGTGTCCGGTGAGGACCTGCGTCAGGCGGAAGGTGAGGGCGCCGTGGCACCTCTCTAGCCACTCCTCAAAGAGGGGACTTATCGCCACTATCGTGGCGTGCCATGCACGGGGTTGCGATAGTCGCTCTCTCCATGTCGCCATGAGATCACGGCGGAGGTCTGTCCGCTGCGCGACAATTTGCCGCGGCAGCGGAGTTTCCCCCCGGCGCTGTGCCTCCGCGCGCCACTCGTGCAGGCGCGCGCGGACTATGGCCTCCAGATCCAATGGCGGCAATCCGGCAAGGAGGCTCGCCGCCGCGGGAGATCGTGCGGTACCCACGGATGAGCCTTACGGCTACCACCTTTTGGCGCGCGTTCAGGTAGTGCTTGGCACGCAACCTCAACGAACGCGCCCACACCGGGGCCCCGTAAAGAGCCATGGACCGCAAGATCCCCACGTAGAGCCTCCGGCAGGAGGCGTTTGGCCCCCTCAGGTTGGGCAGGAGCCGCTTGAAGCAGCCCCGGCCTTTTCCAGTCTGGGAGCCAAACGTCGGAAGTGCTCCACGAAGTTCCATCGGCTGTCGAGGACGAGTCCGAGGTACATACCTCAACGTCGACTCGACGCCGAGCCACGATCTAAAAATGACAGCCGGGACCAACGACTTAACGTCCTTTCCGAGGCACGGAGGAAACTCGGTATGTAATGGGTGGTCACCCATCCACAGACCAACCTAGGCAAGCACGGCTTAACCTAAAGATCGACCCGAGCGGCTGTTATTGTTTAGCCACAAGCTCCTTACTAATGTTATCAGTATCACCTAAATATTTTATTCTTTTCATTTTTTTTTTAAACGACCATGGTCGCCCTATATGAATGTCACCTACAAAAGAGCGATGATGGATGAGCAGTATCGTCTGAGACGCTTCTACACCGAGTACTCTGTTCTCTAATACTTTTTAATGAAATGAAATGTTTGTATGGTTTAGTTCTGACACCATCAAAAGATTAGGTAGTTTGTGAAAGTAGAATATACAAGTTGGAACGGACACTGACGCAAACACGTATTCAGTACATCATTCTGACCCAGCCCCCTTCACCCCCTAGCTCGCCGTCCGTCCGTCTTATGGCGACAGGCCGTGTCGACGGCGCGTTCGTGTTCCACGCGCGCCACAAAGAGATGACAGCAAACCGGAGGGGTCCGCAAGGGCCGATGCCAGCCAGGGCTGCGGGACTGTTCGAAAGAGATACCGCGGCCCTGGAACACAAAGGACAAAAGAAAGAACATGGATGGGTTTTAGTCAGTAATAGTCTGACACTCCCTTCCGCTCCGCCCAGAGCGGGAGGGGTCATTTGATGATGTCACATCCGAAAAAAAAATGTAAATGCATTCATTATCCATTACAACTAGAAATTGTAAGCCGATCATCCACATAGACGAAAAAAAATCGTACCTGTTATGGAAAATAACACATTAACTTCCCAAAATTTATATGGGTTTGCTCTAAGTTACCTGAGTGTGATGTGTGCTTTCTACTTTCGATCGGAAGGTTCTTGATACGGACGTAGGACTGGAGAGGTAGGTAGTCGGTCTCGGTCGGTCGAAGTGTTTCACATACTGTCAGTTTAACATCCTTCATAGGTAGGTCCTTACCTACACTTTTACGGCCACTATCCGTCAACTTACAGCCGACACATTACTGAAAGTGGGTCCGTACATGGATCTATATTGCAGGGCAGTAATATTCAAGCGATTGGTCTGATCGCTAAGTGCGATCGTAAAAACATGAGGTGTCTGTATGTTAGGCTCATAACGTACTAAGCAGCTTTACAACTTCGTCTAGGCACCGTGGCAAGACTATCAACTTGTAAGGCATGTACAATTTTACATAGGTATTGATGGAAGAGTACAACGTTTACAGAGACCAGCTCATCAAGCTACTGCAATTTGTCAAATTTCTTTAATAGATTTTCAACTTTATCGCTAAAGCGTTAGGTTCAAGGTTGATTGGGAAAATTTGAGTTTCAGGTAGCTTGATGTGCTGGCGGCTGTACCTACCTAATAGGTCCCCTCATACCTCAATATCTTATTGAGTTTGTAAGGTAAACTAATAAGTCAATAAATGTAAGGCAAGATTATTCTCACCCTTATAAGAATTTCTATTTTGTAAAAGTATCTTAAAAACCTCCCATTTTAATTTGGTCAAACCTTTAATTTAACGCCATCTCTATATTAAGAGTGAAATTTTTATTAAATCTACACGTTTGACTGACAAAACTCAACTTAGTTTAAGTTGTAAAGCTTGTAGCATAGATGGCGCTCATAAGAACCCCCCCCCCCCCTTCATTTTCCATTTCTGAAGGATCTCAGCATTCATTTTCTTAGTGTCGATGGTAATCTTAACACGTTCGTGGACAGTACTATCTTACAGGTTGCAGCTACTGAGACACTACTTTTTTTCATACATTGCCCAGGGGCGTAGTGTCACAACGCATGGTTAAAAAACCATTATGATATGACAGAACGGATATAGGCGTCACCAAAAAAACCAAAACCCAAATGCTGATCCATTTGCTGATGATGGTGACCCAAAGTCACCATCATCAGCAAATGGGTCTTGACTCGATTCAGGGGTAGAAGCTGCATCAAATAGGTCTTGAAGTCGTTTTTGTTCTTTTTCGAACGAGTCTCGAGACGCCATCTGCAAAAATATTCGTTACAAATTTAGTACAACAAAATCGAACAATAGCGACATAAATATGTTGTTTACATAAGCAACTAGACTTGAATTAGTATATTCAGTATGCGTAAAACAATAAAATTACGTTGGAAACAAAATACTCACTTTCTAAACAACAATTGCGCGCGAAAACCTGCAGCGACACGCGGGATCACCGCAGCGGAGCAGTACTCGACTGATCGTATGCAAACATGGCGCCCACGGGCGTAGTGTGCGCGGGGAGAGGGGTATAAAAATATGAATGTGTGCGTGGAAGTACCTTCCTTTGACGATTTTTTGTAAATAATGCAGTGACAGTACAAAAGTCGTAATTATACCTGTGATGACAGTACAACATGCCGTTCCTTATGATAGTATGAAAAATCGGGCGTCGTGTGGCGTACTGATTTTATGCAAGTAATAACTGATACGTCGACAGGCGTACTGTCGTATCACTTTTAGCTATCTAGACGCCTGTGGTCGTTACTGTCCACGAACGTGTTAATTTTATTATCGAGTCCACTAAATTCGGCTCTCTGTCTTTAAAATGATGTGTTCCCGGTCAGGATAGTAGTCCCCACTGACGGGGTCAAAGCGAATACACGAAAGAAAAGTCGCTTCAGCGATTCTTGGCTGTGATTCTTCACGCAAAAGAACTTGGACACTTCACTGATCTCTCTCAAAGACATACATACATACACAAGCATGATAGAATAATATTAAGCAGTGGATAGGGATACTACTAACATACAAAAAAAAATCAGGAACAAGGTAGGTAGTAATAGAAATAAACAATTACGGTATTAACTGTAATTTTATAAACTTTATTTATTAGAAATAGACAACAGGAATGTTAGCGTGTTTACATAGACCACCAATACGATGTATACACCATTATTTTTAGGTCGTTCTGGAACCGAATACCATTAACTCGATTGGGACTATTTTTTTCAAAAACTAACAATAAAAAAAAAACATTAAATTTATTATTTCGTGTTTTTTTTATTGTTATTTTTTGAAAAAAATAGTCCCAATCGTTTCGAGGGACTATTTTTTGAAAAAAATAGTCCCAATCGTTTCGAGGGACTATTTTTTTTGGGATGATCGAGTTCATGGTATTCGGTTCCAGAACGACCTAAAAATAATGGTACCTCTGTCACGAACATGAAGCAATTGACTGAATTTGGAAAATAATATCAATTAAATGTTTTATTTACTTTTATTCTCCCAATTATCATGGAAATAACAGCCTTTAGGACTTTAGCACACCTACGCGAAAATAAGATGCGAAACTGCTAAACGAATTCCGCTACAAAACAGTACTACATTACGTCGCTATTCGAGAAGTAAACATTGCTGGTCAGTTGAATCAGAGCAATTTTTTCGTGTTATTTTTACAGTCTGACTTAGTAAAAGTACAGAATAAGTCTATATGGGACCTCTTGAATTATTTTTTTTTCCGTAAAATCCAGTTTAACATCCGCGAAAAATGCCAAAAATTACAGATACGTAAGAAACAAATGCGGCACCGCAACAAAATGGCGGACTGAGCGCGGAGGTGTAACCGGCTTCCGAGCAGATCAGCGAATTCACGCGGGAAAGAGATAGAATCATAATCAAATCTGTGTTAGAACAGGCAGTTTTGCTTCTATTTCGCTTGTCGTACACATAGCCACACATCAACCTATACATTTTCAGTAAATCATAACCTAGCTTTGTATAGATTTCCCATACAATAAGAGATCCGCATAAACTGGTTTTGTAAGTATGGTCGTTGTGCGTACAACGGACAAGACATGGCTGAACTACTGCGATTTCGCTGCTATGGTTTCGCTGAGGAATTGTGAGTACGACATTATTGATCACGCTAAATTCTTTACTGTACTGATCTACTTTGTTCGTGACAGGATACATCATGACAACTAAAAGAGCAGGTACAAAGGTCCACCACGTCTGTCAAACGGCAGATTGATATAGTTGTGTACTTCGTTTTTTTTTTTGAGGCAAAAGAACTGCACCCACTCAATTTACCAAAAACGTAGTTAACTTTGTACAATATTTTGAACTTTAATATCGTCGACCTGAATGAACCAATACAGCGTAAATGAGAATTTGGCCAACAAACGATTCTTTGCAATTTAGGTGGAGTGATCTAAAAGTGTTAATATCTAAGAAAACGGTAAAAATTAAATAATATTATCATTAAAATATTAATTTCAAGTCTTCTTTATTAGAACTTTACGGAATCAAAAGGTTTTTTCCGCATCCTGGACAATTATTACTTACACCTTTTTAGAATTAGGTCGACGATATGCATTTTGTTACAGTTAATATACACTCAGAATATTAATATTAACTTAGCTCAATAATACAGGGTGTGAGGGACATCATTTAACGACTACAAACTTCTGTGCTGGTGGTTCTGGATTCATGTGCTGAATTTAATTCAAGATGGTGGTAGTAATTTGTTCGTTGATGTTCCGTACACTGCGTTAAGAGCGTTTATACAGAAAGTGGGCAACGTCGCAAATAGCTGTCAAATATTTCGCTGTTTTGATTTATTTGGCAATATTACTGTATGGAAATAAGAAATATGGCTAACTAGTGAACTAAAATATTGATTATGAAATACAATAATTAGTATCGTAACACCGAATATTTAGTTTTAAATGTAAAAAAAAGTATTTGGAAACATTCCTAATGCCCTTTCTACACCTAAAACGGTTACAACATGAAATTCAGTGTTTTAATTGCAATTTATTATTAATATTCTAGTTCACTGTTACAGTAATATTGCCAAATTAATTAAAACAGGTAAATATTTGACAGCTATTTGCAACGTTGCAAACTTTATGGGGCTGTCTCCACGAGCGAGAGAATCGCGACGATATTATCGACGTTGCCACGTATTTCTATACACTCTCTTATAATCACGGCGATATTATCCCATACAAATACGTAATATCGCCGCGATTCTCTCGCTCGTGGAGACGGCCCCTATGGATGAACACTCTAAAGCAAAGCATGATTAGACACATAATAACACCACGTCAATATTTCCCGATAGGATAAGCAGAGATGTCAAGCATTTACATTTTGACAGTACATATCAGTGTTTCTACAAATTTTGTTTTTTATGTATAAAGCCTTATCTTATTTCGTTGAATATAAATGGTGATAGGTTCCAGTATTTAATATTTGTTGTAAATATAATATTACTGTTATAATAAATCTCTTACCAAAATATACAATTATCAAAATTGTTTTAATTCGCTTTTCATCCTAGAGAAGTAATTGTTCTAATATCTATTCTTATTTTAATTATTTCATTATGATATCGTTTTAAATATAATAGTAATTTTATATTTTGTAACTTGTTACATATTCAGGTTGTTTGTTTAGGGCTAAGCCCCATAATTTCGTAATTACAATATAAGGTAGTTATGGGCCGCAAATATCACAAATCGAATTTTACAACTATTCAGCTTTGTCAAGCGTCGTCTCTGTGAGTCTTTCTGTAGTTCGATTTGATATGTTAACGCCCGGGTACGGTAAACATGTTATAAAATCTATTATGCCACTAATAACAATTAAAAATCCTTGGAAATTTCCAGAAAATAAATTTTAATAAGCAAACATGTTTCTGCGCAAGTTAGCATGTAATTATTGGTTAAATCTAGCAACTGAATTTCAATCCAGTTCGCCCCAACCGATTGAGCTAAAATTTTGCACACGCCTTTGGTTCTGATGACAATGCATTTTTATGACAGACATGACTTGATCCTGCAGTCAGGATCGCCTCCTCACGAAATAACTCCTCAACGGTTAATAGCACGGACACGAAACTTTGTATACGCGTTCAATTCTGATAGATAAACCAGTTTTTAGGGTTCCGTACCCAAAGGGTAAAACGGGACCCTATTACTAAGACTCCGCTGTCTGTCTGTCTGTCTGTCTCCAGGCTGTATCTCATAAACCGTGATAGCTAGAAAGCTGAAATTTTCACAAATGATGTATTACTATTGCCGCTATAACAATAAATACTACAAATTAAAAAAATATATAAATTAAGGGGGGCTCCCATACAACAGATATGATTTTTTGCCGTTTTTATAGATAATGGTACGGAACCCTTCGTGCGCGAGTCCGACTCGCACTTGGCCTGTTTTTTTTTAAGAAAAAGCTTGTTTTAAATAAAACAGCTTCTTATTTTTCAAAAAAAAAGCATGTTTTTTTTTAAAAAAAAAAACCTCATTTTTTTAATGTTAAATAAAATAAAAAATTTAAATAAAGTTTAATTTATTTTATCCCCGACAGCAGCAAACCATCAGTAACTTTATAGTTACGAAAATAATGATTAATGTAATTCATTGACCGACTCGTCAGTACCAGCACCAGCAACTCAAAAACAACCATATTTCGAAGAAGTTAAAGCAATTTTGGCAGTGATTCAAATTCATGGGTACAGTGAATAGGAAACAATGACATTTAAATATTTGCGAGCGGTATACGGGACAAGAAAATCGTAATCTGCTACTTGTTACTACTTTGTAACAAGTCTGGCTGGTGGTCTATGGTCTAGTGTAATACGCTCGCTTGTCAGGTAGCATTCGTGTGTCAAAATTGAATGGAGAAGACCGTTAAAAGCTGTTGTAGATGGCGCAAATATAGCTAGGTCACAATCTGACCAATGGGGTCAAGCTATTTTGAAATATAAAATTACATTATCAGATTTTCAACCAATGACGATGCTTGGAACCAACTATGTTAAGGCCATTAAATTCACAGTTGTCATTCCCATTGAAATACTGACGTTGAAGGTCAAAATGTTTGTAAGACGATTATTCCCAATATTTATATATTAACTGCTGTATTTTAGTGCAAAAATTTTCAATCAATTTCAATGACATTAGTTGAAGAAATTTTGCATATCAATAGCAGCGTTTTTTTTAGTTACACTTAACGACTGTAATAACTTTGGAAGCTCGTGTATTTCCCCAAAAATATGCTCACAAAACCTTAACTCAAAACCACAATTTCTAAAGATTGCTTGAAACCAAATTCTTCTCGTTCGGAGTGAAGTGTAGCACAGCTGCTATAGCGTTTAACATGTGTTTTCTGCCTGCGTAGTCGGTTGACATTAGGTACGCCATTACGACGTTCTTCAGGTATTCTAGATTCGCTCCTTCACGGGACTGGATGCGGCGTAACCTGAAATTATTGGTAGAAAAGTTAGACTGAATTATATGACGGCACGGTTGGCGCAGTGGCTGAGCGATTGACTGCTTCGTTGCGTGTCGCGGGTTCGATCCCCGCACGGAACCAATATTTGTATGGCCTACAGATAGTTGTTCCGGGTCTGGCTATTTGTGTATGTGAGTTTAAATGTTTGTAAATGCACCCACGATACAGGAAAAATTCCTAGTATGGGGCAACGTTTAAAAAAAAACATATATTTTAGAATTGACACGTTTTCCAAAAGATAAAACATAATTTTTAGAAGATTTTAGGACACTTAAACCTCCAGATCGTTTTCGGTCACGGTTGCCAAACTAATGAGCTGTATTGGCGCGGGAGATTTGTAGTGCAGGCCTGTGCACTCCGCCCTCTCCGGCTGCTACTGACAAAAACCTAATATCACTTTTGCCCGGGAATCGAACAGAACCCCACGCTTAGCAGTCGCGCTTGCGAGACCAACGGAGCAATTACTTATAATAGGAGTCCATTGGTATGGACAAATCTCACACACAGGCACTCGCTAGACAGGCGCACGAGTCGATCTTTAGGTTAAGCCGTGCTTGCCTAGGTTGGTCTGTGGATGGGTGACTGTATTACGTACCGAGTTTTCTCCGTGCCTCATGCGTCATTTGTACAATCTTTGACAGTGGCCCGAAAGTCTGACAACCAACCTTACCAAGGATATCGTATTACCCAGTGGATCAACTGGGTTGTGGAGGTTAGATAGGCAGTCGCTCCATGTAAAATATTGGTATTCAGCTGCATCCGGTTAGACAGGGAGCCGACCCCAAGATAGTTGGGAAAAGGCTAGGCAAATGATGAATGATGGTATGTTTTTTATTTTATTTTGACATTGATATTTATTTAATTTTGACATTATAATGCTATCTTTATTTCCATTCATTGTTCATATGTTTACTCAATTGTTATGTTTTGCTTGCATTTTCTGTCTTAAGTTATGTTGTAATTATTTTGTTTTAATATGTTGATTTAATTATTCTTTTCTTTTTAATAATGTGAAAGAGTGTACACCTCTTAGGTAGATTTTTGAGGAACTAATATTTATTATTAAGATGTCATGTAAAATGCACCAAAAATCACACCAATAAATGAATTTGAATTTGACAAATCTAGACTCCAAACCATGCCTGAGAACTAACACTAATAATGCTTTCTAGACTAGGTATCGATCCAAGAGCCTCTTGCTCAGCAGTCGCACTTGCAATTAGCGAAGCAGACATTGGAAACAATTTTTCTTCATGATTGATTGGTTCAATTATCACTCAAATTGTGACAAAGCAGCAAATTTTAGCCAATTCTTCGACAGTTGACGACACGGTTGGCGCAGTGGCTGACCGATAGACAGCTGCCCTGCGTGTTACAGTTTCGATTCCCGCACAGAACATAATTTATATTTGTATGGCCTACAGGTTGTTTCAAGTCTGGCTGTTTGTACGTAAGTTGAAATATTTGTAAAACGCATCCACGATAAGTACAGGAGCAATTCCTAGTGCGAGACAACATTTAAAAAAAAGGAAATAATTCGCTTCAACGTATCTTAGAGCGTAAATATATTACATTACCTGTCAATTTCCTCTTTCAATGTTCGTATAACTTCTTTGAAGCGTTCTTTTTCAATAGTAGCCTCTCGTTGACAATCCCTATAAACATATTAGCACAAATTAAAAGTAAAATAATATTATGAAAACGAAAGAAATGAAGATTCTAGTGTGTGGTGTGGTATGTGGTTCTAACAACGTTTAGACAAGAATATATAACGACGTGGTTTGTAAATTAGCCCATAACCATAGTTAGTAGTAGAGGGGCCGCTTGTAGTACGCTAAACGAAAAATATCATAATTCTTTTGACTGGTAAGACATTAGCAACACTGATACTGCGTTATCCCACTGCTGGGCAAAGTCCCCACGACTTCCATTTTGTTTCGATCCAGGGCAAATGTGGACCACCGATCGTTGGTTTTGTCCAGCTCGTCCCGCCATCTTCTATGAAGTCTGCCGCGACGCTTTCTGGCTGTGTCAGGTCTCCATAAATTGCCTATTTTGGCTCACAGCACATTGAGCATGCGGAAGATATGGCCAGCCCAGGTCCACTACAGTTTAGCGGCTTTTTGAGCAACGTCAGTCATAACTTAGTACATTAGCAATGGTACCATGAAAATCACCAGAGTTAACGACTGGCATTTTTGTTGCTAGCCTAACAAGGTCCTCAACAAACTTACACTATTCTTAGGCCACCTCGAAGCTGCCCTTGCGATGCAAGTTATAATGAAAGGAAGGTATCATTGTTTCGTTGGGAAAAAGTAAAGTGCTGTTCGTCTTTAACAGCTCCATCTATCTTTCGTACTGTAATACTGATGGTTCTAACACAAAGTAATACAGTCCCTGATCATCTCGACTCTTTCCAGGCTGTTCTTGACGATGTCATCCATCTTCAGACCAATTCAGGCTTCTATTGTTTGAAAATACTTGACTAGTGGTCAATATGCATTATGTAAGTTAGCTACATACCTAAACTGCCCCTCCATGATATGTTTCTCCTTCCGCAGTTGCGATATATCGAGATCTTTCCGAGCTAACTCGTGCGCATAGTGTAGCATATGCGGCGGTGCTGACACGTCCTGAAAAATATTAAGAATAAGTTGTAGGTGAATTAAATATTTAGACATCTTTCTACTTTTCTAAAACACCAATAGTTAAATGCCAATGTGACAGTCGACATTATCACGCCTGTGTCACCAACGTAGTGTCGAGAACATCACGCCTGTAATCCCCCAAGGGTTAGGCAGAGGTATACCCAATAGTACACCCACATTTCGCCAGTTATGTTTAAGTCTCAGTGGCGGAACTATCATACAAGCCGAAAAGCCCGGCTTGCCTTACAATCAAACTAAATACAACAAATAAAAAATAAATACAACAATCTAACACAAACTAAAATTTACGTCAAACAATAATATGATAAGTTAATTCATCTGATTTTGCGCGAAACGAGCGCGCGTAACTAATCGTACCTACGGTCTACAGCCAGTGCTATTGCTATCTTTTTCACACGCACTGGCTTGCATTTGGCTTCTGACCTCTCGCTTGCTCCTAGCAAGTTGTGTCTGTTTTCGTCACTTTTTGTAGGTACTTATTTGGCCATTTTGTATTGAATTTAAAGCGGGGCTTTTTTTTAATGTGTGCGTGTAAGTCAGTGTAGTATGAGAGAGAATGTGTGTTCGCGGTTCGATGTTCGTTGTGTTTTGAGTGATTAGTGAATACTAGTGCATTTTCTTTTTATTATTATAGTTTTTTACCACTAAAATGAATTCGGAAACGCATGCAACTGTTCCTTGTGAAGGATTAGTGTGTGAAATTGATACTGGGCAAGGCAATACTAGCAAGCTAAATACTTTGAGTTTTACAGAAAAATATAATCTCGTTCGTTACTTCACCTAAACCGAATGGGAATCGAACCAAGGACTTCATTGTTTTATTACAATATGGTGCATAAGCATAATCAACCTATAATGTTCCCACTGCTGTGACACACGGACTCCTCTTTAGAGAGGGAACATTATCATTAGCTACAGTAACTCCATGTAAAATACTGGTATTCAGCTGCATCCAGTGAGACTGGAAGCCGATTAGCCGACCTCAATATAATTCACACAGTCCGCAGTGGGTTCCCGCGAGCTTACCGAAAGCATCCCGTCTTTAAAATGCGCGTTATCCTCGGCACTGACGCGGCGCTCGCGGTCGCTGCGCGCGCGCATGTAGCTGTCGGTCTCGTCCAGCAGCGCCGAGTAGCGCTCGCGTTGTGTCTGAACTTGTTTCTCCAAGCTCAGGATGCGGGTCTTGAGGTCCGACACGATTTCCGTTTGGTAGTTTTGCTCGTTTTTTATTTTCTGAAACATAAACAGGAATATTAGTAATTTAGATAGTGTCTATTAATAAACGTTGTCCCTCTAGGAATTTCTCCTGTATCGTACGTGCTTTTACAAACATTTAAACTCACATATACAAACAGCTAGACCTGGAACAGTCTATAGACCATACAGACATTTTTTTCGTGCAAGAATCGAACTCGCGACACGCAGCGCAGCAGCCAATCGCTCAGTTACTGCGCCAACCGTGACGTCAACTTTGCTGTTGCCATTCACCAAATCAACGTTATTCTTCTCATTTTTATTTGTATGTATAAGTCACATTTCGTAATAGAGGGAGATGCAAATAGAGACAGAAAGACTGTTACGATATCCAAGAGAGAGTCGAGTGTGAAGCTAAGTCAAAATATTGAACCTATTACACTCAGTCGTTTCTAGAACTTCATTATCAGCAACTTCTGACAACCACCAACATTATAAGCTGGTATTTCAAGTGGCTACTGTTGCTGTTTTTTAATCACTAGATACTATAATCACTGATTGCGTCGTTGGTCGAGTAGTCGCAAGCACCACTGCTGAGCATGACCTCCTGGGTTCGATTCCCGCCCGGGTTGGGCAAAGTGCTATTGTGTTTTTCCATCAGGAATTTGCAGTAGCAGCCACGGAGTCTGGATTTCCGGTTAAAGCCGGTGCAATAAGCTACTAATGGGTACACCTCTGCCTAACCCTTCGGAGATTACATGCGTGATGTTATGTATGTATTTTAAGTGGCTACTGTTGCTGTTTAACAATAACTTCTAGCTCTAGATACTATAGTAAACCGAGCGCTGTGCAGACGGGTTAATGTTGCGAATATGGTATATAATACAGGGTGGAAGGAACATCGATACCCCAACGGTTACCATGTATTCAATACATCATACGGAACGCGCCCCCACAAAAAATTGACACCGTAAATTCATAAAAAAAAACAGCTGTTCCATTATGACCGTGTAATCAAACGATTACTCGTTTGTTCGTCGACGTTCCTTCCACCCTGTATGCCTGGGACCCCGAAGGTTGGCAGAATAATTCTTCCAAAACGCATATTTCGCTAATTATTTAGTAGCATGCCTTAAGGGGCGTGGATGAGTGAGCACCCATTACATACCGAGTTTCCTCCGTGCCTCGGAAAGCACGTTAAGCCATTGGTCCCGGCTGTCATTTGTAGATCTTTGACAGTCGTTACAGGTAGTCAGTGGCCCGAAAGTCTGACAACCAGTCTTACCAAGGGGTATCGTATTACCCAGACCTAACTGGGTTGTGGAGGTCAGATAGGCAGTCGCTCCACGTAAAATACTGGTATTCAGCTGCATCAGATGGCTTTCAGACTGAAAGCCGACCCCAAAATAGTTGGGAAAAGACTAGGCTGATGATGATGTATTAGGGGGCCTGTTGCCATCGACCGAGCACAAACCATGATTCGCTGACTTAACGGCTATCAAAGATCTACAAATGACAGCCGAGACCAACGGCATAACGTGCTTTCCGAGACACGGAGGAAGCCTGGTATGTAAAGGGCGGTCACCCATCCACGGACCAACCCAGGCAAGCGCGGCTTATCCTGAGGATCGACCCCGAGCGGCTGGGTATGGTGAGTAAAAATAACAATTTGTTACCTCCTCATACAACTTCAAAGTATCCAGCTTATCTTGCTTCTCTTCTTCCAGCACCATTTTAAAGGTCTCCACCTTCTCTTTTAGTAGCACTATTTCATTCTTCAAATCCTCTACATCCTCCACTTCACTCCCAGCATCTCTTACTTTCATCTGCTGCTTATAAAGATCAAACTCCACCTTCAAAGTCTCATATTCTTCTCTACATTTCAAATGTACATTCTCATATCCTTGGACTTTGAAAACAGTTGATATGTCTATGGGACTGCCAAGTTTATCGTTTTCGGCTATAAGTTCTTTTTTCAGAATATGAATTTTGTCTATGAGTGTTTGTAGGTACTCGCTGTCGGCCAGCTTTTCGTTGTCTGTCTCGCTTTTTTGTGACGGTTCTGTTGTTTCTTCTGAAAAAAGAACACAGATAGTACAGTTACAGTTAAAAATACAGATAATGCTTCATTAACCCAGACTGTTGCTTCTAAAAACTACATCTGATGAGTTGTGGTAGTTAAGGTGACACTATGGCAGAACAATCAGTGTACAATGGTAACCGTCTCTTATAAATACTTGCACCTCCAACGGTTTGCAAATACATTGACAAACTGATGAAAAAGCCAAAAAAATGCTTTTGGCTTCATACGTTTTTGGATGGCATACAAGACTTCCAAAGCAAATGTTCTGCCTATGGATATCAACAATACCAGAAGCATAGCAGTTATGCATCCATTACTGAGACAAAACTATGTTTCGTTTACCTGCACCCCTATACCTTTCAAATAGCAAGCCAAGCTTGGCAGCAGAAACCGGGACTGTGGTAATGTTCCTCTAGAAGAGCTCTTTCACTACTTCTAAAATACCAAACTTACCAAAATCAGTATTAGCAGCGATCTTATCCATCAGCCGGTCATTGACGGAATCTTTCAGCTGCTGTATAAGTTGCTGGTCGTGCCTTCTTCTCAAGTCGTACTGTCCCACAGTTTCCGACAACTCTGCTATCTTACTCTCTAGAAGCGCCACTCTCTCTTCCTGGCGGGCGCATATCTTGCGAGCTGATTCTTCGGCGCGTTTCGCTTTTATTTGCTCCTGTAACAAATAAAAAAAACATAACATAACATCGCGTTTGTTATCCTTGACAGGTTAGGAAAAGGATTTTTTTTTTCATTAATGGTGTTGGCTTCTTGTAATAAGCCGTGCTTACCTAGATTGGTCCGTGGATGAGTGACCACCCATTACATACCGAGTTTCCTCCGTGCCTCGGAAAGCACGTTAAGCCGTTGGTCCCGGCTGTCATTTATAGATCTTTGACAGTCGTTAAGGTAGTCAGTGGCTCGAAAGTCTGACAACCAGTCTTACCAAGGGGTAACGTATTACCTAGCGCTAACTGGGTTGTGGAGGTCAGATAGGCAGTCGCTCCATGTAAAATACTGGTATTCAGCTGCATCGGGTTAGACTGGAAGCCGACCCCAACATAGTTGGGAAAAGGCTAGGCAGATGATGATGGTGATGGGTTCTTCCATTAGGAATTTTAACTTTCTAAACTCCAAGCGTACCGTTATCTCTCCGGTCGGATTGCCGTCTCATCGGACTATAAGATTAAGAGCCAGTACGCGGTGCTGTGCGGCTGCGGCGTCCGGCGTGGCGTGGCGTGGTGTGTGTAGCAACGCCGGTAAGGCACCGCTCACTTGTTTACGCGCCATAAAGCAGAGAACACGCTTACTTGTTTTTTTATGGTTAGTTACCTTGGATCTAAAGATTTCAAATAAACTTTTAATAACACACTCATTCTTCATATATTCTTGGTGAAATAACTGTCCATCACTGTTTCGTAATGCAATAAAGCGACCTATCCAATATTGTCGTGTGCTTCTACGTCGATTTCAGCGATGGCGTAGTAATAGCGGCATAAACACGCCTCTTTTCCGATTCATTTTATTAAATATTCAGAGCTTCTTCTAAGGGAAAAAACAGAGTGCATCTGGGTTTGAGCACACACGCATGTATATACTATTTCCTGCGCCAGTGGTTACTTTCCGCTGAGATTGGCAGAGACATGGCCCAAAACTATCAGGACTATTAATGCAAGTAAACGGTGACAAGCTTGGTTTGTTTGGAACATGTTGAAAATGCCGTCTCTAGCACTTTTCGCCGACTCTAGGAGATACGAGTATGCAACGGTTTTCAAAAACACACATCGAAAAAACTCAACATCATCTTGAAGTATCTGAGTTAAATACGAGCATTATTCTAGAAGAACTGCTTATTATGGCACGGAATATAGATGTAACAATGGTCATGATATGCCTACTTCTCTTATAGCAACAGAATGCGACTGCTCCAGCAGCGCCAGCTTCTGCTGCAGCCGCACGAGATGCGCCGGCGTCTCCACGGTCCGCGCCTCCGCGCGCTGCAGCCGACGCTGCGCCGCTTCCAGCGAACTGCTTAAGTCACGGACACGCTTTTCTAGCTCCGTTTGTGATGCTGGAAGGTAAGTTGTGGTATTATATATCTACTTAGTACTTAATATTAAATTCACTGATAGCTTAGTCAATAGGGGTCCTGTACTGCAGCCAGGCATCCTGTCGAATCGGGACTAGATGTAAGTGTAGAAGCGCGCGTGCGTGTAGCATGAGTTGCCGAAGCTGCACAGTCTAAACTACTTGATTTAGAAGATGAAAATGTTGCTCAAGAGTTGCTTATGACAACGAAGGTATGCACTAAGGATTTTTGTAAATTCGTCCTGTAACGGGTTAAATAGGGAAGAAGATTTATATGGTATTGTGCCCTGGTGGCTAGCAGAATGTCATGCTCACTCAAATGTCTCGCTGATGGTAGCGGGTGTGTCGGGTCATTTAGTTCCCTTCAATATGGTTGAGCTGGATCAGCCCCATTCGGCTGATCCATGCGTCATGTTCGTGAACGGGCGCTGTCAGCTGGGACTGGTCGTCTCTTAAATGCCACGGTTTATTTTAACTACTTTGTTCTTAAATTATTGATATAATCTTTTACTCTGGACGCTCTTAATGTGCACGTCTTTCTACATCGTTCTCATATATATGTATAATCTCAACATGAATGGTGTAATCAAGATCTTGTAAGTAACAATATTTTGATTGAAAAGAGTGTCCATAGAGTTTCTTACATATTCTTCTCCATAGAGATCTATGCTTGGGAATGGGCCACTACAAAACTTTCACAAGTTATTATGCCTTGTGTCTGTGACTGTGGCTTCGCCTTCTTTGTTTTTCTGACGTTCAAAAGTGCCTGTTATGGTCTAATTGAAATAAATGCTTTGAGTTTGAGTTTATAACGGGTTGGTGTCCGCAACCCCACGTCCAAAGCGCGTATTTTACTTACGGGTGGGAAAATTAATCGATCCCCCCCAATTCCCCGAGAAAGGCCAGCACCACCTTTGAGGTCGCAGGTTTATATGGTAGTTCGTCATCTTTGCCTACAACCCGATCAAAGACACGGACAGTAACGTATTAGGATTTTTACCTTGAGCTTCACTGGAATGCACGACTTTGTCTTCTAGCTTTTCTTTAGTCTTTCTTTCACTATTTAGTTTCAGGTGTAATTCTCTGAAAATTAAATATTAACTTTATTAGATTTCTGATACCGTATTTCTTTAAATATTCGAGAGAGTAAACTAAAACTGTGAACTTTAGTTCTGGTGTTATTTAAATTATAAGATTTGTAACAAGATATTACTTTTGTTCATGCGATTTCGTGTTTGTAAGTATGCCAAATATATCCAATTAAACGTTAGTAAAGTTTTAGGACAATAGGTATTTGAGTTTTCCACTAACGCCTATGTTCTCGGTTAGCTATTTCTGTGTTTTAGGAAATACTCAAACGACGGGGTATTTACGAACAATAAGTCGTGGGTTCGAACCCAGGCAGGCGCATGACTTTGTGTAATTAATTTCAACACCACTGCTCTCAAAAACGGTAAGGAAAACATCGTGAGGAAACCGGTATGTCGTAGAACTAAAAATTCGAAGACAGGTGACATATCTACCAACCCGCACTGGGCCCGCGTGGTGGATTATAGCCCATTCCCTCCCACAGAGAGGTGTCCGTGTGTCACAGCAGTGGGAACATTATAGGCTGATTATGCATATGCTAACCTGTGAGGGCGGTAAATTCGGTACAAATGCAGCATAGCTGAGAAGAATCCGTGTGTAGGAAACAAAGAGATTTAAAAGACTTATAGAGCGGACATTGGGAATATTTTCATACAAAAATTTTGATCCCGAACATTTTAGATTTTGACACACGAATGCTACCTAACAAGCGGGCGTGTGACACTAGACAGAACGATTTGTTACTAAGTAGTAACAAGTATTGGATTATGATTTTCTTCGTCTTGTCCCGTCTATCGCTCGTAAATATTTGAATGTCTTTGGTAGGAAATGTAGTAATTGTAGTTTAACATCTGTGCAATAGTGACAGGAATAATGCTTGTCAGAGATGTGCTAATGTTTATTGGTCTTGTGTAATACTCACTTCATCATAGCCTGATGATCAGCCCTCTCTTTCTCCCGCTCCTGTATCTCATACGCTATTTTGGCTTTCAAGTTGTTTATTTCAGCAAAATGCTGCTGCACTAATGTTCTCGTCTCTTCTCTCATTGCAGCTATCTGGTTTTCGTACTGTGGATAAAACGTATTAGGATGATTATCAAGCCCTGATGTAGATCATGGTGAGGTTATGTGTATCACAGTCTAGCTTATTGTGTACCAGCTTTGGCCCGCAGCTTTACTCAGATGGAGGTCTGGAAATAAACCCACAGAAATTTACCAAAGGAATAAAAAGTATCTTAAGTCATAACTCAGATCATGGTCTACCAGCTGTGGGGCAAATTTGCATCGACTGACACAGACAGATAGACACAGAGTTACTTACGCATTTCTATTGTTAACCCTTAACCACTCGTATGCCGAGCATAATAGACACAATTAAAAAGTGATTGTGTCTCGTCTAGATCTACGATCGATACGAAACGAAAGGTTAATCAGGCGCGCCTAAAAAGTTATGTAAACGGTCACGTGGGGTCAGTACAAAATACATACAAAATCACAATTATGCTTGATACTTTATCATAAAGGTGTGCGTGTTTTTGTGAAGCTAACTGGAACTCCAGTGCTCAAAATTCAGAATTGAAAAAGTTCTAATGGATGCACTGGGGCGTGTAACACCCCACACAACTAATTAAGGGTTAAGTTAGGTAGTAAGGATAATCATGGACTTTTATTAATGGCTCGTGGTATACATATTATGTACAGACGCCACCACATCAAGCTACTACAATATGTCAAATCTCTTTATTAGATTTTCAACTTTATCGTTAAAATTTTAGGTTCAAGGTTGATTGGGAAAATTTTACAGTTTCGGGTAGCTTGATGTGCTGATACATAAACGCACACCTTTTTCCCGTACGGTTATAGCATAGTTACTACAATCAATGTAAATATAAGGTGACATTAGTGGTCATTGTCCCATCTACAACCATTTACAGATTCCGGTATAAAAACAAAGATAAAATTCATTCGTATCCAGAATCGATATCTAGATTTTAAAGACGATAATACTGTAGTTAAAAATTATCACAAATAAACAAGATTGTTGTTCAGATTCCTACGAAGAGTACACTTGAAAAAGTGCAATGACCACTTTAGCTAACCAAATGTAGAAAAAAAAAATTGGAGTGGTCTAAAAGGATTTATATTATCTCATTAATGGGAACCCAAATCACAATATCGCTTTATCATTTTATTTAACATCTGTAACCCATTTAAATTAATGTTTTCCAATTAATATAGTTTGATAACAATCTTGTTTTGGTTGAAATGAGTTCCTGATGTGTAACTATGACAAGAATTGAGTATGCATCACCAAACACTGTTGTTAAACATTCAATAGTTAGCAATATGGAATTGCAAGAAAACTCATAATTTACCTATTAAAAAATACCCCCCTATCCCATCTCTATTCTATTCTATCCTTTTCCTATTACAAAATCTGTAGTTTCCTACTAAATTACCACCACCTACCTACATGGACCTACCTACCTACCTACATACCACACCTACACACCCTACACCCACTACTACTACCCTGGTACCCTGGTACTGGTGCTACTACTTACCTACATGGTATTGCAATTTACATGGAAACATGTATGGAACAGCTGATTTTTTTTTTACTAACCAATGAAAACCTTCTATGTGGGGGGTTCAGAATGATTTACTGAATATGTGGTAACCGTTTTCGCGTCGGTGTCCCTTCCACCCCGTATACTAAACAAGGTATTACTCTATTCTAATTTAAGCCTTCTATTCTAATTTACACCTTTTCATAGAATTTTACACACCCTAATAACTTGTTCAAGATAAGAAATGGTTTATCCTATTAATACAATTCATCATCATCTGCCTAGCCTTTTCGCAACTATGTTGGGGTCGGCTTCCAGTCTAACCGGATGCAGCTGAATACCAGTATTTTACATGGAGCGACTGCCTATCTGACCTCCACAACCCAGCTAGCACTGGGTAACACAATACCCTTTGGTAAGCCTGGTTGTCAGACTTTTGAGCCACTGACTACCTTAACGACTGTCAAAGATCTACAAATGACAACCAGGACCAATGGCTTAACATGCTTTACGAGGCACGTAGGAAACTCGGTATGTAATGTGTGCTCACCCACAGACCAACCTAGGCCAGCACAACTTAACCTGAACATTGAACCGAGCGGCTGCTATTATTTAGCCACAAGCTCCTCCTAATACTAAAAACCAAATCATTGATGAAACATTATCAAAATCATCCTTCTTTCTTGGATGCTGTTACAAGGGTACTGCTAGTTACTTGGGGAGACTTCCCGAACATACCTTATCTCTAGTTAGTTTCTTGTCTGCCTGGAAAGCCTCTTCCATCCGAGACTTCTCTGCCGTCAAGGTGGATAGCGACAGCATGAGAGCGGACACTGACTCATCTCTGCTTTCCTCTGAAGAAGAGAGACAAAATTACTTATTTCTTACAGCAGAATGACCAACCTAGTATTGAATAAGGATATTTTAAATATGTTTATAAATTCATTTTGGCATGTTTAGCTTCATATGTTATTTATATTGTGTTTCAAATTCAAATATTTTTATTCGTAGAACATAGATAAACAAAAGTACAGATATCAAATGTGTTCCATCCACACTTGTCATAACTTTCTTAAAACAATAGCTTATAGCTCATAAATGAACCCTTTATGGGCAAATTTTATAAAATACAATCTTCATATTTGATAAGATCCCTGCAACTTCTCTAGCAGATATTTTTTTACAATTTTAGTGCTATTTTGTAGGCAGACAATTCTCCACTGTGCAGTGCAACAGACCTTAACAATTCTTCTATTTAATAACTACAGGATCCAAATGGTATCCACAAAAATAAAAATAAAACCAGGTTGCTTAAGGTACCAATCTCCAATAGGCCCACATCTTGGATTAAGACCACTCCCTTAAACAAAGAGGCCTGTCTCTCTACAGAAGGAACGCTATTGGCTGATTAACCTATGCTTCTGAATGTTTTAGATGGCAGACAGGGGAAAATGGAAAAGAAAAAATGACCCCAAGTAATATGTGACAAGGGCAAGAAGATGACATTGATAAATTAAGTTTTAGGACTCTTTTGGTGTCAAACTAAGAATGAACATGCTTACCTGCCCCTCCCCCTTCAACAGGGCTCTCAGTTTTATTGAGGGCTTTCAAACTGATCTCCAATGCTTCTTTTTCTTTGATAAGTCCTTTGTATGCAGCAACAACATCTGGAAAATGTATCCAGTAACTCATTATTCAACTGGCATACCACCACATTATGGCAGTAGACTTGCACCTTATTAATCTCTGGGGAAATCTAAGTATCAACCTAACCCTGTGGAAATTGCAGGTGGATGTTATGTTATCATATTGGTTTTTCCAGTTTTGAGTTTGGATTTGTGCACAGTTTTACACATACAGGTATAGTACAACACAATGTTGTTTCTGGTACTTTTCCTTGTATGATTAACAGTAGATACAAGATTTGTCCGTTTAATTAAGCTTGAGTTTATCTTTATGGAATATCTAATGAACATGTAACAAGCTGTTGCTATATATATCATTGCATTTTCACTTCACAACATTTTCGAATATGATGGTAAAATTTAAAAGATCTGGCACAGCCCAAGGGCTGAATGGCAATAAATATTTGGTTACTTGCAAAACTTTATAGCTGAAATAATTCATTTGAAACCTAAGTTTAGAATCTGGAATCATTTCATAATTAAGCATAGGAAAAAGAAATCCCATAGTACTAATCTTCAATTTATAAAGTAGCAAAACCTATGCATAACATCAAAAACATAGGAACTGCAAAATAGGAATTCACCAAAACATATGGTTTTGTGTTCATTTTTAAACCAATCCATTTACCTCGTAAACGACCCTCATAGCGCTTGATTTGATCAGCTTGTTTGGTAATAGTTGATATCAATTCTTGTTTCGATAATGATTCCATGATTTTTCAACAGGCACGGCTGTTTACGTTCTCACCATACGTCTAAAGTTTTTAACACACTGGACACAGGTTACTAATTGAATATGACTTCAATATGATAAACGTTATGGAATCTTGAATTAAAACAACTGAAATAATATTTTATAACGCAAGTTTGCTTACACTTGTTTATTTTCTCTTGCTTGATTATTTTCAATAATATTTTCTTAGACTACTGATGACTGAGACTGTCAAACTGTGACTTCTTCTAGTGACGTGACATAATGATTGAATGAATGACTTTTGATTTATTTTTACTCTGTGCACTTGAAAGTAGTAATAAGCTTTGTAGTTACTAAAAAGGTTGTTAAATACAAAATTTTTGTTGAATTAATTAAACCCAGATTTATTTTTATAAAATGGATCAATTTTGTATGCTTTGTTCTTTGCGCAGTTACATTTTTATTGATTTTTGTCAAACGAGCTTTACAAAACTTTAGGTAAAAATCAATGACCACGTGGGATGACGACATCAAAATCACGACCGGGAGGCCGGGAGCTTCGTAGCGTTTTATTGTATCTAAAACTAGAAAGTTACAAACGCTAGTTATCTTGATACCTACCTACATAATTTACTTTTTGAGTAGGTAATACATTGATGGTGGACTTTAAAATCGTATATTATATTGTCGTATATTCCTAAATGATTATGCTACTAATCATGTTTAATACGCTGAGAATACATTAAAATCATACGATCCATTTAGCGATGAGAATTTACGCTACAGGAATTCTCATCTGCGTGACTATTTCTATTCCTTTAAAACTGTTTTGTATTTTCTTGCGAGCTTTACCTTCCCAATATTGACTTAGCCACGGCAACCATTTTGCAAATCCCAGCGTACACATTGTTGCTATAAGAATAATAGCAGGCGTTACGTCGACGAGTTCATAGTATCCTCTCGGTCATTGACCCTCCGATTTAAAAATGGGGTAACATTCACCCCCTAGTTTAATTAATGCACATGTTGTTATAAACGAAATGTCCAAATGTTGCTCGTAATTATTGCTTTGAGTTATCCAGTCATTGGCCGTAAGTTGGTCATCGACATCATTTTTTATATTGAGTTGGTTTTATTTCAATGAAACACGATTAGTGAGTATTAATACCTATACCTTGATCCGTGATTAAAGCGAATACCGGATGACTGGGTAATATTTAAGTAGGTAGGTACCTAAATCAATTTCCCTTCCAAGATTTCGTAAATCACTAGACAAAATATAATAGTCAAGTTATCATTCAAACAAGGATACCAAAGTAGGTTCCTATTTTATTAAGTAGGTGTTTGAGAATTCTTGATCGTTCATCCTTTATTCGGCGCTGAAACAATAGCTAGGTAGACAATCTAGGTACCTACCTATTTTAAATTATTTTTGCGTCATCTTGTCATAAAGATCAACAAAAGTTAGGTCAGTAGGACCTATTGTATTCACACATATTTTAAAAGCATCGTTTCTGATTTTGTTTCAAAATGTCCACTGTCGAAAACCGACCCCTCAACAAAACCGAAGCTCACATTAGGAGGGGCTATCGTATCACGTACGAAAAATTTAATTTCGGCATAAATAAGCGCATTGGTATATCTACAACTCAAGTATTAAGTATACTAGTTACTCAAAGACTATATAACCACATTCTCTATGTACCTAGTTACTGAATGAGTCTTCAAAGCTTATTTGGAAACCAATTCGCGGGTTTCCAGCTATATAATAGGTACGGGCGTGGCGCCTTGCTGTCTGTAGTTTGGATCGATGCATGCGTACTGCGTACATACACCCCCGGCTTACATTAGACGCCACTTTTGGCGTCTTCCGTAGTCCGTACATAGGTACTAAGAGTCAATCTATGGATATGAAAATATGGGTTTTGACTGAGTAAAATATAATTAGACTTGTTTCAAAACACTGCCTTTTTATTTTAGAGGGTGCCGCGATTTACGATAATCGTAACCCACATCTCAGGCAAATCGCCCTAGCAAATGGCGTAATCCGACCGATGGCGCGGATAAAGCCCAGAAAGGAAATGCTTCGGATTACAATCCTTAGGTTTGGTTGCTGTTACAGCGAATTTTGGGGAATTAAAAAGATTCTTTGAAATAAAACATTATTTATATGTATTATTGCTAAGGTCAATATTTAATTTCTATCAATATCCCCTACGTCAGATTACATTCGTTGACATTATTTCAAAAATTAAATGTAAGTAAGCCAAACACTTTTTCATACATTATCGGCGATTTGTACTCTGTCTTATAATTCTAGCTACATTCTAGGCCAAACCCTACAATACCCAAACCTGCCCAAAGTAAATACAAACGAAAAAAAAAACTAAACCAAATCATTAAACATGGGATAAATAAACACTAAATAGAAAGATGTTAGTTTTATATAAATTAAACAGAAACTATTCTAAATAAATAAAATACCACAACTTAGAACACAAAATACTAAAGTTGAACAAAACGAATAAGTGGACAGGTGTGTACTGGTATTATTTTCGGTGGAGAAAGCAAGCGTATTTGTTTTAACCATTCAGGGACGACACAACATAGACTATCAGTAATTGTAAAATGGATTCTTGCTGATTTTATGCGCGAATGTTGGCATGTTAGCACTGTTAGCACGGGAAGCCGAAAGCGGCAATAAAATTTCATGTTATAAATTGGGTTTGATAAACTTTGGCCATTTCCTTCCAGCCGAATTTCGACTCTGTATCAACCCTTTCTAATTTATCTTCAATTAAAACTTAGACGCTTCTAATTGCCACTCGCAGAGTCGGCGTGTACAATCGCGCACAAGTACAGCACATCCACATCATAGCATTTATCTCAAGAGGTACATCTACCTTTGACTAGTTCTGATACACACCATTTAGTATTTTTATGTATTGTGTGCTTTATATGGGTATATTACTTATATTAACCAAACACCACACCAACATAATTTTAAACCAAAATCCTAATCTACATTTTAAATTAGAGAACACAGTTTTCTTTAAATACTTAAGTATACATACTTAAAGATTTAAATGTTGCGCAAAATTATAACTGACTAGTTTCGCGTATTTTAAGTACTTTAAATAAATAATTAATATTAATGAAACATTTATCCTTACCATAGAAATTAAAGAAAATACTTAATCAAAATGCATTATACAAGCCCATCTAGGTGTCTGTGAATATCTCGCCTCGGTTTTTATTTCACTTTAATTATGATATGCATTTGACTATCAATAATTTAACTATTACAGAAATTACTTTAATGAATATCAGAAACGATACAAACAGTTGGATAAGGTATTATAGTACTGAGTAGATTACCCAACTAATTTTGAACTTACACTACATTCAATATATTAATATAAACATCGAAATGAAATCTATAATTTCTATTACGATTATGACAATAAATTATGTTTACAATGAATTTTTAAGTTACTTAAATTTAATAATAAATAGTGATGATTATACAATCAAATTAGAGAGACAATATCATGGTGTGAAAGTCAAACGTCATGGATTTTGCTTTGTGCAAGTGTATATGCAAACTTTCAGGAGAAAATTGCATTGAAGTTTTAAAATTTCGATTTTATAGCACACGAAAAATTCCCAATTATTAATTATCAATTTGACTTTCACTTTTATACAATCACTATAATAATTATGTGCCCAATGAGATACATGAAGGTATCCAAGTCATAATAAAATGTTGATCAATAACTAATTTAGTTGTAATGTCATGGTCCTTATACATAATTCCAATTGAGATTTTCTTTTCAGATTTGAAGTAGATTTTATGAATGGAATCAAATGATATATAAGCAAATAATAATTATGATCCTAATTATAATTGTTCTATAAAATGTATCCACCTTACTTATGACTTTGTGCACAATTCAAGCTCCAGAATTATATATTATTATATCCAACATTATTATAATAATGGGGCCATCCTTATTTATCAAAAATGAATGGAAGTATAGTTTTTAGTCAAAGTTTTACTTACAAACATCATTTTATATATCAGTCAATGCATTTCTGACATCTTTGGTAATAATTATACAATGAACATTTTGTTTACATATACTATGTTTTATTATTGCAACTATTTTTCAAAAGAAAAAATAATAATAGTTGTTGGTACAATAAAAATTGCACAGCATTTCGATATACATATTTTAATAAAATATTTTTTTTTTTACTTACAGTAAAAAAAGGTAATATTGCACTGTCAATCGTTAAACATATTATAATTATTGCCTGAATTACGGTTTATATTAGAATCTTGTTGGCATCATTATCCTATTACAATACCAGAACTCTACAGGTTAGTCTTACACAAAAAGACTCATACCAATGGACATAAGTTAATACACAAACATTGAGTTAGCAAAAAGTTTGCAGTTAATTATTTATATGTATGTATGTCATTGTTCTCAATTTATATGAGTACAACTAAGCTACTGACTCCATCTGATTTATACTTCAGTTAGTCAGGTAAGCCATTAAAATATTACACGAAGTTTATCCATCTCGTTACTGCATCACTTGTTACTAACTTTATCTTAGGACATATTATATCAGGTATTTCACTAGACAGGTATTTCATGGACTCCGTAAATTAAAATTAGGTCAATTTTGTAGAATACTTGGTGTATAATGTCAGTCATTTAGAAATTTCTCTAGATATTATTGTGATGATTTTATTTTGTACATATAATGTATGAACATTGTTTCAAACTGACATCATGTCATGATTTGAATCACATTTATTCCGTATTTCACTCAGTAATTAGTCAAACTTCAAACCATGACAAAGTAATGATCAACATTTTTGCATTAGCTACAATTTATTGACTAGAAACTGGATAATTTAAGATTTACTCTTGTTCGTTTTGAAGCTGACCTGGAGTACCTGGCCATTTAGCGAGTATCCATTCAAGGATTGGATGGCAACGACAGCCTCATCATAGTTGGTCATGGTGACAAAACCATAGCCCTTGCATTTGTTGGTTGTGGGATCTCTAATTATTTTAACACTCTGGACGGCACCAAATGGGCCAAAGAGCTGCCAAAGTACACTCTCTTCGGTATCAGCCCCAATGTTATACACAAAGATGCACCAACCTGAGCCGCCAATGGCATTCCCCTGTATGAGCGGGTCAGCTAAAGGAGAAAATCTTTGCAGTCCTTTGTTTATAGCCAGCAGAGCCTTTCCAGCAGGGCCTACGAAACGTCGAGCAGCAGCAGGCGCGAGGTATGCCGCCAGTGGAGCCAATGCCTTGTTCTGGTTACTCGGGTTGTTGGCACATTTGACTGTGATGGGACCTGTTCCACCTGGAGGTATTGTGCCATTCAACTCACGAATTGCGTTCTCGGCCTCGTGTCTCTGATCGTAGCGGATGAACGCGACGCCCCGCGAAGGCCCGACGATAGTCGGCTCGTCGCCGCCCACTTGCAGTAAATGGCCGACATTCACATTCTCGTGAAGTATGCGCGAGCTGATGATTGTTCCGTATGGACTGAAGAGCTTCTCCAATTCCTGCTGTGTCATGTGCTTCGGCAAGCCCGACACGTAAAGATTGGCGCCTTTAATCGCGTCGGAACTAGGGCGGGCGTACGATACCTTAATGATCTTGTTCTGCAGTCTCAGGCCATTGAGTGTGTTCACAGCCTTCTCCGCGTCCTCCGCCTTGTGGTAGTTCACGAATGCGTACCCCAAACTCTGCCCGTTCAGAATGTGGTCGGGGAATACTGTCACTTTGTCTCTAATAAGCTTGCAACTTTCTACTTCGCCGACACTCGAGAACAACGATCTAATCTCCTCCTGGGTCATCGTTTGCGGCAAATAGTTGATTATTAGGTTGGTCTTAGACTCATTATTGCAAGGTTGGACCTTGCTACCATTTTGCGTGGGCTGGTTCGCGTTTACGCCGTCAAGTGTATTTGCCATCATTTTTCCTATTTCTATGTTTACACCAAATTAGGTGAAATGTCACAGGATCTATGACTTATTACAAAATATATAAAACGGATGAGTTAAAACATAGATCTACGTTCTTCGCTAGTTATAACAACACCACCACTTCGCGTTGGTTGAAAGCATATGCAAGGGGAAGAAAATCAATAAGATGCTGTTCACTTTGTACTTATCCTGTTTTAGGTGGTACGGCGCCGAGTCCGTTGAATCAAAATATAACGAGGAACACAAATAAGCTCTAGTTTATTAGATCTTATGGAGAATACGAAAGAAAAGTGAAAAGGAAATCAACCAAAAATCTATGCGACTTGCGACCTATTCTCGTAAATTCATTTCTTTCACTTCACTTTCTTTTTAAAATGTTGCCAGACTGTGAACTGAACGACCCAGGCGACCACCTTTCCTATTTGTGACCAAAATATTACCCCGAATTTTAAATATTGCATTTCCTATAAAAACCAATTATTATATTTTAGTGAACAAATGCTTAGAGTTCATAGTGCTTTAAAAATACATTTTAAAACAATGAAATTATGAATGTATTAAAATATTTCCCTATTTAAATTTTTTGTTGACAGATTGATGCACAGTTTTTTTTTATAATTTTCCTAAATCGTAATATATATTCTATAAAATTTCAAAGGGTGAAAAAATAAGGTAAATGAAAATCTATGTTACCTGTGCGTGTGGCAAAACATTCATATAAACTTAGTGAAATCTTTATTTTCTCTACCTTCTTAGTAGAAAAATCTTTTAGGTCACCGGTTAGAAGTGTTAGAACGCACAGTTATCCGTATTAAAATAGCACGGTTTTAATAAGCTGGTCTGTGTGTGACAAAACATTCGAAACATGTTGAAATCACTATTTATGTCCCTCTTTCTCGTCTCTTAGGCTGAGGCCAAACGAGTACCTACAGTATTTTTTCAAGCTGTGAGTCACGTAAAATGAGTTGCGGAATTTACATTGCATTCGGTTTCATACATGTTACTTATACTACTATACGACGCAAAAAGTTTCTTTAGTTTGAAACCGAATGCAGCGTAAATTCTGCGACGCTTTTTACGCGACTCAGAGCTCAAAAAAATACGCTTGTTTGGCCTCAGCTTTAGTTGAAATTTTTATCTCATTGCTGGCTCCTGTAGTCTTAATACATTGACGCCATTTTGTGGTTCGCAAAATAATCTGTATACGTACGAATTCAAATATAAACCAGCGATGGTATTGAATGTGATCTCTTTTTAGTTTATCTTAAGCAACTTTTTTGTATCATAAATTTATAAATATACTGCAACATCACACTCATAATTATCATCTTGAAACGTGGGTAATATTTTACTTCTTGCCACACTAAAACAGAGGTGCCAACATAAACGCCATTCAATCTAGCCAATATAAAAACCAATAAGAAAAAGCGTTCATGGAAGCAGCTAAAACTAAATATTATAATTACATAATTTCAATTGCTTCATTAATTTTAGTGTAGTAAGTGATTACTAAAATAATATTTTATTTTTAATTTAGACGATAGTTTATTCTTTTGTTTCGTATAAATTATTTTACCGAAGGCAAAGAAGGAAATAGCAACGCTTCTAGCGCCATCTCTTAGTTCTGAGAGGAAACTTTAAAAGGGGTCAAAATATTCTTTCAAGTCAATGACCATGAAGGGTATAATGATTTAATGATAGAGACGGCTTGGTTTTACTAGTGTTAAATTAGTATCTAACGTTGAAAGAATTCTATGCACCATTAGACTAATACTGTACTACTATGTTTAGTCCCCATAAGAACTGCGCGTAATTTCAAAAGATTTTTTTTAAGAATCATTGCATTGAACTAACACAGGAAACCACAAAAAAATAATGACCAACTTCGTAACCTACTAAAAAAACCATAGCGATTAGAAAGAAAAGTAACTATGACTACAGCGTGCGCAGTATATTTTGGCAGGCGGCGTAATTGGGAACTTCTCGGTATAATTAAGATATTAGAACACCTGAAAGGTTTTGTTTGAGTTTGTATATAATTTAAATATGTAGGATACCTAAATAGGAGTCATCATTAAGAAAAATAAAAATACTACGGGACCAAACGGAGATCGCGAAAAAATCAGGTATTTAATTAATTTCGTCGAGTTTTATTCATATCGATAACTATTCCGAAGTTTAGGCGTGAAACGGCAATAGACGGACAGAGTTAATTTCGTATGTATACATATAATATTAGCAATATGGATTTACACACAACACAGCCGTCCAAAGACCATCACTTTGTCATTTGCTTAAAATAACGAACGCATAAATTAATGAATTGACCCCTATTTCTAAGGTATTTAATGCACGAGGGGGCACCGAATTATGCAGCAGCAGCAGCTGTTTGTGCTTTATTTTTTGATGCAGGAACAAAATATCTAGGTTCAATGTACCTTTTCTTGATTTTAATCCTTTGTGAGTTAAGTAGGTATCTGTTTTTTTGAGCTGACTTTGGAACCTAATAATATCATTCGATTACAAATATGTCCTATCCTATACCTACCTACTATTATATTTAAAGCAATATTTGTAATCACATTCTGGAAACCGGTTCTAACGATTTCGATGAAAGTTGCAATATAGTTTTTTCAGGGCCAAAAAATTTATTTCACTAGGTCTTATATCTAGGAAAAATCGTTTTCTCTATTTTTATTTCACCCGAGCGGAGCTCGATCGTCCAGGTACCTACTTTGTATAATACGGTTAGGTACACTAATATACAATTTCAATATTTTCACTAGGTATTGCTGTTACTCTTGATAGTTTTGGTTTACTCTTTAGCTCCAATTTAATATTTGTTGTCGGTTTGCCCATCATTGGCAAAGGCCTCCTCCAATTGCCTCCATAGGTCTGTCCTTATTCCCAGCCGCCGCGGGAAGAGAAGCACCGGGCGTCGGGGGCCACGCCGTGATGGCTCTCGGCCACCGTAGGCACGGGCCTGTGGACGGTGAGTAATGGGCTAGCTCGCCGTCCGTCCGTCGTATGACGACGGGCAGGCCGTGTCGACGGCGCGTTCGTGTTCCACGCGCGCCTCGAAGAGTTGTCAGCAACGGGAGGGGCATTTGATGATTTCCCACACACCAAAAAAAAAAGGTCTGTCCTTATGCCGCTACGATACCTCTAATTTCATCCAACCATCTTCGCAAATTCGCAAAGGACTAGGTAGGTACCATGTCTTATTTTCATCAGAGGTCATGTAGACGCATAGAGAATGTAGACGCCCCTTAGCAAAAATATACAAAAAATAAAACAAAAATATTTATTTCTTCTCAAACATTGTGTCATACATACACTGAGGCAGCCCCAGTAAGTTACAATAGTACTTGCGTCGGAGCTGTCTCACTCTTCCCTTTAAGTGGTATCATAACAATGAAAATTATGAAGATAATGATCAAGAAAAAAAAAATTAAACAGCTCTCGATGTGTGAGGAGTGCACGTACACACGCGCAACGATGGTCTTATAAAGTCCGTATGTCCTATCAGAGACTCATAATATGCAAAACAAAAGACATGTATCACAGACGGATGTGCACAATGGAGCCAAACTGACTCACCGTTGCCGGGTGACGAGTTTGTACATATTGATTTGGTCCAAGTTATGGGATACAGCGGGTTTGCAGATTTCGTTTTGTGAGTTTCGGTTTTTAATCAAGCTCAACCTAACAGCTCAGACTAAAGTTAATAGGTACCTACTTACCTACTGTAATAAAAATAAAATAACGTTTTATAATCATTATTATTTAAAATTACAGGTGAAGTGTTACCTACTGGCTACTGCACCACAGTACTGAGTTGGTCTAACGTTATATGAGATTTCAATTGGATAAGAGGCCAGCTTACACTGGTTTCGTTATCCTGTGCTGCATACCGTACCGTATGGTGACGTTTGTGTCAATGTCACAATTAAAAGAGTTACCAACGGTATAGGAGATTGACATAAAATACACACATCATCAAATACCAGCAAATAAACTAGGTAAATGAATAATAAATAAACTGTTTATCGTTTGTTCCAAGCAAAATAGGAAATACTTGCAGAAAGAATAAGGCATTATTTGATAACCGAAAAGTTAATGACATGCAACAATGTATGAAGAATGAAAATAACTTTCTTATATTTATCGCAATATAGTGATAAAGATTATTGATAAACACTACATTGTATTGATATCGTCACAACAAGACGCATCCTTATCAAATACAATTGCATAAGAATGAGATTTCATAGTACTTCCTACGTCACTAACTGCACCTGTCTAGATAATGCTTTTGATAAAACCAAGTATGACTCAAAGCTTCTGGCTTAGATATTGGCATCACAACACTCACAACAATATTGTTTTAGGTACCTACAAATTCAACAAATAATCAGTATCATGAAATGTCTGGAAGTTTACAAAGAGTGCTGCAACTTATTGGCGGTCGGTTTATCTTTAGTGGAAAACTAGGAAAAGCATTACGTTTTGGGTTTATTTTAACAACCCCCTAAATAGTCTCAGGATATGAAAAATGGTTCAGCGAAGATTATTTTTGCGTTAGGTTGAAAAATTATAATAGTAAAGTAGAGAAAAAACAAATAATAAAAAAAAAATAAAAAACACGCCTGCCATATCAAACAGTGAATTAAGAAATTAAAAACACGTTACATGATTTTTTAGTGTTGAATGGCCACTGTTACATATTTTTGTTATGTACTAAGTAAGCTCTAGACGATGATAGTAATCAAATTTTATGAAAAAAAAGCAAAATATTTCCGATTTTTCTTGAACCATGGCTTTGAAATCGGTTAAGCCGTTTAGAAGTTATGGTGGAATAGAGAAACCCACAAACACACTTAAATGAACCCTGAAAACATAACACTCCTTTTTTTGGGCAGTCAAATAAAAACTAACCTGGAGGATTTGTTTGTTTCAGTATTTCACTATCTTTCGAGACACTCGAAAACAGCATGCAGTTTTGAATATATTAGCTCAAAGAAAGCAAATTTTAAAACACAGGACCAGAATTTTTAAACAGGACAGATTGCGATCGGTTAAAATAGGCCAGCATAAAGATTTATAGGACTTGTGCATACGGGTGTGTACCAATCGGTGCGGGTAAATTAGTCCCATGCTTTATGTATGTCTTCGCACATGATGAAACAGATGCAGACAAAATTAAAAACAGTAATAAAGAAACAAGCAGCTTTAGAAACGGTACTGGTTGGAGCTTTCAAAAGCTCCACAATATAATTATACTCCAAACAATATGATTTTAATTTACCGAAACTATTATCCTTATTTACTTACTCAATCACAGTATAAAATTAATAAAAAACACAAAAAAATCCAGAGAGACCTTCGCCGATAACCCTAACAAAAAAAAAACTCCAATGAAATAAAATTACATATTTCCGCTTATCACTTGCGCCAAATCCAGACATCGTTCTGGGGCGTTTTGAGTGCGTTCAGTACACGTGCACCGATGACCGGCCGGTTGCGAAACATACGGCTGGTTTCCTTTACCGGCTACGATTGGTTGTTGGTTAATACGTAATTTTGCTATCTATTATTACACAGATGTTGTTTAGGGAAAATGAAGCGGAAATAATTAGGAATGTTTATGTTTAGACTTTATAGAAGGTTATTGTAGGAAATGTAAATGTTTAGACGCAGTTTTAGCTTGTGCTCTCGGGTCGGCCGATCGATACAAGAGGAAAACGTGTTTTGGTGAAATTATTATTGAGGTTGGTAGTGGCACTGAACTGTATAGGGTGTGCCGGATATAGGTACTTGGGCATCGTCATAGGTAGGCACATGGAGTCTTGCTTAATGTACTTTTATTGTTGACTAGCTGTTGCCCGCGGCTTCGCCGGCGTGAAGTTTGGTAACTGTCCCACGGGATCATACTACCGGGATAAAAAGTATCATATATGTTAAACTAGGTTATAAACTATTTTTGTGCCAAATTTCATCCATATCCGTTCAAGTGAAAGAGTAAGAAACATCCATCCATCCTCACAAACATTCGCATTTATACATATTATTAGTAAGATTGGTTTTTACTGTCGGTAGCCATTATGCGTGGAAATTGGTACTGTCATATCTGCCTGAAATTTATTTAAAAGAATACTTATAGTAACCTATGCAAATAAATAAATTGAAGTGTCTGTTTGTCATTTCAAAACAAAAGCTTCAAATTTTACTGAATGCGTATGAAAGTATATACGGTATTAATTTTTGTCTGTCTGACTAGCTGTCTGTCTGTTTGGTCCGAGTAATCTCCGAAATGGCTGGACCTATTTTGACGGGACTTTTACTGGCAGATAACTGATGTCATACATAAGGATTAACTACTAGGCTACTTGGATTAATGTTCCCTTTAAAACCCTTGAAATTGTTATCAAAATCTGATTAAAAAAGGGCAGTAATATTTTTATAATATTATAATTTCATGCGGACGAAGTTTGCGGGAAAAAGCTACATAAATAAATAAATCTTCTGGTTAAATCCAGATATTATTATGCTTCTTCTTCTTTCTTGTCACTAGCGTGTTAAAATTTCAAATTTACTGTCCCAAAACTTCGCCAATTCCACGGTTTGGTCAATGGCAGCGCAGAGGTCACTTCCAAGGAATGTGCTTAATATGTAAAGGGAACATTAATGTTTAGGCTGTGCCTCATTTGATAAACATTTTATCTGTCTCAGGGTTCAGTACGTAAACACATTTCGCTATCATTCATATAAATCCCTGTAAACCGTAATCTCAACTTGAACCAAGTTTAATCCTAATCCTAACATAAAACTAATCTCAGATTTATTTTTATGGTCGTTTTACTGCTGTCCAGGGGTTCTTCATAAATGTCATTAAACGATGGACCTTGCGGCTTGAAATTAGGTTTCCGAGGTTAGTTTTGATAGCCTTTTGTCGGGCTCTATATGAACGTACAGCACACGAAGCACACCCTGGTCAACCAGCTTCCACTTATTTTCAGACCGTGTTATCCCATTGCTGGGCATGGACCTCCTTCCACCCATTTTATTTCTCACGGTCATTTACTATTGTTATCCAGTCGCTCATGAAGTCATGAAGACGTCGTACCTACGCAACTACGCATCGCTTTCCTCACTTGGGTTTCGGCCGCCATGTTACTGACGGGCTAATATTTTTACTACGGTATTAGCTATTCTTATCACGCGACGCGAAGGTGGGATGGGAGCGGGGCATAAAAACATGACGTCTTCATTTTGTACCTATTTATGTATTTATATTTATTTTGTTTAGCTTATACACGTATTATTATATTTTTTTCAATGACTTCCTCGAAAACTGGCTCTTATCGGACTACGGTGCAACATGCAGTACATTTCACACACGTGTGCGGAAATAAAAATTTCCACAGATAACTTATAGGTAGGTACTTATACTAAGTAGGCTTACAGAAATGCGGTGATTGTTTTTTTTTAATCTCTGCAAAGAGATATGCGTCTTAACGGCGTAAATATTTTTGGAATAGGTATTTAAAAAAATGTTTTTTTTTATATAGTATATCATAAATGAATATTTTACTATGATTAATTTAAAAAATATTTACTTTTATGAACAAATTAACATTTATTTGTGTTCTATATTCAAAAATATTTTAATTTTCTATTTTTCATATTAGGCTGTTTAGCGGCATCATAACTTTGCTTCTTCAACCTGGCAAAAGTAAAGCACGGAAAAAAATGCAAATGAAATCATAGTTTCCTAATAATTCACGACAAAAATACTTTTCGTTCTATTATTTTATTTTTTCGAAAGTGTATTGAAAACCGTCGTTTGATACACCTGGGCATTTTTTACTGCAGTTCTCGGCTGGTGTGATTTCCGCCTCGAATGCAATAACAGTTTCAATAATTGTAGTGTTTATTTTATTTCGTGGTTGTTTTAGATTATAATCCAAGAATTATTTTATTATTTTATTTCCTTAATTTTTGTATTTATTGTATGCTGTGTTTTTTTTTCTCAGATGACCACTGAAAACCAGCGCTGTGGCCCCCCTTAAACAGGGCCCAGCTTGTCGCAGTCATAAAAAGCAAGCTGTCAACTTTATTTTTTATCATTCGTGCCAATACGTGAGAAGAAAAAGAAGCTTCCTGAGGGCCTAGAAAAGAAACTGATGCCTTTCGTATTTCTACAGTGACTTTCAGTGGGATTAAGTTTTTCGGTAGTTTCGTCAACCCAACATAATCAACATATTATTAACTTTTCCGTCATCGTTACCGATGGTTGAATGTCACTATAGCAGTATAGCTAGAACCTATAGATTTTCTACAAGAATGGCCAGGAAAGCCACCACCACCAACTGTTTATAGGTATACCTATTCTGTAGGCAGTCTGTCTAGTTAGGGGGAGCCCTGCGTGATTAGTGATTACCAGCACGCAACGTTTAATTTTCTTCTTTGTTGATGTGGTAGGTAGTTCTTTAGGTAGGCCGACGACGGCTTGTGTAGCTACAATTTTCAAACAAATCAAATCAAATCAATCTTTTTTTTAATCGCGCAAAAGATAACTTAGGTATTTCATTTTTTTTTTATTAGTGAACGAATGCATATTGTTTACTACTGTTACATATTTTTGTTATGTAGGTACTACCTAAGCAAGCTCTAGACGATGATAGTAATCAAATTTTCATGAAAAAAAACAAAATATTTCCGTTTTTTCATGAACCATGGCTCCCCCTTTAAATTTTTACCTCATACATTGAAATCGGTTAAGCCGTTTAGAAGGTATGGTGGAATAAAGAAACTCACAAACACACATACATGAACTGAACCCTGAAAACATAACACTCCAAATCAAATCAATCTTTATTTGTGAACACAGGTATTATAATAAAGGTCTTATGTATGTCATTAAGTCGTTATCATCATCTGCTTAGCCTTTTCCCAACTATGTCGGCTTCCAGTCTAACCGGAAGCAGCTGTAATTACACGAATTTGAAAACTGGCGCCTTTTTCCATTCCATGGAGGTAGGTACATAATTATATTATATGTTCCTACTTCGCACTGATGAGGAGCTCGTGGCTAAATAATAACAGCCGCTCGGGTCGATCTTCAGGTTAAGCCGCGCTTGCCTAGGTTGGTCCGTGGATGAGTGACCACGCATTATATAGGTACCGAGTTTCCTCCGTGCCTCGGAAAGCACGTTAAGCAGTTGGTCCCGGGTGTCATTTGAAGATCTTTGACAGTCGTTACAGGTAGTCATTGGCCAAGGGGTATCGTATTTTCCAATACTATCAGGGTAGTGGAGGTCATGCAGTCACTCCATGTAAAATACTGGTATTCAGCTGCATCCGGTTAGATTGGAAGCCGACCCCAACATAGTTGGGAAAAGGCTAGGCAGATGATGATGTTCCTACTTCCCACTGATTTTTCGTTTAACTTACATTTCTGTTAAAATAAAAACACTGATGTCTGCACTTTGTTTATTGTGTAGATTAGTAGATACCTAATTAAATAAATTAATTCCTTTGTTAGGAACAAATATTAAAATAAATATTAGCAGCGTTGAGTCGGTGACTTACTTGTAGGTATAGGCAATATGCCTACTTCAGTAACTATACTTACTTTAGGCTAAAATAGGAACCTACCTACCTTCATAAAGTCACATTCATTGAACAAATAAATACTTAATGTATTAAAAAAATAATGTATTAATTAAATACTTAATAAATACCTACAATCTTGACGGGATTCATCATCGTCGCTTCAGCCAGTAGGCACAGTCCCTAAGCATAGGTAAATAAAGACTATGTTCCATTGGATACAATGTTTTATGATATACACACAAGGTAATAAAAGACCTCATTACAAAGCCGTCAACCAAGCATTTTGTATATCAAACAGTAACACTGCGCAAAAATTATTACTGGTAAAAAAATTATGATGGAACAAAGGGAAGAAAATGAAAGAATTCCTGTTCTAGTTTAAATCTTTTTGAGGCTTACCGTACCTAATTTTATACTGACTAGCTACTCAATAGCCGCATAAATGAAATACTTGAAAAATGATCCAAACGAGTTCATTTAATCATTTTATAAGTTAATTCTGTCTACAAAAGAAATGTTTGAAATAATTAGAAAAAAATATGTAAAGCACGACTGCTTCCATTCTTGCATTCCAAATAAAAAATGTCCAAGTGCTCTTACAATAGTTCTGAAAAAAGCTTTCAACCCTTGTGATTCTAATGTCTCGACTCTCGAGGTTCTCATTATTGAATATTCAATTAAATTCATTAAAAAAATGACTAAAAAATACGACGGCTTTCACTATTAACATTGTCCTTTCAGTCGAGTCTTTTATACTAAAGGCACTACCTACGGCTACGTAATAAATAATATATTTTCTTAAGTTTCTTTGTTCGCGGTTGTGGTCAATAGAACCGCAAAACTGAATGATTTTTGTTTTTATATTCTGACCTAATTTTGTAAATTAAGTACCTATCTATCGTTGTGAGTAGGTATTATGCGGTCTGACTCGTGTTTTTTACAGAAATAGACATTGTTCCTACCTTTTACAGATTTGGCTAAAATCTTACTTTACCTCTCTCCAATACAGGTTTGCGAAACAGTAAAATAACACACATTTAGGTATGACAGCACTCAAAGTATTTTAGCAGATAAGTGTCTAATGTTTTTACCTCACTATTTGCTTTGTCTGTTGCAACATTCACCTAGTTACAACGACCTAGGTTGCCATTTGCAGTACACCAGTCGAACAGCAATAAAAGTGAAAGTATTGGACTTATTACTGTTATTATAATGTTCCTTATTGATGCAATTAAGGGTCTCTAGGAACAGAAAACTAGTAACCAGTGGCTCGTTGGTCTAGTGGTCACAAGCGCGACTGCTGAGTATGAGGTCCTGGGTTCGTTTCCAAGGTCAGGCAGTGTTATTAGGTTTTTCCATTAGGAATTTCTCAGTAGCAGCCACGGAGTCAGGATTAGTTCCCGGTTGATGGCAAAAGGCCCCTATTAAACTGAACTGGCGAAATGTGGGTGTATAATTAGGTACACCTCTATCTAAGCATTCTGGGATTACAGGTATGTAAAACTAGTTGGCAATTTCATTGTGTTACTGCATTGCTGAAAAAGTATTATTCCTGAACTTAGTTCAATTAATACGCTTGTGCTAGGGCTAAACGTAGGTTCAAGTCAATAGTGCCTTAACAGCCTAGTGACCGAATTAATGACCTCTCGTTTGCCAGCCCCCCATGTTAAACCATAGAGCTATAAAAATCAGACTGGCGTTGCCACTTCCTTCTGTTAAGACTTGAAACACAGGTCTCCTCTTTGTGAGATGGAGTGGGCCATACAACATCACACGGACCCAGTTTGACTGTTAGACCGGTTTAAAACATTCTTGTAAACTAACCACAGAATACCTACATACCTACCTACTTAGGAATAAATGCAACAGTTAAAACCTATAAGGTATTGATACTTGAAGTATTTTATTTCCTTATAAAAACAATTCAAGGTCTCTTAGTTGTACAGTCTTTGTTGTTTAGAACTTAATACATACCTACCTTACTTACCTACCTGAAGTAGGTAAGTATCTAATTGTTGCAGAGCTTTTGTTTAAACCCTCTAAGCCAAAGCCAGTGTATCAAAAGTAGGGTTATTTTTTTGCGTTCACGGCTGCATGTCCTCGTAGAACAACAACAAGATATTGAGCTGAATAACCCAAATTAGATACTATCTCATCTTATCTCCTTAAATACTTTGCGGCCGCTGATTACTAGAAACACAATAAAAGATCCATGACAAATGATAGAGAAAAATTCAAAACAAAAAGATTGTTTAAAATCGTTGACGAAAATAGTCAAAACATTTTTCCAAGTTTCACTACAGAATGTGATATAGGTACCTACTAATACTTCAACTGGGTAAACCGCAACCACCAAGTTATTAAACAAATGTTGCGTATTCGAGTGCGTTAGGTGCACGAGTACTGAGGCCAGTCACCTTTGTACCTGCTCACTACATTATTGAGGAGTACCGTACTAAAGTACAGAGGCTCGGAAGACTAACAGTCCAAGTGCTAATATTTAGAATGATCTTATTTATCTTCTACAATATGTTTTGTAAATGACTGAAAAACAGACAAAGAAAAACCTGAAAAGTAAGGTGATTTTTAGAGAAATATCAGCTGCGAATTGAAGTTCCTATATCGTCATCATCTGCCCAATCTTTTTCGAACTATGTTGGAGTTGGCTTTCAATCAGGAATGATGCTGAATGCCGAATTTTATTTATTTATTTAAACTTCATGTACAAGAGTGGTACATAGGCGGACTTAATGCCACAAGGCATTCTCTACCAATCAACCTTTGGGTCAAATAGGACAGCATTGTACAGAATAAAAAAAATAATATAAAATTACCATTTTGTTAACATAAATTGATACACTTATGGGTACATACATGTATACAGATAAAATAAACTAATATATATTATAATACATAAACATAGTCCGAAATACGAGTCAAGCAATTTAGTCTGACTTTAATGGTACGTTTACACGCTTGCCAAGCCTTGGCAAACTGCAAACAGTCCCAAGCCTCCACAAATCTCGTTTGGCGTTTGAAAGGCGTTTATACGCTTGTGAATGCGTCAGTCTGCAATATACATCCAAGCATGGCGGACCCCGAACTTGTGACGGCTATTGCATTTGGTTTAACCTACAATGTAAGCAAAGTGAAATAAAAAAAAGGAGAGCTCAACGACAGCGAAGATGGTGGATGAAAAAGACTTTTTTTGATTTTGATTTTTCAAGTGCTTGCGAAAAGTAGTCATAAATATCTCTTTTTTATTTTTTATTTCCTTTACTGGCCTTCCAGTAAGTTCAGCAAGACGAATCCATGCATCTGCTTGTTTCTTCTTATCTTTATGATTTGCATCTTTCGGATTCCAGATGCATGGTTTCATTTGGTAATGTTCCAGAAACGAAAGACTCTCCTCATTCGACAAGCAACTCATTTTTTATTTATTTTTTTGTAAAATCAAGCAAGCGTGTACTCGCCGCGAGATCACAATGGCTACTAAACGCGGACCAACATGTAAATGCATCGCAAGCGCTTGCCGCAAACGCCCTTTGATCTGCGTAAAAAAACCGACACTCGACTGGATCGGAAGCAAGCAGGCACAAGCCCACGCACGCAAGCCAAGCCAAACGCCCTTTTTACATGCTTGCGATTGCCGATCCTTGCCAAGGCTTGGCAAGCGTGTAAACGTACCATAAATAGAACTTCCGAACTGCTCTTTTGAAAGCCATTTTATATGGAGCGACTGCATCTGACTTCCACAACCCAGTTGATAACAAGATGCGACTAGTTGTCAGGTTTTTGGACTTCTATCGTCATCGCCTAGCCTTTTCCCAATTATATTGGGGTCGGCTTCCAGTCTAAACGGATGCAGCTGAAAACCAGTATTTTCTTCTAACAGTAACCTTTAACTACTCGTATCGTTTCCTCTGTCGTATCTCCTCTGTCTATCGTCAGCTGTTTCAGAGCTGTATTTTCAGGTAAAGAGTTCCCATTTCACAAGGAAGAATATAAATGTGAATCCGGGATAGCTTTTTCGGCTGGATTTATTTGGGTTAACAATCAGAAATTTGCGGGTTATGCTTTTGGGATACGGAGTATATAAGGCACCACACATCAAGCTACTACAATCTGTCATAATTCCTTGTACTTTAGCAATAAAGTTGAAAATCTATTAAAGATTTTCAACTTTATTGCTAAAGTACAAGGTTCAAGGTTGATTGCAACAATTTGACAGTTTCGGATAGGTTGATGAGCTGGCGTCTGTACATCAACGGATTTCATACTCAATCCAATGGAACGTGAGACCAGCATCACATAAAAGTCAAGCATCCTCCTCTTTAAAACCCCAATCTTCAATGATTTGTTCCTCTATTACCAAAGTCTTTACAAAAATAGAGTGCAAAGAAAACCACTACTAGGTACATTTCAACGCTGTTTAGGTGGGTAACACAACCGCGCAGCTATATTTAGCCTTGCTTGCTCACTACCAACCTCAGTTAAAGGATGGTTAAAGGTAAACAAACTACTCAGTCTTATACAAACCAAACTGATGATGAATACACAGTTAACAAAACAATGTGGGTAACCACAAGCGAAGTTATAAACAAGTGAATTTGTGATCAGTTCCAGTGCATTTAGTGCAAGCGCACTTGGTCAATCACCTTTGTTATTTTTGGTCAGAGATTGACAGGTAGACTTAATTATAGTGAGATCCGCCTTGGGTCTTAAGCTTAACGTCTCCGTGTGAATTGATAGTTGCATTCCGCGACCAGTTTTTTAAGGCGAAGGTCAGTATTTACGTAAAGAATCTTCAGCTGGTGCGTATTTCGAGAAGTCATCGGGGTTTTCACTGTTTCTACTGTAGGAGATTTCTATGATCTGCGTGTGTTGAGTATGGTCACCTTGCTAGTTTTAGCCAAAAAGATATTGAGATCATCGGTAGGTACATCCTCCAGGGTTATCAAAAAAATTGTGGAGAAATGAGATCGTTAAGATTCTGAAGCGTCTAGAGCTCTGTTATTCTTCTATGGACCGCCAACATGTGGTTTAAAATGATAAGTATCTGACAAAGTAAACCGCTATCCCAAAAAAAAAACTTTACAAGGTTTGCTAAAGATTTTCAATCTCTCTTGACTCAAATAACAGTGCACGCTACCTGTCTTACCTAACGCGTCCTCACTTCCTGCCGTCCACTTCATCAATCCAGCAGAAAATCTTCCTCCTGGACACGAAATACAGTGGCCAATTTGGAAATCTTTTAACCGATTGCCGGCCCACGTTGGCCGCTGCAGAAATCTTCTGGCCGAACGGGGTGTGCTCAATCCATCACAAATCTAATGTCAGTGTGGAGCCCCTCTACAGGAAATGCCCACCTTTTTTTCTACCCATTCTGCACAATCCCCTGCTCCGTTCAGGATTTGATCGAGGCCAACAATAGAGCCGTACTGGTGCGACACGCAATGAAGAAGAATGCATCCAATCCATAAGTGTCTTACTAAGACCGACTATTCTCCGACTTATGCCGAACCCGAACCCGAACCCGATAAAATAACTTCCGCCATCGTCAGTACTAAAATTTTACAGCAATCCTCTTAATATTCACACCAAAAGATACATAAAGAGATTAGGTTTCATTGTCCGCCGCCGGTCGCGGATATTATGAAATGGCATGTAGGTATTTAATGCGGCAACTAAGTAAAATGAATATAAGTTTAAAAAAAAAATAGAGTGGGTACCATATATAATGGGTTGGCAGCTAATAAGGAGTATCGTAATAAGTAATAGGTAGCATATTAATATATCAGTAATAAGCTCCGTTTTAATTAAACTAGCATCAAGTTTTTCTTTTGGGAACTGAATTAATATCTAAGCGGAAACTTAATGGCGAAAATAAAATAGAAAATGGGCATTCATAAATAATATAAATCAGATTCTATTTAAAATTGTTTGTATGAAGAATAAATATAAACTAGCTTATATTATACATAATTATATTGTGTGACTTTTAATAGCTTTAAATAAACTCTAAAATGGCATGCAGAAAATAATAAGCTTTATGAAATTATATAAAAGTAGTAGCCATAAAGTGTTTGTCGCTCAACAAGTCAGTTGCTTGGAGCCGGGTGCGTTCGGTGCGAGTGCACTGAGGTTTACCGAGTCGAACGATCACCTTTGTATCTAGATGAACAGTTGCATAATAGGTGTTGAGGTAAATAGCTAGCAATTAAATGGCTGGCTGGGTACAAGTCGAGGTTAGAGGAAAATATTTTATTTATTTGAGTAAGGTAGTTAGGTTTCAGGCTATATTCTTTTTTGCATGGTGATATGTTGTATGTAATTTGATAGTGCAGTTGTTGTAGTAGTTAAACTTCTCCGTGGGTCTCAGGGTTGAAAGCGCGACTTCTCAGGTTTGGGTCCCAGGTTCGATGCCCAAGTTAGGAAATGTAATACTGGGGTTTTCCATCAGTAGCAGTGGAAGTGTTGGAAGTCGGAAACTAGTATGATACCCGATGCTTCGGAAAACTCGTTTTAAGCCGGATCTCTCCGGTGATGTAGGATTGCCGTCCCACGAGACAATGAGAGTGAGGGCCTCACTCTGAGGGATAAAATACTGCGACTGTTTTGGCGCCGAGCGAGGTGTTGCTTATTTTCAGAGAAATCGAGCAGAAGTGTCCGAAGGACTCATATGCATAAGTAACCAGTTGACTTCTTGGTTAAAATAAAAATCGGGGAAAAACTCGTTTAGTTATTTATGGAAGTATGTTGCTTAGGCCATCTGAGTGCGTTTTGAGTGCACGTGTACTGAACTGGCTGACTGCCCCGATATATATAAATTAATTCACGCGTACTTGGAATCAACTAATCAGTTTATATGACTAACCACATCCCGTGATACTAGTTAGAAAAAACCTTTGGCCATTTAAACAAGGGCATGAATCATGTTTGTCATCTGATTAATTTAGAAACTGAGGCTACACAGCAAACTTTGACTTTACCCAAGCTAAGTACGGTAGGGTCTTATGTGAAAATGAACCTTATTAGTTAAGATACAATGTGCATATACTTGTAAGCAATGGTGATCAAGTGTCACATACGAATAAGCAGTGCCGGCGTAAGGGCCACTGACACCCCGGGCGAAAATATTGTGGCGCCCACTTGAGGGAAGCAATATCAAGTGTTAGTTTTTTGCTGATCCCAAGTGACAACCTTAATGCTGCAATGGAGCGTAGGTAGTTATTTTAACAACTAGGCCTAGTTTCCATACTGTTCAATATTTATATTGTGATAGAAGGTTCAGTTATCCCCACCATCCACCACGTGTCACGCGTATCGGTTTGGCGGTGGAAGTATTGCACCAATCGTAAGCGTAAGCACAGTGTGGTCGTCGAAATACTACAAGTACTGGTTTATTTTCAAGATAATTAAATTATTTACAAACTACAAAACTATAATAGTAATTAAAATATGTTCAAGTATCAAAAGGGTTACAGGGCGTCTAAAAATTCGTCCTCATCGCTGTCAACAGGAAAAGTGAGTTAATGAGTCAAGTTCTAAGTGCAAGTTATTATAGATCTCAACGGGTCTCAACCTAAGGAGATAAGTTGGAACTGAGGTCATAAACTTTTCCATAGAAGTTCTGCCACAACTAGTAATATTGCGTCGTAGCGAGTAATCTTCAAGTCTTGTGTGCATTTCTTGGAAAATTCTAAAAGAATTTCCCGCATTCCCCGTAGCTGTTTAGGTCTAGGAAAAATAAGGACAAGATCGCCTTCTAACTTGTCATAATAAATGAGTTTTATTCTGTAAATTGGTCGAAGATGGCTGCCTGTCCACTGAAGGTGAGAAAAGAGGAGAGGGGCGGAGTTGTGAAACTTTTGACAGATATAATTGCATAAAGTCTAAACCTCTTAAAAAAAAACAGCTGTTCCCTACATTTTGACGAGTTAATCGATCATAAATGTAGGGAACAGCTGATTTTTTTTTGCGATTACCGGTTTGGTCCCATAGTTAAAGTTGTTCATAATGATGAGTATAATGACCTCTTAAGACGTTGCTGGTGTTTTACAAATAACCCTGTATAATAATAATAAACTCCACTTCACTCAACTTGGACATACAGTGCACATAGATTTGCGAAGTCGAATAAAAACTTATACTTAAAACACGGAGTGGGGAAGCAGTGCGGGGATGTGGATCGGAGAAGCGGAGAAGCGGAGTTAGCCATAACATTTCGGTTTGAATGACTAGTAGCGTGCTCTTGGCCTAGGTCAACCCCGCATAACTTTGCTCCACTTTCTAGCCCCGCGTCAATGGAGACAGCAGCCACTCCCCCTGTATCCAGCAGTGGGTGATTCTGAGCTGAAATAATGATCACACATGGTACATCTGTACCTACCACTTCTCATGCGGCCACTTATACAGACAATGCATTGTCAAATTCACACCATCAATATTTGAATTCAATGGCTGCAAGAACTGACGCATGTTACATAAATTACAATGAGCAGCAATCAAGTGCATTTCAAGTGCAAATGTACTGAGTTGGACTCAACTCTTTGTACTAAGTGTTTAGAGGACACTGTAATTAATTTGCATCATTCTGTTAATAATGGAAGCTTATGAGCAAATCTTCAACCGGACTTGAAATAGATTCTAGACTTTGAAAGAAGCTTAATAATGGATCTAGATTTATAAATAGTTTGAGTAAAGATGATGCAATGTCTCAAATCTGTTCGTTTTGAATTTTGGTGCTCGGGTAGTCGGTATGTTTAAAGCATTTCTGTGGCTTTAGCAACGTGAAAGAATGAAAACAATATAAAACTATTCCTAAGATATCGATTAGTCAAAAAGTCAGATGATAGAGAAAGGAAGGTTGGTGGTTGACAGGTGAAAAAATGTAGCGGCAAAAGGGCATGGAAGCGAAATTTGTTGCTCCAGACTTTTCACCCAGTCCAGTTACGTCGAACAGGTATTGGTTTATCCCTTTTCACTTTGACTATTCCGGGCTGATCTGAGTATAGATACCTAGGTACCTACCTACCTGATTAATTTAAAAGTAAGGTTTCGATCGCTTAACAACAAAACTAGTCACTAAATATGGAGTTAGACTATTCTGTCTCAGTTTACTTTGCATAATAGGTACCTATTTCGTATTCACAGTCACTACCATCGTAAGTTTATTAGCATTCAATTATATTCAGACAACGTTTAACGATATTATCTCAATTTCGTATCAAATGACTAATATCGCTTTCCTGTATTTGTGACTAACAAAAAAACCGCATGATTTTTTGTTCGAGAGCGTTTAAATGTTCCATCGTCAGTGGACAAAGCTGTCTCGTTTGGCCGAGTGCATTCTAAGTGCATGAGCACTGGACCGGCCGATTACCTTTGCACTCAATTTTATTATAGTGCGTAACGGTGGATGCAATGATTACTCTGATCTCTGAGTAATCATTGTAAATGGGACTCTGATGTTGATTTGTTAGAATGTTATGTTGCAACTGTTACATTTTATGATTGACATAAACAACTAAGTAACTAAATGATATACTCGTATTAGATGTCTGATTGTCTTTTTCTGAACTTACTGTTGCATTGGCACATGTTTAATCTGCCCGCGGGGTAGGATTGCGGATCACATTTTTTTTTAAATTTCGTAATGTCAAAATCATAAAATAAAGATGTTATTAATTACATTAATTGTAACTATTTAAATTTAAAATAGTATCCCACCGGTATTGGGAACAAGATCCAAGCAGGTCAGGGACACATTTTTTTTAAATTCATGTGTTTATCGCCTGATTTAGGCTGTACTATTTGCTGTGTCAATTGTCATTTACATCTCGACTGATTAATCACGAAGCTGTTTAATTTGTATTTAAAGTAGGTGCATAGTTGAATATAAAACACTATTACTCATTCTTGCTAAGAGTTGCTGATTACTATTGGACCAAATAGTTTGTTGCTGCCGCGTTAGTTTAGTAGTCACTAGTCTTACTGCTTACCATGAAGGTTCGATTCCAGTGTCGGGCATAGTACAATTAGGTTTTTCTATCAAGAAATTGTTCGTACCTACTAGCCTGAAGACTAGATTTGGGCCAATTTGATTACCAACTTTTGGGATCCTGCCGTTTTGCCGAAAAGATTTTGCCAAATTTTCATTACCCAAACAAATTTTAGCAACCTTTTTTTATACCAATGTAATATTTGGAATAATTTTAGTACGCACATTTTCATTTGGTCAAATGTTTACTTGGCAGATTATTACCAAGGATAATGTCATTAAGGCTTTTGGTCTTTAATCAAATGATTTATTACAGCAAACAAAATTAAGACAAGAAACGTTTAGTCAAATGGTTTGTTATGACAAAAAATATAAAGGCAAAAATTTTGGAATGAAGACATAACACAAATTGATTTAATATAACGTAATTGAAATTTGACAGATGCTGACAGAAACCCTAACCCTAGACGGTCGACGTCAGGGGCACCCCGAGGTTCGGTTAGTTAGGTTCCTGTAAACCTTGCAGACAGAAATAGGAGCCCCGCGCAGCGGGGATCCGTCGACCTGCTGACGGAAACGCTAACCCTAGACGGTCGACGTCAGGGGCACCCCGAGGTTCGGTTAGTTAGGTTCCTGTAAACATTGCAGACAGAAATAGGAGCCCCGCGCAGCGGGGATCCGTCGACCTGCTGACGGAAACGCTAACCCTAGACTGTCGACGTCAGGGGCACCCCGAGGTTCGGTTTGTTAGGTGCCTGTAAACCTTGCAGACAGAAATGGGAGCCCCAACCGAATCCAAATAGGAGATTCCAACTAGTTAATAGTGCTTTTGACTGAAATGGTAAGTTTAAAATTGACGACACCAAATATTTGGCTTATTTAATTTTGCGTAAAATATGTTATACCAACTGAAATATTTGACTAGATAAAAAATGGTAAAAGTACTAGTTGGTGAACAAGTTATTGTTCAAACGTTCACTTGCCAAACATAGGTTTTCGTAACAATTATTTGTAAAGAGATTTTTTGGTAAGTAATAATTTGGCAAATGAAATTATGCGAAAATTTGTTTGGGAAGTGATAATTTGGCAATTTCTTTTCGGTAAAACGAGGGAGACCCCCAACTTTTACATAGAGCTTGAACATAACTGGAAAAATGTGGGGGGAGTACTATATGGATCCTCTGCTTAAGCCTTCGAGGATTACAGGCATGATGCTATAAAAGTACCTATATTATTCGTTGTTTACTATAGCAGAATCGCTGTAGTACTAATCATAAGTATCGGTTAACGTTATTTATTCCACACGGACCGACTACAATTTACAAGCTGACCCCATTGACCTCCGCAGGACCGCAACCCAATTAGTTGGGAACTCTGAAACATTGGATCGTTAGACTGACCTTCAACTTTTTGGCTGCCCATAACAACTGTTATACCGTATTTAGGTGCTGGTGTAGGTATACAAGGTAAAAACCGGACAAGTGTAAATCCGACTCGCGTGGAGAGGGTTCCGTACGTTAATTATTTAAATTCCGTAATTTGTTTTAAATCTAAGATTTCTTATAGGTTTTCCTGTAATCTATAGGAATAGAACTATTTTATTTTTATTTTTTCAAATGCTCATAATGAGCCCTTTCATTTGATATGTAACACAAAATAGTTTGCATTTTTTTTTCAATTTTCTAGTTAACCTCTCAAAAGTGGTCCCATGTTTAAAATTCATTAATTTTCGTTACACGTCCGTGTTTGGATCACCGACTTACCAAATTTCAACTCAATCGGTCCAGTAGTTTCGGAGTAAATTGGCTGTGACAAACGGACAGTCAGACAGACACGCGAGTGATCCTTTATGGGGTTCCGTTTTTCCTTTTGCGGTACAGAACCTTAAAAGTAGCTAGCAAAAGTTCACAGACACACATCACATCTTACGTCGATAACTCGATACAGTAGACATCGAAAAAAGATTTTTTGGTTTCCGAAGCCACTGACAGCCTTGTTGTTGTGGCAAAGTGCTGTTCGCAGCTCTTCATCGATGCCACGAATAAAGTATGGAGACTGTTAATGGGGAAGGTCCAGGGTACCCCGCGAAATTCAATTTTTTTACGCTTTTTTGCAATTTGCCGGTCAGTATCACGTTGTATGTTGATTAAAATATGATTCGCGACCGAAAAGTAGTGGAAAGGTATTATTTCAAATATCTATACATAATTATATTTTATAGAGATGGAGGGCATTTTTATTGTTAACACTAGTTTTCTCCGAAAAAGAATTTCTCATCCACGAGCCGCAGTAGATGTCACTGATCATTTAATTTTCATAGAAGTGAACAAGTTTTTCTGACCAAAGAATTTTCTATTTTAAGGCCTTACCCTTGCCTTATACCCTAGTGAGTTAGAAAAAATAATAATTTCAAAACATGTTAAGTACACGCGTACTTAAGTGCCCCGCGCCTTTAAAGGACGCTTACCTTTGTACCGAAACGCGTCACGGCAGAGTGACCATGATTGCCTAAGATCCGGGACTTGACAACACGCTCCCTTTATGTCACTTTTAGTACGCTCGTTAAAAGTTTAGGCGTTAAATTGTCGATAGTGAGTTGTTATTTTTTAGGATCGCTTTAATGGAGCTGGGATTTGGTTTAAGTGTGAATTTACTGTCCCATTTTAAAAAAGAATCGCATTTTCTTTCAATTATAATTATAAATTACAACACATTGATGAAAGATAAGGTATAACATTAATCGATATTTTAGAAAGAGTACTTGTGGTAAATGATTTGGCCTTTTTTTTTTTTTTTGGTGGGTGAGAAATCATCACGTGTCATTTTCCCAAATTAAAGGTAAAGGAAAATGATGTTACACTCCTAATATTATTTTCCTCGGATATCTAAGTTGGATTAGAGTGGTGGGTATCTCTATGTTTATGAAGTATTTATTTATTTAAACTTCATGTACAATAGTGGTACATAGGTGGCTATATGAGCCTCCGCTCGAATTAAAGAATTTGAATTTGAATGCCACAAGGCATTCTCTACCAGTCAACCTTTGGGTTAAATTAGAAAACATTGTGACAGGATTGTGATCTTTTTCTTTCTATAGTTTTTGTACCTTATCATACAACCATTACCGAGGGTCCAGGAAACACTTCATAACAGGTCCTGTTGTACCCTCAACGACGGGACTACCGGTGTATCCTCCCTGATAAAGCAGCTCAACTTCCACCTCACTTCCGCAACCCTAGTGGCGTTTAGGCAAACACAGTGTCGTGTTTGTCTTCATGAGGTATTTCCTGAAAATGTAAAACGTTTATTAAAAGGTAAACATCTGTCTGTTGGGAGTGGTTGGCTGTTGTAAAGTTTGAATTGAGCAATTTTAACCTTTACTTAGATAAAGGTAGGGTAGGCAGTCCCCTATTACATGGGACTTAAACATCATCTTCCTGCCCTTATTCCAATTAATTTGGGTTCGGTGGAGCATGTTCTTTTCTTCCATAATTCTCGATTACTTGTCATCTCATCAGACACCTCATGAGACTTAAACATAACTGGCGAAATGTGGGTGTACTTGTTAGATACACCTCTGCCCAACCAGGCTTACCAGGCTTGAAGTTATGTTTTATTACATATTTAAGCAGGTAGTAAGGCATGCATATTTTTTCATAGATTGAAAGTCACTTTTGAATGCCAAACTCAGGATATAAAATTGATTCTAGTTACTCATTCGCCAAGGTAGTTTTGTTTGAGAAGGCAAGCTCACCGCACTATTCCCAAACCACTACAACTCCTGAAAGCCAGAATCAACTGTGGCGACCATCAGAAAAGCGTCGAGACAATGAAGCACGACGAAGTCCCAGAGAAACAATTTAACTGTCTAGGACCCCGCAACAAAATTAATCAGAAAAGAATAGCGTAGGAGTAGGAAATAACATAATTTCCACTGTTTGGAGAAAAATGGGCAAGATACTCCATCCATAACATATCTAATTATAATATCATGGGTATACACGTGTAGTAATTTAGTTCAAGTTCTGATATCCGAAACAATAACAAAATCATTTCATTCAGAATATTCAATATTAGGGTATACGTGTTCTTTACCACATCTGTTATTTCTCACAGTAATGCGTCATACTCGTCGTAAATGTGTTAGACATTCTGACGTCCATAGTCATTGTTATGTACTAAAATTACTTAGCCACTTTGAACCTAGGTTAAGGTTATGGCAGTAGAGGATAATCTATAGGAAAACTTATTATGGTGTTAGATTTCCAGCTAGAATAGAATTTAACGCCATTTGTTATTAAACTACTTGTGTGTACATTTCAATGGGTTAGACAGAAACTACATAATGCGGTTTATTACAATCCTTCAAACTCCTATAACTGCGTCCACGTTAACTACATTAGAATACATTATATTATGGTCAGACACACTAGGTATTGATTTTTTGTTAATAATATAAGAATCTATTTCATAGTCGCGCGCGCGCATTTCTCCGGTGAGGATGTATTTGTGACGAAAGAAACTTGGAGTTTTTGTAAAAATGTCGACAGTGGTTAAATGGGTTTTCTGTAACGTAGTTATAGATGAATTGTTGTCGTATATCCAAAACAAAATATCAGTGATCGATGAAGACACGTTAGTGCGGTTATGTATCTACGTTTACAAGTGGAGATATTGAAAAAACTAAAACACTACTGTACGAATCGGTTCCTGTGGTAAAATAAAGAGGAAAAACAAAGGCAAGGAACAACGAGATCTAGTGGACATAATTAATGTTTCTAAGTCAGTGGAGCCGGATCAATTCCCAATTTTCGTAGCAAAGGATTTGGAGAAGCTACCTCCAATATTGTTTGACCATCTCGATTGCACAAAACTTGTAAAGGATTTGTTTCTAATTCAGAATGAAGTCAAAGAATTAAAGAAGTATATGTGACGCAGACACAGTTGAAAGATTTTAAAACGGAGATTTTGAAATTACTAAATGACTCATTCATTAATCTGCGCATCTGTGTGTAAAGTGAACATGAAACGGGCGGATGGCAGATGACAGTGGTCCTATTGGATTATCCCAAGTCAATAACTCATCCATCAGATATAGATGACTGCAATAATTGTTTCGATAATTCCTCGTTACCCATATTCCGACTTATTATATTACGACTCACGATGTAGAGGTTATAAAGATCATAACTAACCTCAAAGACAACTCGGCACCTGGGTGGGATGGAGTTACGAACAGGACACTTAAGAATATGGCTTTCGCAAGCATAGGTCAACGGAAGATGCAGTCAATAACCTAGTTGATTTTGTAGTAAACAAAATGGACAATGGCTATAAGTGTACTGGTGTTTTCTTTGATCTGGCTAAAGCCTTTGATACGGTGTCCAGGCGTATTCTTCTTAAAAAGATGGAAGCTATTGGAATTCGAGGTGTAGCTCTCAAGTGGTTCCAGTCCTAACTCACGGACCGCACACAAAGAGTCTGTATGAGTGGCAAATGCAGAACCTATGTCAACCTCAACTATGGAGTTCTTCAGGGCAGCGTGCTTGAGCCAACCCTTTTCATCCTTTACATGCATAGCCTCTACACACTGGAACTGGACCGAGTTAAAATATTTGCCTATGCTGACGATACCGCCATAGTTTTCTTTAATAAAATCTGGGGTCCAAGAGGCTGCTAACTCGGGTTTAAGACTGATTTCCAGTTGGCTTATACACAACCTTCTGAAGCTTAACGTAGATAAAACAAAAGTCCTAAATTTTTGTCCAGGGAATCTATCAGTTCAGCTGCATTCTTGCAATATTAATGCGATATGTACCTGCACAAGCCTTGAGCGAGTCAAACAAATTAGGTATCTTGGCGTTTACATAGACCAACACCTCAACTGGTCAAAACAAATAGAGCATGTAAGCGGAAGGGTCAGAAAGCTTCTTCATATTTTCAAAAAATGGGTCGAATTGCTAGTGTACGTGTTCTGAACATGCTCTATCACACACTCTGCCTACCTAACCTACCCCAAAGTGCGCTATCTTAGAAATGCAGATAAGCCTCGATGGCAGATGCCTAAATGTAGACTCGGTTTCGGTAACAGATGTTTTCATTATATGGGACCCTTTATTTGCAGTAAGCTTAATAGTGAAACGGATGTGCTTTCGATAACTAGAAATAACTGCAAAACTCACCTCTTCAAATTTCTGGCAGGAATGGACTTTGAAAGCACGGAGACGTTCCTTAACTCATGACCACAACACATACATACATCAACCAAATACATAAACGATGAGACGGACCAAACGTACGAATTCTCTTTCTGTCCCCAGTCTGCTGGTTGATGTTTTTTTTATTCGCTTGGTCCACTTCAACTCAGACATTCATCAGCATCACACACCCATACCTCACTTACACACCACTCACATGCACACGACACGACACATTTATAATTTATACCTTTACTTTTAACTTTTACTATTGCTCTGAAACTGCATATTTTTTTACTGGAGCCTAAAAAATCTTACCTGTACGATGCTGCTGTATAGAATGCCTTACTTCCTATTTATTTTTTGTAAGACGAAGGAGACTAGTCTCCACGACACAGGGAATCTTAGTGTGGAGGCTAGTGATATTTTTCAGCTTTTGTAATGCTCTCTTGAATAAAAAAGGTTTTTATTATTTAGACAATAACGAACAATCATTGAGAAAAATAACGGAGATAGCTGCAGAAACTTCTGACCGTGGTATTTAGTCAAAGGTCTTGCCGCGGCGAGAGGCCGAGCGCAGCCACTCCATCGCAACCACCGCCGAAGGCGCCCGCGCCGTCGCCACTAGCGGAATTACTACGAGGCAGAAGGCCGTGACGTCACCGCAGCGATGAACGGTTGTGCATATGGCAGTAACACATGAGCCGGTGCAAAACAATAATAATGACGGCTGGGAAAAAGTTTCACACCGCAAAAAGCGTAATATGAGCTACCGATACCTTAGCACTGCTGGTACCGGCAGGGACAATGAATTGAAATTCAAAGCTGCAATAAAAACAGTGCCAATCTTCATTACTTAAGTGCACAAAAAGTACAAAGACACGACGGAGAAAGATATTGCTGATTATGTGTTTCATAAAACGGGCGAGGTGATCAGTATCACGCTTGAAAGTGTATCGTTTAAATATCCCAAAGAACATAACGCATACAAATTCTTTGTTTCGGAAACTAAAATGGAAATGTTTCTTGATAGTAAGCTATGGCCCGAGGGAATTATATTCACGAGATTCGTACATTTTAAAATGAACAATCTAGTAAGCTACAATTGCAAGAGTATAAAACGCTTGTTCGAGAGTGTCAGGCAACTATGTAGCACGTCAGACATAATTGCTTTACAAGAAACATGGTTGCTGCCCCACGATATCTCGTTCCTGAGCGAAATCGACGCTGAGTTCGGGTGCAGCGGGACGTCGGCGGTGGACACCACTGCCGGCATGCTACGAGGACGGCCCTACGGCGGAGTTGCACTACACGATGATTTAAGTATTGAACACCGGTCACCATCTGCCTAGACTCTTAGCGATGTTCTACTCCTTGTGTATAGGACACTCGTATCTACCTGAGCGGATGATGAAGACTGTGGTGGTGCCCATTATTAAGAATAAAACCGGTGATGTCACCGATAAGAACAACTATAGGCCCATTTCATTGGCCACTGTTATTTCTAAATTTCTTGACAGTTTGCTTAAAGTTCAGCTGGATAAGTACTTGAATTTACATGATAACCAGTTTGGTTTCAAAGCCGGTCACTCTACAGAAACAGCTCATTGTGTTTAAAGCAGACTGTCAAGTACTACACTGATAGAAGACCTGTCTTGGCTTGCTTCCTCGACTTGTCGAAGGCGTTTGACTTGGTCTTCTATGATCTACTGTGGTAAAAGCAGCAGCAAACGTCAGTGCCAGATGAACTCTGTAACTAGGCAGGAAGTGAACAGCCGATTTCAAGCACCATTCGTTAGAGTATTTCAACATCCATTGTTGGTATTTACATAAATGGAGTGCTGCGTACAGAGAATGTAATTTTACATTGAAATAAAGGAATAGTAACTGAAAAAATGGAAAAAAAAATCCGGAGAAAAATTCCGGTAGATTAGCATTCAAAATAAGGAGCTGAGTGCACCCTGTCAGTTTGCAGAGGGGTGTCCCTTACACCCTGTATACGCTCGAAATAATTCGCAATTATTTAAGTTAGTCTAGTAGGCGCTTAAATTTCGATTTGACCTAGCGTATTAAGAATATCTGTTACCACTGATAATACAAAAAAATAATAAGAAAACATTTGTGTCCCAAAAATCCCATACATCATGGCCGCACTAACGACATCACAGTCATTATTTCTAGATTACTAGCTCCTACTAAGAACTCAGAAATATCTTCCTTGCCAGCAAAACGTTACGCAAAAAACCAGTCATCATTTTATGGTGTTATTGGATGATAATGAGTTTAATGATAAGGTACCTACATTGTTTAGGTTGGAGTCAATATTCTTTATAAGTGGAAAAATCTGTCCGTTCCTCAGAAGTGATTCATAAAAAGTACGGGAGGTAAGTACCTTGTTATGTCGACGAAATAGTTTGGAATAAAGATGGCTGCTTGGCATAGTTTTTACAACTTGACAAAATATCTAGATTTCTTTATCATATGCAACTTTAATATGAATTAACTGTGCATAAACCTTTCGGAATTATTTCTCAAAGAGGAACATCACATCAAAAATATTCGTTGCAAAGTTTAAAAGAACGAAAAGCGGCTGTTATATTATATTATATTGTATATGTATAGATTAGACTACCTAGTTATAGATTTCAGAATGAAATGATAATAAAATAAATAATAAAATAATGATATGCAGCTCCGGCTGCGAAGAACCTCAAGCGGCGTAAATATAGTAACCTTATTGGTAACTATATTTTCGTGCCGTTTGGGGTTGATGCTCCAGGACCGTGGGGTCCGAGTGCTCACAGCCTTTTCAAGGAAATTTCAAAACGCTTAGTTGATACTTCTCGTGATCCAAGGGCTGGCCAAAGCTTAGCGTTGCCAAACAACGTGGCAACGCCATCAGTCTCTTGGGGACATTACCAGCTGACAGCGTTGAGGAGGAGTTTTTTGACGCTATTTTTTAAGTTTATTGTCAAGTTAGTTTAGATTATTTTAATTTATAAATGTATATTTTGTTGTCTGTAAAATAAATAGGTTAAATTCTTGGAGACAAGTATCGACAGAGTAAAAGCTCAAACAGTAATCAATGTCTTTCAGTTTTCTTTAAGCAAAAGGGAACTTTGGAAAACTTTTGAAGTAACAAGTAACAAGATCTTTCTGAGACTAAAAACCAGTATTAGGTTTAAAAGGTTTTTACTTTCAGAAAGATTCTGTACTTAGATGTATACTTCAAAATCTGGGGTCCTTTGCAACAAAAAATGTAATACCTAGCCAGTTCAACGTTTTATCAAAAACTTTGTCGAGTCACGTTTCGTAGTCTAATTGAATAAGACATTCACAAACTTAAATATGCCGATGATATTAGTTTTGATATTCTAGCAATATTCATTGCGAGCTGACGAATTCTTCAAACATTATGCAGCAATGCATTAGATTTAGTTTATCGTCAAAATCCTTTGGGAACTGACTGTCTTCCACAATATTAGGGTGCATCTATTCATCAAATAAATAAAATTGAAGTGTCTGTTTGAAACATCAAAACAGCACATTCGTAACAGCTTTTTACTGCATGCATATGAAAATATATACGGCACTTATAACAAAAACACAGTTTTAAAATTTTTGTCTGTCTGTCGGTCTGTCTTTCTGTTTGTTCCGGCTAATCTCCGAAACGGCTGGACCGATTTGACGGGACTTTTACTGGCAGATAGCTGATGTTATAAGGGTCTAACATAGGCATAGATACTTTTATTTTAAAATAAGAATTAGGGCTCCGTGAAAAAAAAATTAAACCCTTAAAATTGGTATCAAAATTTGATTCAAAAAGGTGTTATATTTTTAATATAGGGAATAATTTATATAGCGAATGTAGCAGGCAATTAAATATAATTTTACTCTTGATTATATGTGTCGAATAACGTAGTAGTAGAAGCAATAAGAAGTTTGTTTTGGAATATTGATAATGATTTAATCATTGTTTTAAAACAAAAAGATCCGTTTAAAAAATATCCATAATATTATGTTTGGCTTTCATTCTTATATAGATTTTGGAAACAAATGCTTAGTGAACCCTTTGTCAGTGACAATGCTCATTGTGGCATTGAAGTACCTTCGATATTAATACTGTTAATACCATCTGTGTTTTAAACAATCTTTTGTAATATTTATTTTACAGACATGGTTATTTAAAATTGACTGTGACTCGCAGACCAGTAACAGTCTATTTTAAATCGTCAAAAAATTAAAAGATGAAGTTACAGTCCAGGCATAAAGCATAATAATTGTAAAAGGACTATAGTTGCACATTTGAGAAGTAAGGAAATGAAACTCCATGGTCATGGACTCTTTTAAAATCAAGTTTGGTATTATAAAAGTCCTGGGTACAGTCGCCAGCAGGTCATACAGCGGGGCAGGGCAGGTATTGCTTTAGAGATAAAGTTGAAAATCTATTAAAGGAATTTGACAGATTATAGTAGCTTGATGTGCTGGCGTCTATACAATATTGTTGCTACTAAATCTGAGAACAATGTAGATCAAAACATATTACACCTATCTAACTGACCTCCACACCCATTATCCGGGAAACACGATAGCCCTTAATAAGACTGGTTGTTGGAGTTTCTGGATTCTGAATACCCGTAACTGTTTAGGGGAGAAGCGCCAGGGTAGCCCGCGAAATTCAAATTTTGTGAAACAGTGATTCAAATGTTATGTTTCGTTGCAATTCGTCAGCGTCAGGTTGTATGTTGATTAAAATATGATTCAACACAATATGGCCGCGAATCATATTTTGTTCAATAAACAGCCTGACGCCGACGGACAATGACTGACTGGCAAATTGCAAAAAACGTAAGAGTAAGTAATTTGAATATTCAGGGTACCTTGACGGTTCCCCCTTAGAGAACACACGGAAGGGGTCTTGGTGAGAAATGGATGATGACGCACCAACCCTGCAAGCGTAGGTCATCCCTCGACCGACCCGTCTCTATCACACAAGAGCCACGTAATATTATTCTTCGACACTAGTAAATCATAATAACTGAATCCATTATTCAGCTTCGGCCATTGTGTACACAGGCGATACAACTATCAACCAAGTACAGCCAGTTAGACAAAGTATGAAAGATTAATCACTACACTCCAACTTTACATAATGAATGGTTAAGTTCATTCCTTTGTTGTGGTGGTGGCGGCAGGGTTTTCCATTGTCTGCTCTCTCTTTCATTCCAATGAAGAAGAGAGAGATGGAAGACGAACATTATCGAGCACCAATTGTTTTGAATACCGACAGTAATTGTCTTTGAATTTGAAGTTGGAATAGTGGAATGAATGTTGGGGCTATTGATGCCGTGAAAAGTTGCTAAGCGAAAATAGACTTACGGTAGGTCACGCACGTACGATGGATGGGACTTTTCCCCTTAAACGGCTTCTAAATAATGCTGGGAATATATTGGAGATAGCTCAAAAGGACGGTCTAGCACCTGATAGAAGAGAGTTATCTATTAAAGCTAATGGACACTTGCAACGGTACGACAAGAACTAGCTGATTTGACATTTTGGGAGTCCTTTTAATCTATGAAGCCCCAAGAAAAGTCATACGAAAAGTTTATGTCGAGCTTAAAAACTGACAAATCAGCAGGGTTGTTGTCGTTGCTCGCAGTGTTTAGTGACTTACCTTTTAATATTTTTTTTTTTGGGATGGAGTATCATCAAATGTCTCCTCCCGCTCTGGGCGGAGCGGAAGGGAGTGTCAGACTTTTACTGACTAAAAACCATCCATGTTCCTTCTTTTGCCCTTTTGTATCTGGGTGGTTATCTCTTCAAAAGAATATCTAAGACACTAAGTTGCATGATATGATAGAGAAAGATTATGTCTGGAATTTAAAAAAAAAAACTGTGATCTGAGAGTTTGTTTCTGCGTTTCTTCACAGAGTAGAAAGAAAAAAAAACACTGATCGAATCTGATCTAGTTTCAAGATAATAATTTACTGTAGAAGTGTACAAGTATTTCTTAAAACCAATTTACATAAATAAATACCATTTTATCCACACATGTAATAAGCCATTAAAGGTCAAAGTTGTAATTGAAAAAAAAATGCAGTCAAATTGAGAACCCCCTCCTTTTTTTGTAAATCGGTTAAAAAGGATGACCATTCAATTAACCTTAATCATAACAACCGCGTAAAACAAAGCCTACTCATAATCAACGACTAGTATTCGTCAGCTTAAAGCCACTTTATCCACCGCACCGGCCCAGCTGCGCTGCGTTTGCGCAAATTGATCTGATTGCCGCTAAACGATATTGTATGTCCGCTAACTAATGCCAATTGAGAAGCAATTGCTATTCGGTTTAGAACAATTACTTTGTCTTCTAGTCAATAAATATGTTTGACGTATTGTCTATCTACAGTTTCTTATTAATCAATTGTTGTGGTTGCTGTCAATCAGCTAGGTACTTAATGTCGACAGCTCCATTGGAATCTAGATTTATAGGTCAGAGTCCAAAACAATAATCTATGTGTCGGATCCTGATCAGTATGTACTTACAATAAAAAAGAAGCGCCTTTGTTAGGCGTTGTGCTGAACTGCTGACTCTAGAGATATGGTTACCGATACAGACCATAGTCCCATGGATCGGATCGACAGTAGTGATCGTTCGGGCGTGGTCGCGAGTGTCGCGACATATACTGATTTAGGAACAGCTCTTTTTTTTTGTGCGATGGGATATCATCAAATGACTCCTCCCGCTCTGGGCGGGGCGGAAGGGAGTGTCAGATTTTTACTGACTAAAACCCATCCATGTTCCTTCTTTTGCCCTTTGTGTTCCATCTCTTTCGAACAGTCCCGCAGCCCTGGCAGGCATCGGCCCTTGCGGGCCCCTCCTGTTTGCTGACATCTCTTTAAGGCGCGCGTGGAACACGAACGCGCCGTCGAAACGGCCTTTCGTCATAAGACGGACGGACGGCGAGCTAGCCCATTACTCACCGTCCACAGGCCCGCGCCTACGGTGTTTTTAATAACCGATGAAAAATTTGTGGGGGGGGGGGGCTCAGAATGATGTACTGAATACGTGGTAACCGTTTTCGCGTCGGTGTCCTTTAGTTAAAAGACTTGCTAGTTTTTGTTAACCTGAATTTGGGTATTACAATTTCGTGTTTACTGCGTGTATTAATATTATGGAAGTCGCTTCTAATTTTGGAAAGCCCTCGGTTTTACGGACATATAAAATACATTCTAGGATATAAAGGGAGGACAGAGTCAGTACATCGATCTTCTGCCTTATTTTCCTTACTGCATATGCAGCTGCGCTTAACCTACCCGAAAGAGTTCTAATTTGCGGTCCCCACTGCAATTTTGAATCGATAGTAATCCCTAAGAATACACTTTCCGCTATAACATCAAGTTTTTTGTTATTATGTCCCGTTGAGGTACATTTGGTAAAGAGAACTTTAGACATTTTGTTTTGTTCGCATTCAGTAAAAGATTGTTAGCTGCGAACCATTTCGAGAAAACAGTTAGACTTGCGTTGGCATGTAAAACATCCGTATCCTTTCTATCTATTTTAAAAATTAGCGAAGTGTCATCAGCAAGTAGAATTATATCCGATAATTTGGCCATCATGTAAGGGAGATCATTAATGTAAACAAGAAATAGGAAAGGCCCGAGAATTGAACCTTGCGGCACGCCCATCTTTACTAGAGACCCGGAGGACGTCGCCCCATTTACATTTACTTTTTGCTGCCTGTTTGATAAATATGAGAGAACAAGATCAGCAGCTTGTCCACGAATTCCGTAGTGGTGTAATTTACAGATCAGTGTGATATGGTCGACGCAGTCGAACGCTTTTGAGAGGTCACAGAAAATGCCAATGGCATCCTGGGACTTCTCCCAGGATTCCAAAATGTGACTGATAAGTTTTACTCCCGCGTCTGTTGTCGACCTACCCGTCGTGAAACCAAAATGTTGACTATGCAGAATACCATTTGAGATGAAGTGAGACAGCATCTGGTCCATCATTATTTTTTCATAGATTTACTCAATTCTGGAAGCACAGATATAGGTCTATAATTAGAGGGGTCACCCTTACAACCCGATTTGAATACTGGTACTACTTAACTATGTTTCATTAAGTCAGGAAAATTACCGCTATCCAAACATTGATTGAATATGCCAGTTAGGAGAGGAGCAATTGAGTCAATAATATCCCCAAGAACTTTGACGGATATCCCCCATAAGTCTTCAGTATTTTTTATGTTGAGACTTTTGAATGCATTTATAATTGTATCAATACGTGTATTGGTTTAAAGTTAAAGTTTGGTATGTCCTTAGTAAAGTTTTCTTTAAGAAGTGCTTCAGCTAATTTAAATGAAGAGGGGATGAAGAGGGGAGAGATTTCGTAGCCTCTAACGGAATATTGGAAAAGAAATTTTCTAGAGTCTCAAGGACTTCTAGCTTATCTTTTGACACGGTTGGCGCAGTGGTCAAGCGATTGACTGCTGCGCTGCATGTCGCGGGTTCGATTCCCGTACGGGACAAATATTTGTATGACCTACAAGTAGTTGTTCCGGGTCTGGGTGTTTTCTATCTATAATATGTATGTATTTACAAAAAAAAAAATGTATATATGTAGTTTATCAGCCATCTAGCTACCATAACACAAGCATTAAGTTGCTTAGCTTGGGACTAGATGGTGCTGTGTGAAAATGTCCAGGGATATTTATTTATTTATTTATTATCAGAAATAGTTTGATTACATATTTTTAAAGACAATTCATTCTGATCTCGTTGTTGTGTCTTTCCGGTTTCTCTATTAATCACCTGCTACACGGTTTTTATTTTATTATTAGATTGGTCGGCTTCCAGTCTAACCGGATGCAGCTGAATACCGATATTTACCCGGAGCTACTGCTTTTCTGGCCTGCACAGCCCACTTGCTAGGTAATTTGAAACCCCTGGTAAGACTGGTTGTCAAACTTTAGTATATCAGCATATCAGTTACGTATTCGTTAACAGTGTAGCTACCGCGTTACCTACCTAGTTGATTACCATAATCCATTTTATTCTTATCATTTTAAATAATTATTGTTTTCAAAGCTTCCAACTTACGTAAATCTCTAATCTACACGATGTGTTTCATAGTAATTCATAGCGAAACACCGACATATTTTTAGTAAACTATATTAACATGATATTCTTAGTAAGGTCGCACTATTGTTTACAGAATCTGTTGTGCATTTACTGTTAGACAATGAGCGATTTCTCCTTGATTTTCAAAACAAAACTATACCAACCTACCTTAACTTTTGATTAAGAACATTACATTCAATGCTTAACCTTATTTAAAAGCGCATAAGTGTGTATAACAAAATTATAGCTGCATGGATATATTTGTTTAATTGGTACGAACTAAAGTCGTGTTCACATGCGGGTAGTTTTAGGTAAGTTTGAATAAAGAACATGTAAATAAGGGTACAATGAGAGTCACTTTAGTTAAATCAGTAATGCATTATATTAAATAGCTTTAGGCAGCTTTGATTGACTGCCTCGTTGTTCGAGTGGTCGCAAGCGCGACTGCTGAGCATGAGGTCCTGGGTTCGATTCCCGGGACGGGCAAAGTGTTATTTTGTTTTCCCACCAGGAATTTTTCAGTAGGGAGTCTGGAGGATTTGTGCCTGGCTAGTGACAATAGGCTCGCCCCTTTGGGACTTTAAAAAAAAATCTTTATTAATTATTAAGGAGGGTTTGTCTTTGTTCACATAGCGAACATAGGAACACTTTACATGCAAAACTTACAATCTACGCTTAATTCCTAAATTAACTAATTTGTACTATTCTAACAGTTTTAGATGCTGGAAAGGCTAGAATCATGTTGCATGCTCCTAATTCCTGAATATTCGATCCCAGGTTCCCAGGACTTCATGCTTAGTAGCAGGGCTCGGAAACCGGTTAATTTTCCAAACCGGTATAGGTCATTGACCCCAAACCAGAAACGATTGCGGTTTAGGTTTCGGTTACCGTTGTTTTAACCGGTTAATGGGATAACCTGGTTTTTTACAAATTCCGGTTCTGTTGAGCGAAATTAACCGGTTTATTTGAGTTTCGACGGTTTATACGAATTCTACCTACTACGCCATCTCTCTTACACCTACAATAACTAAGCTCTCGCTCTAGTCTACGCCAACGAATAACGCACTCACAAGCAGATTGTAATCGACTGCGCTCGTCGTGTGTGCAACAAAACACTTGAATTTTGTAAATTTGTTTGTCATTTTGTTTTATATGGTGTAGGATATTGTGGTTGACTTAAAAAAATGAATCCTTATTATTATCAAATTAAAGACTTACCGGATAGTCAATCATTTTTCACAGAAGCTGAAGAGGATACAGTTTCTGATTCTAATGCAGAGAATGGTAGGTACAACAGACATTACAAGTTAAATAAAACACTTAATTCATACCTACTGTGATATCAATTTTGTACAACCTACCTTGTGTTCAGAGATAGCGAAGATTCTAAGTCATTGATATCATCAAAGACGCGTTACAGAAAAAAATGTGATTGATTCAAGTGCAGTAACAGTTGACTATACTGGCCTTAGTACTAAAGTTTTAGGAGCCAACTCTGAGACTTTTTTTACTGAACGAGACATAACGAATGTTCAACCATTGTTCACTGAAGTTAAAAAGGATACAACTTCTGTTGCAACGGACGGACACGGTAGATAGATTATTACAAGCTTTTATTCAGTATGACCTGATTGGCCACCCAGGATGGGCTCCAGCCAGACGAGGAAATTCATTCCCGGTCAACAGTACAAACACGAAATTCTATACGCTTTAATTATAATAGTCCGTTCTAAAGTCCACTTTGATCTAGCTGCTGCACCCAGGATTGGCTTCAGATGAGGGAACTCTTCAACGGTTAACGGCACATACCCAAAATTTTATATACGCTTTAATTATGATGGTCCGTTCTAAATTCCACCATGATCTGGCTGCTGCTCCCGGGACTGGCTTCAGAGTCAGACGAGGGAACTCCTCAACGGTCAACAGTACAAACTCGAAATTTTATATACGCTTTCATTATGATAGTCCATTATAAAATCCACAATGATCTGGCTGCTGCATCCGGGACTGGCTTCAGGCGGGGGAACTCCTCTACAGTTAAACTTTACAGTACAAACACGAAATTAAATATAAGCTTTAATTATGATGGTCCGTTCTAAATTCCACCATAATCTGACTGCTGCAACCAGGATTGGCTTCCGATGAGGGAACTCCTCAACGGTACACAGTACAAACCGGAAAGTGGTGTGATCGAGTCTAAACTATGCAGGTTAAATGAAACAACAATAATATTTGTAATGTGACGTTAATTTTTTATTCCAGACAAAACAAGAAAAATATTAAATTTTAATGAACCAAATAACGAAAAGTCTCAAATTATCAACCCATCAAATAATCGTCGCAGCAATGAAACTAGTTTAAGTGCGGTAACTATAGATTGTAGTAATACTAACGTGTTAGCGGCTAATTCTAAGAATTTATTGAATGAACAAAAAGCTGAAATTGACACGGAATCTGATTTACATTCGCAAAATGGAGATAACATACCAAGTGTGACCTGTATTCACTGTACATTTGAGAAAGAGTTGGACAAAAGGAATTACTATTTTGGAAATTTATTGATTGGCGAACTACAGTTTTTACCTCCCTGTATGCCATCTGAAGCATTATGTGACTATTCTAAGATATGTGGATTCTTTAAAACAAAAGCATCGTGAAAAAGTGAATAGTTAAAATAGTTTTTGATGACTGTCCAAGTGTCCATTTATCATAATAGTATAGGGTGACTGGTAATTAGTGACCGATACTTATGCACCTCAGTGTACTCATGATAAAAAACAACTTGCTCAAAGAAACACTTTTTTATAGTCATTCAATGTTATCACAATAACACAACAGCCGTATGAAATTCGCGGGCGCGCGCCCTTGACTTATCAGCTGTTAGCTGATTGACACTGTTCTGTCTCACTACTATCGTACCGTGCAACAATCGTGCAACAGTGGGTAGGCGGAGTTACGTGGCTAACAGCTGATAGGTCACAGACGCGCGCGCGCGCGAATTTCATACGGCTGTTGTGTTATTGCGATAATATTTAATGAATATAAAAAAAATGTTTCTTTGAGAAAGTTGTTTGGTATCATGAGTACAGTAACTTGTTTAAGTATCGGTCACTAATTACTAGTCACCCTATATACTTAGGGTAATCCTCCTTCTGTATGTTCTACCCTTAACCAACAACAAACAACAACAACTTATTATTATTAACCAACGAAATTATTCGAGGTCGTAAGAAAAAAAAAACACTTACGGAGAATCTTTTTGTAAATTACAATTATTAATATTGGGAATACAAGAATGCCTATCATTTATTATTTTTCAAAATTTCAACGGTTCATGAATTTCATCGTATCGTTTCGTTTTTCATGTATAATAATAATATTATAGATAGAGTAACTATCTATAATATTATTACTATGCATGAAAAATACGTTAATATTTTGAAATGTAATTACTATAGGATTTAGTGTAGGTATTCCCAATATTTATAATTTGAACATTTAACTTTTTATTTCGAAGTAGATTTAATCATTGACTTTGAAATAAGTCAAAGTCAAGTCTTGATGTAGTGATTACAACCTTCCATCAAACATTTAGATCTGTTTGTTTCTTGGTTGTACTCGAACATAGAGTACACTTTATTTTCTTTCTTTCTTCCCATAATATAAATTATGTTGAATAAGTAGCGGCCCCACGACACTTGTATCTGCGGCAAACGACTAAAGCAAACTGAACACAAACAAGTAAGCGCGTCCGTGAGATTGTGACACAGGGTGGCGGACGGCGGCGACGGCCGTGCATCTGAGTAAAACCGGTTTATTCAGGTTAGCGCGAGTTTTAAAATTATGTTCTCTGTAATAACCGGTAACTAAAATGATTTAGGTTTAGTCTAAACCGTTTTTGTAATTTACCGGTTAATCGATGAACGATATTATAACGGTTTTATGAACAATATTAACCGGTATTTCAAAACCGGTTCCAAGCCCTGCTTAGTAGTCTCTTACATACACACGATAATTTCCACGGGAACTAAGTCGCGGGCAACAGCCAGTATAATATAATAGTTTATATTTTGAGGCTCAAGTTCAAATCAAGGTTTGCCAAAGAGCGATGGGGAGTAGCATTTTAAACATCAAAGACACCGATCGAATGCGTAACACCACACGCTTCAAGACAGGCATCGCCGAGATATAATTCTTTCAGGGTAAAATGAGACTAGGCTTGTAATTTTTGCAAGACGGGTCAGGACCATGACTGATCGACCAGAATCATCAGTGGGTGGCTGAAACGATCGTGACGACGATTCGATTCGAGCGTTTCTTACCCTGCGTCGGTGACGACCGACGCAGGGCAAGAAACGCTGGCGTGACGATTTGGACACATTCCTGACCGACTGGCGAGAGAAGGCCACACATCGAGAAAGTTGGAAAGGAATGGGGAGGCCTTTGCCCAGCAGTGGGACAGAATGGGCTAAACAAAACAAAATGATAATGCAATAGAATATTAACTTTTCCATAGTCGTAATCCCCGATAGAATGTCACTAATCTGAGTCCTCAGAGATAAACAACTAGCAAATAGCTGATAGTAAAATGTCAATAAATCACCTCACCTTTCAATTTAATTTACCAAGCGAATCTGATAATAATTAATTAAGTACAACAACAAACCTAAAGTATAATTAATTGGTCACAAATAATATGTTGTCCATTCCATGTAATTGATAGCGTTGCAATGTATACAGGTCACACGTGGTTACATTGCTCATAGTAGTCATAGTTCACGATGCGTGCAAATAAACAGACTGATCTGTGTGTGTCAGCATTCTATTGTTAACTAGCTGTTGCCCGCGACTCACCCGCGTGAAATTATTTAAAAAAATATAATTCTCTATTTGAATCAGATTTTGTTAACAACTTTTTAAGGGTTTTAATTTTTTTGCACGGAAGCCTAATCCTTTTCATAAAAGTAGCCTTAGTTACTCCTTATTACATCAGCTGTCTACCAGTAAAAGTCCCGTCAAAATCGGTCCAGCCATTTCGGAGATTCGGAGAACAAACCGACAGACAGACAATTAAAAAAAAAAGTTTTTTAAATGAGTTGTTACCGTATATACTTTCACATGCATTCAGTAAAAAGCTGTTATTTTGAAATTATAAACAGACACTTCAATTATAATTATTAGTATATAGAAGATGTATAGATGACTCGACGCAAGTATTAGCATTTACTAGCTTAGTTTTTGTTTATCCTAAACCTCGTAGGAGTCGTTGTACTCATCACTTAATAATTTTTTTCTATGAGACCACTGAAATCGAAATAAAAGTTTGTTGTCCCATACATTTGTGTTCACATAAATCTTCAAAACGTAAAGCTGATAAAAAATCAGCTGTTCTCTAGATCTTTTAACTCATGGCTGAAATCTGAACCAACGGCGCCATCTTTTTTTTTCAATGCCACAGATAATTTCACAAATGTTGGTAATTGGTAATGCCAATGTCATTCGAACGGCAAAACATTCTTGTAGCACTGTAGTTTGAGATATGATGTAGTTTACTTTCATCATTATTTTATTTTTATTTTTATAGATCAAAGTAGGTAATGAGTTATTATCACTAAAGGTAGGTACGTGCGAATTGTATTGTTGTAATTGAGATACGGGGGTCACAGTGCAATAATTATTTTACAATAATTTCGATAGCCGTTGCCATACGACTGATTACGAGGTTAAATCAAATATAAATGATTACAATACGTATAATTTTTGCTATATTGAGCTTAATTGACAGTAGTTATTGTGTAAAATGAGGTAACTCTATATAAAGGTTATCAGAACCTTTCAGATGCACTTAAGGTGGTGCATCTTAAGTGCATTCGGAGTACTTTACGAGAGATCGGTTTGGTCTTGAATAAGATCTATCGATTTAAGTATGTCGCAATATGTTTTTTTGTTGTCAATCCATCAAGTGTCCTAAAAAACCTAAGATAGTTTAGACCAATTGCAAACTTGATTGCTGATTGGCTAATCTAAGATTAAATAATTCACATCGCTTTTCTGGTTGGTTATAACATGAAACGGTTGAAACTGTTAACCAATGAGCGCTTAGTCAGTCATCATCTGCCTAGCCTTTTCCCAACTATGTTGGGGCCGGCTTCCAGTCTAACCGGATGCAGCTGAATACCAGTATTTTACATGGAGCGACTGCCTATCTGACATCCACAACCCAGTTAGCGCTAGGTAATATGATACCCCTTGGTAAGACAGGTTGTCAGACTTTCGGTTCACTGACTACCTGTAACGACTGTCAAAGATCTACAAATGACAGCCGGGACCAACGGCTTAACGTGCTTTCCGAGGCACGGAGGAAACTCGGTATGTAATGGGTGATCCACGGACCAACCTAGGTAAGCACGGCTTAACCTAAAGACCGAGCGGCTGTTCTTATTTAGCCAATGGGACGGACCAACCTAGGTAAGCACGGCTTAACCTAAAGATAGACCCGAGCGGCTGTTCTTATTTAGCCACGAGCTTAGCGCTTAGCCAGTGCATAACGTTAATAAATTACCCAATCAGACACACATAGATTTTACGCTTAACCTATGACAAGTAGTTTTTTTTTGTATAAATATATGTATAATTGATCTAACTTTTTTATCTTGATACGTTAAGAATTCATGAGGTTACAATAAAGTCACAGTTTTCCTCTGCACACGTCCTTATCGCACCAATTTTTAAACAACGCGTTACTAACATAAACATAATTTTAGTATAAACTAGCTGTGCCCGGCATGCGTTGCAATGCATGTTTTCCTACCTACTACTTTCACTACCCTACCTATCTACCCTAACTACCTACCTACCCTACCTAACCTACCTACCTACCCTACCTATCTACCCTACCTACCTACCTACCCTACCTACCTACCTACCTACCTACCCTACCTACCTACCTACCTACCCTACCTACCTACCTACCTACCTACCCTACCTACCTACCTACCCTACCTACCCTACCTACCCTACCTACCTACCTACCCTACCTACCTACCTACCCTACCTACCTAACCTACCTACCTACCCTACCTACCTACCTACCCTACCTACCTACCTACCCTGCCTACCTACCTACCCTACCTACCTACCTACCCTACCTACCTACCTACCCTACCTACCTACCCTACCTACCTACCATTGTTTTTAAGATTGAATTGAATAGCAATAAAGTTCAAATTGACTCTAGAAAACGTTTGTATGGGAAATAGAAAAGGGCTGTTTTTAGGGTTTTCCCGGAAATTATTCGATTTTTTCTCGCCTTTTAAACCTTCCCTAGACCTCCACGAACATTTCAAGACTAAGATAAGATAAATCCGTTCAGCCGTTCTCGAGTTTTAGTGAGACTAACGAACAGCAATTCATTTTTATATACAACGTGTAACAGAATAAACGCAATTCCTGAAAGTAGTTTGTTCAGAATCGGCTTCTGAATCGATTTCCGTCATCAAAAATAGGTGTTAAATTTTGACGGAAAAATCTTTTAAATGACTTAAATTAGAAACACAGTAACATGACAAATTAATACAATCCTTAATTCAAGGAAATTGAAACCTTAACTCAGAGCAATAAATGCTACATAAACGCACGACATTATTTGTATTTCGCTCACAGGTCGTAATACACACACGTAAATAATATCAATGCATTTTACAATTAAGGTAGTGTGCGTCAAATAAAATAGGTAATTTACAGGAATTTCAACTTTATCTCCAATGAGTAAGGCTTGTTTGAATGCACGACCAAACTTAGTGCAGTCATCAGAGTAGCCCTACACAACACAAACAAATTTTAGGCATTATTACAAAATAAAATGATTGAATTTGAAGAAATTTGGAACTTATTGCAAAGAAATAAAGCATTTGTCGGCAACCTCTTTGACGTTTCTGCGAAATGCCGACATACGCGTCGCCGCTACCGCCGAATAACATGAGTACCTAACATTAAAAAGCTAGTCATCCGCCGGTAGCGACCTAGTGTAGTTGTTCTTCAGTTTACTTCCGTGACATTTTTGATCCCGTGCGCGATGGCTTTCCGGTACACCAACGTACAATACACGGAGATGGTGTGACTGTGAACCCTGGCTCGCTGTCTTGATAATGTCGCGTTAGGTTGTCAGGAGTTCAATGACCGTTTTGGCTGCAGTGTGAGTGCCAGGACGATGCTGGCTGCAACTCAGCGACTGAGGGACTCGGGAACGTTCCTTCCTAATACGGCTTTGGACAGAGGGACGAATGTGCGGACTACTCGTCTGCAAGAGCGTATTCTCGACCATTTCGACGAACATCCAGAGGACAGCTCGAGAGAAACAGCACCCCAGTTTGACTGCAGTCACATGTACGTGTGGCGAACTTTAATGAAAGTGGATCGCAGAAATAGTGCAAATTAAAGACCTAAGTGTTAAGTGTAAATAGTCCAGTTCTGTAAGTACCTACTTCTTCCTATCCATCAATATCTACGATTGTATTCTAACACTCCCTCGTCTCTGCATATTTTTGTAGTACAAACAATAAACTGGACCTACCTAAATACCAGTAAATCTGACTCCAGTCTTGCCATGAAATACCGTGTTACCCAGTTAATGGGTTGTGGAGGTCTGGTAGGCAGCCGCTCTGCGTAAAATACTGGTATTCAGCTAAATCCGGCATGACTGGAAGCCGACCCCAACACAGTTGGGAAAAGGCTAGGCAGATGATGATGATGATTTTACATTTGAATTAGAGCGCGCTTAATAAAACAGTTGATGTAAGAGAATTTAAACCTTCCGTCCCAATAATAAGGCTTATTGAAATGCACGACCGATTTGTATTCCGCATGTCTCACTAATTGATTTGTTGAGAAATGTCGAAATAGGTAGTAGACAATTTTATGGTCCCTACGAGCTTACGTCCTTTGCAAAATGTACCTACCGTAAGAATAATGTGAAAGATAGAATGCACAAAACCGGCGACCCTTTGAGATAGCGCGCGCGCGCTACCTCCGGGCTGCCGGCCGGCCATATTCAAAGTAAGTACCTAGGCGCAGCGAAGTTTGCTGTTCGTGATTAAAATCTTGTAAGCACTGATTTTTGTTTCACGTAATTAGCAGTAAACACGCTTATCAGAGGTAGCTAATAATATCGCGAAAGTTACGCATTTGAGATAAATACTTTTTACCCGCGTGTGCCACACGGAGTCCGGGCGCTTCGCCCTTCGTTAGTTTCGTAGTTCGGGTAAAAAGTCGCGGTTGTAAATGCATCCCCGTTAAGTACTAAGCGTAAAGTCTTAGATTCATGTTGATAATTTCATTTGCTAGAAAATTATCAATCATTACACTGTAAACTCAATTAAGTACCTATCAAGTTACCTATTCATTCATAATATCAGTCTGTGACATTTTAGGTACGTAGTAAAATTCGTTCATTGAACTAACGCACATCTAATGCCTACAGCTATTATGGTCAGCTGGCGGGCGCTCGAATGTGCGTGTCGCGTCGGCTGCTAACATTGCATGAGTGTGTGTGTGTAGGCATGTTGCTGCACATACGTTTTGCGTTTAGTAAGGATAACTATTTTATAAAAAACGACCACGTTTGGTTTAAATTTATTTAATTACGGGTGTTGTTTTAGACTTATAATTTAATATTCTAATTGGGGTGTCTGAGGTATTGCGCTTAATCTGTTACACGTTGTATATAGATAACTATTCCGTGGCGAGTTATTTTCAAAAATTAATTAGAATTTAATTAAGTAATCACGTTTCCGAATAAATGATGCTCGAATTTAATTAAGTAACCACGTTTCCGAACAAACAATGCTCTTCCAATATAGTCTATGGCTGTGAATGACATTGACATTCGTTACGCGCGTTTTTTTAAATATGCATAATTAAATGTAGGTATATTTTTCAATATTTCTGAGAGATTTTCTTAATATTTTTTTCCGTAAGAACCTTCTCCTAATAATAACAAATACAACAAAAAAAGAATTAGTGAAATCGGTCCAGCCATTCACGCGTGATGCCATGACCAAGGAAAACGGGTTTCATTTTTATATATATAGATATGTACTGAATAAGTACATGCGCACTTGAGATAAGAGTACCGCTAAACAATATTTACATTTGCCCAGATGTTTATATAAATTTAGTTCGCGTAGTGATTTAGTTTATAGTCTATATATACAAGCGGAGAGCCGTATGGGATTTCCCATCGGCCACTCGACCTTTAGGGGACAATTTCGATGAAAATATGAAACAACTAGGGAATGAATAAATTTTTGATTTTAAAGTAGATATAGACAGACGTTTTATGATCCCAAAACAATTGATTATACAGAGACACTGGTGACAACTTACAAAGAAGCGTTGTTCATTTGTAACATGTTATCTCTGGAAAACTGGAAATTCTAAACAGATTCCAGTAAATATTTCACTTTTTGTAAGGTACGCCATTTCTGAGTGAAAACCTCCACGCATGAAAATGGTAGGTAATCTTAGTTGCTATGAACGAAACTGTAAAAGCAAGAGATTAAAAATCAAGTATTTGGATCTTACATCTTCGTAATTCAAATTCAAAAGCCGCTTTCTTAATTACTGAACCATCACGGCATTATGCTTAGTTACTACTAATTGGTCCTGCGTTCATTGGTAGCATTACTTTAGACACGACATGGCGAGTTCATTGGCCAACTGGTAACTATAAAAAACTAATTTCACGCAAACCGACTTTTGAATTGATCTTCTATAAAACTAACTACACGTTTCCTATGCTCGAACACGCATAGCTTACTAATACAAGTATTTGGCAATGTCCGAGCCCGGACAGACCCTCCACAAAGCCGTCAACCAAGCATTCTGTACATTAAACTAACTATCTCTTCGCAAAAATATTGCTGGGTAATGGGTGTAAAAGGAATGTTCCAGAACAAAAAACGGAGATATCAAAGTTCCAAATTATTTACAAGTTTTTATAAATACAACTTTTTATTGTTATTACTTTGGTAAATACCTAATTGACCGCTCGTCCTATTCAATGCATTCATCAGCACAATGCTTTGAGTGCGTACCGTAAAACGTAATTCAATCACCTCAAAAAAAGTCGAGCAATAATTTTTGCGTAGAGTTACCTACTTAATTTGATGTACCTACAGAACAGAATGCTTGGTTTACGGTTTTTTGAAGGGTCCGTTTACGCCTTGTATTAATGTTATGAAGATACATAAGCTATAGAAATCAGGCATCAGGCATTTAACCAACGAATTCCCGTGAAAATAGAAACCATCTTTTTATTTCCAAAATTCCTTATAAATCTAACTTTCTCAACCTCGACTTTACATGTAAGTAAAGAATAACAACTAAAATCCCTAGATACCCGTATGACGACGCATATCCCTCAAATAAGCCCCTTAGGCCTCAAAGCCCGATGCGTAGTGGACTTGAGGGCGTGTTTACACAGCCTTTTTGCGCCGCCATCTTTGCATCCCCTCACAGCGAAATAGCTTGACCTCTTTAGCATGACCTGCTTGATCATGATGCTTTTAATTGGTTCATGGGATAATAAAGACATGTGTACAGACATTGTGACGATGTTAAGGGTAGTTCAAGAAGAAAAAAAGAGTTATGAGTTAATAGAAAAAGAAGAGTTAAGTAGAAAGCGGTCTTCTAAGATAGTATCAGTAATGTTTGCCGTGGGTACTTAAGCATTTATTCTTTGAGAGAGCCTATTTCCGTCAAGTTGGTCTTCACGTACTTTTATAAACTCACGAGTTTTTTCCAAGGAGGTAGTACAAACGGTAAAACCAATTCACTTCTTCTCTTTAAATACCACTTTTGTTTTGTTCACATTTATAAATCTGGCCTGGTTTCGTTATGTTTTTAAAATCTCACTGAATGCACAGAGACGAGGAACATGTAGAAGAAAGAATTGTTACTACCTCAATAAAAGAGAGATACAGGCCGACCTCCGGTTACGTGGAGGAGTAGCATGACGAAGCTCCTATTGGAGGAAAAACTGCCCGACCCGTCAATCCAGGACAGATTGTTCTGACGCCAGAAAATTAGGGGAGCCGACCCCATGTAAAGTGGAGTAAACCCTGTATGGAATTGGATTTCTCCGACTTCACTCACATTCTTACCTGCCTGGATTATGTAGCTGTAAAAGCTTGAACTAGGAAAATTACTATATAAGACTTTTAAGTAAACAGGTTTTCTCAGTAAAATGACTGATGATAATAATTATCGATAATTTGAGAGTTTTATCGACAACAATGACTTGGCAAAGTATTATAAATAACGAAAACCTTTTAAATTACTACCTACGGTACTCCTCAAACAAGTTTTTTTTTACTGAGGTCAAATACGTCATGTGAGTAAATGTATAGTTAGTTATGTACTTATGGTTTATCAAATGGACTCTGGAATTTAGATAAAAAATTGTGTTGTTTCCAGCAATATTTAAATAACTATTAATGGAAAACAGACTTGTATTCTTCATTTGACCTTTACCTTCAATCTGCGAGCATGTAATGATAATGATGAACATCAACATTAAATGGGTTGACCAAACATAATGATAAATAATTCGTGCGAAATAAAATATTATGTAGTCTTTCAACAAAAATGTTATGATTTTAGCAAAGAAGAAGCAGGAGCTCTCTTTCAAACTATTAACGGTTTTTCAGATGTTCTGGGCAGCATTGGTATTAGTATTATTGTTAGTAAGCTTAGAATCTTTAACGCTCCTTACCTTACGTTCTTTGATAGTCAGTCTCGCAGATTCTCTCCATACAACATTCTGTTGACAAACAGGATGCTCATCGGAGACTGTCTGCTTCTGGTTATGGCAATGTTAATGCGCGCCAGATTAGCCCGCTAAATTCAAATTTTCTTACGTTTTTTTGCAATTTGTAAGTCAGTGTCATTTAATCCCATTCAATGACTATTTCATGAAAAAGTCATTCAATGAGATTAAAGGAGCTTAAATTAATTAAATTAAATTAAATTCATTTATTTCAGGTCTTTAACCCATATAAAATTTAAAAGAATTATTTTTAGACTTATCCATGCTTGCACAATAAATGTTACATACTATTACAATCAATCAAACATACAAAGTTATAACAGAAATTAAAATTAAATTTAGAATTATAAATCATCATCTGCCTAGCCTTTTCGCAACTGTATTGGGGTCGGCTTCCAGTCATGCCGGATTTAGCTGAATACCAGTATTTTACGCAGAGCGGCTGCCTACCAGACCTCCACAACCCACAAATTTAGAATTATAAATAAAATACAAAATATAATGAAAATATCAAAAAATAAATTAAGTAATTAATTAGCTTAGAGGGTTATATTGATGATTTAATGATTATAACTCTGTAAAACCATATTTGTAACGGTCGCGAATCTTATTTCGTTCAACATACAGCTTTAAACTGACCTGCAAATTACAAAACACGTAAGAAAATTTGAATTTAGCGGGCTAACCCCGCGCTACCCCATTAACACTTCCGTATCCAGAATAGTCTCTGTTGAACCTTATGTTTTATGTTAATTAGACAAAACACTTGCGAAACATGTGATACAAGACATGACATCAATTACATGATCGAATCGATTATATTTAATATTGAATAGTAAACAAAGCCGTTTAATAGCACATGGTATTAATAATATTATAGTAGAGAACATCAATATTTACTGTACGCAGAATAATATCAGATGTTACGTCTAGCAACGAAAATAATAAGTCAACGCGATTAGATAATCAACAAATATTAGCTAGCCTTCAGTCTTTCTCTGTGTATCATTTTCAATACACTCATTGCTCCATAAAGTCCTTCCACGTCACATTTTGTGTTCTTTTTTTTTCGGATGGGAAGTCATCAAATGACCCCTCCCGCTCTGGACGGAGCGGAAGGGAGTGTCAGACTTGTACTGACTAAAACCCATCCATGTTCCTTCTTAGCGCTTTGTGTTCCAGGGCCGCGGTATCTCTTTCGAACAGTCCCGCAGCCCTGGCAGGCATCGGCCCTTGTGGACACCCTCCGGTGTGCTGACATTTCTTTGAATATCTTCTTGTCCTTGTTCCGTGTTACTCGAGATGGGCGCAACACGTTTTGTTCTTCCGATCGGTCCCTTGTCAATCGCTGCCATTGTATTCCTTCCGTATGGCATGTACAATTTTGTTTTAGTCTTTGTGGCTTCCGCATCGTATTTATGTCTCCCATTAGGTCCCTCTTGTGGAAGAAGTTCAAATGACTTGATCCACCAGTCTTTTATGGCCAGTTCTAGTTCTCTATTCTGGCTCTTTTAATTTTTTCTTCATTTGTAGTCTGATTTGCGGCATCATGGCCTGCATGAGTTTTCCAACCAATTTTCAAAATAACGTAAGTTCAACTGCAATTTATAATACTTTATAGGAAGCTTTATTATTAGCTTCCGAAAAAAAATAACTTCCAACGGTTTAAATGAATTACCAAAAAATTTATACAAAATTAATTAGTTAAGTTTCCCAAAACATGTTCTGCTACAATAATTGTTTTCTTATATCCTACATATAACTAATGAATGATGATGCAATAGCGAGCGAAGCGAGCTCGGGTCTTGGGGCACCCCGACTCCGGACAGGTTACTGTTTGATTGCTTGGTAAGGTTACACTGCAGACAGAAATAAAAGTTTATTTAATTTATAGGTTAAATGGTGTAAAAATATTACGTCAGCAAATGCTGTATTGATTTTTGGAATTTAAAGTTGTCGCAAGATTAGTATTTAAAGCAGTACATAATATCATATTTTGAGTAGAAATGCTCATTTTTTTTCGAAGCTTTTTTTTACTACTCATACTATCTGGCGAGGGGTCAAAGTATTGTTGAGGAGTAAGTAATGTAATATCAAAATCACGTTTTATTGTATGACGTAACTTAGCAGCTATTCAGCACACCTTTGTTACCTGATACCTGCCAAAGCCACCACGACTGACTCTTCAGAATAGCTAATTGTTGTTACCTCCAGCAAGGTATTTCCGCAGAAAAAGTTTCAGCTTTTATTAAATGACGTAGATCTAGCAATCACGGGATCTTGGTCCTTAACTTATATTTGCAGCCAGTGCAATCATTTGTTTTTACTGTGTCATTAGTTCATTACATTACTCGACCAGCCAAACGGAAAATGGTTATATGATTTTAGAAGTCTATGTATGTATTTTTGTTTGTTACGTTTTTGTTTTCCACCGTAGCGCCGAAACCACTGCGCCGATTTAAATATTTTTAGTTGCGGTTTCTGTGGTAGTTGGGTTCTAGATTTCAACTTTATTTTGCTGTCATTTTATTGGTCACTTCTTTTCGGGCCATTTTTGTTCTGCATAATCATTTAACACAGAATCTGTCTTCGGTTTCTTATGTTGATGACTAAGGGCCTAGTTCACGATGTCCGAATAGCCACTACTTACCGAATAAATTAAAAAATGGAACAGAATTTGTATGAAATTGTCTGCCAAGTAAGTTAACGAGAAGTTAATCGCGGGTGGTGAAACAGGCCCTAAGCGTCATTGGCATTAGTTACTTGCCCATTTTGTTCTTGGAATAAAACATCATCGTCAAAAAAATACAGTGCCAACATTTTCAGCGGTTAATTCTTGAATTGTACTGAATTTAAAACAGTATTCATGAGAGTGTATTTAATTATTCCAACACGAGAATGCCATTTTGGTAGAAAAATAATGAACTTCAACTGCGCACACGTGTACCTACATTATATTGCGTTTTTATTTACCCTAAAACTCTGTGCTATGCGAATTCAACTAGATAAATGTAGGCCATAAAAAGTCCCACATTCAGCTTTTATTTTGCATTTTTAGGGTTCCGTACCTCAAAAGTAAAAAACGGTACACTTATAGAATCACTCGCGTGTCTGTCTGTCTGTCCGTCTGTCACAGCCAATTTACTCCGAAACTACTGAACCGATTGGGTTAAAATTTGGTACACATTATGTAAATGGATGACCCTAAAACGGACGTGTAACGTAAATTAATGAATTTTGGGCGCCACTTTTGGGGGTAAATTAGAAAAACTAAAAAAAACGTTTTGCAAACTATATTGTGTTACATATCAAATGAAAGGGCTTATTGTAAGCATCTCAAATATTTTATTTTTATAATTGAAGAAAAACAGTTTTCAAGTTATTTAAGAAAATAGGCGAAAATTGACCATTCCCCCCATAACTCAGAAACTACAAGCCCGAAATTAAAATAAAATAAATTAAAAATAGTCCTTTGCCTATAGATTACTGGAAAACCTATAAGAAATCTTAGATTTAAAACAACATGTGGAATTTAGATAAGTAACGTACGGATCCCTCTCCACGCGAGTCGAACTCGCACTTGTCCGGTTTTTTTTAATTAATGCATTCAAAAAGTAAGCGTTATGTTCTCAAAACAATTTGCAGAGATATCATTAATTATGTGCTATGAATATAAGATTATAATTCTTAAGAAGACCCATAAAGATTTGTATTAAAATTACTTTTATTTTATCAATGCGAATTAAAACTGTGTTGCATTTTAGGGTTATAGTACGAGTCAAATATTTCGCAATAAATCGTAGCTGATAAACAGAATATAGGAGTTTTCTAACTCGATTCAGGAATTGAAAATGAAGGAAATACACTATACAGTTTCATTTCAATTTTGTTTAACAAAAACAAACAGAGCTTCCGAGGAATTCTATTATTTACAATACAAACTCTAGCTTTGAATGAAATTTCATTTTCAACAATAACAATGAAAAGTTTATTATATTTTCTCTTATAAATATTAAAGCGAGCGTTCTCCAATTCTATTGTATTAGCCAGGAAATTGTTTTTATTATGACAAAACTAAGTTTATTTTCAGAACAGCTTTTACTTCATAATTTGCTTTAGAGCTCTAGATGGATGAAACAGTCCCTGAAATTAATATCCAAAATCTAGGAACTCGAACAAATTTTGTCAAGAGAATTATGATACGGTTGGCAAAGTAGATTCCATTGATATCTTTGTGGGGATTTCTGGGGGGCTTACCACTGGCCATCGTCTTACCCACCACGTAATTGGGCTGTGGAAGTTGTATATGCCATCGCTACATGTAAAATACTGATACTGCTTTGTGTTCGACTGGAAGCCAACCCCAACATAGTCGGGAAAATTTTAGTCTCATGGTGATGAGTTTTAGGAGGTTTTTTTCGGTAGCGGATATTCATTAGTCATACAAATCTATGGTCTTTTCATTTTGGGTACTTATTAATACACACAACTAAGTGATACACACAATGAAGTCATACATAAGTATAAACAGAAAAATAGAAGGAAGAAGCCTCTCCTTTGCTATATACTAAATGACATCTATAATTAAAATGTAAGAAACAATAAAGATAACAATCTCTCCATTCATACACAGCCTCACAATAATTCAATGAACATCAAGATAGACAGGTCTAGACAGGATCCGTGGAAGTCTGGTAGTTAGCTCAGACTTCAGTTCAATGTCACCCATTCACGCGTAGTCTGCCGGTCTATAGCGCGCAGGTAAATCGATCCCCGCTGCGTTTCCCGGCCCCTGCGACTACGATGTAAATTGAAGCGTAGGGGTCGTTGCACTCCTGAAGGGAGGGTTGGTTAAGGTAGACGGTACGGGGACGATACGATTGTACGAAGGGGCGAAGTTTTAGACCAAATTTTAATGAAGTATATCGTGCCAGTGATACGAAGAAGCAGACGAGGATTGTGTCCTAAGTAAGTAGAAAAGCAACATAATTATTCACGCCTGTTTTTCTCCGAAGGGCGAGGCAGGAGTGTACATAGTTCAAAGTACACCTCCATTTCGCCAGTTATGTATTAAATCTCTTGCTAAAGGCGGCGAGCCTACTGCTACCAACTGGGCACAAATCCAGAATTTTAGCTGCTTACGAGAAAAGCACAATGGAAAAACCCAACAACACTTGCGAGTCGACCTCTGGATCTCTTCTAGCGTAATGTCTACTCTGTGACCACTACGGTACACGTGTCCAATATTATCAGTGAACATAATTTGTGCCAAGCCTGCCTCCACGGGCCAATTACCTACTCAGTTAATTTAACCTCTTTTTTAGGGATTCACTAGGTAAATTGGTAGTCCCTTCGAGTTCATTTAGATGTTAAATAAGCTACTGACAAAATATGTTAATTTGAAGACGTGCGTCACTGTTTTACAAATTATTTTTTCCTTTTTTAGTGAAGTGAGTTTTTTTTCATTTCTACATCAAAGGATATCTCTTGACTTTGTAATGCTGAAGGATCAATCGTATAGGAATATCTATCATGTATTGAATCTATCATAATTTCAATTGCCAACCCCGCCTTCTGAAGGACCGATAGCAATTGGAGCAGACTAGTCTTGGAGTGGAGACTGTATATCGTAAAGCATAGCATGTGACATAGCATCAGCTAGATGGAACGACGATGCAGTGGATGCGAAAAGTTGTGATCTGGGTGCTCCCAACTTAGGAGATAGCACTGTCAAGCTGAGGACCATGATTGGCTGAGGTGATGAAAACATCTCTGCACAAGCGTGTACAACGCCTACACCCTGGTCCACGTCCACTCTTGTTGAATGATGAAGCTTTTACACATAAAATCATGCCTGTAATCCCCGAAGGATTAAGCAGAGATGTACCTAATAGTACACCCACATTTCGCCAGTTATGTTTTCTGGACACAAATCCAGACTCCGTGACTGCTATTGAGAAAAACCCAATAACAATTTGCCGGACATGGGAATCGAACCCAGGACCTGATGCTCAGCAGTCGCGCTTACGACCATTCGGCCGACGAGTCAGTTTTTAGTAGCTCAATATTAGTTTCTGTAGTCCACAGTCTTTTTTTTTTCTATGGTTTCTTCTACATCTACGAGACGATTACGTGATCGTAAACCGGTCGTCGGCATCACGTCACCACCCCGTGCCATATAAATGGCAGGGCGATTATGGCGTAGTATCGGTGCGTTGTCTGCAAGTCTATGGCAGTAAATACTCGTACGCCCTTATATTTCAGACGAAGTGGTGTTGACAATGTAATAGACAAAATATGGTTGTTTATCGTATTGAGACAGGAAAAATAAAACTAGTTATGACGATTAATGAGTTGGAATAAGTTTCTGGGAAGGCAGGAAATTGCTTATCATCACGCCTGAAATCCCTGAAGGGTTAGGCAGAGGTACCTGTACCTAGTTACCTACTGTAGTACACTCAAATTTTGCCAATTATGTTTCAATTCCACGTAATAGGGGACGAACCTATTGCCATCGACCGGGCACAAGTTCTGACTCCGGCTGCTACCGCGAAATTCCAGATAGGAAAACCAAGTAAAACTGGGTTTGATTTCCAGATGGGGGGTAACCTCGACCTGGAAATCAAATCCAAAATATCACACTCGGCGAAAGAGCTTGCTGTTACTACCAACGACCAACGAGGCAGTAGTTGTTGGAAAATGAAACCAGGAAGTATACTTGGCTGAATAATTTATTTACCAACTTACTTAGTCGATTTAATTTTTAGGAACAGCTTGTTACTATCCCACGGTTTTATGCTGCAGTGGAATAGATTATAGGCTGTTCCATCAATGATGGATCGGTTCAGGTACTACCGAGTTCACTCAAGGTTCAATGCCCTAAGCAAGAAGGTTGAAAAAAAGGGTATATTGGAAGTCATAGCGACCACTTGGACACTTCAGACTGAATTATTTATTCTTAGTAACACGTCATTTTCATGTTATTAGACAGTTTAATAAGCCATATTTACGAGTATATTACGTCAGTGCAGGGGTGAATAAATTCATAAACAATTCAGGTGAATTGGTGTTGACAACGTATGAAAATGAGCGTCTTACTTGTACGAGAATTGGGACCAAACTTATAAATGGGGACAAGTTTATTGAACTTCGTTAAACTTGTTTGTGTTTGTTTTTAAGTAATGTAATTGACACTGTAAGATCTTTAGAGGGTTTAGGTTATAGTTTACCACAAGTTTAATCTGGATTTCAGCCATTTAATAGTGCTATTATCAACTGATAGATGGAGCTAGGAACATGGATGAGTTTTAGTCAGTACAAGTCTGTCACTCCGTTCCGCTCCGCCCAGAGCAGGTCATTTGATGATTTCTCACCCGAAAAAAAGGAGTCTTCCCGCCAGAGCGGTTCTTACAAAACACACAATAATCTATTAAGAATAAGATGTAATACTAAGAAACTAGAATAAGCATAATTATTACTAACATAGTAAATGTACAGAAATGTAAAATCTGTGTAAGGTATAAATAAAGCTAGCATATAATATGAACTGACAGTCCAGAGGGTCTAGCTTCAGTGGAATTTTATCGATAAAAAAGGTTACAAAAGCCGTTGTACAAACGCCAACCTACAAGGTCAACCTATCCGAAACTGTCAGATTATCCTGACCAACCTTAAACCTAAATGCTTTAGAGATATAGTTGAAAATCTATTAAAGAAATTTGACAGATTGTAGTAGCTTGATGTGCTGGAGTCTGTAAAATTATACGAAATGGTTTGTTAGCGATTGTTGCTTGTTTATAGGCAGTTGAACAAGGAAGAATGTTCGATAGGAAGATTTTGTCATAGAGTCACTAAGTATAAACCATACTTGGTAGATGGATTGTTTAATTCTTTGTTATCCCTGAACCAAAAGACGCCGCTGACAGTTCACCGACAGTTCAGTGATAGTTCTACTGATGTTTGATTGGCCTGTTGGTCTAGTGGTTAGTGACCCTGACTGCTAGGACGGAGGTCGTGGGTTCGATTCCCACACAGGACAAATCTTTGTGCGATGAGTAAGATTATTTGTTCTGTATCTGGGTGTGTATTTATCTATAATATGTATGTATTTAGAAATATATAAGTATGTTTATCAGTTGTCTGGTTGCCATAGTACAGGCTCTGCTTAGTTTGGGATCAGATGGCGGTGTGTTGGTTGTCCAAAGATATTATTATGTTTAAGTTTTTAATTGCCTTTTTCTGCCACGATTTTTTTTAGACTGCATATTAATTATATTCTTAAAGATTTGCTCTTGACAGAGGTACATTTAATTGTGTTTGAACCTTTGATGAGAAGCGGAAGCAGCAGGTGTGTGGCGCTAGCAAATCTTATTACTACGTCCTACACTGACTTAATTAGAATATAATTATTATAGTGTGGGTAATTTTCTCCGTTCCAAGCGATTCCTCGGCGTTATGCCAAGATACTCTTTAAACTAACTAAGTGCTAATTACCAAGTTCCTGTGGTGGTATGTAGTTGTGAAACAAAGAGACCCTAGATTTTTTTCTGCGATCAGTTTTCTATACTTTTAGCAGCCGGTAACCGATGCACAAACGCTTATTATGGTTTCATCGGTAATAACGAAGAACTTCCATACGAACTTTCATCCCCCTGTAGGGGTTGAATTTTCAGAAATCCTTCCTTAGTGACCATCTTTGCCGTACAAGTAACTTTTGTACAAAATTTCGTGCTTCTAGACTCAGTGGTGGCTGTGTTTTGTCTATCTGTGAATTCAGTTTTCAGTCACATCTCATAAAACATGACCCTGTCTTTGCTGTCATGCAGTCAGGTTAAAATATGACGAAAAACATGGCCTTATCATTTTTTTTGTGAGTAAATACTAAGCAGCCTCACTGATTAGTCTATCTTACAGTAACACCTTAATTAATTCACACCCACCATGACAAAATGACGTCACCAAATCGACCAATCACAGACGGGCTAATAGTTAAATATTAAAGTAACTACGCTTTGCCAGCTCGAACTGACTGCATCTAGGTCGGAAATAGACTTAAGTCAGGAATCTAGATTAAACGCCAATGTTTTGAACTACGTTAGTTAAAGTGTGGTGTTTTTCTGTCAAGGAAAACTCATACACACTTCATAGAATTGGACCTCCTTTTCAAGTTTTTTTATTTCAAGAATTTGTATCGGAGAAGAAACAAAGGCACTTTTTTATGAAGCCAAAAAGTGCCTTTTGAACCTTTTTTAGCTTTGGGTTGAACCGCGAAATAATGGGGACTTTATAAAGCAATTATAACAATAAAAGCTTTTATCAAACTTTGGCAATAAGAAACAAAATTAGCGTAAAATTTTCCGAAGAAAGAACTAAAAATAAACTCTTACTCATAAATACATAACAAACACAAACAAATTCAACAAAAATATATTTCATGAAGACATTTTTACTATGATAACATCTCAGGAATACAGAAATGTGACGATAGTATTTTCATCCTTACCTGTTCGTGAAATATTGAAATAAGTAGAGAGCCAACTAGGGAATATCTGTTGCTTTGAGCTTACTTTGCTGGGAGTTCCCACTGGCGAGGCATTTCCATAAAAAACATATCGCCTGATGAGATAAAAGATTTCTACTAAGAGAACAGAGAAACGAGAGAGATTTTAACATGTTTTATTTGAATATTTCGCTAGTGTGAAGGCACAGTTAGAAGACGGGTTGAAAAACGTAGTTTGACGTTATGAGCAGCTAGGAGGACGCTGCTCATTCTCTATGACGCTGCTGATATAGCTAGTAGAGTAAGCAAGCCGAAGTGGCACTGAACTGGCTCTTTGGACACCTTCACCTTAAGGAAACATCAACCTCTGTATGTTCCCTCTGTGCGGTGTATTTATCAACAACACTTATACGATAAGAGCTAGTATGGTATCGTCATGTCGTCATCGTAACGTCATGTTTGCTGACTCTGACGTTGATAGTTCAGCCATCATGCGTAAGAGATGCGCATCTCTACTACGCCGTGTTCGCGCCAGCCCCAACACCATTCTTAGAACGTTGGCGTTAGTTGGTACTCTCCGATCTTGGGGCGATGGATACGACTGCACGCAGTCAAGTAGACATTTCCCAGGATCGACGTACCTCACGCAGCTTAGAATAAAATGTTAGTAACATTTATTCTAACACTAGTTTTCATCAGTGTTCCTAAACTAAAAAAATATTATATAGAACCGCTTTGAAGATCACTGAAACTAGTTCAGTCTTTTCATAATTCTCTCCGCCTGTCTAGTGTTTCTTGTGCTACCCTTATATTGTCAATGAAAACTTTTAATTGGCCTTCTTTCACTAATTGTCAACTATCTGTATCCTAGCTGTTTATTAGGTATAATCTCGAATTTTCTTTTTTCGAAATTAAGGGAAAGAGGTGGTTCATAAGACGACCCTTAATTGGGTCATCTCAAAGCCACCTCACGCAGAAAGTTTGATTTTCTGCACCACTAATCAATATTATTATTGGAAGGTGGGCTATCTCCGAGTGGGCAGAATATGTCGGTAGAGATTCTAGGTAGGTAGGTTTCTCTGCTAGGAGTCCAGTTTTATGTTTTTTTTCGCAAATTTTCCAGTTACTTTCCTCGGTGATTTGATGATATCAGTCGTTGTTGGTTTGGTAAGGAGCTCGTGGTTAAATTAAAACACGTTAAGCCATTTCTCTCGCCCAAACAGTGCTGTTTTTCAGCCTAATTTTAATAAATGAAAGGATTAAATTTGATGGATAAATTATATGGCTAGACTGACTATTATAACTAGGACGCAGTTGTTTTCGTATTATATTCTTTGTATAACTCTAGTAAGCGATACTCGTGTTTTTTATTTTATCGTTTACAAACATTTATTTATTTATTTATTATTAGCTAAAATTTTTAGTTGGATTGCGAAGCGCTTGTTTTTAAGTACAAATGTTATACACTACTATGATGTGAATTTATTTCTACTCAAGTTGCATCGCGGACCCTGCCTTTGGAGTTAAATGCATAGTCAGATTTTCTTGCCAGCTACCCGTGCCCGTACCCGTACCCGTTTTCGTGCCCGTACTATGTCGATTACGTTATAATCCGTAAAAAAAGGAAATCTTTAAACATAGAGGAGGCATGTGCCTCCTGTTTTTGTTATTCTCCTGTGTCTGTCTGTGTTTGTTAACAAAAGCAAAAACTGATAGCCAAACTATTCCAATAGAAAGTCATTCGTATATGTTGAAAATACGGCTTCCCTTTAGGCTGGAAGCTCAGTTTTGGAAAAGGCTAATAATTATGATACGTGAGTATTATTACTATATCATAGTATACCATTTTCAAATGTTTTTAAATTCAAATAATTTAAAAATAGAATTTATTAAGGTAACAAAGATGTATAAACGAAAACTATTACAGATAGTACAGACTTAACAAATGACAGACGGAAAGGAAAAACTCCTCTAATCGATTATTAGACGCTAATAAATGAATAAAAGGGTTTTCCTGTCCAGCAGTAGGTGTTAACAAACATATGTGAATGAATAAGTTATAGCAACCTTCACACCATAGAAACTTCGAGTGATTATCACCTCACAAGTTGTTAGGTGATAAACACTCACTCAATAAGGTTAAGCGTTACTTCAAACCTGGACAGTTTTTAGTCTTATATAAATCTCAAGTTCGGTCCGGCATGGAGTGCCACCTTTGGGATGACTCAGCCAAATACCAATTAGCTACACTTGACTCTGTTGAGCGGAGAGCCAAGAGGCTCATTGGTGAAGGTAAGCTGGCAGGTACTAAGCTTCATAGCCTGGCCCACCGGCGCAAAGTTGCATGTTTGTCGGCCTTTTACAGACAGCACTTCGGCGAGTGTGCCCAAGAGCTCCACGAGCTCATTCCACCATCTCCCTCCTTCCATCGGGAGTCCAGACGTACTGCATACGCACAGCCAAGGCGTGGAATTCCCTGCCTGCGTCAGTGTTCCCAAGTTCATAATGACCCCATTACCCCAATCTATTTGAGTCGCGAGTTAATAGGCTTCTTTTGAGTTAGCTCGTTCCATCGGCGACCTCATTCCTGTCCTCAGGACTTGATTGAGGTCAAGAGTAGGCCCATTTAATATAAAAAAATCGGTAAACATAATATTACTTTTCACAGATCCTATGCATCAGTTGGATAGTCAGCCATTATTTAATGAAGAAGAAAACTCTCAATATATCCTATCCTTACAAGTTGTGACCAACCGGTTCAATTAAGTTAAAATAAAGTTCTTAAAACGTTCACGTTTTTAAGAAAAGCTCGGAGGATAACCGAAATAAACCGGTATTAACCAGAACTTTTTAAACCGGTTCCGAGCCTTGCTAACAACCACTTCATTCAGTACTTTTCCTGCACGAGGCAATGACAATCACTTTTAGTAAATTGCATAACATTAAAATCGTAATTGTTGAAGACGATGATACGTTATGCAACTGGCAACTATTTGTTAGTTGTATGATAGATGTATATAGATAGATATATTTTTAGATTTACATTGCTGAGTTGGACCTAAATTCATGTGTCAGCCAATAATACGCTTTTATATTTAGATCGCCTACGTAAAGCTAATCCAATCAATAGCTATGTCACGATTGTGTTTAGTATTGTTCGGAATTTTGTCAATGAAATAATTATTGTTTGGATGTGGAGTTGGCTTTATTGAGCTGAATAGAATAATCAGCGTTTTTTAAATATGGTGATCTGTTAAAACGTTTTGATACGTAACTTCTTCGTGCATTCGCTGATTTTTTTTTAAAATATTTTTGGGTTAGTTCAACATTGAAAGTAGTTTTACATTTATAAATGCTCAATGCCCGTTTTCACTAACGCTAAGCGATACCTACACGAATGATCGGCATTCATTTAGGTATCGCATAATAGCGCACTGTTGCCACAACTTCACAAGGCATGCAATTCTAACAGTGTAGTTACATTTAAGCATTAGTTAAGTACCTACTCACTTAGTTTTTAGTATACACGGGCATTACACTATTTTTATTTATGGATAAGAACATACTTTCCATTGGTATGTTGATATTGTTGCTAACCCTCCTACTACCTATGTTATGTAATGGCTTCTCTCTGATCCCCGGAGCATGACAGGTGTAATATCATATCACAGTTCACTTCTCGTCGATATTAGATCGCAGGAGATGAACTACTCACGCCAATAACGAACCTATTGCCATCAATCGGGCCCAGTCCGGTATTAGAGTTACTACTGAGAAATTGCTGATGGAAAAAGCCAATGTCAGTACTCTGCATGTCCCTCACTAACCGGTATCTATAAACAAGTGAAAGGGATTTCTTGAGTAAAAGTCATTATTTAAGATACGGTGTTTATTTCGTAGTTTGGTGATTGCTTGAAGTTAGAACTGTCAAAAGTTAGAATTCTTAGCTTTGCTTTGTTTGACGGTTCTTACTTCGTTTAAATTCTTATCTGTTATATTATTTGCATAAGTAATTACTTAAACTCAAGTAGGTAATTATTTTAACTTGGCTATAGATTGGGTGTATTATGTATGACGCATAGTGTGTTTAAAACCTGATCGTTGTGTCATTATGTTTTTATTCAAGTAATCGATAGTTACTATCATTTCTGGTACTCGAGTTCACCTCCGGTTTCGCCATGAGTTGTAATTTTTTTTTAATATCAACGTTTCATAATATCATGAAAAACAAAAAAAAAAACTTAAAAACCGGCCAAGTGCGAGTCGGACTCGCACACGAAGGGTTCCGTACCATTATCTATAAAACCGGCAAAAAAATCATATCTGTTGTATGGGAGCCCCCCTTAATATTTCATTTTTTTATTTTTAGTATTTGTTGTTATAGCGGCAATAGTAATACATCATTTGTGAAAATTTCAGCTTTCTAGCTATCACGGTTTATGAGATACAGTCTGGAGACAGACAGACAGACAGACAAACAGCGAAGTCTTAGTAATAGGGTCCCGTTTTACCCTTTGGGTACGGAACCCTAAAAACGGAACTACGGATCTTAACACACTGTGTGATTGACCAATATTAAGTCTGGACATAAAAAGAGACTGTGAACTCTGAGTTTGTTTCGTGTTTCTTCTCAGAACAGTCGGTTAGGAAACACCGACCTCGTCTAGTTTTGGTAAAAAAATACGTGTAACAGTGACTGCCTCGTTGGTCGAGTGGTCGCAAGCGCGACTGCTGAGCATGACGTCCTGGGTTTGTTTCCCGGGTCGGGCAGTCTTATTGGATTTTTCCATTAGAAATTTCTCAGCTATGGCGTCTGTATTTGTGCTCGGTTGATGGTAATAATCTCGCCCGGCGAAATGTGGGTTTACTATTAGGCCTCTGCCTAACCCTACGGGAATTATGTAATGGGGGGTTATGTAATGTGCAACAGCGTTTGTAAAAACCAATTTAATTTTTCCCAACTTGGGAAACGACCCCAGCACTTTATGCCCAGCAGTAGTTGCGAACCACTAAACAAACGAAGAAGATTGGATATTCTAATCTTATACAAAATGTACGCGGAATGACTGCCAAGTTGCTAACTCAGTAATCCCGACACATATTTGTTGCGTACAGATGGTTGAATACTTTGAAACTTTAGATTGTTCTTTTAGCTTGAAAATGTAGAGTAAAATATCTTTTGACTGATATTTTAAAGATGTCTTTTGGCATAATCGGATCGCCCAAAAACGTCTGCTAAACATGGAGGTGACGACATAACAGGCTGATAACATTGACAGATGCGAAGGGTTATCGCTTTACCTAGTAGCTGGGATGATGAGATCAGATAGGCAGTCGCTCCATGTAAAATACTGGTATTCAGCTGCATCTAGTTAGATTGGAAGCCGACTTCAACTAAGTTGGGAAGGCTAGGCAAGTGACGACGAAAATATCCTGCTGTTTACTGCCTTGGCTTTCTCATATTAGATGAACTCCGGTAATAACTACGAGTAGTTAGCTCTTCAGGGTACTTGGTTACTACCATGTTGCTAAAATAATGTCTAATGCCACACAGTTGGATTTTAAGTTCTAACTTTTGGCTCCGAGGGTTTAAGATAAAAAAGTGCGGTTTAATTTCGACTTTCATTTAGGTGACATCTAGAATTTGTGGAAACGGCATTTATGTAGCTTAGAACGAGCTACGCAAACGAAAATAATATTCGTAAAGAGATTTCGTGTCTCGTGTAACCCGTTTTTAAACCGACTTCAAAAAAGGAGGAGGTTTCTCAATTCGACCGTATATATATATATTTTTTTTTTTTTATGTGTGTTCGCGGATAACTTCGTCGTTCCTGAACCGATTTTGATTTTTTTTTTTTGTTGGAAAGGAGATACTTCAAGGGTGGTCCCATGATAAGGAAACCGGGATCTGATGATGGCATCCAAGAGAAATTGAGGGGATCTTTCAAAAATTGTAGTGGCGACTAGTGCGTTTGTAAATTTTTTGATTAAGTATTTTAAGTCGCTCTGATGATGGAACCGAAAGACAGTCGAGGGAACTCCTCAACGGTTTACAGCAGTCATATTGTGTTTGGGTTTGATTAATTTGTATTGATGAGAAATTTACACCTAGATGGGTTGTGACTGTCATAAGGGGTCTGATGATGAAGACGAAGGACAGTTAAGGGAACTCCTCAACTGTTTACAGTAGCTACCTTGCGTTTGGACTTAATTCATGTATATTGATCAAAACTTTGCACCCATCTGGGTTACAAGTGCCATTACAGGTCTGATGATGAAAAATATTTCTATGGAATATTGCAACTAAAAATAAAAAAATAAAAAAAACTTTTTTGCAAAAAATAAAACCGACTCCAAAAACACAAAAAAGTGAAAAATAATTTTAGCTTCAGAAGTCGGTGACAAAAAACTGAATCAAATAAACAAAAGTCACCGACTTCTGAAGCTAAAATTATTTTTCACTTTTTTGTGTTTTTGGAGTCGGTTTTATTTTTTGCAAAAAAGTTTTTTTTGTTTTGTATTTTTCATAAGTTTACCAACATTATAATTATACCTTGTGTTTATGCCTCTATGCTTTACGCTAGCAAATTATTTGTGATTATAATCAGTGTATACGATATTGTTTTTAACATAAAATTGTTGTCCTAGTTTAGGAGCTCGACCTAGATTATTTTTTACCATCGTTATATTTTTTTTTGCCATGCCTTCCAATACAGTGTGATAAAATAAAATTCGATATTCAAATAAACTTTTCATGAAATTGAAAAAAACATTTTATTTTCATTGGTCTTTTAAAAAATAAGCACAAGCTTTTACTATGGTCCACATAATGAATAAAAATAATATTGCAAGTACTTAGAGTAAATTGTTGTGTATTTATTCTTTTGAATGAGTGTATAACGAGACAAAAAATTAATGAGCACAATAATTTGTTTTTAATTGCAATGACTTTATTAATCATGCGTTATTAATAAACATCGTATTCAATAATGTTTTATGAACAAAAGCAGGTTACCGTAAAGTTAAGAATACCTAGTTTCGCTTTCTTATTTGTGTCTCTGCATGCGCTGCGTACAATTGTACAAATAAGAAATTCAAATAAGAATTCTATTCAAGAACGAAATTATAAAATAAACTATACAAAAAGTCTGATTAAAACGAATGCATTTTAAAGTGTGAACGGCAGTATTGATTTATTCTTAAAATAAATTCCGAATGGACCGATTTCTCTATGAACCCGTCTCGTAGAGTCTACGATATTTCTAGCATTATTTTTAACGTGGTTAGGAGAATGCATTATTTTAAAACTTTATCCTAAAATAGGGCAGTTATTTCCCGAGCCGCTACATCCGCAGTGCGCGGCCGCTCCGCCAGAAAGAGGGGCACATTGCGCCAGAAAAGGACGGGCACAATGACCGAAATCGATGTTAGAAAGAGCAAGTTGTACATAAACCCGTCTCGCTCGCCGCCGGTACACCCGCACTAAGAATGCACCCGCACGCCGAGCGACAGTGCGTGGTGTACTCGATTCGCACTCATTCTGATGTAACCAAAACGTACTGGAAACGATAGACTGAAACGTAATCAGCGTTGCGAATTGGTTTGGTTTTTTCATGTTAGAGTTGAAATGACTTCCGCGGTTTAGTCACGTTGATTATGGACTGGATCGATAACACACAGAATGAAAATTAAAACTTGCTAGAAAAGAAAACAAGTTGGTTAAAATTGGAAAAAAAACTTAGAACCATTGGATCCAAATCAACATTATAACACCAAATACGTTACCTTACGTCACAAGATGTTAGAATTAACAATCGATTGGCGATGTGTCGGGTTCACAAACATTAAACAGCTGTAGAGCTTCGGCCACCATCGTCTTTGTTCGGTGCCAGGGACACACAAGTACATCCAGTACGTGTAGTCGGAGCGCCGTGTTGAGTTCGTTGGCGTGATGAATCAGTAGCACATGAGCGTCAGTAGTGAGAGAACGCGTTGCCGCGAGCTGCCGCACACAACAATAAAATATTAACTAAATCCTTTGTAGTGCGTAGACTATTCGTTTACTTTTTTATTTCAATGTGTGTGACAGGCGTGTGCATATTGTGACAGAAGATTGTTTATGATCCCTGGATTTATATAGACATATTGAGAATCAGGTAAGAAATGTTTATTTATTTTTTCAAATATTTTGTTCTTTTATGAGAATGTTGACTAGTATAATGTCCGCTTTTGTGTAATGCAGGTCTTATGAATATTCGTTATTTTATTTAAAGCTGTCAAAATTATGACTGCGTCCATTTTAGTGAGAAAATTGATGGATGCCATTCGGGTGCGAAAAAAATACTGTGATGTTTTTGTTTTATTTCCGACCCTGCGTTTAATAGCCGCAATAAATCGAGTGCAAATCGAGCTACGGGAAAAAAATATAGAAAATAATTTCTCCAGTTTTAGTGCTGTAAAAAATTGCGTGTTTTGGAGTAATTAGTTAGATTATAATGAGCCAAATAGGGTGGGTAACAGCAAGAATTATTTTTACTTACGGTTTCTTGAAAGCTAATGAAATGAAACCAAATTAATAAAATAGTCATTCAAAGAAAACAAGTGAATGCTTTTATTATCTTTGTCAGTATGACCTACATCAAAACACCTTTGTGCAAATAGATGGTACCTAATCTGAAGCTGTTTTGCAGAATTTGTACAAAACAAGTGTACTGAAATTGTTTATTCTGTCCGAGTATAGGTAGGTACCTACATGAAGTAACACTTACAGATGAAGGTTAAGGAATATTGTGACTTTAAAATCACAGACGAACTCTTGGGACTAGATCCAGACATACATAAATGAGAAATCTCCCCAAATGGATCCTATTTTGAGTACCAACGTGATCTCATATCGTAGACATAATTTGGTTCTTTTGTTTTAAGGTGTTATTCTAGATCTTGGAGAAAGTTACACTTTTGTCCTCATTGGTCGTATTCTCACGACCTAGCGTAGAGACCTAGTGCGCTTCTCGCCATTAAGAAGTTTGGCGAGTAAATTGTAGAACAAAAGAAATATGTTTGTGAACAATAAAAAAAGAAATATAAATCGTTTTGAAGAAGAAAGCCTGTAACCATGTGTGAAGCCTATTATATAGATCTAGGAAGCTGATCCTGTTTTCATCGAAATTCTGTTCCAAAATCTTCTCAACCCACGCATCAAGTTTTGTCTGATTCTTTTGTCATTTAGACATTTTGGGCCATGGGGAGACGTCTGATAACAACTCTTTTTATTGACCAAATAATAACGTAAAATGTTTTATTATATAAGAAAGATAGACATATATAACATTTTACATTGCCCCTTGTTGATATGATTCATTAAACCACAAAATACGAATTCTACGAATTCTATTTATATAATACCTATGTGAACTAGACAGAATTGTTATTTAAAGTCATTGTAAATTAAAATGATTCATTGAAAATTATTGTCACCCACGGAAATAAATTAAAAAATAGGTACCTAGGTAGGTACATTGTAGAGTAAAAAAAAAGACAATTCTTGCAAAACGAACTGCAAGAAATGTACTTTTGTACTATTATAAATTAAAACGCATGTAACGCAATTTAATTATCAAACGCGAATCAATTAATGACGGTAAAAGCAGCATAAAGGTCAAACGTGCTAATTATAATAAACTGAATTAAATTGACATGCTTTAATTTTCTGCACTTAAATGTGAATATGACTTTACAGTCGTATTAGACACACTTAAGTGCATAGATGATGTTAAGTGCATAAGAGAGAGCTCTTTGACTAAACTGTGAGGAACGTCGGAAAATTGCATTATAATATTGCCACGGTGGTAATTGTATTTTCGCGATGGTACAAAGTAAACATTGAAGTAATTATGGTAATATCAACTATAAACCAATACATTTCTGCCAAGTTGATTTGAAAAACAAAAACTTTGAATCCTCGTTTCATTTCCAAATTCACTTTACATTGTTCATTAATTTAAAAAAAAAAACATGTTTTTTTTAAAGTGGTGCCATAGCGCCAGATCTAGAATTTGATTTTCCGTCCAATGAAAGTAAAATGAAGATTTTTATCATTCACTTTATCATCATCTGAATTGCCTCTTGTTTGCTAACAGCATAACCTTCAGGAAAGACTTATCAGCGAGCAAAATATGAACGAGATATTTAAAAAATAGCTATACTGTTTGAATTGTGGTTAAAGTCCAGCGATTCCACGTAAATAACATCGAGATACCAGTAAATAACTCTGGACGATAGAGTTGATATTCTTTTTTTTTCTTTTTTTCATTAATCATTAAAAAAAAATCCCTTGAAATTAAAACATAAATAAACATAAAAAAAGAAAAATGTTGTTGAATATTCATATAATATTTATCATTCTGAAAACTAGAGCATTTCTTCTGCAGAATTAAGTACCTACACATATGCCAGTACCTTCCCAAGCCGACCCCAACCTACTTAAGAAAAGGATAGAAATAAGACGATAAAAGTATCTTCCCAACGTAAAAAATAAGCCTAAAAGATTTCAGCCGTAATCAGAAAAAAGGCTCCGATATCCCAGCATTGTGTTTGAAAACCGGTCAAATCTCTTAGGATTTCGGAGAATCTCTTTTTGGCAGCTCCTAAGACAGATGGTATCAATCCTTGTAAGAATTTCTAAAAATAAGGGTCACGTATTGGATTATTTGCGAAAAAGAAAATAAATACAAATACACTTCTCATCAAAAAAATCGAAACACCTCGCAGTTTATGATTTGATAAGGATTATCAGAAAAATGTGTATATTTAGGAATAAATGTAAAATGTCATTTAATAGTGAGTAGTATGAGGTTTTTAAATCCTAATGTTATTGTTCTAAATTCAAATTAAGTCTTCATAGGTTTCGTATTTTGTATAATGAGTAATTTTTACCCTGTATGGAATATGAAGGAAATGGGTAAAACAACACGCGTAAATGAAAAAAAAATGTAAGAAACGTTTATTTAATAACTTGTATTCCCTCCGCGAGCTCTTATTACTGCTTCCATACGGTTCTTCATCGATCGGATGAGAGTCACGATCACATGTTGTGGTATATTATCCCATTCCTCTTGGATTGCATTTTGCAGCTGGCTAAGTGTTTCTGGGGCTGGATCTCTTGCTCGAATTCGTCTCTTTAATTCATCCCATAGATGTTCAATGGGATTCATGTCCGGGCTTCTTGCTGGCCATACCATAATGGAGATACCGACTTCGGTAAGATAATCTCGTACGACGCCCGCGGTGTGAGCTCTAGCATTGTCGTGCATGAATATGAAGTCGTTGCCAATAAAATGTGCATAGGGCATCACATGAGGTTCAAGACACTGTTCGATGTACCGATGAGAGTTTAGTGCAGGCAACCGTGGCCCAGACACAAAGGCAAGTTCTGACTTACCGTCGGCGCTGATTCCTCCCCAAACCGTCCACGAACCGCCACCATAGCTGACCTTTTCTTCAATGCAGCATTGTGCAAAGCGTTCTCCATCTCTTCTGTAGACCTTGTTCCTTCCGTCGTTACCATACAGCATAATTTTACACTCATCAGAAAACAGTACTTTGCTCCACTGAAGGTATGACCAAGTTAGGTGCTCGCGTGCAAAGTTAAGGCGCGCTCTTCGATGGTCTGCAGTTAATTTCGGCCCATTCGCTGGCTTATGCGGTGCCAATCCGCGTTCCTTCAACCTTCTTCTTATTGTAGAGTCACTTACAGCTACTCTTCGTACAACGCGAAGCTGCTGCTGCAGTTGAAAAGCGTTAAGGCGTCGATTTCGTAAAGAAGTTGTTACAATAAATCGATCATCTCGCTCAGAAGTGACCCGATTCCTGCCAGATCCTGAACGGCGCGTGAACGAACCAGTCTCCCGATAGCGTTTGTAGACTCTATGAACAGATGATAAGCTTAGATGCAATCTTGCAGCCACAACACGCTGACTAAGTCCAGAATCCAGCAATGCCACCACTTGGGCGGCTTCTGCGGGCGAAGTATCCATATTTTTTAGAAAAAAAAGTTTTTTCACACGTCCCAAAGTCACAGTAAATGAAATAAGAAACAAAAAGTTTAAAGACAAGCGCTAATTTTTAGTTTTTAAACGAGAAACGTACTCCAACCCTAAATACACATTTGTCTCAAAACAGTGATTAATTTCATTTATAGGATAAACAAATGAAATTCTAATTTCGAATTTTGATTTTTTTCTTCTTACTGTAATGACCAAACTGCCAGCTACACAATAATGTTTTTTTTTTCATGGAATTAATTCTCTTTTGTAAAAAATTAGGACAAAAACAATAAAAACGAAAGTGTTTCGATTTTTTTGATGAGAAGTGTATTTCAAAAAGGAAATTATTTTAATCGTTTCTGTTTAATATTTTAGTCTTACAAAAAAGTCCGCTTCCATGCTATTAGTCAAATATGTTAATTTGGATGGAATCCAATTGGAGATTCCCAGATGCGGTTAAATTCAGATGAACACACACATTCACTTCACATCACATTCTTGGAATAGTCTCCAACTCATCAAGATAAAAGAAAAAAATGCATACGAATACTTTGTTGCATATTATTTTCGAGGGCTAACCTGTGGAGATGAATATTTTTGCCTATTTTGGATACAAGAAGTTGGCTCATACTACACATCATCTGCCTAGACCCCGACAGCCCGACCCTGTGGTCGGGCTGTTGGGGTCTAACTAGAAGAAATAAATAAAATACATTTATTTGGCACATACCACAAAGTGCGCACAGTATATATAAAACAAAAATAATACAAGAGAAGAAAAAATAAAAAAACTTAACAAAAAACTGTAAGACAATCATGGCTGCGCCAGTTCAGCAAAATGCCGGGGTGCCCAGCGTTGTTTTTCAACTGGACCTGGATTAGAGAGGTTTGTGCTAAGCATTCGTTTTTACATGGAGCGACTGCCCTTCAAACCTCCACAACCCCGTTCCAATACCCCTTGGCAACACTGGTTGACAGACTTTCAGGTTTCTGACTACCCGTAACGATTCACAATAAACAATTACCAAAAAATACTTTACCAACACATCCTTTGACCCTTTTTGGTACGAGCAACATGATTCTCATGAAAAATAATACTAACCTTACCTATTTATCTTCTCGTCTTATATTCGAGTACTTTCAAGGGCTAAAGGATCAGCTCTAAAACACGCCCTTCACTGCCCTTGACCCCAAAGAGATACATGTACGAGTCGATAAAGGACATTTTCCGTAGATAGGGAGATAGCGCTATAGCGCTAGTCTTGGACAGTTATTGTGTTCTGGTACTACCAAAAGAGCGGATTTCTCAAATGAAACTCAAAACGATCAACCCAACTGGTTCAAGAGCAGCTGTCTATGTCATAATTGCTATGCAATGTTGTATAGATGAGCTCCTTGGTCAAACTCGTATTTTCATAGAAATCGTAAAGTCGCCTGCGCATAAAGCTACCACAAACTGTCAAATTTTCTCATTCGATTTTGAACTTAATGTTCAACAGTTTAAATAAAATCATTGGGAGTTTGATAGTTTGTGGTAACTTGGTGTGTTGACAATTGTACCATGGCAGCCGTTTTGTTGGATAAGTTTGCACACGCGAAGGTGACGGAAAGATTATATTTCTGTCTCGTTTACTCCTACTACTGGATCTAATAAGCGGGTACTTATCTCATTGCTGTTATTATTTTGTGACATGTCCATACTATTCTCTATCTACAACATTTTGTCCGTAGATCAGTTGGGTCCTTAGCTGTACTAGAATTTATGTAAGGGTTATCGTATCATTCTGGAATTTTCGGGTATTTGATCAATGTGAGATGGAGCAGAATTTATCGATATTGAAGGAATGTCGGTGGAGGATAGGCTTTTTGGGGACTGTATGACTATTAGCGTTTGAAAACTGATCTTGCATGAAATAAAAGACATGTATTTTAACGATATTTCGTAATATTTTCGACGAAAATTGACGTGATTTCGTTACGTTCGCTTGTGGTCATCTCATAATTCCTTACATATAGAAGATCCCTGTTTTATCACTATCATTTCCTTCATTGCGTACTACATCCATCGTATTAAAGTGGTCATCTACCGGGTCCAACGAAAAGACGGAGGACCCACCTTTTCAGGTAGAAATTGATATAGATCTACCAATTCAGAAGCTAATTATTCCATACACCAAAAGACCTTGGAATAAATTTTTCGGAACCAAACAGCATAGGAGCTTTGCATAATCTGTTTAGAATTTGCGATTACTAGAGTTGAACTAACCAATCGATACGAGATTTTATCGGAGATCGGAAACTCGCACGTAACAGGCAGAATAGTAAATGTGGAACATAAAATGTTCCATAGTATGCAATTCATTGGCACTCGCAAAGTTTTACGTCAGCATGCTTCTAAAATAATCTACTTTCCTTCGTGAAGATTGCAATTTAACTGATTTTTTATTTGGATAGTTGGTATCTCAGTTGCTAACTCGACTTCATTAGTTCTATCTCTATGGTGGAAGGGACACCTACGCGAAAACGGTTACCACGTAGGTATTCAATTCCAATTTCGCATCGGTGTCCCCTCCCACCCCAGATACTAATCGATTTGGAGTCAGTTCTTCATTAATTACCAGAACTTTCCTGTCTGGGTCTATTTCATCTTCATTTAAATAACATAAAAGAACAGCATCTATTTCTTCATTACTGATACCTTGAATACGGTTCTCCTATATTAGACCAGATATGGATGAAATTGTCAACAAAGAGCGGTGTGACAATAGCAGGAATAAAAGATTCTGGTTTTGTTTAAACTAGATTTCTTCGCTCATGAACCAGTAACTACTCCCACTCTGCCTCGAACTCAAACTAAAAGCATTTATTTCAACTAGCTGTTGCCCGCGACTTCGTTCGCGTGGAAATTTTGTATGTGTGTGAGAGACTGCCTCGTTGGTCGAGTGGTCGCAAGTGCGACTATTAAGCATGAGGTTCTCTGTTAAATTTTTATTTTATTTTAATTACATAAAGCTATATCGCACATGATTTAGAGATCACCTTTTGAGCAAGGCGATGCTTGTGTGACTCCGCTCTTCCACTTAACATTAAACAATGCATGCAATTGAAAAAAATACTATAAATAATAGTGTTATTGGGTTATTCCATCAGGAATTTCGCAATAGCAGCCACGGAATCTGGATTTGTTTGATCTGTGTTCAACATAACTGGCGAAATGTGGGTGTACGATTAGGTAAACTTCTGCCTAAACCTTTGGGGATTACATAGCGTGATGTGTGAGAACTGACTGGCTGATCAAAATGTGATAATGTGGGTGATGACTACAAAAAGAAGTCCCAAACAATATTAAAAACCGTTTATTTTAGCGCTTTACAACTTTATTTTGAAAGTGAACCATCACACGCCTTGTTGGGCACTATTTATTCTAATACCGTTTTGTATACAACAATAATGACTTATTATTTTCCGCAAGCACGTGCAAATTTTGGGCACTGAACAATCAACACATTGACCGTCTGAAAAGCATGGAGTGCACAATTGAATGCCGGTCACTTTTATGGTTTGGCCCTGGGATCTGTTGATCGTCATTGTAAAAACCAATTTTAAGGGAAATTGTAACCTCTTTAATTGAAATGGCAAGTTATTTGAAATGTGGGCATGCGGGGAATTAAAACGCTCTGTCCTTTAGCAGCTCCGTTTTTATAATGATACTGCCCAGCTCTGTGATACGAAGCCTGGTGCCGTTGCACAGTCTCGTTGCATCAAGGTTTCGCATCACCAGAACTGGAACGCCAACTTTAAGCTCCAGCTGATGGGACGCTTCGCCTTTTAACTCCACGGAGTTGAGAAATTCAACGGGGTATGCAGTACTATCGTCATTAGCCATCACAGTGTCTAGTGTGTCAGTGTTCTGTCGTCAAAAGACGGTCGGACGGCGAGCTAGCCCATTACTCACCGTCCACAGGGTCTAAAGCGGCCGAACGACGCCTCCCATCAGCGCCTGGTTGCCGCGGATGTCCTGCAAGCTGTGGTTCAACGCCTCTAATGCATGTTTCTGCGACATTGTGCACTCGTCCTATAGGTTTAACTTCCACTGCTGCAAAAGGACTCCCCCGTTTTTGGTGATGCTGCATGTTGGGGTATCTTCGCTTGCAAGATTCAGCGGCAATTTGAAAATTGAATGTGCAGTCCGGCCATTCTTAAGCAAAGTTGCATCAATGCCCGACGAAGTCACAACCACAGTTATGTGACGGCACGGTTTGCGCAGTGGCTGAGCAAAAATTGACTGCGGCGCTGCACACACGCAACGTCGTGGATTTTATCAAATTTTAATTTTGTTTTAATTTTTTTAATTTTTAGAGATTTTTTTTAGTAATGGGGTACACGTAGTACTTATAACTTCCATGCAAAGAGTAAACACAAAAGGAAAAATAAAACCAAATTCATTATCAGCCATTCCGACTACACTTCGACTAAAACCTATTTACGTAAATAATTAAATTTATCATAGAAATCGCGTATGAGGTTACTGACTAAATTTTAAACATTAATATCTTTTGCGTCTGTTGGTCGATTTTGATGAAATAAACACTAAATGTTATTCGGAACAATGCTTCTTATGTTTCAATATTTCGATTTTGAATATAATGAGGGGTTTTTACGTGATGCGCGCACAAACATACAGACAAACCGACAAACAGACAAACCGACAAACAGACAAAAATTCTAAAAATGGTAGAAATGGGTTCTGTTAGTGCTCCTTTAACACCCCTACTACTTTTTTTCTAAATATTTTCAATGTACAGAAACGCCACGTCTACAGATTTATTATATGTATAGATTAGACCATTACAGGCAACTTTGAATGTCAAAAAAACAAAAAAAGCGAAGCTACAGTCACAAGGCATAATAACTTGAGAACGTACTCGGAAAGAGCATTCAAGTTTTAGGTCTCGACTGTCATCTCTAGTCTATCGCTGTCGTTTCGGGTAGTCAGACAAAAGCCCGATAGTATCTATAGTATATCGTGTTCACCAGTGTGTGGCTGACATCATACCCCTAACGTTCCATGTAAAATATTGGTAATAGCTGCATCCGGTTATTCTGCAAGCTGACCCCAACATAGTTGAGAAAGAGCTAGCAGATTGTGATAAACTATCTACTAAATATGCATTGGATATGTTTTTAAACGATGATTCAGAATCGAAAGTGACACCAGACGCAGTACGAAAAGAATGTTTAATCTCCCGGGAAGTCTGTATGACCAACATCGTTTTATCAAAATGCTTTCTTAAATCGTTGGTTTTAAGTCTGGAGTCGAGTGGCTTGGTTAAGAATTAGACTTGGATTGATAGGACTCTTTCCTTTAGCGGCGTGAGCTAGGTTACAATTGTGTTAAAGTTTTGGGCACTCTGTCATTCACTTCTGATGAGAAAATTTAGAAAAACTCTTTTTAATTGGATTCCTTCTTAATTGAACTATAGTTTTTCATTTTAAACATTATTATCCTACTTCGGATCCCTGAAGAAAAAGAAGACAATATAAGTATAAATTACACTATATTGCCTTTGTAATAAAGGCAAGACCTAATATGTAGGTACTTGTCTTCAAACAGGGTAACAACAGGCATCTTGTAATAGGCAGCATATTCAGAATTACATGAAATAACAGTTTCATAATGTGTGTACAGGTGCTTCTCTAGACAGCGAGTACTTTAAGTACAAATATTCGTAATACAATGCACCTAAATTACCTTGAGAATTTGGCTCCGTTCCATAATCGCACAATTTCTCATGCCCGACTCTGAGGATGATTATAACAATGTTGTGGTTACATAAGAAGGGTCAAACTAACTGACTTAATGCGTCTTTGGTCTCGTTGTAGCAAGTGTTACTGCTGAGTAAGTGGTTCTAATTTCGATTCTTAGGTCAGCCAAAGCGTTGTTTGGTTTTTCCACCAGAAATTTCTCAATAAATACCCGGACTTTGGATTTATGCCCGGTTGATGGCAATAGGGTCGCTCACTATTACATGAGACTTAAACATCACACACAACAGGCAGAAAGCGGGTGTATTATAGGTAAACTGCCTAACGCTTCCGAAAAATACAGGCGTGATACTATGTAAAGTTACCGAAACAGTTCTTATAATCCCTCAAACTGGGTTAGGAAGCCGCTAAATGCTATTACGTGAACTACACACGAGTTGTAGCTACAGTACCAGTGCAGGGATGAGACCCAACTCCACATTAAGTAGGGTGCGAACGAAAAGTTGGTAAAGTAATCAATCACCGCAAATAGGCGGGTTTCCGAGCTCTTGGAAAGGGTCGACTGATCACCCAACTGGAATCTCAATTGGATTATCACTAGAACTTGACAAGCTATTAATGAGTTTACTCTTAAGGACCCGAGTGGTCAATATTAATATTAGAGACAATTCGAAAAAAGTTGTGACGACTAATAGACTACGGAGATGACAACAGTTTTTCCAGTATGGAAGAAGAAAACACAACCACACAGCCCCGACCCTAAAATACATTGAGAAAAGGCCTGGAGAATTTATGAGACATGTCCCAAAATTTTGGTACTAATTACTATGAACGTTAAGGCCCTTGGAGATGAAACTGGAGATTCTCTCGGGGCAGACAAAGTGGCACGTTTAGCACTTGAATAGCGTTCTGAGGGCTAGGACCTCTTTGTCTAGAAGATAAAGTTACATTCTCTCATCGATAAGGTTGTGTGGATGTATTGGATTGACATAATCTGCCGAAAAACTTCACATCGATCCTGTTAAAGTCGTCGTAGAAAACAAAACGCTTTGAAAGTGAAGGTTCTTCTCAAGGCCCTCTATTATAGCTTAGGAATCTTATTTTAACAACTGCTAATAAGAGAGAGTTTATCTGTTGACTAGTTTCCTGAACAAACACCCGGTGTCAATAGAAACGGGAAATCTATTCGATTCCGGGCCGACAACGCGATATTAGTTGTCCGAGTTAATAAAATAGACAATAGTAAACGACGCTTTCTGTCATCATCATATCGAGACAAGTTTCAAGTGTATTATTTTATAGCTTACGCCCGCGGCTTCGCCTGCGTGGAATTAGATAATAGTACCGTAATAAAAAGTATCCTATGTGTTAATCCAGGTTATAAACTATCTGTATGCAAAATTTCATCCTAATCCGTTCTGTAGTTTTTGCGTGAAAGAGAAACAAACATCCATCCATCCATCCTCACAAACATTTACAATATTAGTAGGAAGTAGGATTATGTGAACTGGTTATTTACGTAATCGTTTTAAAAATAAAACCAAAATAAATAAAGACCAGAACCAGTTTCTTCAAGGGTAATTAAATGATGGAAAACGTCTTAATGGAAAGGAGCATTACACTTTAAAGAGGTCGCGAGCTAAACATAGTCAATAATGAGTGACAGATGTTTAAATCAAATACTATTTAGCATACCGAAAATGTTATTTGAACCTTGAACCCGGCAGAGTCAAACGTTTCAATCATACGGAATGCAGACGGTCCAATAATCAAAGTAATTTAGACCGGCAATTTCCAACTGAAGATGACTGTCATGCGTCTGATAGTAACTAACGCAATTGTTCGTTATTCTTAATTTCGTACACCGAACTAACTTTTACTAGCGGCTTTTGACTGCATGGAGGTTAGAAATTATTCAACGGGAACATACTACTGGCATAAAAAGTATCGTTTGTGTCCCACTTACTCAGTTGTAGAGGTCAGATTGGCAGTCGCTCCATATAAAATACTGGTATTCAGCTGCATCCTTTTAGACCGGAAGCCGATCACAACGTAGTTGGAAAAGGCTGTGTAGTGTGGACTACACAATTTAATCGAAATCCATTCGGCCTTTAAGTGACAAGCTAACAAACAGACATAGAGACAGACAGAGAGTTACTTCAGTATTTATAATAAGTATGGATGTATATGAAGGTACAACAGCCACACGAACTCTTGTTTAAGGTGACGCAGATATTCCAATAAGACCTCCAAGTCTTGAAGTAATTGAAAAAAGTGATCTAATTTGGACTGGCATTTGCTCTGAAATCGTATCGTAGAAATGAAATTTTGCTTTACTTTTTCTAACTCAAATGGAATTATTAATACCTTGTGTTTAGAGTTTTGTTCCACTAACAGTTTCTTTTAGTTTGATTCCTTTGAAATCTTCATCCACGTGTTTATCTTCATCTATAATTCAAGTAACATCGTCTCTGGCCGTATATTTGCTACATTTTAATTTTTCCTTAGCATTAATTTTGTATTCATTGATGAAATTGTTCCTTCGCAACAGGAATCTCAAACTTTCATTTCTTATCGATAAACAGTAACAGTTGCGTGTGTTCCACGGGTAAGCAAGGATTTGTAATCCGATATAAAATTGAAGCTATTCGAACTTGTACGAAGGTCAGAATTTTTATATTAGAATTTGCGTGTAAGGGTACCGTGCTCCGGCACAGTCAAAAGAGTATCGATCGTCGACATTGTTACAGTGACTTGAGTGCGAGTATTTCTATTACGTCAGCCACAATGAGAATTATTGCGTAAACTTGTGGTGAGGTATTGTTAGTGTGTAATCATAGTTTTTGCAGAAAGTGAAAGGTTTTGGGTACTCCACCTAAATATATGAATCTTCAGGTGAATATATAATTTTAAGTGGGCGTTGCTGATCATGACATCTACCTAAAATAAAAATTAATAGCATCAAGTAAATTCCTCTTACAAACCCGTCTATAAAACTTAGTTGTTTTCTTGCATTTTCATAGAAATCTGGATTTTTTTTTAAAAACCGCTTGAAATTCATAAGAAAATCTGGATATTTCTAATTTTACTCGTGCCAGAGGAAATGAGACGGTACGAGGACAAGACTAATGTAGAAATAAAACTGTATGTTGATACTTGATCTTGAAAACGTGTGGCTTCATCTATTCTTATGACAAGACTCTTGCCTACAATGACTGAAGTTAGTCACATTTTATCATCCATGAATTATCTACAGTCCAGTTTAGTTCAATGACCATCTTCGATTCTACGGGATCGTAAACATAGATATTTGGAATTTTCCTATCTATATAAATGCATGCCATAGCGATAGGCAGAAATTACAGACCACCACATGTTTCGTCTACGTTCATACTTACGTTTTCATTTTATTTTGTTTGTTTTTCGTGTAGTTCGACTGTTACGGAAGAAACTCCAGCACGAATCTCAGACCTAAACCACCCATTATTCAACATAAACGTTAAACGGATGGTCTTTGCAAAAGACATTGAAGTATGATCCTATAAGCTCACTAGTTACATAAGGCTTTCTTTGATGTTAGCAATAAATCAAATATACTACTTGGCATAGCAACATGGTTGAAACATTGTGGCGTAAACTGTAGCTCAGTTGAGTCGTTAAGCCTACCTTAGGTAGCGTAACCTAATTTTGAATAATAATGTCTACCTTAAGTCCATTTTTGATTATAAAACTGTAATGCCATATCAGACCATAGCATTGTTATAATGGATAATTCAGTACACTTCTTTTTTTGTAAAGTGTTACTGGGTTTTTCTATTAGTGGTTTCTCCATGGCAGTCAGTGATTGTGGCCGCCCCCTGCTACATGAGATTTCAACAATTCTAGAGAAATGTGTGTTTACTGTTGGGCGAATTTCTTATTAATTCTGTGCAAGACTTGTTCTGACTAGGATTACAAGACTTCGTCCATCAATCGATCTATTCAAGACACAGCCTGAACTTAATCATATACTGGCTAGGCAATAAACCGTACATGAAATACGTTTAAATTCCGGCTTTCATGTTCAGTCGGTAGTTCAGATACGACTGTTCTGCCCTCATTTGCATTTACTGCTTTGAATTTCATCTTGATTTAGCGAGGATTACCATTTTATTATGGAGTTTGATTGTAGCTTTAGAACAAACCCATTTGTTCTATGGGATTGTGTGTGGGATGATGTTCCCCATTCACCATTTGGTTTTATTGTCGTATGCCCTTGGCTGTTCAATGTTCTTCTTAATGTTATGTTATAAATGGTGTCATTTTACTATCTGATTAATATCCACATGAATTCATTTTAAGTCTTCTATACTCATGTTGTTGCATTTTATATCGTGTTATAGTGCCACAGAAACTAGTTTCTCATTTTAGTCCAACTGTAAAATGTCTGCTAAAAATAGAGCTGCCGTATCGGCGCGACTATCATTTAATATTCTATTAATGGAACTTGTTATTTCTATCAGTCTATTCTTCTAATTCTAGAGAAAGTCAAATGCGGCGATACTTTTATACAAAATCCCCTGCAAAGTAATACCAAGTCTATTTTATTTACTTACTAAGGTTGGTTTCAACAAATTAAGCAAGATTCTGGCCAAGGTTAGGACCCTTCTAAATAAAAGGACCGTGCCAACGACTAATTAAGCCAACTTCATTGTTACTCATATAAGTTCTCAGCTTCTATTAAAATACCGAGAAGTTTCTTACTTATATCTTGGTATTTTGATCGGAATGATTTGAAGGAATTTAGTTTACGTCATGAGCGACTTTTTAAATTCTAACGATTTCAAGTATTTCTTTGTTTCTTGGTCCTGAATTGTTGAGGTACGAATTGTTTATTAAAGTTCAAATACGTATTCTTATGCCTAATTATAGACATTTTAGAATGTATTTTTGTACTAGACTTTTCTTTGTTATTTCTTTAGTTGAGTCGAAAATGATTCATTACCAACATTTTCAGGCGCAGTTACCTTTGTCCTAAAAAGAAAAACAACATAATAAAAATTCTGCATTAATTAACCAGCATGAAAATTCCCAATTACATTTTCTAGAAGACAATCTAGTTAGAGAATCTCACTTATCTGTTTCCCAGGATTTAACGGTTTTAAATCAATGATTCACTCTTCAATTCTTCATCAACAATGATGCGTCATTAGTTCATTGCATTCATCTCATTTGTCATTTGTATCAAAAACAGTGAGAACACGGTCTAAGCTGTAAACACGGATCTTTGTAATCCTTTTATTGTTAAGTTCACTAACACTTTGCCTTTCCACAATCTTATCGCTTTGCCTACATCGTAGCTGAAGTAAAACTACTGAAGTTATTTCCATATCTCTAGTTTTGTCGCAGACTACATGCTCTTAGGTGTTATTTTCACCAACAAGTTTTGCATTATCAGTACAGCTCGTATCTCTTTTTCTTCTGAGCGTATCCATGGTAAAACAAATTGAGGTTGCCTAGAATTTGGCTACGAGTTTGGTGCCTTTAGGAGGGTCCATCAGTCAGTTTCTGAACCTCCTTAATGTTAATAATGGTAATTCGATTCATCTCCAATTCTTATTGACGTCTCTCGAAGTCTCTAAATTCTTTATTCATTAATATCGTCAGTCTTATCAATGACGCTATTTGACAAGTGTTCGGTATCAAATCAGAGAAATCAGATTAGCACTAATTTATAGCTCTGGGATATTGAAAGTACCTAAAAAAAAGAAAACATTGATTTCGCTGATAAAATCAACAATGTTACAAATAATGGATTTGTTTTTGATGCACTGACAATAATTTGATGTTGTGACGTTATCTGATGTAGGAAAAATTTGTCGACGGCAGTGGAAATATAATTTATTCTTCTTTTGTATCGATGCTCGATGTTATCAAGTCACTTCGGCATGTTAGTCGGGGTATCAATGACGTTATTTGAGTCCTCTAAAGTGCAACTGTATGGGCAGGCACTTTAGACATTCTAGTAAGTAGATTCAAGGATTAGACCAAGATGTGTTTTGTATTCGTAACTTCAGAATGATGATGAGGGTTTAGTAATTTACAACGGAATGTTGTTTAGAAATCTGTAAACAATTTCAATATCAAACGAAGGGTACGACAGTTTTTTTTTAACTACTTCTTTTCATCGTTATCTATTCGTGATTGTGTTACTTGTTTCACGACTTATTCATGTGTGATAAATATAATAAATAGTTCCTTAGCTGGTGCTGTGTAATTTGATAAAACCCACTGTCCCAGATTTTACGAAACCAGTTTTATAATGTTATCTGAAACAGGGGCCATAAATCTAAAAGGCGGACTAATGCCTTGTGCCCAGTGTATGTATGTGAGTCAGTGTCTAGACAGAAAACTCGGCTTAGTGCTTGAGAGGTGCATTCGGTTGAGTGCACTATTTCTGCTCTGTAATTCACTGTACTCTACAGCTTGCATCGGAAAGGTCTGGTTAAATTTAGGTTTAGTACGGAAATCAAACCTCTGCATAGAACGAACATCATAATCACTTGTACATATATGGATCATGTGGGCAGAACATGGGTTTCGTGTAATGAAAATACACAGGTGCGATACACCGTTTCTATTAAACTAACAAATTACTTGAGATACACAATAACACGGGGCACAATGAATCGGGTACCGTTCCAGGACGTCTCAACTCCGCTGCGATCAGATATTCAATTAACGTTCTCGCCACGAGCTGAAAACATCGGGGCTCTGTAGAAGCACGCTGTGGTAGGAGTAGACATGTCAGTAGGTCGCGTGATGTCACACTGGCGTATTTGCGATTCATTTTAAGCCCGTACCAATGACCGGATCCGACATATAGAATATCGCTATAATCAGCTGTTTCATGCAAAATTTCATATCTACTCGACCCAACTATATGATGATAGTCCCATGGAGCAAGTTGTTCGGTGTGATGGCCTATACTACATCTTTGAATTTGACTTCACCTTTCTGACCCACGCTGTATATGTGTAATTAAAGTATTAGCTCGATGTCAGCTGTTTACGCCACAATATTTATGCGAGAGCTAATAAATAGATTGGACCTTGGCAAAGTCGGAAACTTCCTGGCATATATTAAAAAAAATCGCTTCCTCTAATGAACAAAGAGGCGACCATTGATAGCTTACTATGTTAATTTATTTACTGGTTTTATCATATTTCTATGAATAATGAAAAGATGTTATAGATTTGCTTTTGTGTTACTAAGGAAATTGATTACAGAAAGATCATGGACGAAAAACCAAGCAAGTTTTAGAATTCTGATGTTTGAATTTCTTGGTATGAAATTGGATCTATCACTGTTACAAAGAAAAGAAAGAAATGTAATCATGTTTTTCTTAAGAGTTCTAATACAGGGTGTAAACGGACACTTAACGAAGCCGTCAACCAACCATTCTGTACATCAAACTAAGTGACTTTACGCAAAAATTATTGCTGGGAAACGACTTTTTGTATTTGGGGTAAAAATCACGTTTTACGGTAGGACTCAATGTAACGCACCCAAAACATTGTGCTGGTGGATGGGTTGTGGAGGTATTTAAAGTAAAAATCTTACATTAATAGGTGGAACTTTGACCACCAATATTTCCATAACTAGAAGGTTCCCAGGTATGGTCTAGAACAAAAAATGATCGCAATGACGGGAGAACAAGTGCCTTTCAGCTTTACACTCTTTATGTATATTTTTTACAGAGTATAGAAGACTATTCTTTTCAAAGACTCTTTTTTGTAGGAGTATAAAGATATTTAAGTAGGTATTAAGGTCTTCAAGAAAACCAATTTATTTTGTTCTATTGAATATATTTCCATTCAATAAATTCTAAAGATAACACGTGGAGATATTACAGGTAAAATACTGGCATAACCTTTACTTTTTAGAAGGTTGGCCATAACGATATGAAGTAAATTGATGTCAATCTCACTCCGGGTGTATTAAGTAATAAGAGGCAGGAAACATGAAATTATCAACACACGTGTTGGATTTAATCCTATTCTACGTAACCATGGAATTTTGGCATTTGGTGGGTGATTGATTCATTTATCGATGAGTGAATTTGTTTCTAGAATATTTCAACACAGGTACCATACATCGTGAGTTTAAGTATGTACCATACATTGATAGAAATGAACAGTTTCATTCGTTCGAGGAGCTCGTGGTTAAATAATAACAGTCGCTCGGGTCGATCTTTAGGCTAAGCCGTGCTTGCCTAGGTTGGTCTGTGGATGGGTGACCGTATTACATACCGAGTTTCCTCCGTGCCTCGGAAAGCACGTTAAGTCGTTGGTCCCTGCTGTCGTAAGTAGATCTTTGACAGTCGTTACAGGTAGTCAGTGGCCCGAAAGTCTGACAACAGTCTTACCAAGGATATCGTATTACCCAGTGGACCAACTTCGTTGTGGAGGTCAGATAGGCAGTCGCTCCATGTAAAATACTAGTAGGAGCGTACGGAGCCGATCCCAAGATAGTTGGGAAAAGGCTAGGCACATGATGATGAACTGTTTCATTAGTAATGAAATTCCTAAAGGTGGTTCAAAGCTTTTCTATAAGGTTTTAAGTTATAAACATAGTAAGTAGTACACACGCGACACATCAAGCTATACATTTCCAGTATTATAACCTGACCTCGTTTTGTATGAGCTTCCCCTACAATTAGAGATCAGCTTATACTGGATTTCCATAGCTTCATTGGTCGTCGTGCGTACATCATCATCTGCCAAGCCTCTTCTCTTCATCTTAGGGTCGCTTTCCATTCTAACCGGATACAGCTGAATAATTTACACGAGCCGCTGCCTTCTCTGACAAAGGCGGTACAAAAAAATATATTATGAAAGAAAGATGTTTTGTGTTCCATTTCATAAATATCCTGTGTATCTTAACACGAACTGACTCCAACAAATAAGATACCCAAGTTTCTTAGTTATGTAAATTGTGATCCGTTCCATTCTGTAATGCGACCTTGCCTACATATTTCCTTTTGAGACCACGCATATTATGTAAGGCCTTATGTGTACTAAGTTTTTGCTTCGTTCATAATATTTTGTTTTTATTAAACCGAGCTCCGGATTATATCCCGCCGAATTTCGAATTTAACTACTGTTTCTAACATACTCGGTAAATTAAAAAAAAATCCTCAAGTTTTCTTCCAGTAACTGATGTTTTCTATCGTTGTTTCGATATTCTAGGACAACCGGCACCCTCATGCAAACCACGTTTTGCAATTTAATTTAATAAAGCCACAACGCCTACGCAACGGGGTAGTTCCTATGTTGCCCCTTATGTCACCTACGTAATGAAATCGGGTACCTAAGCTATTCTTAGAACTGTATAAAATACACGTTGTTGGAGCTAAGTACGATTGTCTCAGGTCTCATGCAGATAAAATAAGGGTTTACCAAACTATGAGACGAGACGGCTTGTCGACGGTATCATCCTCTTACGTGGTTTTTGACTAATCGCTAGAGAGAGGTTCTGACTCGAACTGTGACAGATAGAAAATAGCATGTTGGGTATCAATTTTGAAGATAGTGTAGATATACTACCAGCCACCACCTCGAAAATAGCTGATGTCACTTGGACTGGGCTGGTCATAATATTTGCCGCATGCAGACGATCAATGGGCCAAACGCAATGGTCCCTTTTCCTGGCAGACGACTTCATGGTGGGCCCAGGTGGAGATGGTACTGGTGGTAGGTTGGAATCTTTCGATAAATTTATTTTTATTTATTCACAAAGTCATCAAATCCCAATTTAAAATAAAAACTCCAATTCAGTTCATTAAAACAAGTATAGTACATTAAAGACAGGCTCCAAATAGCCCTAGCTGGTATGTGTGAGATTGAGAATGGAATGAAGTGGAAGGGGAGAGAAAGGCATAATCCTCCTGCTTTTACCCTGCTGAAAATCCTGGCTGTTAATATACATATTATAATTAATAATATTCTAAATATCACTGAGGAGAGTTAACATTCTTAAACCTATTTCCAATAAAAGCAGGGTTCACATGAAAATTGCAACCAATATGCAAGTGATAAATTGCTGGCCATGAGTAATTTACAGGAAAACAGAGTTTTAGTCGGTCGTTACTTCGATAAGCTAAACTGGAAAATAAGATAGTAAAATTATCAATTTCGTCTAAGCCATAGAAAGTACTTTCCTAGAAAATACTAAGTAAAAATTTCACGAGAAGATGTAGCTACAGTGCGGTTCACGTGCATCTAAGGGACATAGTACGGACACCTTAGGAAAGGTTCGCGAGCGGTTAGCGAGTAGTTCGCGTGCAAGTTATAATGTCTTCTTGTCAACACAAACAGGGCGGTTCCCTGCAAATTAGGAACACCTTTGGAACACCACCACATATGCTCGCGAGATGCGCACGCGTGTAGAATGTTACGCGTCCACATCCAATCGAGGCGTGTAGCCTCCACGGTTCGCGCGCGTGTTCTCATGTGCGCAGGTTTGAATTGTTTTACCTAAAACTCAATCTAACAAAACACCAAAAGATTTGCACTTACCTAACCTTCTCATTGGTTCACGATTTTGATAAATTCATTCATAACTTCTTATCAATATGATCAAACAACATTATTAATCTAATCTAGCTTGTTAACCTGACCCTTATCAAATCAATCATCTCCCATTGTCATGGCAAAAATATTAATAAGATTACCTATTATCATAGCTGTTAATATTAGTTATCAACGGAGAAACGTATATCATTTTACGTATATCGGAGAACGTGGAAAGAAAGTTATTGAAATGCTTTTCTCGTTTCAAGTATTGTTATCTTGTCTTTATTAACAGGACACAGCATTTAATAGAGAAAACTGGTACCTACCTATTAATCTTAATGGTATTGATGATTGTACTTCTGTAGATAATTGATTATCTAGTGGTGTCATTTATTGCATTTTGTTATAAATGATGTATTATTTGACTAGCAGAATATTAATTAGTTTATTGTCCATTTCTTTGATATAATGTCCAATACACTATCTATTTAATCATCGGCTATTGTCATTTGTCAGTGTCATTGACTGATCGCTAAATTATTAACTTGTTCGTATCAATCTTCTACTGCTTTATCGTTATCCATTAGCATAATGTTCTAGATTGATTTCTATATTCGGCCTTGGGTAATTACAAATTCTTTCACGTTTACTTAAATAATTACATTTTGGATTCTAGCTTCAGCTTCTATGCTAAAATACTTGTAATCAATGCTTGGCACTGGATGCTGGGCCAGGTGTTACTGCCGTCCTCAATTCCACCCTACTCTACGTATATAGTACCTATTTACATGAGGCCACGTCTTATGCTCTCATACAGGATAAACAGGGTTAGAGATACTGCCAAAGCGCTACTTGAAATTACATTTGGCATGAACGTGGGCGGTTTGAAGTAGATTATGGTTACAATTTGCCAAGTCATCGTCTGTCTTCTCATATAATTGTTTGACTGTTGCAGAATGCTTTATGGTATTAAGTCTAGCCAAGAGTTTCCCTTTTAACTTTGTTTCTCGCTGTTGTTATTTGGCATGACTAGCATCTGTTTTTTAATCGTCTTATACAAGATGGTTATGTTATGATCCTTTAGTTACGTCAGTTGTTGATTAACTCACATTTTGCAAATTGTCATTTTCAAAATTTCAAAGTCTGTCATGTACTGAAAATCCTTAATCCCCCAATTGTCATAACGCATTTCCCTATCCACAATCCAGTGTGACGTAAATTGTTATCATAAGATTTGAGGTAGTTGCTAAGCGGGTTCGCAGGTATCGGTAATTAATTAAGACTTATCGATACCTATGTAATCAATTGGCATAATTAGTGCCGATGTCCCGCAAGTGTTGGACGTGGTTGTGGTTCAAAATTGTGTTATGATTAATTTAAGCGCAACTTGGGTGCAGGTGGGTCTATATTATTAATTATTCATCGTCGTTTGTTTTGATTTCGGTGTGTACCGTGAGCCAAACAATTTTGTCGAAGGAACTAAATGGACTAAGTATACATAAATCCAAAACTAGATTGCCTGCGTAGTATCCTCGCAATTAATTCTGTCTGTGTGAAATTGCAATATTAAAGTAAGTCTTTCTCTCCAACACACATGCTTACAAATTCGAATAGTTAGTTATATTATGTGATTTTCTCTAACACAGTGCGCAATTAAATTTGCGTCATAGCTCTGTTTTATGCCTTTCGTATCGGGAGTAACAGCTTTTTGATGTCTCTCTGAACAAAATGGCCTAAATCGTGGAGTTTGAAGCTAAAAGTACATCTTCAACTAGAATTTAGAGTTTAATTTCTCCACTAGTACATTCGTTTTAAAAAATGCGGTTTGGTACAAATTGCGTTTACCTTGGAGAGGTTTTTCTCTGCGTACGTGTATTTCTTGCTATTTCTGTTCTCTATAATTACGTGGAAGCAACCGTATGTTACAATGAAGTAGTTAATTCTCCCGCGCCAATATATGCAAGTGGGCTAATCAAACGCTTCCAGAGGGAGTTGCCAGTTGCTAAACGTACTCTCGCAATAGGACATGACATGAAAGGATATTAAGAATTTTACCATTATGTTGTCTTTTATAAACATTTTTGAAATAATTTTTCAATTTATTCGTGTCGTACGCGTGGGAGAAGAAACTGATTACTTTTGATTTCATATGTATTTTATACATGAGCATATCAAACTTTCTCATCCGGAAAGTAGACATTGTCTCCGCCCACAAAAGTTTGCGGAATGAAAATATTTGCATTTGGTCTTGTTTTGAAATTATAATAAGGAACATTGCCGCTGCTTATTTTTGGTATAAAACAAATATGTATTTTAATAATTGTAGTAGCAACCTTTACAGTATATTTAACTCAATTATGTTTTGAATCCATCTCACCGTCTATATACTCTCCTTATAGGTGCTTCCTTATCTAAATAATCACTACCTCGTACACTATTGTCAACCTTTACAGGCTCGACCATTTCAATTCAAACTAAATAGTCGCTTATTCTCCATTTCATCCTGGAAAGAAATCAAACGATAATATTTTTTTTACTAAGAAAAAAATATTATCGTTTGATTTCTTTCAAATCTACAATAATTTTATCATGAAAATATAACATATTATTTCAAACTGCTTGAAATACAAAGTCGTAAAAACAACACGTGCTGTAATGACAAAACTTGGTTACACGCCCAATTTCAGTTTCTAACTACAAAAGCTAATATGGCGAGACTTAAACTTCTATTAACAATAAACTTGAACAATCTTCAATCTCAGCTGATATTATTAGAACTTTATTGTAAAATCGATATTTTGTACAAAGATGAAGAAACAAAATGAATTTGTCTTATCAAAGAACAGTTATGGAACGAATAATTTAAACATGCAATTTGGGTCATGCTCACACAAAGTTGTTTGCAAGACAACAGATTCGTCAAGTCAAAGAGTATTAAATCCTCAACTAGGATTTTCTTCGTGCCTAAGCCATAGGTCTCTTAAGTAGACCAAATATTATTAACGTTCAATAAACTTCGAATGCCTCGGGAGTCGATCTTTAACAACATTTTCGTTCAAGAACCTTTGTATAAGACACGGATATTATTCGATCAATCGAATTCAGTTAAGATGAAACGAATTTTGGTAGCGTTAATGGAGAAGTCGTTCAAAGGCTGTTGGCCTAAATTGTTTTTTTAGTTTGTAAGCGTAGACTTTTAAGCTAAAGTAATTGTGGTTTTGTCAGAGCTGATTCGCCGCTGTGGTTCAATGAAGAGGGTTACAATTTAGTAAAGAAACAATTAGAAGTACTTCTAAAAACTACACAAGATTTTAATCTTGTTTTAATAATAGGTCGTCGGAATAGAATGAAAATCGAAGTAGTTGTTAACCGACAAATTCGTTGTGACACATTCGTCAGAATAACTAAACTTGCACATACAAGTGATACAAATCCGAGAATCAAATTGAATACTGATCGTGATAATACAGAAGAATATTGCTTTGAGTTCAAAGCTGCAGTTTAGTTGAACGTTTGATTCGAATCGTTTAGGTGTTGGTAGGTTAAGCTCTTTGTTTTGTCAGTCTGCAAAATTTGCTATACTGGGCATCAATTTGAAGCTGCAAAGATGATTTTTCAACAAATTTAAATGGTGTTTTCCTGCTTTACTTCCTGCAATGGTTGATTCGCTTTCAAAATCTGATGTATTATTCGTTTTTTACAACTCGTTTAGCAGCCTAATATAAGATTCTTTGTCATTGGTGGCTTTTATTTAGAAAGGAACCTCACAAAAATGAGTTTCATTTGTTAATTCAGCATTGCCGTGTCTACTGTTGTTACTTTTTAACTGAAACCTTGTAAGTTGAACTGAACATTGTGAGAGGGAACAAATTGCTTAGCTATTGTGTTTCAAGAAAGTTAACGGCAAAATAAGCTATTGTTTGAAATTTAACGTTTGGAGTATTCTGACTGTGTATTTAGCTTTTTAGCAACGTGTTAGTTTGTTCAGTTAGGAGCAAAGACACACAGAGGTCGTAGTTTGAAGGTTTTTACTGCTTTGGAAGTTAGCTAATCAGGTGAACAATTAGGACATCAAATGGTACTTAGTTACAGTCAGTTCTGTGAAGATCTACACTCGAGAGCAATGAATCCGGGTCACTTAAAGAATGTTAAAAATCTCGGAAACTAAAAATGATAGGTTAATGCAATAAATTGTATTTAATAGACAATGTAATACTCCTTAAATGAAAGTAAAAAAAATATGAGTCGCCATACATTTTATTAACACAAAATTACATAAAGAAAAAAACTGCTGATCTCTCCTTAAAACAAAAATAGGAAACATGAAATTTTTGAACTTTATTACGATTTTCTTGAATTTTAATACTGCGTATTGCCTCCTCGTGCTTCCATTACTGCGTTTACGCGGTTTGGCATGCTGTACACCAAGTTCCTTATACGATTTTGGGGAATATTCTCCCATTCCTCTGTGAGAGCAATTTTGAGCTCACGAAGCGTGATTGGGGGAGGGTTTCGTTGTTTTACGCATCTGCCTAGCTCATCCCAAGCATGCTCGATCGGGTTGATATCCGGGCTGCGCGCTGGCCACTCTATACGAGTAATGTTCATCTCTTGAAGGTAGTCATTCACAATCCTACCTGTATGAGGTCGGGCATTGTCATGCATAAATATAGCATCCTCAACTAAATTGACCATAAATGGACCAACGTGATCATTGAGGATTTCTTCCACATATCTTACGCTAGTTAAAGAGCCGTTTTCTATGATCACGAGCTCTGTGCGACTTTCAGAAGAAATTCCGGCCCACACAAGTACAGACCCACCACCGTAGGCTACTTTTTCTTCGATGCATGCTTGCTTGAATCTTTCCCCTGGTCTTCGATACACTCTGTGTCTTCCATCGTGCTTATAGAGCATAAAAGAGATGGCTAAACGACTGCCCCAACGTGACTAGCGCAAATAGGAACCTCACACTAACCAGTAATATTTAAATATTAATTCATGAATTATTTAGTGTTTAATAATTTCTTATAACTTTCGTGAACTAATAAACATAAAAAAGTTTCTTAATTGTATTTTTATGCTTTGTTTTCGTTTGACATGACAAGGTCAAGGCATACTGACAGCTAGGGAAGAGACATATTGCATTACCAAAATGTATCAAGTTTTTTTTGCTGCAATTACCCCTATGTAGATATTTACTTCAAGTACCTTAGTGCAAAATCGCCAGTCAAAAACACAATTATCAATAAAAATCGTCGCAGACACATTAAAACGCCTAGATAAAAGTTTATAGCAATGTCATTGTTTGAAGTTTTTGTACCTTTGTCGTAGGAGTTGCGCGATTTTGTTTTTAGGATTGTGCAAATATTAAAAGTTCCTGAAACTTTTTAGATTACAAAATACTAATTTCAGCTATTTAGCATTACATATTGCTAGGTACCATGTTTATACATGCGTTTTCATTGCGGGGGCAGTCGTCCATACTTCAATTTAGCCATGTCCTTTTGATTCGTCGGAGAACATAACTTTTGACCAATCTTCAATACTCCAATTTACGTGGCTCTGGGCATATCTTAGTCTTGAAATACGATGCCCACGCTCCAGTTTAGGGCCGTTTGCAGGTCTAAGGGGTTTTAAGTTAGAATCAGCAAGCCGACGTCTTACTGTCCATGCACTTGGGTTACTTCCTCCGAGGCGTCGAAACTGATTTGTGAGTTCAGTTCCTGTGAGAAAGCGATTTCGAAGCATGGTGTTCACCAAGTATCGGTCTTCTCGTGCTGTGGTACACCTGGTTCTGCCCGTTCCTGGTCTGCATAGGTTAGAACCAGTTTCTTCGTAACGTCGGAGAACTCTTTGTACTGTTGACAGCGACACACCGACAGTCCTGGCTGTATCGCGCTGACTCCGGCCGGTTTCCAGCATTGTAAGTATTCTGGTGCATTCTTCAGGCGTAAGCGACATAATTTCAGCTTGAATAATGAATATAGAGCACTATCAACATGGTTTATGTACCCACATAAATGACAGATTACAAACAAAAGCAAAACCAAATGCTGTAATTTCGTAGTTCCATCTTCGAAAGTGGCCCTTTTTCAAATTTGATTTTTTTATGATATAACTTTACAATAACTAAGAAGTTTTAATACCTTCATTTAAGGAGTATTACATTGTCTATTAAATACAATTTATTGCATTAACCTAGCATTTTTAGTTTCCGAGATTTTTAGGATTCTTTAAGTGACCCGGATTCATTGCTCTCGAGTGTATTTATAACAGAAAATTCAAAGGTTATAATTATTTGGAAATATCAAATGCTTTTCTTTTGTAAAATGCTTTCATTTTATCGTATGCAAATACGAAATAGTGACCGACTTATCATTATCACCTATGAATATGTGTTGGAATGGGGATTAGTTTGATTAGTGAGTATCTACTGAAACTTTGTAATGATGATAAATATCATCATGACTTCGTTTTCTGTTTTGGTGTTTTGAAAATATCTAAGTAGGTATTTTTAATCTGTTATTTTCATAATATTTTACAGATAGATTAGAAACAAAATGAAAAAGGGGATTTTACAAACTTTAAAATTGTATCATGTACGAAATGATTACTTTTGCTTCAAACAGAAAAGTCATTTCAAGCCAGAGAATATTCCAACATTTCCAACGAAAAATGGATAGTATATGGCATAATCCAATATGCGTTGTTCCAGGTATTTCGTTTAAAATAGGCAACCCTATTTCATCCTAACTCACAATATTAGGGCTGGAACGTGAGCGAATATTATTCTGTTATATTCAACAATGTAGTTAGCTCACAAGGTTCTTAGGAAATTAACTTTGTGCAGAAACCGAGGCTTATTATACTTCGGGGGATTAGGGTTACAGGATTACTTACTGTTCTTAGTGTTATGAGTACGTTTATCGGTAAATGTGAACTCTTGTACGTAATACATGGCGTTAATTTATGTGATTTAATTTCGAGTATTTCTAGTTAAATTATACTAATTTGAGCCTATTCAGGCCGGCCTCGTCGTAATATGTATGGATCTAAAAATTGTGACAGTTCTTGGAATAATGATTATGAGCTTTGTACAATGAATTAATTGAATTGAAATTGCTGGTCAATACATGATTACATGAAACATTACATGATGCCTGCAATCCGCAAATGGTTAGACTGAGGTGTACTCATACATAAACTACGCCCAGATAATAGCCAAAAGTTAACTGTGTTCAATAAAATATTCTTAAGTTCCTGCCCTAGAAATGTGAATACTGTCCACATTATTGGTAAGGTTCTTCTGAAAGGTCAGGTGCGTACTACTCGCGACTGGCGTGGCTGTGTGACCTGATGTATGAACGTGGACGAGGCTTAAGGAGGTAGATATGCGAACAACATACAGAAAAAGGTGGGAGTATAACTATGTATGTAAGTTCCTGCGTACGCATGCACCCAAATTGTACTCGCGTACATACTGTTACGGTACGGTATATTGTCCAGTAGCATTGTTTTTATGCTAATACACCTATTGGCTTGTGTCCAAAGTTCCTATTGATCTTGCCAAAAAATATTTTCATTAAAATTATGATAATATTTTTTTTGTTTCTAAGTTTCATGTTGTTTACTCCGATGCAGTTGTAAAAAATTATGGGAGTGCACGAGAAATATTTTTGAAATATAGGTCACTGTGTTTGTGGGCAATGGATAGTGGCTTTGTTAGCGGGATACTAAATATTTATTGTTTCTTTAAATGTTTTACACCGACAGTCTTGTGCTAGAAAAACCGGTTCTGTGAATATGTCAGTGAACTTAGACGATAGATTATTATAATCGTCTAAGTTTTATAAATTCCGAGGTGTGAGCAATACCAATTCTTCTATTGACTTCGAAATATTCAAATATTTATTTTGTTTTTAATGAATAATTAACAGCTGTTTTAATTAAATTGTAGACGTCTAACTTTTTCTATTTGTAAACTCACAGAAGTTTAACTAACATGTGTTAATGCAAATAGAAATTGCTGGAACATTATAAATTTGTAGTAAATCGGTTTACCAGCCCGGTTCTGCGAAGTATAGCGATCAATCATTGTAAGTAATTATTATACTTATACGCTGAGAAATTGACTGTTTATCTTGCTGATGTTTTTAAACATAGTAGGTATAGGATTTTATAGTCATGTATTTGTCAACAAAAACATTATTTAAAATACAGATTGTAATCTGATAACTGTGCCTTGTGGTCTTTTAATAGATACTTATAACGTCTGCCACAAAAATGTTGCATTTAAAAATAGTTTGAAGGTCGTCAAGTCACAAGAGACATTTATATGTCTCTGGAAGATATTGCTTTTGCAAAAAAGCTTGGTAGACTGATTAATGATAGCTGTACAACTTAATAAAAATATTATGACAGACATACTAATCCTCCGAATGTTATCAAAAATATGCCACCTCTAAGCATCAAATCTCTCTAAAAGAAACAAAACGTAGCTTTTACTAAAAGCCAAGAATTGCAAGGACGGTCTAATTTTGAATAGAGATCAAACACAGCAAGACGTAGAAAGAATTTATAAACAGAATATTTACATGTTAGTAACTCCAGACAGAGAAACAGATCCGAGTATACTTTCCAAACTACCTAGGACCAGGTCTGCATAAAGTACTGCCTTCCAACTATTTGCGAAATGCTAACAGTACTTTAGTTCAGTAAGCTTTTCTGGAGGTGAATCGTCTGAATCGTTCTGAATACTGAATGAAATCGTTTTAAAGTTACCTTTTATTGCTATTTCAGATCCAACTTCTGCCTTAATGTTGTTAGTTTGTATAAATCATCGTTATTATTAATGAAGGTTCTTTTCCTTGTCTAGAAATGGACACAGTTCTTTTCTATCTATTGTATCCCTTTTACTTAGTTTGTCTTCAACCAAACTATGTCATTTAGTATCAAAATGATGCAAACTGTTCGATCTGATGGATGGTGTATTATCTAACACATCCTTACGTAATACATTTTGTGATGTGCAGCATAGTATAAATTTGATTGTTTGATAATTTCCTCACATAGTCTAATAATAAAACAATTAAACATAATTATGTTTAATTGTTTGAATTATCTTCGTTACAAGTGCAAAATTAATGACGTCTTTAAATTTGTTTATAAATTATGCTCTCGAAGTCTTGAAGGATAGACCTTTCCTTTGATCATTATGATAGGTTTCTGGAAAAATACAGCCTGATCTTTTCAATTCTGCTTTTAATGGAAAACATTATTGGCAGGATTCAAATAGAAGCTTTTATCCTTCTTGATAAGCTCATTAACCATAATTCACTTCACATCGTTTTCCTTTATTAAATTTCCACTAAGAGGACCCTTTTAAGAATCTAAAATCAGGTTAATCGTCGTCGACCTTTGGTAATTAGTGCTTTTATCAGATTTCAAACAAAGAAAAGCTGTGTACGATAACGTTATCTTTCTACCTACTGACACAGTCGTTCATTTAGTCCTTATCGATTCTAGTAAACACGATTCTCGTTAAGCTACCGTTAATGTTGCTACTGATGAATGTTACCGCGGTTTGATTCGATCGTTAATGAAGATGGTGATTTTAATTATGTAGAAGGAATCAATGATAATGTAGATCTTTAAGTAGGTAATCAAATTAAAACAGGAAATCAATGTTCATAGACTTGTTATCAAACTACATGGCATTAAAGTTTTAATACTGTTGAATCTTTATTTGCCTTTGTTGCACTGCTATTAAATGCATTGACGTTTGATTGTTGAACGAAAACTTTTCCTTTTTTCATTCACATTAGTTAAAATCCGTCTACGTCGTAGTGATTATGAAGAATGCTTTCCTCGCTCTCGTATAGCCTCTACTTCTCATGACGATGGCGCGACAAGCTTACGTCACAAACAATGAGCGTCATTCGCTGGAGCAGAGTGTTTCCAAGCCCAATTAGAAGATCATTTTAAAGTTTTTTATGATGCTATTACTTTTTTCACAATTATTATTCGAAAAGTCCACTATTATCTTCGGTAGCGTAATCTAAAGTGATTGTCTCAAGAGTATGCTAATTCTGGTATGATAAATAAAATGTCTGATTAAAATTAGATGAGTAAAATACTTCAATAAATGATTTACGTAATCCTCATATACATAACATCACGCTTGTAGTCCTCCAAGGGTTACGCAGAGGTGTAGCGAACCTATAGTATACCCCCTTTTCTACATTCAAGAAATTCTCCTTAAAATAAAATGTAAAACGTGCTTAATTACCTCTCTTTTAAAATACATATTTCTTCCACGTAGAACCGCACTTGTTGATAAAATACTGTGATAAAATAAATATATCTGTAATTTGGTTAGCGAAGCCCACGCACCTATATTAAAACTGTGTGGGCAGTTGTTAGCGCAATCGTATTAACTGCATCGTTGGAGTTGTTGACCAATCAGTCGAATTGACTATCAGTTTCATTGTTGTCAAAATGTTTTATAGCTCTTTATTCTGTCAAATTTTTGGTTTCGCTATAACATTACCATTGTTCCTTTTGCTTAGGAGTCATCATCTTCTTCATAAGTCCGTCTCTATTTCTCGTCATCTCAGTAGTCACCAACTTTCTTGTTATATATCATCTTTCACAAGGTCCATCCATCATTTCTTTGTCTTCTCCTATTCTAATATCCATTCATATTCTTACTCAAATTATTTAACTACAAAAACAAAAAACAAAACACATCTAAATATATATATATACCACGACGACACGACTTACGACTTTATGTATAGATATGTTTTTTTATGTAAAACATATCTTCGTGTTTCTATCGTTGAAACGACCAAATTCTATGATCACAATCATAGCAAGATAAGTAACTAACATTTTAGGTATCTATATTTTATCATCATAAATTACGTTAAAATGTAATTTATCAGTCTAATCCTGTAAAACTACACAGCTGTTTACCTAAACTTTTCTTTGTATATTGGCACAGGTGTTGAATGCTGATTTATTTAGTGTAGTACCTACGTAAAACGATTATCTTACAATCATTGATGACTACTTGTCATTCCAAAAGGGTAATGATCTCTACAACAGTTTCCATGTTAGCATGAATTTGGTGTATGATATATCGGAAAACGATAAAGCAGGCATTATTTATGCACGAAAGCAATTTCGGTTGTTCGGGCAGTCGAGCAAAGAGCTGAATGCGTACGATTTATGTGATGAAAAAGGAACACGGAATGGTGTACCTTCTTATACACCATTATTTTTAGGTCGTTCTGGAGCCGAATACCATGAACTCGATCATCGAACTCGAAACGATTGGGACTATTTTTTTCAAAAAATAACAATAAAAAAGAACACGAAAGAATAAAAGAGAATGACCAAAGTTGGTACCAAAAAGTCTCGCGCCTCAAAACCAAAATATTATAGTAATTAGTTTCATATTTTTTTACGGCATTACGCGTCGGGGATTTGATTTTTGAACTGGAAATATACTTTTCGAGTTTAAAAGTATGAATATTGTTTTACTCCCTTTATATGACGTTCCGTTTCAACTGAATATAAATGACGTTCCGTTTCAATTGAACAAACCCTTGTCTGTCGAGCGGACTCTAAAATTAATTACAATTAAGTAAGATCAGTACACCAAATCGATTTAGTTTGGTTTATCGCTATTTGCAACAAAATAGATTTTCTCAGCCTAAAGATTTTGATTTATCGATTACATCCCTAAATCCCGACTAGTTTATAGCACTTACTATACTCTATGGTTTATAGTTATCTTATCTGTGGCATTTGACATTTGTACTGTACTGACTGACTATTGGCAATGTAAAGGTCTAAAATAAAATCGAGTTTCAGTCAAGCATACTGTGGATGTTACTTTAACTCGTAATTCTTACTAATATTAGTGTATTACGCTGTTTTTAGAGCAATAATGTAATGTATGTGTGTTAAAATACGTCGTTGGTAGCGTCGCAAAAATAGACCTACTTTTTAGGTTAGTTTCGATTTTATAAAATAACTCTGAAACGCGGGTTTTTTTTTCAAAAATAATTTTTGTAGGAGTTAATACGATCAGTGTAGTCTATAAAAAACAAGGTTTGATTTTGATGCAGCATGGTACGGGATTCCATACTTCCATGAGCATTCTCCTTTAATGTTTTTTTTTTTGACATAATGAGAACTCAAATGCAAATGAGTGTGTAAAACGTATCCACGATCGGCAACACATGCGAACGATACCCATTGAAAAATTCATTCATCGATCGATTTTCATTATTTCACAAAAAAAAAACATTAAATTTATTCTTTCGTGTTTTTTTTATTGTTATTTTTTGAAAAAAAATAGTCCCAATCGTTTCGAGTTCGATGATCGAGTTCATGGTATTCGGCTCCAGAACGACTTAAAAATAATGGTGTATATTATTGGTTAAAGGCCAATTTTCTAATAGCAAGGTTGATTCCGCTTCTTTAGGATAAAGAAATAATGGTACTGTCATATCTATTGATTGAACTAAAAAAAAAATTGTAGAGTATTCATTTATGTATATTCTTTTTTATTTGTCTGTTTTACTAAGGAGCTAGTGTGGTTTACATAAAGAATAAGGATTTAAATAGGCAATCTTCTTTCTTTAGTAATGCCGTCTACGTACCGAGATATTTCAATCATTGGAGCCTTCTTATGTTCGTCGCCATCGTACACTCCATAGCTTGTTTCGTAAAAAGTATAAAATGGTCATTTTTTTATGCACCAGAATGTCCAGAATGCACTTCAGAAACATCCTTTAGAAATAGTAATAGGTATTAAAGAGGTTCGGATATGACCTTCTGGCAACCGGTCATTGGAAGCAAAAGCTGATTTTGGTGATACTAGTCTTAAAAACCAATTAATCCGTGTTTGTTCGCCAATTATTATTGCAGTAAAACTTGATTTTACTGCGATAATAAAATTATATTTGTTTTTTGATAAAAGGATTTTGAACGTGGTGTTAAAATTAAAATCTGTTGCATTGTAATGGGATTCATTTAATCAATCTAGCTTTACTGGTTTCCAGACAAATGTGGTTTAGAACTTTAGACTGGATCTTAATGAATAGTGAAATAATCGCTGAATCCAAAATTGAGAGACGACACTAGCCTATTCTAGAATTAAAAAACAAAAGGATAGGTACATAAACTAAAACGTTGAAGAAACGACGTATTGAATATCAATACAAGTCTGTTTGAACTAATTTCCCCGAACTTCATCTTCAACCGCAGCGTTAATACCAGCCATATAATATTATAAATGCGAGTGTAAGTTTGTTTGTTATCTTTTCATGCCTAAACCACTGGACCGATCATCCTGAAATTTTATACATATACATTGTCAGGTGTACAAAAACGAACATAGGTACCTTTCATCCCGAAAAAAAGTACTGTTCCCGAGTAAAACAACAATAATGTTCCAATGATAAATAGATAGCGCCACGTGTCTTCCGAAACATGATTGAATTAGGTATATTATTATAGAAACTTTAGTAGTGTGTAGAGGAGCTCATGGTTAAATAATAACAGCCGCTCGGGTCGATCTTTAGGTTAAGCCGTGCTTGCCTAGGTTGGTCTGTGGATGGGTGATCACCCATTACATGCCGAGTTGCCTCCGTGCCTCGGAAAGCACGTTAAGCCGTTGGTCCCGGCTGTCATTTGTAGATCTTTGACAGTCGTTACAGGTAGTCAGTGGCCCAAAAGTCTGACAACCAGTCTTACCAAGGAAATCGTATTACCATAATATCGGTTGTGGAGGTAAGATATGCAGTCGCTGCATGTAAAATACTGGTATTCAGCTGCATCCGGTTAGACTGGGAGACGACCCCAAGATGTTTGGGAAAAGGCTAGGCTGAGAAACTTTTGTAGTGTATTAAGAGTTTAATTGTAAAATTTTAAATTAACGCAAGCGAAGCCACGGGCAAAAGTTAGTAAAGTAATAAAAGTCCGGAGAACGGTCTCCAATGTTCATAGAAGAGCATCATAAAAATTGATTGATCGCTGTCGTTTTTCAAACTCTCTGACGTGTCACCTTGCGTCGTGGTATGAATACTAAGTACTTGTTCTCGATAGTTTCATTGAATATCATAGTTACGTGTTATTAGTTGGATATTTTACTATGGCTTTTCCTTTAGATGTTGTCATGGAGATTAGAAAACGGTCTAGCCGTCTGATGGTCGATACGCTTAGGCAACGGTGCACCTGGTATCGTCATCATCATCATCATCATCATCATTCCCTGCCCTTATCCTACTTTATTTGGGGTCGCAGCATGCCTTCTTCTTCTATACTTCTCTATAACTCGTCATCAAAACAGTCACCTTCTTTCTAGCCATATCATCCTTTACACAGCCGATCCATCGTTTCTTTGGTCTTCCTCTACCTTACAGCATCTACATTCATACTTAATATTTTCCTCACTACATTTTCCCCAGATGTGCACCTTATAGTACACCACCATATCATAGGGAGTGAGCCTATGAGAGTCAGATGTAGTACGTGAAAATATAGAAACTTTTTGGGGTAACGCTATTCCTATGGGTGAATCGATTTATCCAGTGAAATTAATCGTGAGGTTATCGATAGAAGGCACAAAGAAAATTCTGATGCTAATTTAATTTAATATCGCTAGATGTCAGTACAACTCCAAAGTACTGATGGAAATAAATATCATTTACTGCCAAACGTCATAGTTGAAGAAAAATAATAATGTCGTAAATACGAGTAGGATAATGAAATGGTTAACGAGCTGCTTTGGAATATTATAGAGATTTTGTAGTCAATGACGTAAGTAAACCATAAGTACCCGCGTAGTTACTTAACCTTGAATCTTACTATCAACGATTCATAGTATTGGAAAATACTCGTGCGGCGCGGCGCTAGCGACTTGAGGATTCGGTATTGGATACCGCCCGTTTTTTTCACTACTCTTGAATATTTAGAATCAAATTTAACACAGCTCGCTAACTCCATAATCTTTTACGATGATAGAAAAGTAAATAACTAAATTTTCATTTCCCAGTCGTAACACCGCTCCTGAAATAGCCACTAGCAACCGAGCAAGCGTGGGTGTTACATACATATTTTAAAGCCTAGCAGAAGACTACGGTACTAATACTGAAGAACAATTGAATGTACTGAACGATACACAGGATATCATTCTTGTAGACAATGACACAATTAAAGAAATGAGTGCCGTTTGCGGCACAATTGGTTGAAAGAAACGTGATTCTTCTGCGTTTGTTCCGTATCAGATGAAAATATTGCTTATGTCCACTATACTCTTGGGAGTGGTCACAATAATTTGGTTAATTGACTTGTTTGGCTTCCACTTCTATTTTTTTTGCTGTTATTGTTTGTAGACCTATTAGTGCCATACAGTAGTCCGGTACTTTTCCAAGTATTTACACCTTTTTTCCGTTTAGTATCGACTTGACCGATGTTTAGTTTACTATCAGCTAGATTTTTGATTATTTTTTATTATGAATCCTATTGAAACACAGTAGCTACATAATTATTATTGCAGTATTTTGGAATTTTTCCCAACAGGCTCACCCAGAATGTTGCATACATTTTGTAAAAACTGTTCAAAATTCTATAAGTAAATTTCTAATTTTATGGACCCATTTATCATTTTAAAGGGTCTCTTTGAATAGCATTCTTCGCAGAAATCTATCCTGTTTCAGCATTATAAAAATGGAGTTACTACTCCAACCCTATCAATAAATCACAAACAAGTTCTATGTTTGTCCAATCCATTTTATTTTTCAATTCTATTAGTGTGACGTCATTTGTAAGAAAGTCGATAGTCCTCCTACGTCAATGTTTTTCTCACATGGTTTACGCCATAGTTCCTATTTTTTGGAAACATATGTGGTGTAAGGTTTATGAGTTTATTTTGAAATGATGGAGGTGTAGGAGTCGATTATATCTAAGTTATTAATAGTATTAAGGTAGGTAGGAAGAAGTAGGTTAATTTAATAAGAGTACTTGCTGTTGATCCTTCTAGCTTGTTAGTATCAAATCTTGTGACATCTTCTCGGATGGAAGTCAAAATTACTTAAAACGGAACTCCCAAATGCGAAGATCAAATCAGCGAAGTCGATGATTTGATAGTGTTAGAAAAAACGAATGCAGATTGATCACTTTGCTCATCATCCAACGTACCATAAAGAAAGTTTAGCAACACCAGCAAAGGTTTGTCACCAAAAAGTGCCGTTATATCAACTTTTAACAGCACCTGTGCAAAATGAACGCGGTTTAATTGAGGCTTTTGGCTCTAATTGTAACTGATTAGCCCATAGGGAGTCATAGACCTTGGGACGTTTTACGTACTCGTATGTATATAATTATTATGGCGACACATTAAGATACATATTCACAACTGTTCTGGCATGTAAGGCTTTTTGTACTAAGGTATTTTTTGCTCTCAAAATGAAATATTTCTATCTTGTATTCCCATTTAAGTTGTCTGTGTTGTCATACCGCGCCGGCTTTATTTTTTTGCAATTGTTAGATGTTGCGACGTCTGAATAGAATCCATCTTCATCACTTTGATTGGCAGTCTTTATCCACTCAGTTATGATACAAACCTTGGTTCGAGTTATTACTTATCAGATACTTTTAAAAATGCTGGTAGATTTATTTCGTTTTTCACACCATTAAACTTAGAGTTTCCATTTATCAATTCCCGGCTATAATTTTCTTAGGTTTTGTCGTTTTCGTCCGATTAGTTATTTAGTACATATTTAAAAGAATATTTGAGCATATTTTTTCTAGCATTAGCGTCTTAATATTTATGCAATCTGTAATAAGGAAAATCGATAATTTTACATACTTTATTATTGATATCCTAGCAAGATTAAAAATCAGCGATTTATGATTATGTTTTAAGTTTATTTATCTTTGTTGTAATCCTTGACATTTAATTAAAAGTTCAAAAAATGTCTGACATTTACTTAAAAGTTGCATCTCATATCTAGAGCCGAAGAGCCAAAAAGTAACAAGTTACCTGCTTAAGTTTTTATTGCATTTTAAAATACCAAACCAAAAAATCTACAATCTTGCTTATTTTAACTTATTTTTAAACCTGCACAGTCTCAACTTGAAAATAAATTATGTTGTATATCAAACAAAATGTCGTTTTGGATTTTTAAATCTTTTGAAACTGTTATAATCTTAAACGTAAATTGGATGGAATTAAATGTATGTAAGTGTAATAATGACTGTTGTTACGAGATATTTAAATAATTTGACTGGCGTGCCTACAACGTTTACGCGGAATTAACACAATACGAGCATTTATGTAACTGTTAAGATAATAAGTTAAGTAGTTTGCTGTATTATGACGATAAAGATTAAAGAAAAAATATACAAGAGAGATACTTAGTGTATCATAATATTTATGTAAATGTTGTGTTCAATTAAATGGTCGTAATTTTTTGGCCAAAGTACTATAACATGTTTTAGAGGGGTATGAGGAAGGGTGTAAGCCTCATCCTTCATGGATAGGGGCGACCCTTAGTCCAGACGGATTGTCTGGTGGGCCAACGGTGGTCGTCGGGTTTCTGCTTATATTATGTTAAACGCGTAGATATTTTTAATATCGCATCGCAATGAGGAATATGTCAATTTAGTCCGTATGGAGCGGTATAGACGTCGATGCAAATAAATGATTCTTATTCTTACAATATCTTAGATACTCTTATTTTCTTCAACAGCCTCTTTAAAACAGACACTTTCAGAGATCTTCTAGTACGAAAATTCTGCCATGTTATAAGTACTAAACTATCTTTATCTTTCTTTCCAGGGCCCCAAATCACACGATGTCAATGCAGCGATGACGTCGGGCCTGAAGATGGAGTCGAAAGGCACCCAAATCCACCTGCCGCTAATGTGTCGCGGCAGCCGAGGAGAGCTCAATGACAAGGTGACCTTCGCCCAGGTCAAGTCACCGCCCTACTCTGAGCAGCTCAATAATGGACAGCTGTTGGGGTAAATATAATTTACTTATTTATTTATGTACACACAAAACACATAGGTATACAGGAAATAACAAAAAATAAAACTTCTTTTTTTTTGGTGAAAATATGCCTAATAGTCCAATAAGGCTTGTAGCGCTATGGAATAATACGGTCATGGATCGGATACCTACTTTGAGATTATTCAGAGTTTAGGCTCAGTCTATTTTAAGTAGGTACCTATGTTAGTGACTTAAAGTATACATAAAATCGCACAGTTTTCACCACTTAATAAAACGTCGAGATTTCTTTATAAAAAATACCATTTAATTCCTTCCAGTTTTATAAAGAGCAAATCTTAAACGACATGATTACATCATTTTGTCTATAGCAAGCCAAAAATCTATCAGACCAAATGTGTAGGTAACATTCATAATAAGAAAATCCGGTGATAAAAACACCCAAAGACCGAGATACAATTTATAAAACATATACGCAGATTTACGGAATTCCCCAGGGAGGTACGGGCAGAGAATAATAATCCCTACAGTCTGGAAAAGGCCAAAACCAATTTCAGTTTACTTATAACTTTCTGAATGAGATGAAAACGGGTCGGTCGATGTTTTGGTGTTGTATTAAGTTAAATAACTGCTTCCGACCCGGCAAAATAAGTCAGGAATCAGAATAATTTGAGTCAGAAAGGAATTAGAGATGTCAATTACCGACTTGGACTGAAACACTCTTTGGTCTGAGATACGCAAATTACGCAATACTCACACCTTTTTCCCTTTGGTAGCCAGCAAGTACAGAACTCCACCTGCTACGATCCATTCATCCAATTTCATACCTATGCCTAAAATGGCTGCTTCAGCAGAAGCATTATCCTTCCTTATTATATTTAATATATTAATATTATAAATGTGAAAGTAAGTTTGTTTGTTACCTTTTCACGCCTAAACCACTGAACCAATCATCCTGAAATTTTGCATAAATACGTTGTCAGGTGTACAGAAACCGCCCGGCCCTGGTTCAAGCCATGGTCCGGGGCGAGAGGGAATGGGAAGCCGTCGCCTCCTTCTGCGAAGCAGTCATGCTAGCGAAGGAGGCGGCGGAACGTGAGAGGGAGAGAACCTCCTCACGTCCCAGCCGCCGCGGGAGAAGCACCGGGCGTCGGGGGCCACGCCGTGATGGCTCTCGGCCACCGTAGGCGCGGGCCTGTGGACGGCGAGTAATGGGCTAGCTCGCCGTCCGTCCGTCGTATGACGACGGGCAGGCCGTGTCGACGGCGCGTTCGTGTTCCACGCGCGCCTCAAAGAGTTGTCAGCAAACGGGAGGGGCCCGCAAGGGCCGGTGCCTGCCAGGGCTGCGGGACTGTTCGAAAGAGATACCGCGGCCCTGGAACATAAAGGGCCAATGAAGGAACATGGGTGTTTTTTAGTCAGTAAGAGTCTGACACTCCCTTGCGCTCCGCCCAGAGCGGGAGGAGTCATTTGATGATTTCTCACCCCCCAAAAAAAAAAAAAAACTAGCACTCCGGGAGTGCCGGCAGAAGTGAAAACTTGATTATTAACGTTGAGCATGTTTGATATTTTGGAATGGTTAGGGAATAATTTTGCACCAATTGCTTTATCAGTATAAAAGTACTATCATTTATGGAAGTGCCCTTAGACTGCCTTAGTACGGGAACCAGTGTCGCCAAACTCATACACTTGCAAATTAAAATGAACATTCCAATACACAGAAAACGATAAAACATAGCAATGATGCAACTGTAATACACTTCTCATCAAAAAAATCGAAACACTTTCGTTTTTATTGTTTTTGTCCTAATTTTTTACAAAAGAGAATTAATTCCATGAAAAAAAAAACATTATTGTGTAGCTGGCAGTTTGGTCATTACAGTAAGAAGAAAAAAATCAAAATTCGAAATTAGAATTTCATTTGTTTACCCTATAAATGAAATTAATCACTGTTTTGAGACAAATGTGTATTTAGGGTTGGAGTACGTTTCTCGTTTAAAAACTAAAAATTAGCGCTTGTCTTTAAACTTTTTGTTTCTTATTTCATTTACTGTGACTTTGGGACGTCTGAAAAAACTTTTTTTTCTAAAACATATGGATACTTCGCCCGCAGAAGCCGCCCAAGTGGTGGCATTGCTGGATTCTGGACTTAGTCAGCGTGTTGTGGCTGCAAGATTGCATCTAAGCTTATCATCTGTTCATAGAGTCTACAAACGCTATCGGGAGACTGGTTCGTTCACGCGCCGTTCAGGATCTGGCAGGAATCGGGTCACTTCTGAGCGAGATGATCGATTTATTGTAACAACTTCTTTACGAAATCGACGCCTTAACGCTTTTCAACTGCAGCAGCAGCTTCGCGTTGTACGAAGAGTAGCTGTAAGTGACTCTACAATAAGAAGAAGGTTGAAGGAACGCGGATTGGCACCGCATAAGCCAGCGAATGGGCCGAAATTAACTGCAGACCATCGAAGAGCGCGCCTTAACTTTGCACGCGAGCACCTAACTTGGTCATACCTTCAGTGGAGCAAAGTACTGTTTTCTGATGAGTGTAAAATTATGCTGTATGGTAACGACGGAAGGAACAAGGTCTACAGAAGAGATGGAGAACGCTTTGCACAATGCTGCATTGAAGAAAAGGTCAGCTATGGTGGCGGTTCGTGGACGGTTTGGGGAGGAATCAGCGCCGACGGTAAGACAGAACTTGCCTTTGTATCTGGGCCACGGCTGCCTGCACTAAACTCTCATCGGTACATCGAACAGTGTCTTGAACCTCATGTGATGCCCTATGCACATTTTATTGGCAACGACTTCATATTCATGCACGACAATGCTAGAGCTCACACCGCGGGCGTCGTACGAGATTATCTTACCGAAGTCGGTATCTCCATTATGGTATGGCCAGCAAGAAGCCCGGACATGAATCCCATTGAACATCTATGGGATGAATTAAAGAGACGAATTCGAGCAAGAGATCCAGCCCCAGAAACACTTAGCCAGCTGCAAAATGCAATCCAAGAGGAATGGGATAATATACCACAACATGTGATCGTGACTCTCATCCGATCGATGAAGAACCGTATGGAAGCAGTAATAAGAGCTCGCGGAGGGAATACAAGTTATTAAATAAACGTTTCTTACATTTTTTTTTCATTTACGCGTGTTGTTTTACCCATTTCCTTCATATTCCATACAGGGTAAAAATTACTCATTATACAAAATACGAAACCTATGAAGACTTAATTTGAATTTAGAACAATAACATTAGGATTTAAAAACCTCATACTACTCACTATTAAATGACATTTTACATTTATTCCTAAATATACACATTTTTCTGATAATCCTTATCAAATCATAAACTGCGAGGTGTTTCGATTTTTTTGATGAGAAGTGTATTTTATTTATAAACAAATTACTGTCCTTGAAAAAGCACTAACTTATTATGTATAATTCTTATTTTCGATTGTGGTTCAAAACATTGTTTGGTACTATGGTGAATACGGGTTTCGAAGTAATGCATTGCGATTGATTTAATGAGGAGAGTTCTGTGATTCCCTATAAAAGGCTGACTGTCGAAATGGTCATTAATAAATATATTAATATTGGTACGTGTGCATTCCTTGTAACACGATAATATAAGTGTTGACATCACATTTTTCTCATTAAAAAATGAATTTCCTTTATGTGAACGCGCTCGAAATATCTTTTCTGCCAATTCACAGACTTTATTTAAGTCAGTAGAAGGATAAATAAGGCCTCCTTTGTCTCTTCTAGCAATGATTCCGTGATTTTTTTTTTTAATTTATTCATGACCATGGATACATGTCCTTCAGTCGTAATGATTCCGTGATACTTATCTGTGATCAAAGCCAAAAGACAATCCTCACATTTAATAACTTTCCTCAACTTTCTTGCAATAAAACCAGCAATATAGGTTATTATTTCTTTAGAATAAAGAGTAAGCCTAGAAGGATCTGTTAAATAATCATGATCTATGTTGATCATAGGATCACATCCTAAAGATTCATGCGGTAGCAGCAATCCACAAGTTTCTTATTTCGGGTTTATTCGGAAATCTGAAAATTTAATAAGATTTTTTATTATCTTTCATTTTTTGCGTCAGGTGAGTGCAGTTATACGAATTAAAATCGTATAATACGTGTGTTACTAACATAGATTTTAAGTAGTGCGTATTACTAATATCATATGAATCAAGGTCGTTATTGTTGACATTCTGAAAATATTTATTCATCGACTTGCTTTGATTTTTGTAATTTTAATTAATGTATTGTTATAATTTTATATAATGCAGGTATTTGTTGCAAGTAATTAACTGAATTTAATTAAAATTGATAAAAATATTTGTACGCCAAATGGCAAAACATAGAGCACATACGAAAATGTAACATCTCACACACTCTGTAATTACCTATGTTGACAAATAAACATTCTGATTCTGATTCTGATTCTGAAGAGTATTTTTTTATAGACATTGCATTATTCGGTATTACCCATATTAAAGGGTAAATTCCCCGTCAAAAAGTGGCAACACTGAATTTTGAGGTAAGATAATAAAATTATTGCAAAAATCACGATTATACGAGATTTATCCATTAAACGAATTAGTTGGTACATTACTGCGACTATTTTATGAGAAATAATAGGACACAAAGCGATTGAATACTTAAAAAGATCTAATACTTACGAGTGAAAGGACAGTCCAGCAATCTTCATCAAACTATCACTTTTACAGTTTATTACACTGCACCTTACCATTTTGCACAGTTGCACAAATGTACTGTTGTCGAATTAAGCTCGAAAAGATCATATAATGTGTATAATTTCGATGCAATTGTTAATAAACAAATTGGATGTCAATCTGGCACCGCCACAAACGTCAAACTTGTTGTGCACTGACAATGATGTGCTCAGCCGACACGCGATAAGGGACAGAAATATTTATACTCTGTCTCTTTTCTTTGCTAGTGACGTTTATATGTTCTTCTTTTTCTTGTGCGAATGCAAAGGAAGATATCCAGCAGTCTATAGAATACTCTGTCTACGGTTTTTTCTATTCCGTGTTTATCCCTAAAGCATTAGGTTCAAAGTTGATTGGAAACATTTAAAAATTTCTTTAAATGATTTTAAACCATAAAATGTTGAAGGTTAAGTTCAAAATCGTCTACACTCCATCCGTCTTACGCTTTTTCCAAATTTCTTTAAATGATTTTAAACCATAAAATGTTGAAGGTTAAGTTCAAAATCGTCTACTCTCCATCCGTCTTACGCTTTTTCCAAATTTCTTGAAATGATTTTAAACCATAAAATGTTGAAGGTTAAGTTCAAAATCGTCTACTCTCCATCCGTCTTACGCTTTTTCCAAATTTCTTTAAATAATTTTAAACCATAAAATGTTGAAGGTTAAGTTCAAAATCGTCTACTCTCCATCCGTCTTACGCTTTGTCACGTGTCCTGACGCGAGTGTCCTGACGCGAGTTTAAGATTTTATACCCATTACAGAACAATTTTTTTAAAGTGCTCAACGCCGCTAAAGAAGTTTTCACTTCAAAAAAAAGGTGTACAGAAACGGACATACCCTATATCCGTTTCTGTACACCTGAAAAAAGTACTGTTCCCGAGAAAAATAACAATAACGTTCTTATGATAATAGATGGCGCAACGTGTCTTTCGAAACATGATTGAATTATATTACTACAAGCAGAGTACAACCAGAATTGATTGTTAAATTCTATAACATGAATTATGTTACAATTCGTAAAATGGTCACAAAGTGTCAATTCATAATATAAAATACAGGCTGGTTGCGAAATGTTACGAATTCGTTTTAGTACAAGTTATGGCACACTCGTACATAATAGTACATTTTGATATAAGTGGGGAAACTTTGTTATTGCATTCGAGGCGGAATTAACACCCGAGCTGCAGGTGAGGGTGTTATGGAGCCGAGAACTGCAGTAACAAATCCCCACGTGTATCAAACGACGTTTTTCAATACACTTCGAAGAAATAAAATACTTATTAGAAAGGAAAGTATTTTTGTCAGGAATTATTAGGAAACTATGATTTAATTTGCTTTTTTCCGCGCTTTGCTTTCGCCAGGTTGAAGAAGAAACAAAGGTATGATGTCGCTGAAAACAGCCTAATATGAAAAATAGAAAATTCAAATATCTTTGAATTTAGGACACCAATAAATGTTAAAAAGTCAAAAAAGTAAATATTTGTTTTAAGTAATCATGTTTATCTATGATATTGTAATTATAAACACAATTAAAATACTCAAAAAATATTTACGCTGTAAAGACGCATATCTACCTCTTTTCCAAGATTAAAAAAAAAAACAATCACCGCCGACTATTACATATATTGAACCCATTCAGACTTAGTATAAGTATATCTATGGAAATTTTCATTTCCACACGTGTGCGGATACATATTAAAAATCCACGCGTGTGAAATACATTACATGTTGAACCTAGTCGTAGTGCGAGTTTTTTTTTTGTCAAATATCTATAAGAAATGTAAAAGAAAATATGGTAAACTGGAAAAGCGTGCAGACGTCTGTATTAGCACTTGGCTCACTTCTTAGTCGGAAAGGGTGGCGGGAACCCACTTATATAAAACAGCTAGAACCTAGACATTCCAAATTGAATACAAGATGCTGCTAGAAAAAGGGGTCTTCAAACTTTGTACTCTTTGTTTTATCCTCAGTGCGAATGTACCCAAAAGTTTTTGCCGCTAACAAAAAGTTGGGAGACGTACTTAGACGTTTCTTCTCCGTATTACGGCCGTCATTCGCCAATCTGATGTGTGTTATTATTAGTTTGGTCACAAACAAGTATAAATAATAGACTGTTCGTTGGTTACTACTATGCTGGCTTTTTTTGGTCGAACACAGGTTCAAGGCGAGAATTATTAGTTGGTGAGACACGGAATTATTTAGTCGTTTTTGTAGACTAGGTAGGTACTCGTATATCAGAGTTCAGTTAATGTGGAAGTATTTTTAATAAATTAGGAATTAGGTATAATGGAAGTTTATTTCATCATAATATAACATAACAACATAATATCACGCTTGTAATCCCCGAAGGGTTAGGCAGAGGTGTAACTAATAGTACACCGACATTTCGCCAGTTATGTTAAGTCCCATGTAATAGGAGGCGAGCCTATTGCCATCAACCGGACGCAAATCCAAACTCTGTGTCTGCTACTGAGAAATTCCTGATGGAATCTTGGATCATGGATCTTTTTGTAATTAGCTAATAGTCGTTTTAGGTTAAAGTAAAAAAAAAGATTTATCAGAACATAACAGAGACAGTAGGTACTTACCTACAATTAATGCCAAAATAAAATAGGAACAACTAATTGATTATTTTACTGAATCGTCATGTTGGGATTTCCTAATTACTCAAGACTAATTACGCAGCTGTCTTATACATGCAACAAATCTTAATTGCCTATAAAACTTGTACACGGGGAGATCTTATAAAACTTAAAACAGATTTTATCTCAAGAATATAACATGTACGTTTTAGTGTAAACATAAAATTTCAAACTGACGTCCATTTTAATTAAGGCAAACACATTTTGTATAAAAACGAGTCCTATCCAGGGTAAAGGGTAGAGGGACTAATTTTCCGCCAACCCTGCACGAAAGCCAGCGTAAATAAACGTGATGGCGGACAACTTGGCTGTTGCCACAGACTTGGCTGAAGCATATTTGGAAAACAGCCAAAAACTGTAGTTATGAAGCTTTAGAAAAACAGTCCATTCATTAATATTGTTGTTTTAGGATTCGTGAAAGAATAATAACAGTTATATATAAGTCACGGTAGATGATTATGATGAGTTTGTTGAAAGTGCACACGGCGACACATTAAACCATATATGTACATACAGTATAAGCTGACCTCGCTGTGTATGAACTTCCCGTACAATTAGAGATCAGCTTGTACTGAAATGGATGGCTTGATTGGTCGTCGTGTGTACACAGGTTATAAAACACCTTAATATAACAAAGATGAAATTGGATATAATTCGGTATTAGCGTTTATTACTTTATTAGTAAACAAAATGCTTATACATCTATACATACAAATAAATAAAATTGAAGTGTCTGTTTGTAATATCCAAATAACAGTTTCTTACTGAATGCATATGAAAATACGGCACTTATTTTTTTCAATTATTGTCTGTCTGTGTGTTTGTTCCGGCTAATCTCCGAAACGGCGGGACCGATTTTGACTGCACTTTTGCTGGCAGATAGCTGATGTTATAAAATCTAACATAGGCTACTTTTATTTTGGAAAAATTATTAGATCCGGCATAAAAATTAAAACCCTTGAAATTGTTAAGAAAATTCGATTAAAAAAGGGAAGTATAATTTATTAAATAATTTCACGTAAACGAAGATTGCGGGCAACAGATAGCTGTAAATAACATTTCAACGTAAAATAGCTATGATAAATAATATCTAACGTTTAGAAAATCTGTGTAAATTCACTTAAAATTGGGATTAATATTTAATAATAAGCAATCAGGATAATTGTGGGCCCTTTAGTTAAGTCAAGTCTTATTATAAGATAAACAGTTAACATCTAATACATCCATCCATATTTAATCTACAAGATAGATACTGAGAAATAATAGCTACTTAAGTCTTATCCTATAATTAAGTTCTAAGTGCTCTCCACGTTACCATTAGAGCTCTTACGTGAAGCACTTCATGATTGGCTTTTAATTACCACAATAACCACCATAAAAGGTGAATGATAGAAGTATTTTTAGAAGCGTGTCACGTACTGAATGAAATTGTTTTTGCTTTTTCCAGCTAGGCGAATTGTTTCGTCTTTGACGTCAGTTTTTGAAACGGTAAATTCAGCAAGTTGAGGAATCTCAAACGGTAGTTTGAAATTAGTTTCATTGAATTAGACTTTTCACCTCGTTTTAATTAAGAAGTTTAAAGCAACTATCTTCACGTTTGTGAATGAAACAATTTTGACCGTGATATACATAAAATACCGTGAGAAGTATAGGATTTACTTACCATCGGGTAAGTAAAATCTATACTTCTATACTAATATTATAAAGCTGAAGAGTTTGGTTTGAGAGTGTTTGGTTTAACGCGCTAATCTCAGGAACTACTGGTTCGAATTGAAAAAATCTTATAGTGTTGGATAGCCCATTTATCGAGGAAGGCTATATAACATTACGCTATGACCAATAGGAGCGGAGCATCAATGAAAAATGTTGCAAAAACGGGGAAAATTGTATTTTTATAATAATTTCTCTCTTCTATTCTCTATCTTTTCTCTCTTCTAATTTAAGGATAGAAAAAAGCTTATAGAGAGAGTTTCATCAGTCACAAGTTTTTCTTAAACTAAATACCATCATTGATTAATTCTTACGCTTATTTCCTCCATTCACATCCTATTTATAACACACATCAGCTGATTTCATACACCAAGGGCTGCTGACGATTCTCAAGACCCACTTCGGGGGCTTCCCTCCGTGTACACTTACGTGAACACTTACTTATATATAAATCCGTGTTGATATGTGTTTTCTTCTAATCTTTTTGAAGAGTCGCTTATCTAAGTTTCAGTACAATATATTTTGATATAGTGAGATGTACTTATGCATCATTTAATATTTGCAGTTCCTACTTTCTTCAATATTTTACACAGAACTTATTTCCTAAAGGAGGTTCTTATGTAAGGCAACATCATTATCTACAGGCACACTGACAGGTACTACAAAAACCTAATTTTCCTAAAGGTTGCGTTATAGAGGTCAGACGGCCATTGTTTTAAATGAAACCAAAATATAAATGCCATCTGCTGAGCTCAGGCGTCCCATATTAATGAATGTATAAGCAGTTAAAAATTTTGCTTCAACAATTTGTAGAGTTGCTTTTAAAAATTTAATCTTGAACGTCGTCAAAAGATAATAAGTGTCATCAAAATGCTATCACTTAGAACCCTAAAAAGCTTTGTGCGGTTTTTAAACTGCTAACACAATCGTACTAAGATCGCAATTATCTTTTATTTCTGCACCAGTTTCTTCAGGATCCCTGTTTAATATCGCTCCCTTTCAAATATTCTGGTTGCTATCTACAGAAACCTTTACATTTTCATGAACAAGATTCGGGGTAAACATTATTAAGGGTGTTGGCTCCGCTTGTTGAAACGACGCTTTTGTCCCTACCATTACTTAGTTCGTTAATTTTGTGTGATGCTCCACTATTTTATGTTTCAAGGCTGAATTATAATACCAGTAACATTAAAGCGCGTATAATTATCATAATAATTGGAAGAAAGTTCTTTAAATAATTAGAGCTAATGGTTGCCTTCTTTATTAAGAGGTTCATTATAGTCATAATTAAGTGGTTTATATTTTACAAGTGGATATATTATTACCCATTTAATTTTAATTATTAAATCAATCTGTACTATTTGTTTCCAAATTAAAGCTCCTGTAAACTTTACTTGATTATAAGTTCCTTTCTTCTAAATTCTCGAAACCTTCTGATCTTTGACTGAGTGTTAGGTATGTATGTCTAGTTCAATTTGTCTGATTTCGGAAAAATCCAAGCTTTTTCCAATAACAGCCTACTAACATTTTACCCCAAATCCATTTCTCTGTTGAACAAACAGGCATTATTAATAGGGTGTCAGTCAGTATGTAGAATGTTCGGCATTCCGTGAAACATCAGTATTCCACACGCTATTTGAAAAGGGTAGTTGAAAAGTGGTGTGACCTTACTATAATCAAGGTCGAAAAACTGACGTAGGTGTTTGTATAGACTTCATGTTTTTTTAATGTAGGATGTGATAATGGAAAAGGAGAATTAAATTGAAAGTTCAACATCGATAAGAATTTTTTAAGTGGTGGTACAGAATAATGTCAGGCACTAATTAAATTGTGAATTGAGCTTAAAAAATGATTCTATAAGGTGCTAATTTGCTGTATCCTCTTAGACTGAAAGCCGAGCCCAACATAGTTGGGAAAAGGCTCGGTGATGAATTTATTTATTTATTTATTTCATTCATCAAACAATTAACAATTAATTGATGATCCATAGCCATATTTTTTATATAAACTGTTACGTTATAGGCTGAAGAGATATTCAACGAAAACAACATGAAAATGCAAAAAAAAACATCTAACCGTAATAAAATTCCATCGCTATGCGAAGATAAAACTTGACAACAGTTTGGGGAATACTGAAATAAAGCCATGACGCACTGAAATACATACATATTATATTGAAAGCAACAACAAGAACCCGGAGACAAGAGACAGTAAAACGCACGTTTATTCCGTGAATACTACTCGTTAACTTCGTAGACGAGGCAAAAGGAGCACGTTTAGTTTATCAATCACAGAAGGCCTTTCTGTAAATTCTGCCTATCACCACTGAAAAACAGCATGAGTTAAATTACTATTCGTAAACATACGGTAACTGTTATTGTTCTATGATTCAGAATCTCTCGTTTCAAACAAAATCACGAGTCCACTAACAGTGCTGATAACGGGATCACCACGGATGCAATATTCAATTCTTATTTCTGAATTGAATACAGCTCTGACGTCAATGGCTCCTACACTATTAATCAGTAACTGTGAGATCGTAGGCATTTATGAATGTTGGATTTTTACTGTCAAATGTGCCGCACTACAAAATGTTCCAAATAAATAAAAGATGGGTTTGGTACCTGATTTAAATCAGATCAAGTGATATCATCTAGGTAAACAGAAACGAACACTTTCAGTTCGGTTCGCGATCTCGACGAGAGATAAGTTCTTCTATGAGCTCCGGAAGAGTTCGAAAGTAATAGCGAATACTCGAAATGGATACGTGAGTTAAACAACACAACATTTTATACCCAGGTCAGAAAAATTTAGACCATTATTGAAAACGAAATCGCGGCCTGAAATAAAGAAAGCTGAAAGCCCAGTATTTAGGCCAGTGTCGTCATTGCCGTTTATATTTACAAACACTTTTATATCATTCGTTGTAAGTTGATTGCCAAGTACTCTCGGGTTTAATGGTGACATTAGAAGTCTCGGAGGGAAAGTTGGTTCAACACTGAGAACATGCAACGGTGCATTAGCAATAATTGCGTGTAATTCATTACGCCCTAGTACCACTGAGTCCTTTTATCAGGCGTTTTGTATACGAGTGTATTAGAGCAAACGAGCTGACTTTCGTTTGCTTTTTTGGATATAATTTTAGAATGTATCGTTGTAAATGTTTAAACTGATTGATATGTAAAACATAAACATAAAAACCCAGTCAAAGATATTTGGTAGGCTGGTAATATGATTAGTTTCGATTGTTTTGAGTTTATTTATTTTATGTTTATAAATGTGAACGAAAGTACTAGGTTTCTTATGACGTTTTACAATAATATTTCGAAACAAAGTTAAAAATAGATAATGTTATTACTTTACATTGTTGACCTTTCTCTAACATAAATATTATGCTTCTGTACCGTGATGTCAGAATATAATTGAATGGAACTTATCCATTACGCGAATTGCGATATCGCCCTTGGTTCGTTTTCCGCAAACAATGATATCGAGTAGTGACCTATTAATAATGTTATCGTTTTTATTGAGAGTATCATGTCATGCAAAATAATTATTTTAAAGTTGACGTTATTTGTCAACGGTTGTGTTAAGATTTGCTCTCTGAAAATCATTGCTTCATTTCAAATTGTGAATTAAAGTAGTCAATGTTAGATTAGGTGTTTCTGACCATGTTTTCTGTCACATTTGATAACTTATCTAGAATCAGGTAGGTGTTCTTTTTTTTGGACACTTGTAAACTGATGTTTCTATGCCCTCTTCTGAAATGCATTCAAGTATGCAACTGTATTCCGCTGAACTGTTTCGCGAAACCAACAATGCCAGTTGGCAGCAGTCCAACGCGTTGTAAATGACTGAATAACTGACATGACAGCACTGCTTACAATTTTGTAATGGCCGTGTTTGGAACAATTAAGTATGTAAAAATTTCATACCTGTCCGACGTACGTGAAAAGGTTGTAATTATAGAATTACACAAATTATGTATAAAACAGTTTCGTCAGACTGACAAAATTTTTTTCATACATATTTTGTAACAAGACAGAAACAAAAATCTGTATTTAAGGAGATTACATATTAAAAGCCATGAAAAGATTAGCAGTGTAAAGAGAATAGCTTGCTATCTCCTTTATGTAATCTCTTAAAGCGGGAAAGATAATAAATGTTAACGCTATAGTACTACAGATCCCATAAAAAGAAGGTCTGAATCTAATAAAGTAGCAGTTCAAGGTTTATATTCATGTTACCTATAATGAAAACAGCAGTGATAGTACAATAATGATGTCATCTGTGTATATGAAACGCTAGCATCTAGTTTCATTTAGGTTTGATGTGGTCTAGACGGTCCTCATTCAGACAAAAGTTTTATTTTGGTTCCATTTATAATTGCCTTGATAGGGTTGAACATGTTAGTGTCTGTATTCATAAAAAGACTCAGTTTTCTCGAATACATGAATTTGCAAAAACCCTTTGCCTAGGTCCATTTTATTAGAAGTAAAATGATAACTTCGATTTCGTCCCTTTCATCCATAGGCATATTGCGACTAGGACTAGGCAATACTGCTTATTAGTTTTTTTGCAAGAGAAAAACCTTGTCGCTCGCAGATGGCGAAAGACATTACTGACAGAAAAACTCCATGTGTAGCAAAATTTGAATTGCTTATATTCCGTTATTTTTCAATCAGAATCAGGAATCAGCACCTGACCTTGACATGATTGTCACGATAAAGCATAATTAAAAACATTGTACCGAATGTTGTAGTAATTATTAATTTTCGCTTTTATGTTTTACAGAGGATCACAGATTAACTTGTGCAACGGTGTTGCCGGCACAACAGCCATGACAGGCCTTCCAAAAATACCCAACGGGTATGGAGATCAGAAGAAGCCGATGGCTACACTCACACACTTGCCCAAACGTCCTCCGGTAGACATTGAGTTCTCAGACCTATCATACTCAGTCAGCGAGGGAAGGAAAAGGGGCTACAAAGCTTTGCTCAAATGCATAAATGGCACATTTAGATCTGGTGAACTTACGGCCATCATGGGACCTTCTGGGGCTGGGAAAAGTACGCTTATGAACATCTTAGCGGGATACAAGTAAGTACTTGTTTTATTTTTTGTGTTTGATCACCGTATAAATAAATAACTGCTTGAATTATGTCATAATCAGTAAGAATATGAAACATTTAATTTGTTTTTAGTGTGATATTGATGTCAGATAAACTTGAGGTCATCTAAGTGTATGTGTACCCAAAAAAGTTGAATATTGTCATATCTTTGTGTCGCGCTGTCATGTGCGTCGTAGACACAATAAACTGAATGTTTTCCCGTTCGTGGCTTTGAAAATGACGAATTACGTTCGGAATGCTACGATTGGAGTAATGCCAAAAATGTTCCAAATTCCTTTTTCGTTTACGATACACTTTCTGCTTCCAGAACGTCCAATGTCAGCGGATCGATACTCATAAACGGCAAGGAGAGGAACTTGAGACGGTTCAGAAAGTTGTCCTGTTACATAATGCAGGACGACTGCTTGCTGCCACACCTTACCGTGAAGGAGGCTATGCATGTCTCGGCGAATCTAAAGTTAGGGAAAGACATGACAGTCACTGCCAAAAAGATCGTCATAAGCGAGATATTGGAGATGCTGGGGCTCGTAGAAGCAGGAGATACGAGGACTAATAACTTATCAGGCGGCCAGAAGAAACGGCTGTCCATAGCTTTAGAGTTAGTTAACAACCCACCTGTGATGTTCTTCGATGAGCCTACTTCAGGACTGGACAGCTCATCGTGTTTCCAATGTATATCATTGCTGAAGTCCCTAGCGCGGGGCGGTAGAACTATCATATGCACTATACATCAACCGTCCGCAAGGCTTTTTGAGATGTTTGACTTTTTGTACACTTTGGCCGACGGGCAGTGTATATATCAAGGAAGAGTTAGTGGTTTAGTTCCGTTTTTGTCTTCAATGGGTCTTCACTGTCCGAGTTACCACAATCCTGCTGATTACGGTAAGTTTACCAAATACCATCGAACTAGTATACTATTAGTACAGTTTAAGGTTGATTCGAAATTAAAGGCAAACAGTAATAAAACAGCAGGTAATAGGGTAGAAAAACCAATGACTTTATGGGTCCATCCATTACTTCAAAGTTCAACTGTTTCTCCTATTCATTAAAGTTGGTACAAGTACATACTTGTAGCGTTAGGTAGTGATTAGTTTGAGAGTTACTACATTTTTTTTAGATTTATTTGTTATACTTTAAATCAAATTGATTACATCAGTTATCGAAATAACAAAACTACCGTGAAACATGGAAGGACTCTGTAAAACTATAAGGCCAGTTGAAGAAAATAAAATACCTGATTCTTAAACAAAGGCTTGTTAAATAGGTAAACAATGTGAAAATTTTATTGAATTAACACGCTTCTTTGTTAAATAGTTGTTAGTATAATAAGAAAATATTATGATATGAACGCATGATTTAGAAAAACAACACAAGTTTTTTTTTACTTTATCAGAACCATACAATTTCAAAAGGCATTCACTTGTTTTTAAACAATAAGACACAATTTTAACGTCCATTTCATTTGATGTAGTTAACCTGTTATTTTATTTTATTTAGCAATAATAGTAAGACTGGATTCAGTTCGAAAAAATCCTTTTCTTAAACCCCACTTTAAATCAGAATCATGCATTCATGATGGTCTGCGTATTCACAAATGAAATCCCAACCCTAAACCAGTTTTTACATCTGAAAACATTTCGTGTCTAGTTCAAATAATTATAGATCAGTTGGTATTGAAATAGTCCATGTAGCTGAAAGCGAATGAAGTTTGTTTTCATTGGCGTAACTAGTTCAGTCTCATTTATCATGGCACGAGTTATTTGAGTCGTAAACAAAATGATCAAATATTGAGATCACATGCATCTCTGTCGTTATAGTTGACTTCAGTTTTGGGCGATCAATACCAACTTATAGTGAAATGGTATTGACTGAAACTTCTCAGAGATATTGTTTTACAAAAACAAATAAATAGGTCACCTCGCTTTTTTGTTTAGTTGCTTTTTGTTCTTGTGACTCGTGTTAATTTTAATGCAAAAGTAAGTTTAACTTAGGGAATATGGAACACATCATTTTTTTTACAATTGTTGGTTAATAAAGCCATGGTTGTACCTGCAGTATAACATTAAATTTGTCATCAGTATTAACCATATGACCCGCTTCCACCAACAATATCTACTTACATGCATTTTGAGCTGAACGGTTTTAGGGTTGCGCCGCATCTGTTAACACGGAATCGCATTTACCAGACATGACAAAATAAAATAGAGACCCAAGAAAACATAAAATAACCTGTTAAATTGTACACCATAGCACGGCCTCGCTTTAATGTGATAGGATGAAGGTTGAATTTGTTAAGTTTTATTTTTAAACACAACAGACTGTGTGACGACATGAAGACAAAAACCGTCAATTATGACTATCGTGCGGGTAATTAAATTGATATCTATGTCGTTGGCAATTACGTTGGTTTTCAATTAGCAAGGCTGCTCGTTTTTCATCTATCCTCAAATATTTATTCAGGGTGTTTCTACCAAACAGATGACCGACACAAAAGAAAATAAAATTTCAATTACCATGACACTCAAGACAGGTTCCGTGGGTTCAAACTAGGATATAAAGAAAAATCATCTCTCAAGAGGAATCTCTCCTAGTTTATAAGGGTGATCCCTATCCCTAAGTAAAAAGTGCCGGTCCGGATCTTGCAGACAGCTTGTATACCTCTATTACTCACAGTGTAGGGAGCTTCTTTTAAGGTTCTGACCTTAGAGCATCCTCTGCCAATATGTACGAAAACCTTTTTGATCAATCAACATTTGTATCTGTTTACCCGACTGACCCAAATTCGTCCTGAAATAAAGTGCTACCATCTGCGAACCCTTCGTCTCCCAAACGTGCTTCTAAATTTAGGCCTTTTTATAGTATTACTCCAAAAGAGACTCTTATAATATTCAGATCAGGAGTACGAAAGGGAGATGCAAAAAACAGTAACTTTTTAGCACTGCAATAACTTAGTTACGTCAAACGGCTTTATAACTTCCTGTGAGGAAAAAACCTCATTGTTTCTTTAACGATATCACTGTTTGTCTTTACTTGTGAATCAGCGGGACTGAAAGTGAAAACATTTGTGTTTTGCATCATTTCATTTCAACACTGTAGATTATGTTTATTTATGACATGCGATCTTAAGCATCTTATATCTGTGATGCAATGAATATTACTTGTGTTTCGAGAACTGTTATTTACTTCATCTTAAGAGAACAACTTTCCACTACGTGTCTCATCATAACTCGATTCTCGTAAATGCCAATTCCTGACGCTATTATGAGCTATGTTGAAAACAACTAAGTTATAATTGACAACATATTTGGTGCAACTTTACTAGGTTTTACAAACGAATTAATAATTCATAAGTCAATTTTTTCTTCTACCTCAATCAGAAACTACTTTTCATTAACTTTAAAACAAAAGAGCCGGAATAGAAAGTAGCCTTTTCCAGCACCTTTATGTTGACTATTCTCAGTACTAACCCCCTTATCTCATCGGTTGCAGTGATGGAAGTAGCAACAGGCGAGCACGGTGACTGGGTGCATAAGCTGGTGATGGCAGTCAACAAAGGCAACTGCGGCCGGGGCCAGTCCTCAACGTCGTCATCATCGTCCTCCGTACCTCAGAACTTGAACTACAATAACCAGACTAGCAAGAACAACGCTCAGAAGGCGGAGCAACAGGCACTTGCCATTGTGATAGGTAAGAAAGGATAAAAGAAAGAAACGTGTAAAATTGTTAGTGGCAAATCATCTGTAGTAACGTTGGTTAAACTGAGATTCAGATTTAGCATGAATTCGTTTGGGACTTTGTTGCAGGCTATAAATTGTAGACAATTTCATGCAACACTACTCCACTATATAAGTAACTATTTGAGTTGATACCAGATATTGTATCCACAAAGTTTCTTACTCCATAGTAAGAAACACTTAATATTCTCAACATTTCTAGAAAATCACACTGACATTTATTTTCTGGTTTCCAGACAAACCAACCTGCACTGTGATAGACATGTCCGAACCAGTCCTCAACACAGAAAAGCAAATCGCTTTACCCAACGCCACAAACCTCGCACCAGTTACCTGCACCACATCTCTCCTCGATTCAAGTGAAAGCTTCACGAAGAAACCCATCAAGACCGGTTTCCCCACATCAGGGTGGAAGCAATTCTGGATCTTATTGAAACGTACCTTTAGAAGCATTTTGCGAGATCAGATGTTGACACACTTAAGGCTCTGTTCTCACACGGTGGTTGGGCTGCTGATCGGGTTCCTGTATTATGATATTGGGAGGGATGCCGCGAAAGTGATGAGCAATGCTGGATGTATATTCTTTACTGTGATGTTCACTATGTTTACTGCTATGATGCCTACTATTCTTACATGTGAGTATTCTAGTATTATGGTCATTGCTTTGACTAGTGTCATTTTTATTTATTGTTTCTACATTATTGCGAGAGTTAAAAAAACCTCAGTTTCTGCGTTAACATCCTGAGGCTCCAGTTTAACACTGACACATATTGGATGAATCTTAGCATAGCCATTGAATTGTTGCAGTGTAAAGGTGGACCAAGTACAATCCCTAGGTGAACTCCCATTACATAAGATCCATCCTTTCCACTTTGAGAAAATGTCATTTTAATGGCAAATAATTTACCATCTAACAATGTTGTTATAACGTATGTGTTTTTTTCTTGGTTACAGTCCCTACTGAGATGAGCGTGTTTGTGAGAGAGCATTTGAACTACTGGTACTCGCTGAAAGCCTTCTACTTCGCTAAAACTATGGCGGATCTACCGTTCCAGGTAAATACGAAAATAATTAATCGGTAAACTAGCATAGTTAAAGTATGTAAGAAAAGAATGTGTTGCGCCGACCTGAAGTATCATGGGATAAGGGCAGGAAAATAATGGGCGACGATCATTACTACTAGACGTCGATGGTTTTGAAAGCCATGTGACGTAATATAGGTGCAAAATGCACTTTTCTGCAATCAACCATATGTCAAACTGGCCTTGTTAGTTTTAGGCTACAACTAGATCTTTTGCAGATATTGTGCAAAAGTCACTCGTTAGTCTGACTTTCAAATAGGAACTCATGGTCAACGTTCACCTTAGAAAGGTAAATTTGTACCAGGCACACAACATTCAATAGAGATACAATTGTAGTTGGTGAACTTTGACTGAAATGCTTTATGACCATTAATATTTGTTCGAAAGAAACTGACATGGCCTCAATTGCTCAAATACACCGCTGCTGTATTTATTAGGTACTTGACTGCAATCAAGCTACAATTGGAAGTTAAATATTGACACGAGCCGGTCAATGTCAAATACTGAGTCAACAATAAAATCGACACAATTTATAAGAAAACATTAATTCCTTTGTGGATAAAGTACCTAACGTATTTAAATTAACACCTGTAACGAACGACACAAAAGATTACTTAGTGCAGGTGTTTTTTTATCTCCAATCCAAAAAATCATAAAGAATGTCTCATACCAAAAATGTTAATCAAGATTAATGACACTACTATGTACCAAGTCCGTGTTTTATTTTTCTTGCATAATTAACTACGTTTACGTCATCTTATAATTGCTTTACAAGATTAAATTTAGGTAACTAATCTTCATATTTTCAGATTGTCTTCAGCGGCGTCTACGTGATGATAGTGTATTTCATGACAGGCCAGCCGATGCAGACGGACCGGGTCCTTATGTTTACGACCATCAACATCCTCACGGCCCTGGTGGCGCAATCCCTCGGTTTGCTCATCGGGGCCGCTATGAAGATCGAGACCGGGGTCTACCTGGGACCTGTCACTACAATCCCTGTAGTACTCTTCTCAGGATTCTTTGTTAACTTCAACGCAATACCCAGCTACCTGCAATGGCTTACTTACCTCAGCTACGTTCGGTACGGATTCGAAGGCGCCATGTTGTCAGTCTACGGCTTTGGAAGAGAAAAACTTCACTGCTCCGAAGCCTACTGCCACTTCAGGAATCCTAACTTGTTCCTGAAGGAAATGACTATGGATAAGGCCAATTTCTGGATCGATGTCGGCGCATTATGCGCACTCTTCGTCTTCATTAGAGTAATCTCTTATTTAGTATTAAGGTTCAAATTGAAGATGATGCAGTAGACGCGTGCACAAAACGATCAGGACGATCAGCTTCGTTGGCGATGACTATTTCTTTCAATTTGTCGATTTTGATGGAATCGGAGTTAAGTGAATCTTTGCGTGGTTCCGTAGGGTGTGTGTGTACCAAAAGGATATTAATGAATCATTCCTAAGGATAACTTATTGTGTTTTAAGTTGGTTTGAGCTTCGTGTGTTTGCTGATGAGGTCTTCAGGCTCGTAGAGTTTATGGGAGTTTGTTTTTTAATATAAACGTGTTGTCACAGCTAGCTATGCTTTAATATTATTAGGGATGTACTTAATGGGGTATGCCCCATATAGCTCAACGGTCTTAAGTCCGATTCTATTCCAAAATTCTTTGATCATCACGGATTCTGATAGCAAGTTCGTAGTTATAATAATAAAAATAGTTTTCGAAATACTTTAGCTTTTTAGTACGCAGATAAAGTATAGATTGTTTATACGTACCCATAGGGGATAGTCGTTAAGGTTTTATAGGAAATCGGGCCCATGACTTAATTTTTAAGTTCCTTAATTAGTGATTTTTCATACGTTAGTTTATGATTCATTTATAACATCACGCGTAGGCGATATCAACTTGTATGTACTCAACATTCTTAGGTATTTAATTAGTATTTTAAAGTACCTTTCATTACGCTAAAGATTTTTTCGTAAATCTCTATGTCTATCCTAATTACCAGTATTTATTATTAAATAAACGACTGTGATTTTTATAAAGTTGTTGTTTCAATTAATTTCTCAAACCTTTTTATGAGTCCTATACAAAATTAAGATATTACTAAGATGGGTCGCGGTCCTCAGAACTGCGGGGCCGAGTATAAAGATACAAACTGCCAACACCATGGCAGCATAAAAGAAACAGATTTAGTAGACATAGACGGAATACAGAAAACGGGGTATGAAGTTGGACATCAATGGGAGCGCCCATAATATGTTGTTGTCTGAACAAAATACAACGATAAGCTGATTTAGTGTGAGACATCTCGTTTTGACGATCGCAATAGTATGGTATCTACCAGGAAGAAAATGAATGCCAAAAAACTACTTCTGGAATGTCAATTCAATCAATATACAGTAATACATGCAGGTACACAGTTAGTATTGTTCGTGATTTAACCATGATAAAGAAAAGTGCTAGCCTAGTAGGCAAGGAATTGTAGGAAACCCAGGCAGTCAGGCTCTGTGTGTATTATTTCATTGCCGCTGCTCCCAAAACTGCGTATCATAGAACCAAAAATTCTATGACGTGTGAGATCATCCAAACCAGACGGCATGCGTGGAAGAGTACAGTATGTAGCGCTGCTTGTTAAGCAAAAATGCATCGACTTGGTACCGCTATTTTAGTTCTGAGCTTTCCCGCCTGCACAGGTAATCACAGAACAGAGGCCTGTGTACCAGGTGTGGGAACTTTACAGGCTGATAATGCTTTGTCTATGATAATGACTGCTTCGATGGTCTAGTGGTCGCAAGTGTAATTGCTGAGCAACTTGTTTGGGGTTCGATTCCCGGGACAGGCAAAGTGTTATTGGGTTTTTCCATCAGGAATTTCTCAATAGCAGCCAAGGACTCTGGATCTGTGCCCGGTTGATGATTATAGGCTCGCCCCCTACTCCCCCTTGACTTAAACATAACTGGCGAAATGTGGGTGTACTATTGTCGACAACTCTGCCTAACCCTTCGGATTACAGGCGTGATGTCATAGCCTTATTCCAATGTCTACCTAAGGTTGCCGGATTCGAGCACAAGCGGACCCGGCTTGTAACGGTTTAGTTGAACGGTTCCACCGTCAGCCGAAAGCTGCAATTGTGTGCCATGCTAACGATACGGTGGACTGAATCGTTGCCGTGGGCCTTGTTGGGCGTAAGATCTGCCTACAAGGAGGATTTACAAGCCTCCTCTTCGGAATTCGCTGTGATTACCTGGAGAGTTCTTCGAGCCTACTGTCAGTGTTACCACAAACATTTCTGATTTTACTGCACGGCTTCGCCGAAATGTTGCGACCTGATCCAGCTTCCCGACATGGAAAAACTTTAGTTTTTATTTACTACTCGAAACCTGTGATCACGTTTTCCTCAGAGGAGACGCATCACGAGGTTATCTCACTTCTGCATATTTCGATCATATCCAGAAATGAAAGAAATGACAGTGCCTATTGACCGACATAAGTCTGCCTTGATTTTGTCAGTAGAAAATGAAGAACCCTCACCAGAGGAACCAAAAAACCAAATTACTCAAATTACTCGCTCTGGCTGACGTGTCCGGTTTACAGATTTTTATTGCATTTGACGTTCTCCGAAGTGTTATGGTGTAGGCTAGTCTTCGGTTACGGTTTTCATGATATTCACGTGATTCATGATTAGAGACCACGGACGGGACGGAGGAATGTGGGAAGACAGTCGACTAGGTGGACAGACGATCTCATTAAAGTGGCCGGAAAAAACTGGATAACCCTTAACACAAAACCGCCGAAAGTGGAGAGATTTGGAAGATCACTCAGGATTGGGTGGCCAGAGGTTGAAGAAGAAGAATTATATATTACTTAAAATAACTATTTACAATATCTTAGAACTCTAGAGTAACATAAAACCTTTCTATAGTATCTAACCTTTTTTTTTTAAATACTCTTTTCTACTATTTTTGATAACAGTTTTTTTGGCATCTGTCGGAAAAATGGGCCTCGGTGAGCCCCACCACTTTACTACTTATACTTAATATCATTGGTGAGCCCCATGATTCTTCTGATTTTCTTTGTGAGATCGATTTTCATAAATAATTAGTGGTCCAATCATTTTAATCAGAGATTCAATGTTAGCATGAGTTTTTCACAGTCGATAAATATTGTGTACCTAGTTTTATCCAGCAATGACCAAGGAGAAACATTGGCAGATCATTGCAAGAGGCACGTAAAAAAAAATGTTAAGAATTTTATTCTTAAATTTCTAGACAATCATGCTAATATTTATTATCTTTCGTTTCCAGACAAACCAACCTACACTGTGATAGACATGTCTGAACTGGTCCTGAACACAGAAAAGCAAATCGCTTACGCCACAAACCTCGCACCAGTTATTTGCACCACATCATTTCTCGATTTCAGTGAAAGCTTCACGAAGAAACCTATCAAGACCAGCTTCCCTACATCAGGGTGGAAGCAATTCAGGATCTTATTGAAACGTACATTTAGACGCATTTTGCGAGATAAGATTTTGACGCACGTATTGCTCTGTTCTCATACGGTAATTGGACTGCTGATCGGGTTCCTGTATTATGATATTGGGAGGGATGCCGCGAAAGTGATGAGCAATGCTGGATGTATATTCTTTACTGTGATTTTCACTATGTTTACTGCTATGATGCCTACTATCCTTACATGTGAGTATTCTACTATTATGGTCATTGCTTTGATTAGTGTCATTGTTATTTATTGTTTCTACATAAAATTGCGGGAATTAAATAAACATCCGTTGCTGCGTAAACATGCTGAGGCTACTCCAGTTTCAGATTGATAAATTGAAATGAATCTTAGCACAGCCATTGAATTGTTGCAATGTAAAGGTGAACCGAGTACAATCCCTTAGTGAACTCCCATTTCCATAATGTCCATTATTTGATGACCTAAATATACTTAGGTGTTGAAACGACAAATATTTTCTCGTTAACATTAGAATAATTATTGTTTTGTTCTTTGTTACAGTCCCTACAGAGATGAGGGTGTTTGTGAGAGAGCATGTGAACTACGGGTACGCGCTTAAGGCCTTCTTTTTCGCTAAAACTATCGCAGATCTACCGTTCCAGGTAAATATTACTATTATGATTGTCTAACTGCCGGGCAAAGTCTTGCTATGACAGGATCTTTAGAACTTTAGCTAACTTATCATGATTAGGGCACTGAAATTGTGTCAAGAGCCCTGTGATGTTATATTGATTTAAAATACAAATGTGTAAATCAAAACGCCGTGAGTCATAGACTGGCCTTAGAATATGTTAATATTTGAGAGGTTTGGTAAACCTAGTTCTATCGTAGATATTATCACACGTTAGGCTATTCTCTAATCAAATACGTCACATTTGACGTTAGAAAGTGAGATTTGTAGTAGGCAAAAAACATTGCTATATTTATTAGAGATAAAAAAATTGATTGTAGTCGGTGAACTTTGACTGAAATGCTATATGACCAATAATGTTTGTCCATTCGATTCTGACATAGCCTCAGTTGCTCATAAAGTCACCGCTGTTCTATTTATTAGGTACTTGACTGCAATCAAGCCACAATTGAAAGTTAAATATTGACACGAGCCGGTCAATGTCTAATACTGAGTCGACAGCGAAATAAACACATAAGAAAATATTTAATTCCTTTGTTGATAAAATATTTAAAGACAAAACAATATACGTATTAATGCAGCTGCTTATTTATCACCACCCTAAGTAATAACATAAGACACAACTTAATACTAAAAGATAAGAAAAAATATTAATTTAGATTGAATACACTGCTATGTAGGCACCTAGGTCTAATTGACTTCGTTTTTTTTTCTTGTTTTCTGTATGATCATAAAATTACTTACGTTTACGTATTATTTATCTAATCCTTTTCTTCCTTTTCCAGATTGTCTTCAGCGGCTTCTACGTGATGATCGTGTATTTCATGACAGGCCAGCCGATGCAGACGGACCGGGTCCTCAAATTCACGACCATCAACATCCTCACGGCCCTGGTTGCGCAATCCCTCGGCTTGCTCATCGGGGCCGCTACGAAGGTTGAGACCGGCGTCTACCTGGGACCAGTTATTACAATCCCTGTAGTACTCTTCTCAGGGTTTTTTGTTAACTTTAACGCAATACCCAGCTACCTGCAATGGCTTACTTACCTCAGCTACATTCGATACGGCTTCGAAGGCGCCATTTTGTCAGTCTACGGCTTAGGCCGTAAACTTCATTGCTCCGAAGCCTACTGCCACTTCAGGAATCCTAAATTGTTCCTTACGGAAATGGCTATGGACAAGGCCAATTTCTGGATCGATGTCGGCGCATTATGCGTACTCTTCGTCTTCATTAGAGTAATCTCTTATTTAGTGTTAAGGTTCAAATTGAAGATGATGATGGACGATCAACTTCGTTGGCGATGACTATTTCTTTCAATTTGTTGATTTTAATGGAATCGAAGTTAAGTGAATCTTTGCGTAGTTCTGTAGGGTGTGTGCACAAAATAAGGATATTAATGACATAAGTTTCATGTTTCCATAGTCCTATTTGAAGGCATTGGATTCGGCTGCACATATTGTAGGCTGACTGGCGCTTTTTTCTTCTTATTTGTTGTAAGTATTTGTGAATTATTAACATAGTTTTAAGTCATCTTGATGTACTACTAACACTATGGACCGAAAAGTCTGAAATAAATGTTTTGACTTGAATTGAGTTGAACGAATCATTCCTAAGGATAACTACTTATGTTTTAAGTTGGTTTGAGCTTCGTGTGTTTGCTGATGATGTGGTAGTAGTTGTTGTTAATATAACATCACGCGTACACGATATCAAGTTGTATGTACTCAACATAGTTAGGTATTAAATTAGTATTAAAGTACCTTTCATAAATCTTTGCCTATTCTAATTACCAGTATTTATTATTAAATAAACGACTGTGATTTTTTGTAAATGGTTGTTTTTATTTAAATGGATTTATTAAACCTTGTTGTCTTACACAAAATCTTGCGAACAGAGGTTTCTGTTCGCAAGAGTGAAAGAGTCCAACTCTTATAACATCCGTACAAGTTTTTTCACGATTCTAAGCATTCAGGGACCGAGAAAAGTTTTTCATAAGTCTTAAGACTGGATGTAGAGGGAGTGACCAGGTAAGTTATCATTATGGGAGGGCAACATCTTGCGGTGTGTTGTGTGGTGACACGTTGATTTGGTTTGAAGAAAAATGACGATAATATTACCAAGTTATTAATTCGTTGAGGTAGGTATTTTATTTAGGCCTAGAGATAATTACCGCGAAATACTAGGTATAAGTAACCCAAGCAGGCTACTTTCTGGGTACATTATGTCGTTGCCACTGCTGTCAAAACGTTGAAGTAAAACAACGAGAGGAAATTGACGAATCCGAGAGCCAAAACTTCTGAGACGTGTGACATCCACATCACACTAAGCTTGTGTGATGGATCACGTTCTACTCTCCTTCATAGAAAAGAGAACTGTGTGTATCCCAGCAGTGGGAACATTATAGACTGATCAACCTTACGCTATACTAATGAGCCCAGGCGCCACCTGTCCTTCTATAACCTTAAATAAGCACCGAGCTAGCTTAGATGAATCTGAGTCTCTAATGTTATGCAAATGATGAGTGATCAGTGAATAATGACATTAGCAATAGGTAAGTACGTATACTAATAGTTCTTTCAGTGTAGTTTATCTTTTGATAGTAAATAAATAGCAACGAGAACAAAGATAACAAACACATGTGAACTATCTGAGAAATAACTTAGTTTCGAATTTATCAAAAAAGTTTCTCAAAATCCGCCTTAATAGTTTTTTAAGTCATAGTCCAGTCAAAATAGACTAAATTATGATTCCAGTTTGCATTAATTCCCAACAAGCTGGATTTTTGTGCAGGCCTTGGATGCGTCATTACAAATGACATATCAAAAGTCCCCATCGATCCCGCTTGTGCGTTGTTTTTTATTCGAGGTCAAAGGTCACAAATTTGCGTTTTTTGCGTATATCTCTGAAACAATGAGAGCTACCGAAAAATGGTTCAAACAAAGTTTGTAGATCGTAAAATTGTCTACAAAAAAGATTTCAACACTTTTTCTTCTACGGTGCACTGTTCTCGAATTATGGCTATTTTAAACATAGAAAATACGAATATGCACTCATACGTGGCCAGTATGCATCATCGGGTTAACCATTTGAACAAAAAATATTAGAAAATAGTTTTATTTGCCCCATGCACACAAGTACGTGAAAAATATACAATTCTGAGTGAGTCATCGTCCGTCCCTAATTCTATTGGGCGGTTGACCTTGAGAAACATCTGCCTGCGACACTCCATTTTTCGGGTCGAAACCAGCGTATACCTGCTTTTCCCGAAGGACAGGACATAGCTCTAGTAAATGCAGTCAGTTTTGAACGGTTTTTCGTAGTGAATAGACGTGTCGTATCGTGTCTCTTTTTAAACAGTACCGTTACAAAATTTTGTAAAAATGTCAGAAGTTTGCTTTATTTGCAATGAATCTTTGACTGAAAGTGAAATTGTGGTTGTTGATCGTGGGCTAAAGACTTTAATGGATTCAAGTACTGAAAGGGGTGATGGGTTCGATGAATATTTGAAGGACAAAACATCTGTAAAGATACATAAGCTGTATCGTAAAGCATACACCCGGAAGAGCAGCATCGCTGTAGCTGAAAGACAGCGTGAGGCGGAGATAGCTACCACATCTGGGATTAGTCCTCCTCGTACTAGAGCACGAGGTAATGAATCGTCTTTTTGTTTCAAGAAATACTGTTTGTTCTGTGGCAATGAAGCAGATAAAACGGCTGAAATGAAAAAAGCGCAGCATCTTCGACGAAGAGTGTCTCAAGTTTCAACCCTTGACTTCAAGAAAACCATCTGGAAGGAAGCTCAGACTCGTTCTGATGAGCTAGCAAGAAGTGTCATTGCCCGCATTCAGTATGAATATGACTTAGTTGCTACTGAGGCTAAGTGCCACAGTGATTGTTACACTTCGTTTCTGAAACCCATTAGTAGAGGTAAAATCGGTCGTCCTGAAAGTGATTCTATTACTTCAGCGATGGAAGAAATATTTGCATTTATTGAAAATCATGATGATTGTCAATTTTCAATACAAGAATGGAAAGATATTTGCAAAGAACCATCGATCGATAAATAGAACAATTAAGTCAATACTCAAGTTAAAGTATGGTAATAGCATCATTATAATATATTAGATTATATATTATTATTATATTATATTCCTACTGGGGAAACCACGTTAAAAAAAAGCGCCGTGTACTGTGAATACCTCATAGGTGGTGCGGAAATGTGTGCATATAGTCGAAAATACGACTTTCCTGCTGTCTGAAGTCACGATATCTCGAAAGCGATGCTTTGTAGAAGAAAAGTGTTGAGATCTTTTTTGTAGACAATTTTACGATCTACAAACTTTGTCTGAACCATTTTTCGATAGCTCTCGTTGTTTCAGAGATATACGTAAAAAACGCAAATTTGTGACCTTTGACCTCGAATAAAAAACAACGCACAAGCGGGATCGATGGGGACTTTTGACATATCATTTGTAATGACGTATTCAAGGCCTGCACAAAAATCCAGCTTGTTGGGAATTAATGCAAGCTCGAATGTCTATTTTGACTGGACTATCATGATTAAGTAGGCAGGTACCTGGTCGCCTAGCACAATATTATGTATGCAGAAAAAATAAAAAAGACAGGCAGGTGGCAGGGCCAGCTAGCCCCTCTTGGGTGGCTGGCCCTGTCACTTTATTGATTTTAGTTCAGCATAAAATATTTAATGCAACGCCATCTGTTGTTATATTTCGGAACTTTTAAGATGACACTGTGCATGGTGTTGGATTGTTATAACGTTTCGTGGTTGCGTCCACAGATGTCTCTTATTTAAAAGTAACATAAATCACGACTGTAATCCCCCAATGGTTAGGCACAGGTGTACCTACATCTACTGCTCCCAAATTTCGCCAGTTACGTTTAAGTCTTATGTAATAGTGGGCGATTCTATACCATCAACCTGGCACAAATACCAACTGCTCATAGGTGCGCAGAAATTCCTGATGGAAAAACCCAACAACATTTTGGCCCGACCTGGGAATGGAACCCAGGACCTCATGCTCGACAGTGCCAATGCTAGACCACAAGGTATTTAAGCAAGCAATAAATTTCATAATAGGTACAGACACATACTTTCATAGAACTTCAAACACAGTGACAATACTGACATGGGCTACAACTGATCCTACCATGAACACTGCCATATCCCTAATTGGCAGCAGTATCAATAAGGACGTTGATTGTGCCGTGTGTCGAAAATACAGAATTAGGTAACACATTGCACATTGTGTGCGCTTGGGGAAGCGCCAGGGTAGCCCGCGAAATTGAAATTATCTCAGGTGTTTTGCAATTTGTCAGGTTATATGTTAAACAAAATATGATTCAATCGATTTAAGAGGTGTCCTTTTTTTTTTTTTTGGAGGGTGGGAAATCATCAAATGACCCCCCCCCCCCGCCCTGGGCGGAGCGGAAGGGAGTGTCAGACTCTTACTGACTAAAAACCACCCATGTTCCTTCATTGGCCCTTTATGTTCCAGGGCCGCGGTATCTCTTTCGAACAGTCCCGCAGCCCTGGCAGGCACCGGCCCTTGCGGGCCCCTCCCGCTGCTGATAACTCTTTGAGGCGCGCGTGGAACACGAACGCGCCGTCGACACGGCCTGCCCGTCGTCATACGACGAACGGACGGCGAGCTAGCCCATTACTCACCGTCCACAGGCCCGCGCCTACGGTGGCCGAGAGCCATCACGGCGTGGCCCCCGACGCCCGGTGCTTCTCCCGCGGCGGCTGGGACGTGAGGAGGTTCTCTCCCTCTCACGTTCCGCCGCCTCCTTCGCTAGCATGACTTTTAAGAGGTGCCCTAAATCGGCCATCTGCCTGTCTTTTTACTATGTTGGTGTCGGCTACCAGTCTAACCGAATGCAGCTGAGTACCAGTATTTTTCTAGGACAATGGGCTCCTCTCTATGAGAGGGATTGGGCTGTAATTCGCCACGTGGACCCCATGCGGGTTGGTACACGTCACAAATGTCGTTAAATATTTGTACTGGGTATGCTGGGGTATAATTAACCCGGGGTGCGACGGGAATTTGCAAAAACTCAAACTCAAAGCATTTATTTCAATTAGACCATTACGGCACTTTTGAATGTCAAAAAAAAAACAAAAAGAAGCGAAGCTACAGTCCCAGTCACAAGGCATAGTAACTTGAGAAAGTACTGCAGTTGCACAGTCCAAAGCGTAGATCTCTATGGAGAAGAATGGGTAAGAAACTCCATGGACACTCTTTTGAATCAAAATATTGTTACAAAATCTTGGTTACATCATTCATGTTGAGATTATAAATTTATGTGAGAACGATGTAGGGAGCGATGTAGATGCACTGGGGTCGTACATGGTGAGACTGCTCAGAGGCATAGAGCACAACCCGAGAGTGTTGCAGCGGTTGCACTTATGTGTTCCCGACCGTTATGTGTGGAAGCGACGGCCCCCGCTGCTGGTCATACCTTCAGCTAGGACCAACTTGCTGGGCAAAACCCCTCTGACTCGAGTAATTGGCACCATCAATTACATTCAGGTCAAAATTGATAATTATTTACATGTCACTGGGGTGAATTCGCAAAAGTACTATTCTATACACTATGTTACAAACAAGGATTTTGAGAGGTATTTGCTGCTTTAATTTTAATTTTGTGTGTGTGACTTGGCTATTGCAGCATTTTGTAGACCTGTAATGGTAGTTTAAGGCATTTATATAAATAAATTTTCTATGATACTACGATTCACTCACTATGTTTTCCTTTACCATTTTGAGTGGGGACGAAACAAATTACACAATGCTATGCGCCACACACGTAATCGTAATCGTAATCTAATACCAGTTACTACTTAGTAACAAGTCCTTTTCTATGTTCTATGTTAGGGATTTTGGTTTCCACACTTAGTCCCTAAAGTCGACCATTGTGCGTGAGCCATGGTGGTCATTATTCCAGCCCACCTCCCTCCAGAAGCAGATCAAACTTCCCGGTCTTCTCAGGGCATCCGCAAGAGATCTTGGTGTTCCAAGAGTCTCCTCGCGGATCTGGGTGACGCCAGTGCACTCGAGGAGTAGGTACTTGCGCTACCGTTTCCTCCGCCTCCATGCACGCCCTGCACAGGGGACTGTCAGTGATACCTAGGGTGTGGAAGTGTACACTTCCACTTCCAACAAGTCCTTTTGTCTAGTGTCGTACTCCCGCTGGTCAGGTAGCATGCGTGCTTCAAAATAAAAAATGTACAGGATAAAAATGTTTGTAAGAAAATATTCCCAATGTCCGCTCTGTAAATAATTTAAATTTCTTTGGTAATTTTATTTATTTATTTTCAATAATGGTATAACAGAAATCCATAATGTTAGTAACATACCTTATAACTAGTGTTAGTACATAATACCAGTGCGTTTGAGAAGCATCTTGCAGAGAAGATGAACAAGTCTTTCAGTCGGTCATCTTCTCCACAAAATGCCTCAGAAAAGGGGAAAACACACTCTCGGCCACTGTTTTTAGGATGCTATTACCACTGGCCCGGGTTCTAGCTGCCAGAGACGCTTATCTTCCGCACGATTGCATGGAAGCCGTCAGTACGATTCAGTGTAAACGTCTCTGACGCTCTACAGAACCGGGCAGTCTCAAGAACATCCTAAAAAGCTAGCTGATCTATAGACCTCCCGCGTACAGACCCTGATAATACGCCTTGAAAGGTGTTAACAATGATCAGTACTTAAATACTGTTTAAGTCTTCATTAATGCCCATACAAAGAACCTAACTAAATCATCAGGAACTATCCGGAACAGCCCGTTAATGATTCCTTGTACTAACCGCCCATACATTCACAAATTCACACTCACTCGTTCGGGACTACATTAATTTCTAATCGAGGACATTTCCGACGCGCGTCCGATTAGATTCCTCTGCTTTAACTGAATCGATTTATTATTTATCGATGGGGACCTTTGGTTTCGAAACCGATTAATGAGGGTGCGATGAGTTGCTTATTGAGCCCCTGATTTGCTTAACGTTGCGGTTGTAAATTGATATCGTGACGTCACGTGCGCCAATTAGTTAGGAGGGTAGATATGAGGTGAATCATGGTGAACCTACGTAACGTATTAATCATGTAATCATCTAAAGTGATTGGATGTGCGGTTGATATGTTGCTGGCGATTTATACTTGCCTGTCTATGGGTAGCTTACTGTGCATCACTGGCAATATTTGTAGCTATGGTCTTCAGATGTGTTTGTTCTGGTATAACACCATTGATACAGATAATTCGACACGTTCAGGAGAAATGTGGTTGTCAAAACTGCAGAATAAAGTGGTCCTCAATAATAACATAACACTGCCTGACCATCATGCTCAGCAGACTGCAGAAGCGCTTGCGCACACTAGACCAAGGAGGCAATCCAAAATGACCAAATAGGAAAATGCGATTGTTCGGTAAAACAAGAAATATGTAATTGAATTGTATTGAAACCCTTTCGATAAAAAATAACCAAGGCATAGAAAAAAAAGGATGAAGACCAAAAGAACACCAAGGAAACGATGGATGGACTGTGTGAAGAAATATATGGCAAGAAAGAAGGTGTCTGATGAGATGACGAGTAATAGAGAAGTATGGAAGAAGAAGACATACTGCGCCGACCCCAAATGAATTGGGATAAGGGCAAGAGAATGATGAACCAAGGCATAACAACTGCCCAAAATAACACTGAAATAGAAGATAAGTCATCCCCAAGGACATCCCTCTCAAGAACATGTCTAGTTATTTATTACATTTAATAACTAACTACTGATATCCAAGTCTGGTCCTCATTGCGGTGAGTGTACAACACTTGAGCATTAACCCTAGTTAACCACATTAACCTTCAAAGAACACGTGTATAGTGTCTTCTAAGTACGTGTTGGGGCGAAAACCACAATATTTGCGTTAACTTTAATGACGAGTTGCTAGGAAACGAGGTTTAATAGTGATGAGGGAAAGGCTTGGCATGACGTCATGGGGTGTGTACATTATATGCATCGCATCGCATCAGCCTCATTTATCTCTTTGTAGCGTATCGAATGGCAACCTAAATTGAGTCGGTATCGAATCCAGCTACTAGTTTAGCGCGGGCATGAAAGTAGCCTCTCCGAACGATGTCTCAACTGAGCCACTTTACGTCCTGCGCACCCTGGGTACTCGGCGAATTTTCGCGCTGATTGCCTAATGGCTGCACTGCGATGGCAATCCAAAATCTCGCTAACGATGTAACGTACCTAAACTCTATTTTACAAGACATAACTAAAGCTGTCCCCGTTGCCTACAACCAGATACTCCAAATAAAATGTATATACTAACATAATTTTTAATTTTTTTGTTACACTATGGTGTTTTGTCCGAAATAAACTGTTAATAATTCTAGCTAAAACAAGGTATTGCTTGGACTGTAAACAACAAAATCACCGAATAAATTATTCAAGATATCATTGATAACATTCACCTCTGCAATCTACTTTTCTCGGTTTCCAACATCCTCTACAACACCAATGAGAATAAATAAAATACTCCACTCGAGGTCAAAACCACACATCCGAGCCACACATTTTCTCACAAGTTCCCCGTTCCTTTCCACCGCATATTAACAAGGGTTCTCTTCCCGCCGCTTTTTAACCACATTAAAAACGAAGACGGAACTTTAAAAAACTAAAGGCACTCATCCACCTCGGCTTTTTTGCAGCGATAAAGTCATGCTATCGATGTCTGTATACCTTCTACAACGTTACCACGATTCTGCATCTGCGCTTCAGAAGCGATGCACACACGATTCAGCATCGATACAGAAATGCCTGTGATCGATACAGATGCAAGTTGGACACCGTCCAGTCCAGACAGTCGAACGGGCATCGGTTCTGTTGCGCTACAAATACGATTAGCGCACGATAACAGCGATGTAGAAGCGTCTGACAGTATCGCTAAAAAAGTCCCCGTGGACGAAGGGTCTAAGGACCTCTTTTATTCGTACTAGGAGTGCAGAGGTTGAAAGATAAAGAGATAAACGTTGTGGCCGAAGCTCTTGGAGAACACCGGGCCGCGGGGAGGGTGAGGGGGGAAAGGCTACTGTTTACTGACAACTACAAAGTTTGTTGCATTAGCACTGAAGATTACATTGTTGGGGTTTTCAAGAGATATTACTATGAAGAAGCAGTTCTTAGCTTTACGCCAGAATTAATGATCACAAACTTAGTTTTACTTTGTGTGGGGAAAATTACTAGGTTTCTGTCTTTTTCATGGATAAGAACAAGGCAGCCAGATTCCAAAAAATAGTGTCTATAAAGTCTAAGGAAAAACATTATCGCAGGGAACGCCAACGTAACTTGGGTGTTGAAAACACATTCCTTGTTAGATTACATGGATAACCCGCTCGTAAGAAAAATGCTCACACTAATTTCTTTTATTGAAATAGCCTCAGTTCCACTTCTATCATCAAGCTGATGCCTGGCATCTCCATTTTAGGCTCATACGTTACAAAGTAGACTAAAAATCTTTTAGCCAAATACCACAGGAATCCGTAAAAGTTTTAAACTTTTTTCCCCGTTGTGAAATTAGCATGGAAATAAAACATTTACATAAGAAACTTCGTTTTATCTTGTAATTTCTATGTTAATCAGTTTGCTTTGACCTTTGAAATGTTCGGAACAGAAAACAACTCTACTAAAATGAAATTGATTTTGTTCACTATTGGAGTTGCTAACATTTTGCGAGATATATTTGGGTTTATACAAAATTAAGTTTATTATTTTATTACTTCACTAATCTGTTCGGCCATCACTGCCTGAATATAGTTTTCACCCAATTTGCGATGTAATAACGAATTTATAATTTTATTTGGGTGGTTTTGGCGAAGGACGTTGTTAAAGTTTTAATTCGGTTAGAATAATTAGGTCAGGTTAAAATAATATGACTAACATGTGCGTTAAGTGCATTAAAAGAGGCCCAAACCACACTGGGCACATCCAATATTCCATTGTTTTTAAAGCGTTTGAGGCTTAGACTCCACCAAAGGGAAGACGAGTGGAGTTGAGAGCACACGTGAGGAAACCGACTAATCACATTGGTTGAAATCTACATCACGTCTCTCGTCTGTCCTGTGATTGGTCGAATCTTGCACATTTCCTCTCTGCCTCGCTCGTCTCCTCTTTGGTGGAGTTGGGGCCCAAGGGATATTTTGGCTCTCGAAAGATTTTTTCTGATGGGGACTGCTAGTAAATATCATTTGTGAATTCGTAAACATTTGTGTGTATGGAAAAACAAAATGGTGGTGTTTGTTCTAGCATTTTGTCCGCGCCCCAAGATAAAGAGATGTTTGTACAGTTATACTGGGTGATTTATCAAATGTGGGCAATAATTTAGTGGTGTGGGACCAACCACGAAATCGCGAAAAAATCAGCTGCTCCATACATTGTTGGTCGCGTAACACGTAACACACAGCACACACACCTAAGCTGCACCTAAGCTGCTCTGCTCTGCTTGTGTACTAAAGTACACAGCAGCTGTTTTTTTTTAAAATCATATTTCATTGTCAGTAACTTAGTACCATAGTAAAAGTTACTCATATTTATGAATACTTCACTCCCATAAAGTATGGCCCACGTTTAACAATCAGTCTGTAGAAGTAATTTTGCACAGTGGCCATAAAATATTCCATTTACAAGCAGTGATAGCCTAGTGGTGTGACAGTCGGACATAGGTCTCGAGTTCGAACCCAAGACACGCATCTCTGGTTTTTCAGATTCATTTGCGTATTGTATAATTATCACTTGCTTCAGTGAAGGAAAACGTTGTGAGGAAGTCAAACCAGCATGCATGAGAGATATTTCTTGACGGCATGTAAAAGCCAAGTCCCATGGGCGACGGCATAAAAACTCTGACACCAGGTTAGGTTACCACAAGAAAAAGCAAAAAAAACATTTATTTATTGCATATAATATACATACGGTTACAGGAGAAGCTCGTGGCTAAATAAGAACAGCCGCTCGGGTCGATCCTTAGGTTAAGCCGTGCTTACCTAGGTTGGTTCGTGGATGGGTGACCCATTACATACCAAGTTTCGTCCGTGCCTCGGAAAGCACGTTAAGCCGTTGGTCCCGGCTGTCATTTGTAGATCTTTGACAGTCATTACAGGTAGACCCGAAAGTCTGACAACCAGTCTTACCAAGGGGTAACGTATTAGCTAGCGCTAACTGGGTTGTGGAGGTCAAACAGGCAGTCGCTCCATGTAAAATACTGGTATTCAGCTGCATCCGGTTATACTGGAAGCCGACCCCAACATAGGAAAAGGCTAGGCAGATACATACAGTTACAGAGTATGACTAATTTAGACTTATTATAAATGCATGAAAGAACTACTTTGTCAATCTCATGTAACAACCAACACCATTCAGAACACAACAAATAAACGGTACAATAACCACTCAGTTACACCACTAACCCGAAGTTTGCAACATTTGACAGTTTATTAAACGTCAACCACAAAGTTGGAACATTCGAGTAACAACCTACTATTGCGAGTTCGTTTACATTTGTTTACTGTAACATTTTATTGCTATGTGCTACAGATTTTATTGTAGTTTTGATCCCTTGGAGATGTTTGGCAACTCAGCTTTGAATAAATTTTGGGATTTTTTGATTGTGGTGATGGTCTTGGTTTGTATGGTATTTTTTGCATGGATTTATGTTGAAGTTAATTTTTAGCGTTACGTCATTTCATCAGTCGCTTATATCAATTATCCAATCCTTTTTTTTTTTTTTTGCCGAAGAGATTATCATCATTCTTCTGCCCTTCCATCGCAATTTATTTGGGGTCAGCGCAGCACGTTTTCATCTTCCATACCTACTTCTCTATTACTCGATCTCAGCAGTCACTTTTCTAGCCATATCATCCTTCACACAGTCCATATATCGTTTCTTCGATCTTCCTCTACTCTTATAACCATCCACATTCATACTCAAAACTTTCTTCAAGACATTTTCCTCATTTTTCCTTAAAGACCAATATGTCACTTCTTAAATAGTATTGTGGGAAATGAGTATTTTTCCATCAAAATCGTTCGATTTAATATACGTTACGTTTATTCTGCGCGTTCGTGCTTCGCCCACTGAAACAAACCTCTGAAAATAGAATAGTATTGATTGGAAACACATTCAGTAATTGACTACCCCACTCAACCAGTCTGTTCAAATACACAATATGATTGTATTCATCAAAGTGTGTTTCCGAAATGGGACTACAACCACTCCGTTCAAAAGATTATCAATGTTGTTCAATGAGTTAGATAGAAACACTAGCCGTCTCTCTCTCTCACATCAAAAGAGGTAAAAGGCCACATTCATATTATATGTACGTACGTATATCAAAACCTTTGAAGTAAAATCCACAAACGCTAAGCCATTTCCGGGCCATCTTCGACAAATATTGGAACTTAATCTAGGGAAAAAGTGTTGTGAACTTTAGCAGGAATATTAATATTGTGGCAAGTTTACTACTATTTTAGGTCAGCTCTTATGGGTTCACAATACTTAGTGTAGCCTTTTAGACAAATCCTTGAAATATTAGTGTACTCCCACTAGAACACCCGGGTCTCCCCCTTTCAATTTGACCAGCCTTCGTTTAAAGGCTTACTGACCTTTTCTCAAGCCGGAAACCACACAACATCAAGTAGCATTCAAAGAATAAAGCGTGTTTTGCAAGACATTTATTTAATTCACCACTTTTTCCTTTGCGGAACAAGAATTGCTTACCAAGCGGGACCAATGCATGTAATGTGGACCCCACGTAAGCAATAACGTATAAAAGGTCGCAATAAAATAAAGTACAATTGTTTTTATTGTGCAGTTAAGTAAAGTTAAGTTATTTATTGTACTCGAGTTGTTGTTTGAGTGCCATTTGCATTGATCCTGATAATTGTCTAGGCTTTGGAGTTTCCCTCAGTGTTTTTTTTTGTATTTCGCTTACGCATTGTCAGCTAAGAATCACCGAAACAAGATTTGTGACAATGCTTTTCTTTGACCATGAAATCTATACTATAATATATTTATTATTATTAATATTATAAAGCTGAAGAGTTTGTTTGTTTGTTTGTTTGCTTGAACGCGCTAATCTCAGGAACTACTGTCCCGATTTGAACCATTGTTTCAGTGTTAGATAGCCCATTTATCGAGAAAGGCTATAGGCTATATATCATCACGAGATCTAAGACCAATAGGAGCGGAGCACTAATGAAGAATGTTTCAAAATCGGGGGATATTTTTTCCTATTGAGAGCTTCCGCTGCGTGCGCTGCGTAAACGGTTAAAGTTTTGCAAAAATTATCTATTACAGAATTATTCCTCTTTAAAAGTTCTAAAAAAAGTCCGCGACAGCATAATGTCTATATTTTAAGGTTAGCTCACTATAACCTTTTTTTATGCTAACCAAATTTGTTCTAAAATAATGCATTATTTACGAAGGTGTTTTTATAAACATGATATTAATCCTTATCCAAATAAATACGTATTTAATTAATAAGTATTTAATTTAAAACAAAATTGCTCTTTACATCATTCGATTTTAGTGAATGTCTTAGGAGGTGTCGCAGTTTTAAAATAAAATGATAGCAAAATAATGATCGGGTACTGCGCGCACAATGTGCATAGCCGGGCAGTCATGTTAGCCCAAAGTAACTATTCCACGCGGACAAGCTAGTATAACATAAAACTACACCTTGAAGGGTTAGGCAGAGGTTTACCTGTATTAAATCTATATTTCGCCAGTTACGTTTAAGTCCCAGGTAATAACAGATGATCCTTTTACCATCAACTGAGCACAAATCCCGGCTTCGGGCCATAAAAATTCTCCATTATTAAAATTTGCTGCTTGGAAACGTGGCTCGGTTCAGATTGTAAACATCATATTGATATAAATGAGTCTACAAAAACCGGTAGTAACTTATCTTATCCAATATTCTTAGCAGGGTAGGCATTATGTATTTTGCAGGAAGTTCATTCACTCAATGAGAGGATACTGAGTGAATGGACTCTCAATAGGTTCAAAATACAGGCTGCATTGCTACATCTTGTAAATTCGTTTACTATAATTGAATCTTGGAAACATCTGGAAACCCTTCACGTTGTTTGATGTGTTTTAAAAGAATACTTGAGCAGCTAATTCATTTATACCGTTCAGCGGTATAAATAAATAAGCAGGTTTGATCATTGATAGATAGTACAGACGGGCAGTGGTCAGTGTTAGTTGGGCGCCATTTGCTCCCAGTTGCTACCAGTTGGGCGCCATTTGGTTGCGGTTGGCCATCATTTGGTCCAGTTGGGAGCCATTAGGTCCCAATTGGGTATCATTTGGTTCCTTCTCGACACCATTTACTAGCAGTTGGGCGCCATTTGGTTCCAGATGAGCGCCATTTACGAGTAGTAGCAGTTGGGCGCCATTTCGTCCAAGTTGTCCGGAGTACAAGGTGGGATCTATCGATGAATTGCTCGCAATGGTGACTACGGGAATGTTTTGTTCATCTACTAACACAATAGCAAACGCCGTGGTAAAAAGTGACAGTATGTTTATAGAAGGTATAACGAGTGACTTCGTCATTAATCCTTAAATCTTCATATCCCTACCTCTCTGCCTGGCCTGATAACATGTGCCTTTGACTGCACGGTACGGAACCCAATTTGTCGCCGGAGTTCAACCCGGCTGCGCAGTGATTGGGTTGAAATTGAAAATCGAATGAACCACTCAAACTGGCTGTACCTTTGAAGGGACGGGGATGTGGCTTACATTTATTTTGTTTATAAAAAGGTTGATTTTATTTTGTCGTTGGTAAGCCGGTTGTGGGTTGTTTTAGCGTGTTCGGTATTAAGTGATTTTTAGAATTGAAAAAGTGGGCCCACTCACGTTACATGAATATTAATTTATCGGTTATGCTGACGGTCAGAAATTTTAAATAATGCGCAGATTTTTCAATATCAAATTAATTATTAGACATTGAAAAGAAGAAACAGCAAACTAAATGCTTTTCACAAGTAAGTTCTAGATTAAAATTTAAAATAAAATCAGTCAGTGTGCAAGTACTACGTCAAACAATTTCAATATTATTCTGAACTCATTTTACTATATCCACAGCAGTAATTGAACTTATACGTTCGTTTACCCACACCACGCGGTCCAAAATTAAATAAACTCAATCTATTTTCCTACATCGAATGTAACATGCAGACGGATCAATAAAAATGTAATATTAATATATGTCGAAGCTAAGCCGCGGGCACGCGCCTGTCTGCAGGTAAATTGAATTCAGTAAACATACGTACATAATACACCACAACGTATGGATAGGAAACCAACAGATTCAGAAGGACCATTTCTGCTGGTATTTAAGCAAGAGTTATACAAGTCTGCTTCATCATCTTGTTACTAGGCCATTAATAAATAGGGGAAGACTGACTAGGGTAAATGCTTAAGAGAAGTAATAAGCGATTTGGAAGTTTCGAGTATGCTGTGAATGCAAACAGTTACATCAGTTGAGAATGGCCTTTTGTATTAAAAATGCGAAAGTAACTCTCTTACTACGACTGTCAGTCAGTTAGTCTAATAACTTTTAAAGCCTTTCCACCTTCAATTTGAATGTAATTTAGCACACGGGTAGACCATGATATGGGGCAGGATTAGATCACGTGCATGGGATAATTCTTTCCTCTGGTCTAGTCTGGTCAAAGCGACTGTAGGGAAGGGTGTCCATAATGTCAAACCTCTACTCTCCTTTCCAGTCACCTTTACTCTCTCTGCTCTTCTTGCTTTTGAAAAAGTTGGAACTTTGATCGCCAATTTCTCCGTTACTGAAGGTTCCTAGGTATGGTCTAGAAAATAAAAAATGCAATGACGGTCAGAACAATTGCCTTGCGGCTTCGTTAAGGATACTTTTACACCCATTATTGTGCAGAGTAATACTTCTACATATCTTTATATCAGGACTCAAGGTACGCGGCAAACGACGCATCCCACTTGGAAATGAGACGAACTGATTGCATTCAGTTGATGGGGGTGTTTAATTTCTGATCAGGTACAAACCTGATGGATTTTTTTGGTACGTTTATTCCGTTATTTTATTTAGATTTCGTAAATGTTTAAGCAAAGAGCAGATACACATGCTGTTTATGTTTCAGGGAAATAAATAGAAGTAAAATAGCACTGTGTAAGATTTGTCTTTACGTTTGGCAATCCTGCTTGCGATCATGAAAAAGAAAAGACGGTACATATGTAGGTGACATATTCGATAAGTCGTGATTTTGCTAGTTGATTTCAAAAATGTAACACCACACCCTCCCCAGTTGTGCTATGGACAGTGTTAGGAGGGTTTGCAGCACTATAATTTTGTCTGTCATATTAATCCGTATGTAAAGAATAAGTAGCGACGAGTAGCTTTATACACTCGAAGGTTTTGCGCATTGTGCAGCAACAGATAATTATTCACACGTGATGCACAGAGGTGAATTTTAAAAACGATTGATGGTTGATTGGTGGATTTTAAACGTACGTTAACGTAATCTTTTAAACCACCAGTGGCGAAGATTCCATACAACTCGACTCCTACCGACTTCCCTTTGAAAAATGGTACAGTCACTATTCTATAGACAAATAATATAATCACATTAAAGATTTGTACTTACCTATTACAAAAATCGACCCTTCGGTACTGTAAACCACATGGAGTAGTAGTAAGTGCTGTGCTTTCAAACGGCATGGTATTTGTCATTTATTAGCTTAGTTTTCTTTTCTGGGAGTGTAACCTTATATAAAGATCTCTCTCTCATTTAGACGTATTGCAGGTCTTTCTCACTCTATATTTAAATTGAATACCTCATTTTTAAAAGTAGGTTAAGAATATTCTTACTGTTGATACCCTTGACACGTAAGTTCTACGAGTAACATCACCTAAACTTGTATGAGTGGTTTGAAGATAAACTTTTCCGAGTAAATTATTATGATGAAGATAAGCCGTTTGTATACAACATTGTATGAAATAAACACTTCTTGCATTATTATGAGCACAAGGCAAGGTATTAGGTTTCTCGGTTTCTAGGTCAGAAGAAGAATGTTTGAAACTACATTTACACTTTCTTTGTCAATGAGAATTCTTAATCTCAAAAAGTATAAAATCACAGCGGAAGTTGATTGCAGTAACAATTAACATAATAAATATAAGCAATACTTCTGGACACGGCACGCATAGTGAGGAGGTTCCTCTCTCTGAAACCCTTACCACCGGCAGCTTGGACCTTGTTCATGATGCCGATGGGCCATCTGTTTTTTTTTAATATTTTTAAATGTTTTATACTTTTGTCTTTTAAATATTTAAAAATGTAATTAACTAATTAAATAAATATTTATTAATTATATAATAATATTATTTTTCTTTTTCGGTTTTCTAATACTCGACCTTGCGTCGGTTTATTAAATTAAATATCCCGTCCTGAATCCCGCAGGAAAAAGATATTCATTTCCCCCTATGATCTTCTTCTTCTCCTTCTTCGTGTGCTAGTTGTGGTTTGTGTGGTTGACGGATGGCTTTGTATATTTGGTTATAATAATATATTATATTATTAATAATTATAATGATTATTTTTTCGGTTTTTTATTTTTTCTCGGGACTTTTACTTACTTACTTACTTTTTGGGATGAAAGTTACCCCTATGTCCGTTTCTGTACACCTGACAACGATTTTCCATCAGAAATTTCTCAGTAGCAGCCACGGAGTCTGGAATTGCGCCTGCTTGATGGCTATAGGCTCGCCGTCTATTACATGGAACTTAAACATAACTGGCGAAATGATAATGACTGCATGTACTATTAGGTACACCTCTGCCTCAGATTACAAGCGTTATGTTATGTTATGTTACAATCCCAAACTCAACACTGACGTGAAGGTAAAAATACCATCACCAAAAATCCTTTTGCGTGAAGCGACTGCGAATTTAAGCGTCCACAAATCATGTAAGGAAATTAGATTTTCAATCAAGATCAACTCAACCGTATTCAGATAGATGTTCATACGTGTGTTTCCACCCTAATTCCTGCTCCCTAAGGAGGGATGATATCTAATTCCCCCTGAGTGAAACCACGGTAATGAGCTGTTTACATAACAAATTCCTCGTATTTGTAAGTGCATAATATCTTGATTTTAACACAGTGTTACTGCTTACAGTGGTTCAATGAGAGCGTTTTTTGCAGAACTGTCTTTGTCGTATGTAAGTCCCGTAATGACATACTTCAGTTTACAGCATAATCTGATTATGACGTCTTTTGCCAGGACATGGCCTCCTCTCTATAAGAGGGAGTGGCCCATTATCCACCACGCTGGCCCAGTGGGAGTTGGTAGAAAAGTAATCAGTAATTTGCGACATTAGTGCTGCATGGGACTTTGAAATTACATTGTCAAGAGAGAGCTGTTGGTTAACATTTGTGAAATTGTCGGTCAATATTGTATTGAAAAAAAAAATAACAATATGGTTGCGTTAGATTTGATAAGGCCCCGCGCCAAAAAACCATGCAACATAGTAAAGGACATGAACCACTGTAAGTACTAACACTGTGATTGTAGACTGCGTTCGCATCAGAATATCTAGTGCAAGAAACTTCGCATTGTAGAACTTCGGAGTTAAGACTTGAGTGCTACTCATCTTCATTTGAAATTGTAGGAGAGTGGTGGGAGTAAGTAGTTGTTTAATATCGTATGCCGTTCGACGTTGCAGAAGTTTTCGGCTTGCAACTAACTCTGTAGTGGACTTCAGTCGTAATTGTATGGTTTTAATTTTTGTGGTATTGTAAGGATCGTTTTGAATTGGACAAGTTTTTGGGGGTGTCTAGACGTAGTTTGCGAGTAAGGGATAGACTTTTTCAAAAATACAAAAAAAAATACAAATATCTTTATTTTAACCAAAAAGTTTTAAGTTAGTTGGTGATTGGAGCCTCCTTTTAAGCAAGTAATGCCTGTGTTAGGAGACTCCGCTCTTCCACAGCAATATAGAATGAATTCAGTACCTTAGAAATAAACAGTATGTTTGTGTGTGTGGGTGTTTGTGTGTGGGTGTTTGTGTGGGTGTGGGTGTTTGTGTGTGTGTACTGTGTGTGGGTGTTTGTGTGTCTGTGTGAGTATGTGTGTGTTTCATGTTGTGTGTTGCAATAGTGCTTCAGTGTCTGCGTAATTTAGTTTCATTATCCAATTAGTTAGAATTTTTTTACACTCTTTTAATTGTTTATTGTGTACATATATCTTTTTATTTATCCTATTATAAAGTTGACATGATAGTTTATTGTACTGAATGGCAGCAAATTTTGTTTTAGTTTGTGGAACCTGTGCTATGAGATCTTTCCGTCTTCTTGTTATTGTGGTTTGATCATATGGTAGATTCTTATGTTTTTTAAGAACGGTATATACGATGTATAACTTTCTAACAGAAAGCAGTCCACTATCCTGATAGAGACTTTCAGTAGGGTATGTAATCCTTCTGAAGTACATTATTTTTATTACGGCACGTTGTCCCCGTTCAACATGTATAAACTTTGATTTGGCTGCGCCGCCCCATATTGTGATACAGTAGGCTATAACTGATTGTGCTAGAGAGATATACAGGGTGTTTGGCGCATGGACCGACACAATTTTTCCAGGGATTTGGGAGGTCATTAGCTAGGTTCTACCCATACACCCTTTGTCCCAAATGTCACGGTTGGTTACATATGTTTTTTTTTGTTTAAATGAAAAAAATGCCCAAAATGTTTCCTTTAATTCGAAATAACTTTTTTGTTTGTGGGCGTAGTGGCACAAAACAAATTTTGTTGCATTCTCCAAAGTCTTTTAAATCTAAAAACATCTTTGTTTTATACAACTGGTTTCAAGAAAATTCCTTACAAGCTTCCAAAGTAATTCTTTTTATTTAATGAATGAAATTTTACAACTTCTAAATTAATTATAAAAAAAATAAAAGTCATTTTGAACTTAGCTTTATTTTAAAAAGTTCTTTAGTTGATACCCTTTCTAACGGTATGCTACATGTCATAGAAATTATTCATTATGTAGTAAAAATACTAGTTAGGAGAGTCAGGGTTAAGAAAAGACTTTTTAAGGTTATTTTGTTTTTAATAAACTAAAGTTATAAAAAGGAGGCAAAACACCGGGAGGGGTGGAAAGTAATGGGGGAGGCCTTTGCCCAGCAGTGGGACAGAATAGGCTAGTTAAAAAAAAAAGTTATAAATCTTGTTCAAATTGACCTCCTCCATTTCGTATGCATGCACGACATCTGTTTCTTATTTCAACTGTCGTTGTACGTAGTGCCCGAACTTGTTGTGCCTGTTTTGGAAGAAGGTGTGCCGATAGTTTTCCAAAATGATGGCTGTCCAGCACACTACCAACTGGACGTGCCAGAGCATTTAAATAATGCCTTTCCAAACGCATGGATTGGTAGAGACGGCCCTATTCCGTGGCCCGCACGGTCCCCAGACCTGACGCCTTTGGATTTTTACGTCTGGGGACGTGCAAAAGAATTGGTTTACCAGACAGAAGTGCCCACTAGGGAAGTTCTAATTGAACGAATAACCGACGCGTTTCAAACTATGAAAGAAGAAATGCGACTACGTACAACGACAGTTGAAATAAGAAACAGATGTCGTGCATGCATACGAAATGGAGGAGGTCAATTTGTACAAGATTTATAACTTTTTTTTTAACTAGCCTATTCTGTCCCACTGCTGGGCAAAGGCCTCCCCCATTACTTTCCACCTCTCCCGGTGTTTTGCCTTCTTTTTATAACTTTAGTTTATTAAAAACAAAATAACCTTAAAAAGTCTTTTCTTAACCCTGACTCTCCTAACTAGTATTTTGACTACATAATGAATAATTTCTATGACATGTAGCATACCGTTAGAAAGGGTATCAACTAAAGAACTTTTTAAAATAAAGCTAAGTTCAAAATGACGTTTATTTTTTTTTATAATTAATTTAGAAGTTGTAAAATTTCATTCATTAAATAAAAAAAATTACTTTGGAAGCTTGTAAGGAATTTTCTTGAAACCACTTGTATAAAACAAAGATGTTTTTAGATTTAAAAGACTTTGGAGAATGCAACGAAATTTGTTTTGTGCCACTACGCCCACAAACAAAAAAGTTATTTCGAATTAAATGAAACATTTTGGGCATTTTTTTCATTTAAACAAAAAAAAAACATATGTAACCAACCGTGACATTTGGGACAAAGGGTGTATGGGTAGAACCTAGCTAATGACCTCCCAAATCCCTGGAAAAATTGTGTCGGTCCATGCGCCAAACACCCTGTATATTTCATTCAATAAATTTCTGTGAGAACCTGATTTCTTTTTTATGTTTATAGGCGCTATATGCCTTAGTGTTTTAAAAATCCACCCTAATTTCCTAATCCTTCCAGTAACATGTTCAATATGAGAGTACCATGACAATCTGTGGTCAATAATTATACCTAAATATTTTGTTTCCATAACTTTATTAATTACGGGACAAGCGCAATTATTATTTTTAGCTCTATCACATGAGTGTAATTTAATGTTGAACACTTCATCTGGTTGTGAACTTTTATAGATGGAGAAGCATATGTAGTTAGTTTTCGCAGTATTTAACGTGAGTAGGTTGTTATCGAGCCAAGTCGCAATTTGGAGCATACCTGTCTCTGTCTTCATTTTAATATCGGACCAACTGTGCCCATGGAAGACAACAGCAGTGTCGTCGGCGTAGGAAAATATTTTTGCGTTTTCCACTTTTAGGTTACAAAGATCGTTAATGTAGACTAGAAATAGTGTGGGACCCAGAACACTACCCTGTGGTACACCGAACGACACATAACTATCGTCACTTATATAGTCTCCAATCTTTACCCTCTGTTTCCTATTTGTAAGATAGTCTATAAAAAAATTGAGAGGAGTTCCCCTTATTCCAAGTTTTTCTAGTTTGGTCACCAGGATGGGAACGGAAACGGTGTCAAAAGCTTTTTTTAGGCTTAGTGAATTCGTGAAAGTAGTGAAGTTTATTGAAGTAGGTACTATGCTTCTCGTCTGGAATTTTACTTGCCAGGCTTGCTATGTTTATTATTTTTTTGTCGTCACTAGTGTATCGGTATCAGCAACTAGTTAGTTGCTAAGTACTTTATATATGTATTTCTAAAAGAGGTATTCCATAAAACACAGGAATCTATCTGCAGTCGTATCCCTTGGCTGAAAAAAACCCTTTTTCGTTTTTAATCTCCAAGGGCACACCATCGCAACATTCCACATCCGTATTCCTCAGATCTACACATCCAATAAAAGAATCTCTGACTCATACATCTTAAATGTGTCTCTACAGATCTCTAATACAGCTGGGCTCGTCACGCATGTTGCCTGCAATAAAACAAATTGGAGCAACTGACCCGAAAGCAAAGTAGTTGTGTCCTTGTAATGTTTAGCACTACCTAGGGACCAACCGGAGTTTCCGGAGGTTAACTTGATTTGGAAAAGCATCAGATGGTTTAGGAAATGTTTTAGGAATTGAAGCAAAATGTTGTTGTTAAAATCTAATTCGAATTCTGGCGTATACAGACTTCATAATGAGATCGAATTCTGAAGTACCTATTTGTATCTTACTCAAAGCAATTGTTTGCGAATAACATGTAATGGCAGACTGAAGGCTGATATTCTAAAGATAGATTAATTCAATATACTATCAATATTATACAATTTTTTTTTGAATGACGTAATTAACGCCAGTATTTTTACCAGACTATTCTGAGAAGAAAACACCGAAACAAACTCAACGGTCAGTCTCTTTTAAAGTCCACACATAATCTTCGTCAAGTCACATGAGGACCATGCAGATGAGTATCTGAAATGGTCTCTTTGAAGAAAGAACCACACAGATTTGAGAGACCCTGTCCAGTCAGTGCGCGCGTTAGTCAGTTATTGAGTAGCTCGACTCATAACTCAAGGAGCTGAACGATACAACGAACAATACCAAAGAAAAGACATTTGGGTAGGCCGCATAAAGTACTCAAACTAAACTAAATCGAGAAAAAAAAAATTACCCACGTAGTCCTCACATTCACAGTTTCATGTGCGATTGTCAACGTCCCGTGATGATAAATGTACCTTCACAGTGTGTGTGTGACAGTCGGGTTCGGCATTAAACTGATCACTTTTCATGATGACTGACAATCTGTAATATCGATAAAGTCTCACAGTTGGAAACAAGATCGCAATGAGATATACCTAGATAACACAAGTATCACGATCCATATGAAAACCAAGCGTGCCATTTTTGACTACCTACTATGACGTCAGTGTAAGCACTAATTAGTTACTATACAAAATAGACTACGTTTTTGTTCTTTGTACTACATTATAACATGTCTAGAATTAAGTTTTTGAGTTGTAACGTTGTTGTTTTAAACATTAGCTTGCTGCGAAAGTGGCCATGTTAAGCATGAAATGCTTAAGCCGGGCACGCGAAGTAGCTGCTCTTACGTTACCTAGGTATATCTACACATACCATATACCTATACATATATAAGCGGTGTATTTTCTGTTTTTATGCTCACACCATAAATTTTTTATTAAATGTCTATACGTGGGGATTTGTAATTGGCTTTCTGGTGACTATGGTTTCCTTTTTGTTTGTTTTTATTAGCTGTAAGTCCTCCATGTACTAATATAAATAAATAAATATCTGGTTCCATTGTAGGTACACGTTTATTGTGATTTCATTGTTAGTTTACCCCAAATATTGCAGTGCAGCTAGTGTTTAAATAATAACAGCCACACCGGACGATCTTCAAGGTCGGTCCGTGGATGGGTGATGTATATCGAGTTTCCTCCGTGACTCAGAAAGAGCACGTTAAGCGGTTGGTCCCAGCTGTCATTTGTAAATCTTTGACAGTCGTTACATTTAGTCAGTGGCCCGAAAGTCTGACAACCAGTCTTACCAAGGGGTATCGTATTACCCAGTATTAACTGGGTTGTGGAGGGCAGATAGATGTAAAATACTGGTATTCAGCTGCATCCGGTTAGATCAACTGTAACTGTGCAAAGGTTAGGCAGGCAGATTGACAGTGACCTTTTTCTTTAATACTACACTGTCATTCCATGGTGATGCTTGGAGTGCAACCTTCCAAAAAGCACAATTTGGTTTAAACATGGTCACAAAATGGCTTGCTCAAAATTTTCTTTCTCTTAATACCGTGAAAACCAAATACATCTCATTGTCTATTCGTAATCCTGGTGAACAGCTACAATCAAAATATCGTGTAACTTCTCACATCTACCATAATGACTATAAATTGTTCTGGTCCCTCCCTATCTGCTGTTTAGTATATTCAATATTTAGGACTCATATTTGACAAAAATCTTAATTTTAAAAATCATCTAATTAATCTCTGAAGCAGGATAAGGAAACTAATATATGTATTTAAACCAATAAGACTTTCGGCCAACGCTAATATTATGAAAATGATTTATTATTCCTTGTGTCAAGCGGTTATAACCTATTGTATTTCTTGTTGGGGCTGTGCCGCTAAAACACATATTTTAATTGCTGAAAGAGCTCAAAGAGCCTTACTAAAGGTAAGTTACTTCAAGCCGTACACACAAACAGTACCGTTGACCTGTTCTTACCCGACTGATCAAAAGGGAGGGTAATATTTTCATTGTTTGTTTTTAATTTTAAGTCTAGTTGGCATCTTTGCGATCCCTGATTCCTGTGCTAACTATAAAACAATCTAAAATGTTAACTTATTATGCCTTGAACTATTAGAGACTTCATAACTATTTCAAATTATTCATGTACTCATAATATTATAAACTGGTGCTGCAAGATGTTTCTCATTTATCATAAGTTTTTGCACAAACTAGGCACGATAACACTGGCTATAATAACGAGGGTGGGCGCTGATACTTATAATTACAAGATATTAAGTTATCTTAGCTTAGGTATTGCTGCAACTCTAACATACAACTTTAATTACCATAAGACCTATTTTTATTGTACTTAAAATATATTTTTTACTTGAAGGTGTAATAAACTATTTTATTTTTTTATTTCTCGTTGTAAGGTTTATCTCAGAGGTAAAATAAGGGTGAACAGACTGTATGGTTAGTATGGAAACCATGAAACCGCGAAGCTTTCAATATTATTTATTCCCAGCCAGTAAACTGTGGTCGGTACTTACATCAGTTTGGCCAAAGAGGTTACACAATCATTATTTTACGATCCTTTTTAAAAGATTGCCTGCATGTAATGTTTCTTTTAAAGGCATTTCCTTTGCGGAACTTGTTCGCAGTAATTACTGAAAGTATGCCAGACCGTTTATGTGTTTCCTCTTTTTTTATGAATCCGACGTAGGTATGACTCGGTTGAAATGAAAATATTAATAGAAATGGAGAAATATTTTTTTAGGAAAATTAAACGACAAATTACCTAAAATGTTTTACTCATTTTTAATTTAGTCACTCAAGTGTTTATTTTATTTGCTACTCGCTTTTGCCCGCGGTTACGCTCGCGTTAATTTAGAATTTGACAATCAATTCAGGTTGTACTCTGCTTGTAATAATATAATTCAATCATGATTCGAAAGACACGTGGCGCCATCTATTATCATAAGAACGTTATTGTTGTTTTCCTCGGGAACAGTAGTTTTTTTTGGAATGAAATATCCTACCCTATGTCTGTTTCTGTACACCTGACAACGTATTTGCAACATTTCAGGATGATCGGTTCAGCGCTTTAGGCGTGAAAAGGTAACAAACAAATAAACAAACTTACTTTCGCATTTACGAGATAATATTAGTTAGGTTAGGTTAGGATTAGGATGTAAGGAAGAAAGGATAAGGATTTACTCCCTTAGTTTCTGTTTCTTTTGGTGGCTCTCCCTTTAATTAATGAAAGTTGGTTATAAACTTCGAATGGTACTCCCTGTAGTTGCGAGGAGGAACAGCTCAGCAGCACTCGTGACTCCGGTCCATCATTCAGAAATGTTTTTCAACCAAGATTTCTTCGGTCAAAACCGAATTTTCTCGTTTCATTGCCCATCATTATCAATTACAGTACGTCATACCTCTCGCACGGAATGTCGAGTTTGAGGTGGACAGCTAATTTGTTTGTTTGTCTGTTTGAACATAAATATGCTTCTTTTCACATACACTAGCAGATAGCAATATGAATACCTAAATAAAAGTTGGATTTCCAATTTTGTACGCTGAGGGATTTAAATACTGCTATACTGTAAATATAATACTGTAAATACGAGCATTTGTATTTTTTTTTGGGACAAGCCCGCCACACTTCTCCCATACCACTGTAACTACTGAAAGCCAGAATAGACAGTGGCGACCACCAGGAAAAGGCCGAGAATGAAGCTCGACGAAGTCCCAGAGAAAAAAAATAACTGAAGCATCTGTACATAATAAAAAGTGTATTTACTGTACAAAAATTGAGTTTCTGTTATGTTATTTATGACAATAGGAATCAGGCAATGCCGCATGGCGTTACCAAGCAATAAGCCTAATTGATTAAAGGTTTACAGCCCTAAATGTACCTTAAAAGGTCGGCTAATCTATCCGATGAAAGCTTTAAATTTTGTCCGGAATAATCTAACTCTTTTTATTCATTTATTCATTCCAATTGATGTATTGCGGTCAACAAAATCGTTAAAATGGGTATTTTAACGATTTTGTATTATGAATAAAATCAGCTTTGTCAGTTTATGAACAATGGGCAATGTTGGCTAGATTTTACAGTAATCCATATTCTGTTTCAAAAGTATTTGATGAAGAATATAAATGGATCAGAAAACGTATCTGTGCATGCCAATTTGTGGTACAACTTACAAATTGAGTGTTTTTTGCTATGTTTTGGTTATGTAAAGCTAAAATTCTAATTCAAATCATCAAAAGGTTTATTTGCCATTTGAAATGCCCTATTTTCAGTTATTCAAACAATAAAATTGTTGAAGACAGCGGTGATATAAACACGGTAAAAAGGTAGGTAGGTAGGTATAAGGTTGACTGGTAGAGAATGCCTTCTAGCATTAAATCCGCCTATGTACCACTATTGTACATGAAGTTTAAATAAATAATTAAATAAACAAGTATAAAAGTAAAAAAGTTGCCTTTATAATTATTTTGTGATTCTGTAATGGTGCGATTCCACCAAACTTCAACCGCGAACCTTTTGTGCAGCACGAAATGCTCACATGAATTAAAATTTAAAAAAGATGTGAAGAATATTTCGTATCATCCATTGAGTATTGAATAGTGCCAATGCAGATGAAATAACGTCAAACGTCCTTTTAAGAAATTGCTATGCCAGTCCACACATACATTCTGACACGTAATTTATGCCGTAACAAAATTTATATTCTGAGCCAAAAAACGTTCACTACCTATCGACAACTGAGAAGATATTTTTACGTGAAATCCCTTGACATAGCCGTTGGCTTAGGTATCCACTGGCAAATACTAAATCAAATATTTTTCGCACCCAAGTAAAAGCTTAGATCTATCCTAAAAAGGCTCCTCTCTGACCTAAATCATCACTTTCAATTTGGGGAAAAGTCTAAGGGATAAATATAAAGATTTTTCCCGAGTTCAAACACTCATGTTTGCTTGGTTGGATTCAATACAGTTTAATAATAATCAAGACCCTTGAGTCAATGCTCTGCCTATTCGTAAAGAAGCCTTCAATTCCGACTGAATGATAAGATTGATTTGTACATTTTTTGAAGCCATTGATGGCTCAATTCCATTGGGAACTTGAATTCCTCGCGAAAGTATAATCTCATTAAGGATAACTTGGTATGGACTCTCTATATTAATGAAAGGCTAATGCTCGTTATCATTTACACTACGCTATTCCTAAATGTAATGCGTAATAAAAGTACCTACAATGTTTCATTTTGAACTATAGGCGCTAAGTGGAGCGTTGAAAATCCAACAATATACTTTTATGAGGTAATTTATCTAGTTTTAGATGACGGAGCTCGTGGCTTAATAATATCAGCCGCACGGGTCGAGCTTTAGGTTAAGCCGTGCTTATCCAGGTTGGTCCGTGGATGGTTGACCACCCATTACATACCGAGATTCCTCCATGCCTCGGAAAGCACGTTAAGTTGTTGGTCCCGGCTGTCATTTGTAGATCTTTGACAGACTTTACATCTTTTTTTTCTTTTTTACAGTGGCTCAAAGGCTGGTTTTATAGTCACGCCGCTAGACGCGCCGTTGGGCAGCGCGCTGTTGAACAGGAACACCGAACGGCGCTGCTCAAGCGCGCGAATTTGAAACGCTACTACTACCCCAATACATATCCGAGCGCGCGCGCTCCCGACGGCGCTGCTGAAACGCGTGACTATAAAATCAGCCAAAAGTCTGACAACTAGTTTCAAGAAGGGGTTTCGTATTGCATTATCAGCCTATAATAAAGAGTAAAAATAAGCAAATAAAAAATAAAAAAAGCCTTATTAGTCATGAAAATAAAATCAAATTACAGTTAAGTTACATTAGTTACATAGAGTGAATTCATTTATATTTAATACGCAAGAATCTCTCTGCAGGTGAAGGCCTCCTCCAAAGATCTCTCTCTATCTTCAACTATCTTGGGCTACTTGTAGCAGTTAGGGCCAGCCGTTTTGTTGTAAAGTCATCATCCCACCACATGCGGGGTCTTCTTTTAGGACGTTTACCTTTTGGGCCCTTCCTCGGTGTTACTCTTCTGCTCCATCTAACGTCCTGAAGTTGCGCCACATTCCATTGCCCTGCCCATTTCAATTTTAACTTTGAGCATAACTTGCGTCCTTTGCTTTTGTTTTACTCCAGATTTTTGTGTGCCGTATTTTCTGCATTTTTTTAATATTGAGCATGCTGTGTTCTAGGCCCCTTTTGGCAGGCAATGATTTTACTTTTTGTTTTTGAATTGTATTTCTAAGCTGCGTGCGGCGTGCGTATGTTAGGTACGGAAGTAGACATTCGATAGTAACATAGCATTAATTTAACAATCGTGTGTGCTTGTTAATTGCTGTAAGTGCCAGATGTACCACTAGCAAAGAGTTTCCACCGATAAATCGTAAAAAAAATTCTCGATGGCTATTAGAAACAAATCTTATCTCAAATCTTATATCAAATTACGCTTTAATGATTAATGTAGAGTACATTAATTATAAAAGCATAACACAGTGAGCATTAAACAAATTATAATGTTAAGAGCTTTTATCGCAAATTAAATATAGTCCTGTTATATTGCTGCTAACATTATATTTAGATCACCAAGTAAACATCTTTTCAACACTAATTAAAACAACTCACAGCTTTTAGACTCACTGTCAAACAATGTCAGTCCTCTCAGCCCCTTGTTTTACAAATCGAATTATTCGCTATTCTTCCCTAATATCTGTTTTTGACAAATCCATTACTCCTTATTGTCCTCCAAATTACTCAGCCATCGAGGTTTATTCTCGTCACGTTGACAAAAGACTACTAAAGTCTTACTTACGTACAAACAAATGTTTTGGGACTGTCCCCAGCCAATCGAAATATCCATTATTTTCGGTTGGCATCGAAAAATTGGTGCTAATGCATCTATTGTTCGTATTTGTGGTACGGCCGGACCGCAGCCATTTTTGGGCCAGATGAAACAAGGCAATAGTGTTGTGTGAATATGTGATTTTACAATTTCGGGACATTCGGTTTTTGGCGGAACGAATTTACCTATATCAATTTTAGGATGGAAATAGGAGCGCCCTTAAAGCTCAAATAAATAGGTCAGCTAATCAATGTTGTCCTCATCCTAGTTTCATTCTATTTTAGGGCTAGAATTTTGAAAAGAAAAAAAAGCGAGACACGCATTTAAAAACTACCATAATGGTCAGTTATTTACATTTAATGATTTTAGCTAATACTTGGAGACGGTAAATAATGCAATAGCCGTGATAAATTATCCATTTATGCATACCTTCGGAACTCCATTATGTATTCTGACAATTTCAGCCAGCGGTAAGTTACTAGATAGTGTTTTTGAGTGTCAGTGCTTTTTTTTTAAATATCTGCATATACATATCAAAATATATACCTACGTCTCATAGTAATCAGTACCCACTTCCAACCGTTTCGTAAAATTACATAAAAGTATCAATTTTTAAGCGACATCGTATATCTAAGCACTTAAACCTTCAAAGCGTTGTGGTTACAGTATTTAAATATGCACCCTCTGTACCCTGCCTACCTCTGTTTGACAACAACGACATAATATACTCAAGAGGCGAGAATGTCGGCCAAGGTTAAGATCTTGGGACGTCGTTTTAAGTTATGCATCAACGTAGCTACTTACGTAATCTACTCACAGGAAGAATCTTGTGCTATTAAAATCATACATCTTGTTTAGACGCAAATAGAATATACTAGTTGCTGGTAGTAAATCTATTATTATTAATATGGGTTAAGCTATGTCTATATCCGATCATTGATGAAATGAAACATGATTTTGTGAATGTATCCGAACTTTTTAAATGTGGAAACACAGAAACGCAGAAAACAAATAAAGAAAATGTCATCATCATCTGCCTAGCCTTTTCCCAACTATGTTGGGGTCGGCTTCCAGTCTAACCGGATGCAGCTGAATACCAGTATTTTACATGGAGCGACTGCCTGTCGGACCTCCACAACCCAGTTAGTGCTAGGTAATACGATACCCCTTGGTAAGACTGGTTGTCAGACTTTCGGGCCACTGACTACCTGTAACGACTGTCAAAGATTTACAAATGACAGCCGGGACCAACGGCTTAACGTGCTTTCCGAGGCACGGAGGAAACTCGGTATGTAATGGGTGGTCACCCATCCACGGACCAACCTAGGTAAGCACGGCTTAACCTAAAGATCGATCCGAGCGGCTGTTCTTATTTAGCCACGAGCTCCTCAAATAAAGATAATGTAAGAAGGGAAAATAAAAGACGATGTTCGTTTAAATTTATAATTTGTTTTAGTTATTTTGTGCTAGAGAATAAAGTTAAACCCTACATCAGGAAGACCTTTAAATTGCCACAAGACATAATAAAATCAAGAAAAATAATTTGGCCAGAAACATCGACCATATATCTATGTCTACGCCAAGAAACATTGGTGTTTTTCAGTTTCATCGGCAAGCGTAAGGTGGGACGCCCTCGGGTTAGGTGGAGCGACTATCTCCGCAGGGTGGCTGATAGCACCTGGATGACAGTCGCGTAGAAACCAGATAAGTGGCGTGCAGGAGGAGAGGCACTTGCACCAGTGGACTGCTGTAGGCTGATGATGAGATAGACGGTAGATATAGTGGATAGATGGTAACCAACGGCAATCGTTTTTTGTTTTATAGTATTATCAGCTATTCATCCCTCTAAGAGAATGTTCTATAATCCCCTTTTGTGGTACCTGGAAAAGCCTGTCGGAGTCATGTTAATTAGCTTTATAGCCGTAGTATTCAGCAACATTGTGGTTAATATTGCTAGCAACGCATTGCGGTCATTCAAGTAGTAATTAGTGGTGAAATGATTGTTAATGAGCTTTATTCATGAATCTGTAGCCTCGTGTTGTTTTGACTCCTGAAAAAGAATAAATAGATTTAGAGAAAAATGGATTCTATACAGCATTGGTGAAGATACTGTTTTGATTAAATACAGAAGAAGCATGACTGATTAAGTTATACCCTCTGCTTCATTCGCGTAGAAGTCGGAAACTATGTCATAGGAACAAAATACTGGAATTTAAAGCAAAAAACTTCAAAAACTTTTCAGCCGTTGCCTTAGCAATTCTGTTCAGCCGTAAAGGCTTAAAATGGTAACAAACAGTTACTTTCGCATTTATAATATATGCATAAAGTGCAATGTCCCACAAAAATCATAACATCGGTACAGCACTAGTAGTGAAATTGGGACGATCTACATCCGCGTGTATTTGTCATTGTCTTTTCGTTTCCCATTCACGGCTATTTCAGTATCGGCTTGTTTTACCGTCACTAGCTATTTGTTAAGAAAGAGAACAATATGTACATGTGTTTGAACATTGAAATGCTTGTTTTGATGGAACTTTGATCTGTTTCCGATACGGGCATTTAGCAGGTCACGTCTTTCGTTATAAGACTCACAGGACGAGTTCGGATTACCCACTATAAACTAGGTTGTGAAGGTCAGGTACTGGTATTCAGCTGCGTCTGTTTAGACTGGAAGCCGACCCCAAGGCTAGGCAGATGATGATAGGATGAGTTCGGAAAGTCGCTGCCTGACTGGTGTTCAGATGTATCCGATCAGATCGGAAGCCGAACAAAACATAAATGGGAAAGGTCTAGATAGTTTACGTGAAGTTAAGTCACATTTGACGACACGGTTGGCGCAGTGGCTGAGCGATTGACTGCTGTGCTTCGTGTTGCGGGTTCGATTCCCGCACGGAACAAATATTTGTATGGCCTACAGATAGTTGGTTCGGGTCTGGCTGTTTGTGTATGTGAGTTTAAATGTTTGTAAACGCACCCACGATACAGGAGAAATTCCTAGTGTGGGGAAACGTTTTTTTTTTTTTTAAAAAAAAACATCATCTGCCTAGTCTTTTCCCAATTACATGGGCTTCTAGTCTGACCGTATTTAGTTGAGTACCAGATTTTAACACAGAGCAGCTGCCTCTCTGACCTCCACAAACCTGTTAATCATGTATCATGTTACACCGTAGTAAGACTGGTCTTCAGATTCGGACTTATTACTACGCATATCGACTATCAGACAGCTGCAAATGAGAGCCGACACCAAAGGCTTAACGAACCCATGGACAAAATAATACCCACGAATGAAACAACGATGACAATTCAAAACATTTAAACAACGGTAAAGTCCAAATCATTCTAACTTCCCATTATTAATGGCGACCTCATTGTAAGTGATACATTATTTAGTTATGAAATATTCTTTAATTTTGTTTTCCTTTGACAGGGGATACAAAAATAATTAACGGTTGGAATTAGACCTCGAGTGCCTCTTTCCTTATCTCGACGGCAACTGATGGGGTAGGACCTCCAACGAAAAAAGAACTCTATTTTCCTCCATCTAAGGTTCCGTTTTGTTTGTAGTTTTCTAAGTTACAGCCCCCAACATAGCCTTATTTAATTTAATTGAATGTTCATTTTCTTTATTTGATAGCTAATATTTCACACTTATAATGAAGACAATAAAGCTCTTGGATAGTTATGACACTTGCGTAATAAGGCCCAGCTGGTACTTGCTACTTTATATAAAGTTTTTAATAGTTTTTCTTGAATATAACTGGTATTAAAAGCTACCCTTGGAAGTTATTGCCTTGGAGAAACTGTTGGCGTTTTGCTAAACAAACAGTTGGTATAGGCCAGGCAGGGCTGTTTTTGCAACTGTTGGGGTCGGCTCCCATTACTTGTATTACTATGCATGTGTGTGTGCACCCACTATACCAATGAAATTATAGAGACTGCTTCTTATCTTTGAGTATAGCTGATAGCTTTGTAAAATGTAGTGTGGCGATAAACACCATCTATGGTTGTAAAATTGTTTGAGTATTGTGCAGAGAATCAGAAAGTATGTAGTTGACATGGGACCATCGGAATCGTAGTTATGTTTTGCTACAAAAACATTATGGAGGGACTCTTTGAGTATAACAGTAGGTATTGTAAGCTTGATTAAAATTCATGTATTAATTTCTATTAAATATTGTGCATTTTTAAAACACATTTGCCAAATTTATTATAAATAAGTTGTGAATTCTATCAAAACATGTTGATTTACGGAAGTTTGTAATAAGTAAAATATTAATTATTGTTTATTGTATTATAAATTATGTTAATTTTTTATTTGTATTTTAAAATAATGTTTTGTTTAATTTGTAATATTATTCTTACTTTTGTTTTAAATTCGTAGCTCAATTTTGACTTCCGATACGGTAATGGCGGCAAAATGTCGTTAGTAGTCGGTTAAGTGGGTACTACTGAGAATCTTGCTTATGACCCATGAGTGATTCCATGGCAGTCATCTTTGAGCTACGAAGCGAGTTGTTTGTGGTTATAATCGTGTGATACGAATAAAGTTGTTTTGAAGGAGAACAGTTTTTGAATTTTAAAGAAACGTTTAACAGTATGATAGCACTAGGGAAATGCAAAAATTACTGCGTCTTTATACACAACTTAATAACGGAGCCCGCTAAAATCCCTAAGTGTGTACTTTGAAAAAAATACCACTACGAAATTTGAACCTTCAGAGGTATTCAATTTAATTACGTAAACAGTCAAATCTCACTGAAAGCCTATAATTCCACCGTTCAAAGAAAGCCACTTGAAGTCATAAGATACTTTTATTAATTTCGTCGGGATGTTACTTTTGCGCTTCTTCGCATTTTTGTTGAGTTCAAGGGTTTAGTCCATAGAAACTGTGTCCCACCCGTGGAATTGTTATTCGCAGATTATGCTAAGGCTGAAGAAACCTGAACACAACAACGCTATTTGATGGCCAAATAAATAGTAGCGATAGAATTGGAACAAGTTTCCCAGACAAAGCCCTATCACAAATTGCTCAACTACTTTTGAAACTGATATCACATCAGTCATCAACTGCACACAGAAGTTTCACATATCAGCCACACCATCAAATACCCATAAGTAAAAACCGTTCAAACACTCAAAATTCTCCCTAAACATTGAGTCGGGTCCAGACGTTTCTCAGATAAATTAGTAACTCGCAACTTGCCTGCAACTTACAAACCCTCATCAAAAAGTACGGAACCACTTAATTCCGACGTCAGTTTTATGAAAAATTTATACTCCACCCATAGTTCCGTGAAATGAACTTGGCTAATACAAGTTTGGACCGGCTTTGGCAAGTTTGGACCGGTCTAAGGCGGATTGAACCGGTTATCGCGGATATTGTAAGTTTTTAGTTCGGCGCGGGAAGTTTGCAAGAATATTTATTGTAGGCTCCCCAAAAGCTTGTTTTGTAATTTCGCAAAGTTACTTCCAGAGCAGAGTTTACCGTTTCCTCGCGAAAATTAAATTTATTTATAAGAATTTATATAGAATAATAACCAATTTTCCCAAAAGTTGATTGTCTCGTTATTGCTGTTAAAACATGTTTAAATGGGTTCTTAATGGAGTGGTTTGATTGGAATTCAGAGGGAAGCGAAATTAAAATTTCTTCTAGGCTTCCCTAAGGGATCGACTATAAATAACTTTGATTGCTTTCCTTCCTTTCGAAATATCTTTAATTACCTACACATCAAATATAAAGTTCGAATAGAAAATTACGAGTAAATCCACAGTCTGAATAATTTGAAGATCTGCATCACCCGCAACAAAATTCCATTTATTCAAGGGCTGTGATAATTTCTGACAAAAAGGCAAGACTGAAACGCAAAAGCGGCAAGATTTGCAAGATTAATCTCTGTTTTACCTGAAATTCTTCCTGAAACACTCAGACGCTCTTTGTTTCGGAAGGATTACATTTAAACCTCTTAACTGTGTTATCAGTATCTTTTGGTGAGAATATTCGTGATTTACATCTTATCTTGATTATTGTGGCTTGGTTTTTGTGGTAATAGATATATTGTTTTAGGATTTTTGATTTTAAATCTAGTTTAAGCGGGTATAAGGTTAAAGTTGCAGGCCCTGAACGAAAGTGCAAAATGTACACGTTTTTTAACAAGATTTTTTTTATTTATTGTCTACACATTAAGGCATTGAATGGAGAAGACCGCTAGGTCTCAATCTGACCAATGAGGTCAAGCTATCTTGAAATATAAAATGGCATTACCAGAATTTCAACCAATGACGATGCTTGGTCGCTATCGTTGGCAGACTTGGCCAATAAAATGCCACTTCAGCTTGTCGATATTAACTGATCGTAACCGGTGCTCACCGGTTTAACTAATAAAAGGAGTTAGTAGTATAGTTATAGCTGCAGCTTATGATATTGTCACAATAAATAAGTTTTTATATAAAACTTGCGTGATCAATTAAATTATTGCTGTATCACAGTTCTGGTTCTCATAAACTGACAAAAAAACACGTACAATTAAGGAAAATCTATTCCATTAAAAATATACAGCGGTTTCATCCACTAAACAATTTACTAAGCCACATTTAACTAGGATAAGCTGAACCCTTTTGGTTCTTAAAGCCTTCTAAACTGCGAGATGACTTAACGCCGTAAGAGGGACACTTTACAAATGATTAGGTTTGTCACTAGACTTCTTTGGCGGCCAAAAAGGCGGGTGACTAATGAGGATGGATGGCCAGATACGAGCGTGGTGGGTACGTACTAATTAAATAATGATTCGGTGACGAAACCATGAATTCAGGAAATAGGGAATATGAAATATTGAGGCTGTTATAATTCATTATTCTCCTTCTCTTATCCACATTTATTTATGGTCAGCGCAGCATGTCCTTCTTCCAGAAAGGCTGAGGCTGCTACAATTATGCACTTCACTTGGCAAGGTGATAAACTCCGTATAATGGTTTTTGCTGTGACTTTTTTGATACAATTGTAGCGGAGGAAAAAAAAATACAGTTAAAAGAATAGAAATGTTTTACCGAAGCATTTATGAAAAAACATCTATCGAACTAATGGGATTATTTTATGTTATATTAATGAAAGGAAACACATTAGTCGATGCGTAAAAACATGAGGAACAAAATGCGTCACTTCCGCACAAAACATCTTTCACTCAACATGACGAAAAGCGTAAGAACTGCATCATGGTTTAAAAATAAAAGGAATAAAAATAAATTGGTTACCAAAAACAAATGACAACAGAAACGTACATTGCAAGCAGGTCCACACTATTCTTTCTTTGTCATCTCGTTTTAAATTACAAATCCTTGCAGGATACAACGAGTGCGAGTACTGCCCCCGAGGCAGTACTCGCACTCGTTGTATCCTGCAAGGGTAGTTTGAGGGTAGTTTCCTCTTTAAACTGAGTTTATGAACAGGTTGTATACACGGGGGAGGGGACTTGATTAGAAAGACTTGTGATAAGAGGGTAAGTTATAAAGGTACTGTGGTTTCTGGTAATGAATGCAACTGTGAGACCGAGATTTATAAACATTGATATCAGACTAGCTGTAATGTCCGCGACGTTCGTCCGCTTGATTTTATTATAAAAATATTACTTCCCTATTTGAATCGGATTTTGTTAGCAATTCCACATAGGTTTTAATTTTTGCACAAAACCCTAATCTTTTTTCTAAAAGTAGCCTATGTTACTCTTTATAGTATCAGCTATCTGCCAGTCAAAAGTCCCGTCAAAATCGGTCCAGTTGGTTTGGAAGATTAGCCGGAACACACACAGACAGCGCTTTCACCAACCCTAAGCGAGGCCTAACTGAATGCCTAATGCCCGTTTTTACCAACACTAAGCGCCTCTTAACTGAACGCCTAATGCTTGTTTTCACCAACACTAAGCAACACCCAACTGAATGCCTAGCTCCCGTTTTCACTAACACTAAGCGCCTCATAACTGAATGCCAAATGCCTGTTTTCACCAACACTAAGCTAACCTAACTGAATGCCTAGCGCCCGTTTTCACCAACACTAAGCGCCTACTAACCGAATGCCCAATGCCTGTTTTCTCCAATACTAAACGAGACCTAACAGAATGCCTAGCACCCGTTTTCACCAACACTAAGCAAGATCTAACTGAATTCCCAATCCCTGTTTTCATCTACACTAAGCGAGACCTAACTAGCGTAGCGACGACGTTTAACGTCGCCATTTCCTAGTGGCTGGAAAGAAGTGATGACCACACCAAAAAACCAATAATCATTAATTAATGAGCCTTTTTTAGTTTGTCCACACAAGCTCTCACTAAAACTCTTACTCTTGTACAACCATAGCTCACTAATTTATACAATCTAGGCATTTGCAGAATAAATTATAAGAATGCACTAGCTCGCTTAGTCGCGACCTTAGTCCACCTGTAATTATTATAAAATACTATACTATTTTCCCCGTTTTTACTACATTTTTCAAAGAATCCAGTCTTTTTATTTATTTATTTATGTACACACAGATACTACTGGTACTTTTCTAGTAAGTAGGCAACGTTTTTTTAAAAGAAAGAAAATAACAAGATTTTTTTTTTTTTTTATAATTCGAACCAGTTCTTGGGAATAGCGCGTTCAACCAAACAAACTCTTCACCTTCATAATATTAGTTTGGATCTATACTAGGTACGAACTTTGGCTATGCGTAGTACTTGTTTCAAACTACCAGTGCCCGACAGAGAAGGTGACATAACTTTACCAAAGAAGCGTTTATACATGTTTGTATCGTTTATAAACAACGAGCTGTAAAAACCATCTGCTCTCAAACCCAGCAAATAATAATCGAAGCAGCTCCACCAACATCAATATTTCACTCAAAATAACTCCCTAAAATCAGTTTCCACCGACTAATCCCTCATAATCAACTCGGCTCATTCCTGCATCGTTGTCGCGATCCATTCATTCATTATTTATAATTAGCTTCGGCCGCACGCATCCGAGAGAGACATTAATCATTTCAATTACCAAGTCCTCGCCAGGCGAAAGGACGTCAGGAACCTTCCTTGTTTTTTATGAGAGGATCGCTTTTCGGATTAAAGTTTTAAGCTTGGTAAGTTGGGTGGTGTCTTTTTGTTTTCAGTCAGCGTTTTCTTTTATGGATGTAGTTTTTTGAGTCTTTAGCAATACAAGGGTTTATTCGTAAACGCTACTTTTTGTTAAGTTAGGACTAACGTCTGCTTCCGTCTCATGACGACAGGCCGTGTCGACGGCGCGTTCGTGTTCCACGCGCGCCTCAAAGAGATGTCAGCAAACAGGAGGGGCCCGCGAGGGCCGATGCCTGCCAGGCCTGCGGGACTGTTCGAAATAGATACCGCGGCCCTGGAATACAAAGGGCAAAAGAAGGAACATGGATGGGTTTTAGTCAGTAAAAGTCTGACACTCCCTTCCGCTGCGCCCAGATCCTTTTATGAGTTCCCGTCTGCTTGACCATACTTTTATAAGGGCATGAAGAACAGGGTGTCTATTTCTTCATCCCTCTTAGCAAGGGAGGATCCTCCGACCAGACGGCTGTTGTTTGGTGGGCTACTGCCCGACAGTAAGTTGATGTCGCGTTTTTCTATACAGTCTTAAGTCGCGGATAACTTAGGAATTCGATATTAGTTCTTCATTTGTGCCACAGATGGCGCTGTAGTGTTTTTGTTCTATGTTGCTGTAGTACTTTTTGAGTGCCGCTACACATTCATTGATGTATAAACGTCTCTCAATTTTAATCAGTGCTTATGAATAAACTTGTGAAAATGGAACTATCCCGCGAATTTGGCTCTTAAGAGTAAGCAGTTATGATGCCGACGTTTCTTCAGGAACGTTTTACGGTTGAACTTTATCTGCAAGAAATCGCACTTTTCCATGCTCCTATTCTTTTCCGTCGTTCTGAACCGTAACTTACTAAAGCGAGAAACAGAGCGTGCTGTCAATCGTATCGTCGATGCTCCCGCTTGACGCCTCGCTTGTCACCAAGCGTGCATGGAAGTAGCGCGCAGTGCAGCCTGATACGAAGCTTCTAAAACGTTCGTTTCACTTTGTTACTCGCAAAGCACCTGTCAGTGCGTTCGTAACCTATGTGAAAAGAGCATTCAAACGTTGTGTGTTTCTGTTTTAAACAGATTGAGTTTTAGATCGATTCACGTGATTACGGTTGCCGTGGTATGGACATGTGATGCAGTGGATCGGGGAAAATGTCGTGAAGTTTTGAGTCAAAGTCAAAGCATTTCTTTCAATTAGACCATTACAGGCACTTTTGAAAGTCAAAAACAAAAAAGCTAAGCTACAGTCACAGTCACAAGGCATAATAACTTGCAAAAGTACTGTAGTTGCACATTCCAAATCGTAGATCTCTATGGAGAAGAATGGGCAAGAAACTCCATGGACACTCTTTTAAATCAAAATATTGTTACAAAATCTTGGTTACATCATTCATGTTGAGATTATACATATATGTGAGAACGATGTACAAAGACGTGCACATTAAGAGCGTCCAGAGTATGAATGTGGATGGGTATAAGAGTAGAGGAAGACCAAAGAAACGATGGATGAACTGTGTGAAGGATGATATGCCAAGAAATGAGTGCCTAATGAGATGACGAGTAATAGAGAAGTATGGAAGAAGAAGACATGCTGCGCCGACCCTAATTCAATTGGGATAAGGGCAAGAAATATGATGATCATGTCATTACGCACATATTTTAGATGATAGACGGATTAATAACATCATTTGCAAACTCTGCTAAACACTCAAAACGTTCGATCCAATCTGTTATATTTACCTACAAACCCCTTTATAAAGGCTCAATTTTCCAAAGTAAATGAATAATTACTTAAATCGTTACGAAACATCGTTAATTATGATCTTGAATAAATATAACTCTTATAGCCTATTCATTGGGGCGGGTCTTCTTATTTTTTTTTCCTTTTTTCTTCATTTCGTTCGGGTGCTAAATTATTTCCCCTTCAAGATGTTTTTATTCCTTTAGATTTTTTAATTACCTACCCATTTTTATGCGATTGTATTTCTAAGGAACGTTTTACTTTAAATAAATTATGTTTTGAAGCGGTTTTTATTCATGCTTGTTTTTAAAGATCATTTAGGGGTTGTCAGTGTAGGTCATTCTCGAAGAGTGACTTCATCGTTATAATGATGATGATGATGTTGACTTTAGTAAAACAGTTAGCAAATTAGGAAAACAGAGGTGAACATTGGGCAGGGTCATGTAGTCAGGGTCAAATAGTCTATCTATAGTTAAACCTCAATTCCGTCTAGTAAATCAGATAGATTCTGTAAGATAGCCAGTCGCTCTATGTGAAAGTGGGAAGATGTAACTCCAACCTCGTTAAGTGGGGCTTAATGAAACAGCAGTGGGGTGTGGTTGTGCAGCAGCGTCTCAAACAATGCTCCACCTTATATCCTGCCCTCTTAGCCCAAACTTATGCAGCCGAAGTGATTTTATCGCTGCCACCGACGACGCGGTAGAAGTGGCAAAGTTCTGGGCTAACAAAATATAAAAAATGTCGTGCCAGCGACACGAAGAAGAAGAAGAAATACTGGTAGTAACTTAAATGCGGTTAGACTGGAAGCCAACTTCGACTTAAGAAAGATAGATGATGATGGGTGCAATACCTAGACTTAGAACGTTATCTTAAGACATGCTCAGAAAAAGTTTTAACAGTTAGTTATATTTAACTGGAGGAGCTCGTGATTTAATATTAACAGGCACTCGAGTCGATCTTTAGGTTAAGCCGTGCTTGCCTAGGTTGGTCTATGGATGGGTGACCGTATAACGTACCGAGTTTCCTCCGCGCCTCGGAAAGCACGTTAAGCCGTTGGTCCCGGCTGTCATTTGTAGTTCTTTGACAGTCGTTACAAATAGTCGAAAGTCTGACAACCAGTCTTACCAAAGATATCGTATTACCCAGTAGACCAACTGGGTTGTGGAGGTCAGATAGGCAGTCACTCCATGTAAAATATTGGTATTCAGCTGCATCTGGTTAGAATGGGAGCCGACCCCAAGATAGTTGGGAAAAGGCTAGACAAATGATGAGTTAGTTACATTTAACTGTTTTACCCGGAACAGTGCCGTTTTCTAGCAACTAAACTTGTAGTAATAGTAATTTCACAGTAATAGTATTTTTCGGCATGTCAAGCCAAGTCCTTGGGCGGCATAAAAACTCTGACACCAGGTTAGGCACTAGTCACACGATAAAGAAAGAAGAAGTAATTTCACAATAATAGCACCTAATTCACAGAATTGTATCACTACTCAGTTATTGTAAAACAAAACAAAGTAAATCTCGGAAACGAATTATTTGACGTAACCTGGTATTGTTTGTTGGTTCAATCAGCATTTAGTTAATTACAAGTGACGGACATACAAACTGACCTACATACAATTACAAACTAATGTATTTCCTGCTAACTGGGACAGTTTGATCTATTAAACTAGTTTATTGTGTAGACATAACTATTCTAGTTCCTATCTTGTGGAATAAATCACGTTTAGAAAGTAACAAATTTAATTCTCGGTATTTGTCTGATAAGGCACCATCATTCACAATATGTTCATTGTTAACTACTAACAAATCTTTTTTTTAGGGGATCCTGCCGTTTTGCCGAAAAGATTTTGCCAAATTTTCATTACCCAAACAAATTTTAGCAACCTTTTTTTATGCCAATGTAATATTTGGAATAATTTTAGTACGCACATTTTCATTTGGTCAAATGTTTACTTGGCAGATTATTACTAAGGATAATGTCATTAAGGCTTTTGGTCTTTACTCAAATGATTTATTACAGCAAACAAAATTAAGACAATAAACGTTTAGTCAAATGGTTTGTTATGACAAAAAATATAAAGGCAAAAATTTTGGTATGAAGACATAACACAAATTGATTTAATATAACGTAATTGAAATTTAACAGATGCTGACAGAAACCCTAACCCTAGACGGTCGACGTCAGGGGCACCCCGAGGTTCGGTTAGTTAGGTTCCTGTAAACCTTGCAGACAGAAATAGGAGCCCCGCGCAGCGGGGATCCGTCGACCTGCTGACGGAAACGCTAACCCTAGACGGTCGACGTCAGGGGCACCCCGAGGTTCGGTTAGTTAGGTTCCTGTAAACCTTGCAGATAGAAATAGGAGCCCCGCGCAGCGGGGATCCGTCGACCTGCTGACGGAAACGCTAACCCTAGACGGTCGACGTCAGGGGCACCCCGAGGTTCGGTTAGTTAGGTGCCTGTAAACCCTGCAGACAGAAATAGGAGCCCCAACCGAGTCCAAATAGGAGATTTCAGCTAGTTAATAGTGCTTTTGACTGAAATGGTAAGTTTAAAATTGACGACACCAAATATTTGGCTTATTTAATTTTGCGTAAAATATGTTATACCAACTGAAATATTTGACTAGATAAAAAATGGTAAAAGTACTAGTTGGTGAACAAGTTATTGTTCAAACGTTCACTTGCCAAACATAGGTTTTCGTAACAATTATTTGTGAAGAGATTTTTTGGTAAGTAATAATTTGGCAAATGAAATTATGCGAAAATTTGTTTGGGAAGTAATAATTTGGCAATTTCTTTTCGGTCAAACAAGGGAGACCCTTTTTTTAGCCTTGTCTAAAACCACTGAAAACACAACTACAAACGGTTTTCGATGTTTTTATGAGGGGTCAGGCCCTGCGAGGTATTTGAAAAATAGATATTAGAAGAAACTATTGCCGTCGCGCTGCGTCAAGCCTGCCCCCATAGAGTGCGATAGGGACAGCTATAGCTCAGACCGATTACATCACAAAAATTTTGACGAGATCGACGTTTCGTATTACCCTTTTTTCTCCTCGAAAACTGAGCCGATTCAATTATTTTTGACATTAAAATTTTCAGCAAGCGTATGTCTAGGTTCCTATCGATTTTTTGTATGTTAAAAACTTTTCGAATTTATGTGGTACTCCTCTAATCACGGCCGTAAAAATGGGGCAATTTTGGAGGCTCTTATTTTCTTTACTTATAAGTTGCTGAAAAAAAGGAAAAGACTGGGTCGTGTCTACAGTAGCCTTGATTTTATGAAAACTAAAACGATTGCTCTAGAGGCATTATTCAGGAAGAAAAAAGGGGAATACGAAACGTCGATTACGTCAAAATTTGTATGGAGAACCGCAGCGCGCAGTCCATGTTCCCTCTTGAATAGATTCAGAACAAGCTACGTCGTAGCGCATTTGGTACGCGCTACGGCGTAGCGCTACGAAATGCTACGAAATTGCTGCGATCGTAGAAACTATAATCCAGAACAGTTAGACTTGTATTGAGGGGGATGGAACCCCCTCTGAATTATATGGAAGTTAAACTTTCAAAAGCTCTTTTGCAGAACCGTAATAATATGTGTTGGGGTCGCAAGTGCATAAGTGCACAAGTCGTAAACAACAGTTGTAAACATTTTATTTATATCGTTGTACGTGCTATGCATGCTCTGAATTTGTTAGCGTTACATTGTAGGAAACTTGTTAACTTTTTGTCTATCTTGGAAGAAATAAATGGTTGCTCGTTAGTAACTTTTTAAACTACTACATATTTTATTTTATTAACTAAGATTTTACGAGTTTTAATTGGAGTTTTATCACTTAGTCTTGGTAGATCTCCATTAATGTAATTGATATCACGATTTTTTTGTAGTCATCATGATCAGCCTAGAATGTTCCTTCTGCTAGGAGCCAGGCCGCCTCTCCATGTGCAGTATGCGGTCATCCACAGCGACGACCCAGTGCGGGTGTAGGTATGTCTCATGTCTTCGAATTTTCGTTTTGATTACAATTTTTTCCTTTACCGTTTTGAGAGCAGTGCTGATTAACTGATTGACACGGTGTTTAGTGTCTGCTTGGGTTTGGAAGACATTTTAACTGGACCACGACTTGTTTTAGCTATCTAGCAGCTAAGTAGTATACCATACATACATAAAGCATAGGTACGTTAAGCAGAGGTGTACCTAACAAGTACACCCACAGTTCACCAGGTAAGTTAAAATCCAATACCACTTTGCACGACCCCAGAACCTCATGTTCAACAGTCGCGCTTACGACCACTAGACCAAACAGGCAGTAATGTAGTACTTATATCAAGTTTATCATAATCTAGTATTAGGTTAGGAAAGCCATATTCCTGCTCTGTAATCAAACAGCACCATCATCTGCTTAGCCTTTTCCCAACTATGTTGGGGTCGGCTTCCAGTCTAACCGGATGCAGCTGAATACCAGTATTTTATATGGAGCGACTGCCTATCTGACCTCCACAACCCAGTTAGCGCTAGGTAATACGATACCCCTTGGTAAGACTGGGTGTCAGACTTTCGGGCTACTGCTACGACTACGACTACCTGTAACGACTGTCAAAGATCTACAAATGACAGCCGGGACCAACGGCTTAACTTGCTTTCCGAGACACGGAGGAAACTCGGTATGTAATGGGTGGTCACCCATCTACGGTCCAACCTAGGTAAGCACGGCTTAACCTAAAGATCGACCTGAGTGGCTGTTTTTATTTAGCAACGAGCTCCACGAGCTAATCAAACAGCACCATTCAACCTAAAAATGAATCTCCCCAAAGTCACGTTCATCTGTCCGCTCCCGATACAGTTTACATAATTATTTCTGTTAATATGAACATTAATTAACTGCCGGGTGTCAGTGACAGCGAGAACGCCTCGTTCACTGAATATTGAGAAATGGTGAGAAGTATCTAGTTCAGTGATGTTCAAAGTTCAGTTGTGGGGGAGGGGGGGGGGGGTTGCAGATTCTGCGTCTTTTTATTTTTTAGTGGGCTGCAAAGGGTTGTTGTGTGTTTTTGCGTATCAACATGTTATTTTAGTTTTTAGATTCTTTACCCTCGCCGCATAGCAGCAGTGCTCACCCACATATATAGTACGTTTTTTTGTAAAACTGTATTTTTAACGTGTACACTCCACGTAAGCGTCGTACGTGTGTGTATGTCGCAGGCATTTTGTATGATTTCGCCATTTACATACGGCGTCGGCAATTTATAAACGCTCGCTGTTATGAAAAATGCCGAAGGCAAAATGTATAATGCCGTGTCATTATCTAATATGCCGAAACACAGGTCGACGGATCCGCGCTGCGCGGGGCTCCTATTTCTGTCTGCAAGGTTTACAGGAACCTAACTAACTGAACCTCGGGGTGCCCCTGACGTCGACCGTCTAGGGTTAGCGTTTCCGTCAGCAGGTCGACGGATCCCCGCTGCGCGGGGCTCCTCGATTCTCTGTTGTTATGTACGTGTCGCAGGCATTTCGCCATTTACATACGGCGTCGGCAATTTATAAACGCTCGCTGTTATGAAAAAAGCGTTTATAAATTGCCGACGCCGTATGTAAATGGCGAAATCATACAAAATCCCTGCGACATGTATACTATGCTTTGTTTTGAGTAAATAAAAAAAATATTACTTAAGATATGTGTGCGTACAACAGATCCACCGTGGGTGGTGGTACCCTAATACTTTGTAATAGCTGTCTTAGATATAAGGAAAGGAAGGATATCACTGCTTACTCTGTTGATCGCTTATGTGAAGTAGCATGTGCAGAGGTTGAAGGGCATACTTTCTTATGTGTCTATAGACCACCAGCATCAAACTTGTCATTGTTTTTAATCACAATGGAAGAAATATTAAGTAAACTTTTCAGAGATAATAAATTAGTTTTTGTTTGTGGAGACTTAAATATTGATCTATTGGTCAATTCACCAGAAAGATGTAAGCTCATCTCATTGTTCAAATCATTCAATTTAAAATATTTATTTAATGAAGCAACCAGAATAACGGCAACTTCAGCTTCATGCATAGATAATGTATTTACTAATTGTAAAGTAAAAGATTCGTCCTTAATTAGTGGTGTTAGGTCAGACCATACTGGTCAACTTGTATCTTTTGAGTTAGACAAAAAGTTAACCTTAGCCAAAACAATTCGATTAAGACCTCTTACTAAAAATAAATTAAAATCGTTTAAAAATAATGTTCTTTGCAATCTATCTAACGCTAGTTTTGATTCAAAAGACCCCAATATAAATTACGGTACATTATTTTCTACAGTTTGTCAAGAATTTAATAAAACGTGTCCTGTAAAAACAGTTAAAGTTAATTCCAAATCTAAATTTAGTGGCCACTACGGGAATAAGGATAAGCAGAGATATTCTATATAATTTATACCACGAAAAATCTCTGACTTCAGATCAAGCTTTTCACACTTATGTTAGAAGCTATTCAAAAATATTCAAAAGTGTCTGCGCTCAAGCAAAATCTCAATTAATAGTCAACAAAATTGGTACCTCTAATAATAAAATAAAAACCGTGTGGCAGGTGATTAATAGAGAAACCGGAAAGACACAACAACGAGATCAGAATGAATTGTCTTTGAAAATAAATAATCAAACAATTTCTGATAAGCTAGAAGTCGCTGAGACTCTAGAAAATTTCTTTACCAATATTCCGTTAGAGGTTACGAAATCTCTCCCCTCTTCATCTAAATTAGCTGAAGCACTTCTTAAAGAAAACTTTACTAAGGACATTCCAAACTTTAAATTTAAACCAATATGTATTGATACAATTATAAATGCATTCAAAAGTCTAAACATAAAAAATACTGAAGACTTATGGGGGATATCCGTCAAAGTTCTTGGGGATATTATTGACTCTATTGCTCCTCTCCTAACTGGCATATTCAATCAATGTTTGGATAGCGGCAAGTTTCCTGACTTAATGAAACATAGTAAAGTAATACCAATATTCAAATCGGGTTGTAAGGGTGACCCCTCTAATTATAGACCTATATCTGTGCTTCCAGCATTGAGTAAAATCTATGAAAAAATAATGCTGGACCAGATGCTGTCTCACTTCAACTCAAATGGGATTCTGCATAGTCAACAGTTTGGTTTTACGAAGGGCAGGTCGACAACAGACGCGGGAGTAAAACTCATCAGTCATATTCTGGAATCCTGGGAGAAGTCCCAGGATGCCATTGGTATTTTCTGTGACCTCTCAAAAGCGTTTGACTGCGTCGACCACAACACACTGATCTGTAAATTACACCACTACGGAATTCGTGGACAAGCTGCTGATCTTGTTCTCTCATATTTATCAAACAGGCAGCAAAAAGTAAATGTAAATGGAGCGACGTCCTCCGGGTCTCTAGTAAAGATGGGCGTGCCCCAAGGTTCAATTCTCGGGCCTTTCCTATTTCTTGTTTACATTAATGATCTCCCTTACATGATGGCCAAATTATCGGATATAATTCTATTTGCTGATGACACTTCGCTAATTTTTAAAATAGATAGAAAGGATACGGATGTCTTACATGCCAACGAAAGTCTAACTGTTCTCTCGAAATGGTTCGCAGCTAACAATCTTTTACTGAATGCGAACAAAACAAAATGTCTAAAATTCTCTTTACCAAATGTACCTCAACGGGATATAAATTTAAATCTTGACGGCAAAAAACTTGATGTTATAGCGGAAACTGTATTCCTAGGGATTACTATCGATTCAAAATTGCAGTGGGGACCGCACATTAGAACTCTTTCGGGTAGGTTAAGCTCAGCTGCATATGCAGTAAGGAAAATAAGGCAGTTAACTGATGCAGCTACAGCTAGGTTAATATACTATGCTTATTTCCACAGTATTATGTCTTATGGCATTCTGCTGTGGGGATCGGCGGCAGACGTTGACTCAATTTTCATTTTACAAAAGCGGGCAGTCCGCGCGATCTATAAAATGGGTCCTCGCGAGTCCCTCAGAGAAAAATTTAAAGAGATCGATGTACTGACTCTGCCTTCCCTTTATATCCTAGAATGTATTTTATATGTCCGCAAAAACCGAGGGCTTTTCAAAATTAGAAGCGACTTCCACAATATTAATACACGCAGTAAACACGAAATTGTAATACCCAAGTTCAGGTTAACAAAAACTAGTAAGTCTTTTCTTATTAACAGTATACGTTTTTATAACAAATTACCTAAGTCAGTTATAGAACTGACCGATGGAAAGTTCAAAAATTACATTAAACGTGTCCTTATTAAAAAAGCATATTACAAAATCAAGGACTACGTTGAAGATAAAGAGGTTTGGCTTTAGTTCCTTCTGCGCATGCGGCTTCCCTGGTAGCTCAGAAACAGCACAAATATGTGGATGTCTCTAACTATTCTCAATCTCATTTTTTTTTCTTCTTTTCATTTTAATTTACAATGGTTTTTTTTTTTTTTTTACAATGGTTATCACATCACTTAAACACCCTTTGTTCAGAATAGTTGCAGCACTGATGACAATATTTTTGTCACTTGTTTAATTTAGTCTTTTATAATATTTTCTTGCCTTTGTATAGATTCTTTTTAACGATTGTTTGTGAATGTGTGAACAGTGTAGGCCTTGTAGATTCCTAGATGTGTGTTAACTTTTGTTAACCTCTTATCTTGTTTTCCGTTTTTCTTGCAACGACTTATTGTCGGGCCTATGCTGTCCCCCCATACTTGAGTACTAATGCTGTAACATGATAATATTGTAAAACTAATCATTTTAAAAGAGTAACCATGGAGTTTCTTGCCGGTTCTTCTCCATAGGAAACGACAAACCCGAACCGTGCACCTTTTTGTCGACGTTTCATAAGTGCCCATGTAGGCCTATGTGAAATAAAAATATTTTGATTTTGATTTTGTGACTAAATCAGTGTAAATTCCCAAAGGTTAATAAAAACCTGATATCGTATAATGCTGAATAATATGACTCGATGATGGTATTTGGGCCACCCAATGAGGTTACGTGAAACTTCATCGAATTAACTAGCCCAGATACACGTATAGAAAAAACGATTTACAGAGTTTGAGCAACTGGATTATATTCACTAAAACAGTATAGGTTTTTGACTACAACTAAACCAAACTTAAACTGACAGGGTCACTAACACTAAAATCCGGTTTATAAGTGATCATGGTGGAGGAGCTCGTGGTTTAATATTAACAGGCGCTCGAGTAGATCGAGGTTAAGCCGTGCTTGCCTAGGTTGGTCTGTGGATGGGTGACCGTATTACGTACCGAGTTTTCTCCGTGCCTTGGAAAGCACGTTAAGCCATTGGTCCCGGCTGTCATTTGTAAATCTTTGACAGTCGTTACGGGTAGTCAGGTGCCCGAAAGTCTGACAAACAGTCTTACCAAAGATATCGTATTACCCAGTGTATCGTATTATCAGTGGGTTGTGGAGGTCAGATAAGGCAGCCGCTCCATGTAAAATATTGGTATTCAGCTGCATCCGGTTAGACAGGGAGCCGACCCCAAGATAGTTGGGAAAAGGCTAGGCAAATGATGAAGTGATCATGGTGCTTGCAACAGCGCCGAAATATCGGGCACTCAAAACAAATAGTAAACACGGTAAATATCTCGTTTTTCGGGTTCCGTACCCAAAGCTATAACAACAAATATTAAAAACTAAAAAAAAAAATATTAAGGGAAAATATCCCATACAACAGATATGATTTTTTTGCCGTTTTTATAGATAATGGTACGGAACCCTTCGTGCGCGAGTCCGACTCGCACTTGGCCGTTTTTTTTAGTATTAATGATAGTGTTCAATAAAACAACTTCTAGTTCATAGAGATTTCTAAAAATATCGGATTATAAAAAGTAAATAAAAGATTGGAAAACAAACCACCGAACGGCGAAACAGATAAGCCCAGTCGATCACAATATTCCCCTCAGATTGAGAACCACTGTTCTGACGTTGTTAGCGAAAGTGAAATAGTATGTATGCAAAGTTGTTTAATGTGTTGCGTGAAGGAGAGGGGGTGGAGGGGGGTGAAGTGTATTGATTTGTGTTCAGCGGGGGGTGTTATACATGGTATATGACTTATGATTAATTAAAATAATAACAGTATTCATTTGAGAATCATGGTTTTCATTTTGATTAGGTAACAGAAACCATTACCATATGGTTTCTGTTAAAGGTTAAGTTAATAACGTACTGTTTAAATCAACCGAGTTTTCATGTTGGGTATGTTATGGTACTTTCTACGTTTAGCATAATCAGCCTATAATATCCCCACTGCTGGGACACACGGCCTCCTCTCTAGAGAGGGAATGGGCATTAATCCACCACGCGTGCCCAGTGCAGGTTGGTAGATGTCACGTCTTCGAATTTTTGGTTCAGGGATATGCCGGTTTTCCTTCATCGTTTTGAGAGTAGTGGTGATGAAATAAATTACACAAATTAATGCGCCTGCCTGGGTTCGAACCCACGACTTACTGTGCTTAAGTCGTGGCCGCCACCACTGGGCCACTGCTGCTCAGCATAATTTAGATGTTTATTCTAACTTAAAAGCCTACTATTTTAAAATTATTTTATCAGGAATGATATAAGATAAAAAATTGAGAAGAACATTTTATTTAAAATATATTTTACAAAATTAAATTGAATAACATAGCGAAACTGCAATGACGTGAGAGTACAGTTTCACAAACGAATTTAATAACAGACTCCAACAAAAAGGATGTTATTCGATCCGATAAATCAAACATCGAATAGTTCAGACACCAATAAGTATCCATTTCAAAATCCTTCATTCTACTTAAGCTTGGACACTACACTATCAAAAATCTTAAAAAAAAAAACAAGCAAAGACCACAGAATGTCTGTTCGTTCCGTGTAACGTGCACTCGTAATTTTTTTCTCTTTTTTTACTGCATACAACAATTCGTAACCTAGTTGCGATAGTACGAGAGCTTGCTACTACAATATTACTATTATGTAAGTAACATGGGATGTATAAAGTTGCTTCGTAAATATATTGTTGGCAGGATCTTGCTAGTATCGATAGATATTTTATGGTAAAGGCTAAAATATTTTATGACTAACTCAATAAATTGCAAATGATACTCGGAGTGAATGCGATGTTTTCTACCAGACCACAGCCGTCTTGTTAGTGTCCAAAGTATTCTTACACTTACCCTTTAGATGGCTTAAAAATTCTACTGACGCTATGATTAACAGTCCCATAGCACATTAGTCACAAGTAACTTGATAAGACATACCATTGATACAAAAGAGGAAGAAGATTATAAATGTTTCGGCCATGTTTCGGCGTAGCTGAAGTATTGATTAGCTTTGGTAAGCAAGATAAAAGTAAAATTACTGTTAAATATTAAATTTTTTATTGAAAATATATGCTGGGTCGACTTAAAATAAATTGGATTTAAATATTATTAAAATAATTTAAAATTAACACTAACATTTATATGTAAAATAAATTGAAAATAAAATTTTTAAACCATAAAATTTTTATTTATATACAATTTTTTTTAATAGTTTTTTTTATATTACAAAATATAAATTAATTTATGAGTGAGGAAAATTGCATAACATCTTCTTCCTGACTGTTTTCATGAATTGTTTGTAAAAGTTGACTTTACTTGCATGCTCTCGAACTATAACTAGTTCCATACTATTTCAAAAACTACAGGCGTGTAGAAATGGCTGTCATAAATCTCCAGCCTGAACTTTCTGCTTATCTTATAAAATGCAACGATATATGGTAAAAAGTTGCAGGTAACCCCTACAAGGATAATATATCGGATAAAGCTACCACTTACATTACGCGATCATTCGACATTTTTTCCTCAATTTTATTGTAGTCTACGAATGTAATAATGATCACCATAAAATTTTATTAAGCTTTTTATTTTAATACCGCTTTTGCGTTTTATTTCGAAGTTGGGTAGTAATGCTTTTTATATTGATTTTTAATTACTTTGAAAAAGAAAGTATTTTTTGTTGGAAGTGTGTAAATCGGTTACTTTTATGGGGTAATTAAGATAAGGGAGTCGGTGCCGTTTAAGCTAGGTAGGTGATAAAGCGATCGCTTTAATTGCCTTATGGAGGAAAATATTAGGAAGATATGTACTTATCGTTTTTATCAAACGCTCCAAAGTAAAGTTAATGTAAGGTGAGGCACATTTTCTCCATATCGTCATGTAGGGGTTTGGGTGGAGGGTAATTCCTGTATATGTATGGCATAATGTCTGTAGGTATTTCAAGTGATGCTGCGGGACTATTCGAAAGAGATACCGCGGTCCTGGAACACAAAGAGCAAAAGAAGAGAAGGGAGAAAGAACATGGATGGGTTTTAGTCAGTAAAAATCTGACACTCCCTTCCGCACCGCCCAAAGCGACAGGAGTCATTTGATGATTTCCCATCCCGAAAAAAAAAAGGTATTTCATGTGATAATTTTTAATAATCCTTGAGTTTTTCCATCAGAATTTTCAGTAGCGACCACGGAGTCTAGATTTGTGCCCGGTTTGTAGCCATAGGCCCCCCATAATATGGCACTTAAACATAACTGGTCTAATAGTATACTATTAGGTTCACTTCTGCCTAACCCTTCGGGGATTACAGGCGTAATGTTATATGACGATTAATATGTCGGACTGCGGATGTTTATGATGACGGATAAAAAATAATGTAGTACTATGTTGAAACTGATAAAACATGAAATCACAGTGGGTAGACTCAAGAAAACACATTCAAACAATAATAATGCACCTATCAACAACTCAATCCCTATAGAGTTTGCTTCAAACTCCACTACAAAACACAAATACAGCCATTGTATCCTACATTTGTATACACAGTTCGATTGTGCTAGCTGTTAGCATAGAGCGGTGTGTCGTCACATAATACAGGGTCAAATTGAATTAGCTAGCGAGAGTCCCCGGACATGTTGAGTTAACAAAAAATCTATGATCTTAATTTCAAGTATCTAATAGCTGACTATAAAGTCAATGGCCGATGGTACCGTGTGTTATGGGTACGAACACATATTCACAATTTTTCACGTGGAGGTAGACAGAAACAACGGAATGCTGTTTGATGCGATGTTCACTTACTCCTTTTGCTTCATCAGCGTTCGTTTATCTGGTCTTATACGCAGGCCAGCTTGCTTTTAGGGTTTCGTACCCGAAGGGTGGCCAACGGGACCCTATTACTAAGCCTCCGCTCTCCGTCCGGCCGTCTGTCTGTCAGCGGGCTGTATCTCATGATCCGTAATAGAGAGACAGTTAAATTTTTCACAGAATGTGTATTTCTGTTGCCGCTATAAGAACAAATAATAAAAAATATATCAACAATTAAGGGGGCTCCCCTACTGCGATGGTACGGAACCCTTTATGCGCAAGTCCGAATCGCACTTGTAGGTTTTTTCTGGTTTATTTTTGTTTATCGACATTTACTAATTTCACTTCACCCTATTACAGCGAACAAAACTCATCAGATACGCTGTAACGTTACGCGTAAATGAAGTACAGTCCCAATACATCTCAAAAGTTAAACTTCAGCCCTAACATAGTGCGCCGGGGATTTTACAGCAACTAATGGTTACGTAACTCCCTTGCATATTGTAGTTTGCTTGCAAGACTTCCGTTGACTCCGAAATGAAACTTTGCATTGTAAGAACGACAGAATCTCGAATTTCGATGGAAATAAGAACCTCAATATTCAAAGGCTGTCTCTATTTCTGGCTCGTTTCAATTATTCGAGTCGAAGATTTTTCCAAAGGGTTGTTTTTAAGATTACGATGTTGAAGATAGTAGTGGAACTCGCCTTAGGCTATTTTCGCCTTGTAGAATATAGTCCTAAGCGTTAAGCGGTTGTCTTGTCCCTTGACATAAATACATTTTGAGTGTATGAAAATAGAATGTTCCACGTTTTAGTGGGTTTCGAAGATCGTTGAGAATATCGGTCATACTTGCTGAAAATTCTGTATCGTTACTGTGACTTTTTAACAAACTAACGTTATATTCTCGTACTTAAACATAAGTGTAGAAATTTAGGTCACTCTCGTTCTTACGGAATTTAAATGGCCCTGTGTGAGTGGTTGGATGTCAAATGTCTTCGAATTTTTCGGTTTTACGACCTCCTACTTTCCTCTTAAATTGGATCTTAATGAACCACAAAAAGCAAGAGCTTCGTCACACACAGACAGTTGCAAACAAAATGGTTACATATTCATTAAATATTACATAAACATAGAACCAGCCTAATCTGCTCGTTCAGTATATAATAAACAAGAGAATTTCCGCTCAACATAATACATACAGATTCCTCAAGGCTACAAGAGAGACATACCAGCATTATATCGTGAAGAAATATGTAGTGCCCGTGGGATCGCGGGGAAATAATTCATGCGAGCGAAACTGAACCACTTAGGCATTCATCATTCATGTCTGTGTTTATCGTTAGATGCTTTTTATTTAGCGGAATTATAAGTAAATACTTATTATATCTTTCTAGGTTCCTAAGGAATTAGTACTGATTTCTGTTTGTAATTAATTGTCCCTCCCCCTATGAAACTAGTCAAGGTTTCATGGTAAGCGTGGCTCTGTTCATTCTGACCATCATCTCCCCTGCCCATGTCCTACGTTACTTGAGATCAAAAGCAGGGGCATGTCGGACTCGCGCACAAAGTGTTCCGTACCATTATCTATAAAAATGGCAAACAAATCATGTCTGTTGAATGGGAGCCCCCCTTAAATATTTATTTCATTTTGTTTTTAGTATTTGTTGTTATAGCGGCAAAAGAAATACATAATTTGTGAAAATTTCAACTGTCTAGCTATCGCGGTTCTTGAGATACAGCCTGGTGACAGACAGACGGACGGTTACGAAGCGAAGTCTTAGTTATAGGGTCCCATTTTTACCCTTTGGGTACGGAACCTTAAAAAATGAGTCTACCAGTTTCAAATTGACACATAAACACTAAATTGGCCGACGTGTGAATTTTTTTCAGCAAATCTGAATCTGCGGTAGCGCGGACTGCAAGTTCGGGTTTAAAAAAAATAAGCGACACTTATAAACGCAAAGATAATGTGGTGTAAAAGACAAGACTTGGATTAACTGAATTGTAAAAGTTTAAGAGGTAGCTACTTCCCTGGTTCCAAACACTCAATCCAGTGTACTGGAAGTGGGTCTGTAAACCTCACGACACGTAGCCAATATTAAGCCATAATTTATATCAACAGATTGGGTACCCAAAAATAGACGCCCACATAACCCGAACCGTGGCAAAAAGTGGTGCGCACATAAATTTATTTGGAACAAAACTGTACTCGTTTATTTCACAGAAAACTAAAGGCGAAATTGTTCGATGAAGATTTTTTTACGCGTCATAAAAATGGTTTCCCCTCTCGATTTATGTTTAAACCTGTTTTTGTTCGCGGGGCCGCTTGTATATGAATTATTTTCGTGTTTTTCTATAAGTTTTATAATAAAAATTGTGATAAATAAATGTACATTTTTGTTTTATGGTTACTACTTTTATTTATTGCGTTTTCCATGTTGTTCTGAAGTTTCTATGCAATTATTGTTGCTGTTTAGTTTGGCGCTGTAATTCCTTTTACATTCTGATACCAATAAAAATTTACACAAGTTCCAATTCAATATATTTTATTTCTTTCTTCTTTTATAAACCAACGTGAACACTTATCAACGCACGGTTCGAAAAGGGAGAAGAAACTACGTGGTACCGTACTCTTTTAAAATCGAGAATCTATACAAAGAGCGAAATTCTCCATTGCGCAATCAAAATAAGCTGACGTCTTTTCTCAGAATCTCAAGATCTTAAACGCTTTCAACTAAACTGGAGCCCCTGAAGCAAGGAAATTAGTGTGCCTAATTAATCACAGGGAGTTACTTGAGCGTTTCTGTGTCAGTAAGTGTCAATTCGTAACTTTGAGCAGTAGGATCAACAGCGACTGACACCGCGGCTCCAGCAAACAGTCTTCAGCTTCCTAATTTACTATTCGTCGCTCATAAGACTTATTTAGTTACACTTAATTGCTTAATCTTGCCTATCTTTTGAGCTGAAAGTAGGAGGAAAATGTTAATTAATTTAACGTTTAAGTTTAATCAGAATTAGGAGCACTAACTAACTTCAAATGGCGAGCCTTTTGAGATTAACTGAGTTGATCTAATGACGGAATGAACAGGAGATCGTATTTATAGTCTTTGATCATTCTTGATTGCACGTTGTCAATGGTATAATCTTTTAATCTAATTTTGTATTAACCGACCAAAAACGATTTACATGGCCTCCGGCTTAACAGACAGAAGTAAAATTAATTAAACTAATTCAGCAACAATCAGCATGAAGATTAATGAAAATGAGTTATCGAATATATTAATGTTTGACAATCAAAGCTGATAATATTTACAGCCAAGATTCTTCGATACGTTGAGTAGAGAATAAAAAATATCCTACAATGTTTTTCTTGAATCTAAGCTGATGAAATATGAGGGCTGAATAAATTAATCTGACAAAAACCATTCAAATGATACAGAAAAATGTAAACGACTAAATAAAGTGAACCGATACAGGATAAACCAGATTATCTCTTATTCAAAATATTCCACTAGCGTGAAATGGATATTATAGATTTTAGTTTTTGGTGAGCGAAGCCAATTCGAAATTGGGAAATGGGCCACAGGATTCACAGGGATTTTAATGCAATCCTTTCGAATGATAAAATTATTTGTGCAAAACGGAAACCAACAGACATATGCCTGCATTGTCTAGACAAGCTCACTCAAACTTGCATTTAGCTTTTATCAGGAGACGATTTCAGACCCACCCACATGATCTTTATATATTATGATCTGAGTATTATTTCATGAACTTTATAAAGGAGTTTGTTTCTGTTTTTCTTGTCGGAGTAGTCAGCCAGGACACACCAACCTTATCTGGTTTTGATAAAAAAAGGTTGAAATGTAAAAGTGTTATTTTATATATATCATACTAGCTTATGCGTGAAGTTTGGTAACTGTCCCACGGGATTATACTGCCATGATAAAAAGACCTATATAACATATATTCAGGTTATAAACTATGTGCCAAATCCGTTCAGTAGTTTTCGCGTAAAAGATTAATAAACATCCATCCATCCATCCTCACAAACTTCCGCATTTATAATATTACTAGTTTTCCGCCCGCAGCTTCGACCGCGTCGAGTTCGGTTATATCGCGTTTCCAAGAGAACTCTTCAAAAGTCCGGGATAAAAACTATCTTATGTTCTTTCTCAAGGTCTACTCTATCTCTGTAATAAATTTTATTAAAATTAGGTCAGTGGTTTAGACGTGAAAGCGTAACAGACAGACAGACAGAGTTACTTTCGCATTTATAATATTAGTAGGGAAGTAGGGATATAGTAAGATAACAACTGCATTTTAAAAGAATCAGTTTACTTCCACGCAAAAAGTAATTGCAAGCAAAAAATAATCTAATCCCCCAAAGAAAGATCTCGAAAAACATCTCAGTAGGCACTCCAACCTGATCCTATAAACGAAAAGCAGCGTCAGGCCACAGATACGATAATATTCCGGTGACAGATCGTCGGCTTATCGCGCCGTAACCCTCTCGTCCCCAATTTTACGACTCACACGTGATGATAAACTGCCGACACATGTTTATTCATCCCCCGATCAACATACAATTTTGGGGGAAAGACAAAAATCTGCTCTAATAGTTTCTTGGACGAGGAATGCTTGCTAGCAAATTGTTTGTCCGTAAGGATTGGGACAACATATTTAATGGTTATTTTTTATGTCCATTTCGTATTGTTAAGTGGCTTTTTTTATGTGGGTTTCATAAATCATGGTAGTGGCTGATGACCTACGATGATAATAAAATCGTCTATCCAATCACAAAAAATGTAAGTGTAGTTTTATACCAAATATACCCGTATCCTAACCAAAGCTAAGTAGCGAAAACATGAGACCGTCGCGATCATTTTGACCGACCAAAAGATCGCTTTGATGCGGTGTAAGTCATGTACGTTGATATCAAATTAGTTAAAGCTAGCAAACATAGAGAAGGCAAAGAAATAGGAAAACTGGCATCTGTTAACACGTTTACTGCGGCAAGTAAAATCATAATTCTTCATCTGGTGCGGCGGCGGGCCAAAATGCGCCCCCAATGATATTTCCGCCAGTGCGTGGCAGGTCTTTCTAGACCCACCAGCACTAGGATAGATTAAATTGCTATAACTTTGTGGAAACATAATGTATACATTTTCTTTTTATATTGTTAGAATGACCTTGAACCCAACTTCCTTAGGTTTGATTCGCCCCGGGATCTGCCAAACAGGAAATGAGAAATAAAGCAGGAAAAGCGGCAGGCCGATATCGACCTGAACCGCACTAGAAAGTATTTTTAGTAGTGATGGGACAGAGAAAAATAAGGGGATATCGAAAATAAAACAGAATTATCGTAAAAGAACTGAAATGTTTTTATTTACTTATGGTCTTGGAAACAAATGTTGGTTGCATTTCCTGAAATATTTTTTTATTTTCTTAACTTTTTGTTTGCTTGGGTACTATTAAAGGTTTTCCGCAGTCTGTCGTAGCACCCTGCACAATTTCTTCGTTTAGCGCTCATCTCAAGGACATGGTCGTTGTCCTTAGGTTTTACTTGATTTTCTGAAATGAATTTTTTTTCTTAATTCCGTGTGATTTATTAACCATTTATGAGTTTTACCACAGAACTCGCGAAACTGAACAAATAAGACGTTATCACGTCAAAAATTATATTGCAAAAACTATTTACTGTAGGAGTTAGCTAGTTTTTAAGAATAATCATTTTCATAAAGGATGATATTACTTAAAAAATCCCCACGTCATTATGAGTCTAAGGCTAATATGTCTAGATAGTAAACAAAACTTACCGCTTGTGCTTCGTTTTCCGTGCACATTTTGTTTCCAAATTCTTTTTATTTTTCTTAGTGGAAAATATTTCTTCACTGCTATCACTAACTGCAGGGCGAATTACTCTATTTTCCAAAATTTGTATTATTCTTTTATTGCTTGCCATCGTTGATTATATCGAACGCTACGTCAGATCAGTTAGATAGCACAACACTAACTGGCGGGGCGCACGCTCTGTGCGGTATCGGGTCGCTTGCTGCCTGTTGGGAGGGCGGGCCGAAATAGGCCCACTGCCGCACTCAGCGGATGTTTTTCACCGTCAGTGCGTGGTAGGTCGATAAAAGCCTGCCGTTATGTTTTGATGGGGAACACCTACATTTTTGACCGCAATATGAAATATATATTTGTCTCTGTCGAATTTTTAAAAACACCTGAGATAATCGTTTCGCACAAGCGAGAGGGACATAGTTTTCTTCGTCCGCACCAGCTGAAGTACCGCGGCAGGCCGATATCGGCCTGTTACGCAGTGAACGTGTTAACAACGTTTAGTTTCTATCTAAACACTACTCGTAGACACATTAAACTCAGTAATCGTAAAAGTAACATTTTGAAACGTACCTCCAGAAAACAGTCCCCAAGCTGTATTTCTTCGAATTTAGGTCAACACCCAGCCTACTATAAACGTTGAGTCCTTTTCATAAAGGTCAAGTTTCCCGATCAATCCCACCCAAACGGTTCGCCTACAAAATTAATTAAACTTTTCACTCCAAGGTTCGCAAATTATTTTTATCTCGTCATTGGATGGTGTTATCGAAAAACAAACGGTACTGAGATAAGCCCGGTGACAGTAACAAGTGGGTCTAATTTAACTTTAGCGGATCTTTACGAGTTCCCGACAATCGGGGACGAATCCCAATGAGGGACCTCCGAGGATTATATTATGGACGTGAAATATTTTTGCTTGTCGGTGCTACCAGTATGATATTTACTGATGGGGCGGATCGTTCATTTGTGTTTTAGTTGGTGCGGTTTAATAAAGTATTTAACTGTCTTGTCTCTCTCTGAAGGTGATATCTATTGAAGCCGATAACATTTCCTCGTTGACTATTATGAGGTTCGTAAGCAGTGATAGCCTAGTGGTGTAACCGTCGGACTGTCAAGTCATAGGTCTCAAGTTCGAATCTAATACACACCTCTGATTTTTTGGATTCATGTACGTATTGTATAATTATTACTTGCTTCGGTAAAGGAAAACTTCGTGAGGAAACCGGCATGCCTGAGAGATATTTCTCGACGGCATGTAAAGCTAAGTCAGAGGCCCATGTGCGGCATAAAGACTCACACCAGGCACTAACCACACGAGATAGAAATGTGAAGTTCATATTACTAGGAGCCTAATGTTTAGGGTATAACATCACATTTGTCCCATTTAGTTCGAGTCATGTCGACAGAACCGAAATGCGGTAAATGACGTCTTAATCGCTTTTATTTCGTGGATATGAAACTCTTCAAGAATTTTCTGCGTCGATAAGTATACTCACTCCCATAAAAACCATATGAATTTAAGCTTTGGAATAGTTGTCTGGCGTAACTTACTGTTATGAGCATTTTAATTGTCGGCCATTTTGAAACTCCATATTGAAAAATTTATTCATAACTTTACATAAAAACATTACAAGACGCGTTACGAGACAGTTGAAGAGCGACACAATTTTATTTGTAAAGTGAAAACAGAATGGCGGTTACTTTCTCCAAAGGAATTATATCGAAGCACCTTCCCCGTATAACTTGGAGGGCTTAGCTTTTGTTGCTCGAGTCGCTATATTTGAAACATAATTTTCGAAATAGGAAATATGTATTGTGAGGGTATTTGAAGGGTTTAGCAATTTTGCCTTTGAAAATTAAGTACGGAACTGTCACACAGGTATGAATTATAGAGAGCTCTAAAGGGCGAATATTTTCCTACGACTCATAGTCCAGTCATATGCCCAGTCTTTTAGAACGAGAACTAATTTTTTGAACTGTTATTTAAACACTCAAAAGGTTATTCTGATCAGTTGAAAAAAATAATGGGCAGTTATTTTTTTATCGGCGGTTGGTAAATTTGTGAGACAGTAAAACATAGACAGTAATAAAAAAAAACAATTTGCTGGTTATTTCGTCTTACAATGTCAGTACTAAAAATACGTAAGCAGATTAATAAATAAATGGCCAGTAAAAATGATGGAATGGGCAGTTAGATAAATAGTTCGGCAGTTCATAGGGAGCGGAGACACCCGGACTTGGGGCACCCCGACTTGGTTACTGTAAAACCTGCAGAGAGAAATAGGAGCCCCGCGTAGCGGGGCTACGCTTTTTAGGCGAATAACTGCCTACTCGTAACTGCCCATTTAGTTATTTTACTGCCCAGTATATTTTTTTCTAAAATAATCCATTTTATCATTTTTTACGACTCATTTTTGTTTACTTTACAGCTAAGTTTTAACTGCCGAACTTGTTAATAAATATGTATTTTGTAATTTTTAACTTACCAAAACTACTATAATTAAATCAGTGCTTTTCTTGAACTATGTTGGGGTCGGCTTCCATTTTAACTGGATGCAGCTAAATGCAGTACTTTACACGGAGCGACTGCCTATCTGACCTCCACAGCCGATATAATGAGTAACACGATACCCCTTAGTAAGATATTGTATAAAAAATACATAACAACACACATGTATTTCACATAGGGTTAAGCAGAGGTGTACCTGTCTGAGTGCTTATAAAAAAACTATGAATGCTAGTTTTTGGCATTAAATACATACATAAAACCCACGACTTCCTCCCACAACAGTTTCTTTGAAACTACAAGCAAAATTCTTCATCCTCGCTAGTTATTTATTATGAAAACTGTATTATGTAGCGTAATGTATCTTATTTATAGGCCAAAGTCTATTGTTTCGGAGAATGAGAGTCATATCGAGCGAAAACTGCGGAAACATGGACGGATAGACGGCGGAGTTTATGTTGAGGCTGTTACATACTTGCGGGTGTATAATAGGTAGTGTTGCCATGCGTGATATATAGGAAATTGGAAGGATTTGATAGGTACCTTCATCGTTGGAGGATTGACTTTTCAAATACGTAACTTTTTTTGTATTATATGTAGTTGTGTATTTAGCCTGGAATGTTATAAATTTTTGTGTTTCACGAAATTAGAAAAATACTCATCTATTTTTGACATTTCGTGAAATACTTTCTTTTACGTTCACTATTGGCTGATTAAACTCAAGTTATGCTATTCCCGCCAACCAATCACACAGTTTCACTTAAAACCTTTTTGCATTCCTAGAAAATACTCGTATTAGTATAATATCAAAAACAATTTGCAATAAACACATTTACAGAACCGTTTAAAACGCCACAATGGTCTTTAAAATGAAACCAGAGATACAGATTTTAATGCGTACTCTCAGGCCTAATATTGTCCCCTTATTACTGTCGTCAAAAGTCAGTGTTGCTATTATCGCCACAATTGGTGATAATCGCTACAAATCCAAGCTATAAGCTATAATTGCGTGAAATGGAGATGATATTAATAGGGCCACAAATTGGTGTATTAATACATGAAATTAATGAATAAGTAGCTATCGTGAATGGTGCATATTAATAAGAATATGAGATTTTATGTGATAGATTCATTGCGTAAAAACACACAGTGACTGGCTTCCTATAGGGAAGCCAGTCACTGTGTGTTTTTAGTTAATAGGAGTCCGACAAATACAGTTTTAGGTCAATTTGACTGCGACAGCGGAGCCGTCCGCATCACAAACGACTCATCCGCCTGTTCTACCCATTGTGCAGTTCCCCTTGCATATGAAGGACCTGTCCAAAGCCACTGCTAACGCTGTCGATGTTTCAGACTACTCGGGGCTGGCTTAACTTGTTTATGAGAATCATCGACAAGACGATGGAAAAAGAATACCGTTTTCAGACTAAATTAAATATCTGTTGCGTCAATAAATCTTGTGACCGGTGACAAAACTTATGAACCCTAACATTAGTGTCAGCCTAGAAACAAGACCTAAAAACCAGGCCTTTCTAGTCTACATACCACTCGCTTGTTTGTACTACTCTCAAAAACAACAGTTATACCCAAATTGTTTTACACAAGCATGTTTGATACTTTCTCTTAACGGCTATAAATTAGTTTTATGTGAGGTTTATGTAAAAACATTGCAATAAAACCGTTTTCCTTTGAATAGAGACGTTTGAGTATATTTCTGTGAAATTGACTCGTATACAAAAGAGTATGGAGATTAATATTATAAAGATGTTGTCAGTACGCCTTTATGTGGGTTGTGGCTTTTCTTGGAGATCTCAGTTTTTTATCAATTTTTTTTTTACAAGTTTTAAGCCTGGAAGACCCAAAACCGATTGCGAAGCCAGGAAGGCCATTTTAGATACATCTTGGTCCGATGGGGGTATTCCGATGAAGCAGGGTGCGACTGCGGTTCATCGACATAAACTGTGGCTCACCTCCAGTCCTGCTCTTTGTGTAATTCCACTTGCAACTTGAGGGATCTGTCCGAAACCACCACCAACGCCGTCGAAGTGGCAGAGAGTTCTGATTGAAGCCTATTTGACTCAAATTCGACGAAGAAGAAGACTGGCGGTATACGTTTGACTCTCCAGTCTTCAATTACGCGGTACAAGAAATTGCTAGCCTATTTTTGGATCAGGAAGTTATTAAACTTATACTGTCACTTACGGGATATCTTCCGTGATTTTTCATGATTTTGAGCCCCCGATGTTTCGATGCTGTTGCAAGCGCCATGACTGCTGGTTGAATCACGGAAGAAATCCCTTAAGTGTCAGTACCTATAAGTTTATTTTTAAACCGTGAAAGCGTAAAACAGTGTAGGAATCTATTACATAAATAAAATAGACAGAACTGAAAACTATTGCCTGATCTGTCAAGATTTACTAACTCACAAATCCGGCTCGAAGGACCATTGTTGAGATGTAATGCCAAAAAGCTTACAAGGCATTACCATGGCCAGAGCCAGGTGTATCTTCATCAGAAGCAAATCATCACCTGCCTAGCCTTTTCCCAACTATTTTTGGGTCGGCTTCCAGTCTAACCCCACAACTCGGTTAGTACTGCGATATAAATATGATGTCATATATGATGTTATATGTTTGTCAGACTTTCGGCGCACTACCTACTGTAACGAAAAGACATAGGCTATAAATTATAAAGAAATTATGCCGTAGAACAATGAGACGCATAAATAACTCCCTCCCGCTCCGCCCAGAGCGGGAGGAGTCATTTGATGATTTCTTACCCCCAAAAAAAAAAAAAAAAATATAGTAGCAAAATTAAAAAGAAGAGAAATGTCAATAGTTAAAAGTTAAAATGTCAGTAACACAGAGCTAACATTAAAATAAAATTATACATGAAAGACTAAATAAAATATAACATGAAACCAAATAATTACAGTAGCAAAAAAGAAGAGAAATGTATGTATATAAATATGATGTTATTTATGTATATAAATATGATATCCCATGTTCGTCAGACATTCGGCCCACTACCTACTGTAACAACTGTCAAAGATCTACAGTTGACAGCCGGGACCAACGGCTTAACGTGCTTTCCGATACCGTGGTTACCCATCCACGGGCCAACCTAGGCAAGCGCGGCTTAACCTGAAGATCGACCCGAGCGGCTGTTATAATTTAGCCATGAGCTCCATTTTTCAGCATTTCGTCAGTAGCGTATAGTCAGATCTAAATTACAGGTTTTGTAGAAATACGAGAAATCAAATCCTACCCGTAATTGAAAAACTAAAAATAAATCATATTAAGTAACAAACAAAAAGGTACCAAATCGAATAGCACCGCAGCAACTGTTCGCTAACTATTGTAAAAACTCTAGCTATTTATTATTCAGATTCATTTCAAACCTTGTGTTATTAATGGCTTTAAAAAAAAAACGAAACAAAGCTATAAAATGCATTTTCGTTTCACCTGTTGAACTGAATCCGGGATAATAAATCTGAAAATGTGTGGCTTTTTCATACAATTACTTCACGGTTTTAGATAAAAGTATCACAGGTTTTTTGTCTTAGTTTAAATCACGCATTTTCACTGCACCACTTTCTAAGAAAAACTTTATTCAGGTTTATTGTAGGCATCCTAAATCTAAAGAAGAGCATAAAGTTTCCTCGGAAATCCTTATCCTATACATACAAATGTTTCTAATGTTCGAAGCCACAGATAAGTAAGTAAATGGAGCAATAGGTAGGTGTTTTCAAGGGTTCTAACTCACACTTACACAAAACACAGCTAGCATGCTTTCAAACTTCTTAAGTTTGTGAGTATATTTGTTCCTCTTTCACGCAAAAACTACGGAATGGATTTTAATGAAAATTTACAGTAATATAGCTTTATCCATCAGAAAAAGAAAAGACATAGGCAATTATAAAGAAATTATGCCGTAGAACAATGAGACGCATAAATAAATAGGGTTATGATGTACTGATGTGTATGTGTGTGTACATGTGTGCGTGCCTGCACCATTATGATGTGAGCACAGTATTAAACTAGCATCCAATCGCAACGGTGGTTTTATTCGGTAGCTGACAGATCACTGGCGACGAGGTACCCACGTTTATCAAGAAAATAAAGTTCGTGAAAAATGTCGAATATCATCGGAAATCTATCGAGTTTCGATCACGACGTTCAAGAGTGGCCTATATTTAAAGGTCGGCTACTACAGTTCATTAAACTGAACAGTATAAAAACCGAAAATAAAAGTGCTTTGCTACTGACCCATCTTTCGGACAACAGCTACCGCCTTGCACGGAACTTACTTCACCCAGATGTACTTGAGGAAGTAACGTTCGAGGATCTAGTGAAGAAATTAGACAAGCATTTCACGCCGAGACGATGTGTTTTTGCTGATAGAGAAAAGTTTTACGAGGCGAGGAGATCTGATGGCGAGAGCGTCGAAGAATGGGCGGCTCGTGTGAGAGGTTTAGCCGTTAACTGTGAGTTTGAAGAGGCATTGGATATGCTGGTTCGAGACCGTTTTATACTCGGGCTTGCACCGTGTCGGGAACGTGACCGGCTGTTTGAAGAGGATGCCAGCAAACTAACTTTTGCTAAGGCGTTGGAGGTAGCTCAACAGGCTGCGTATGCGCGATTGGCTAGATCCAGTGCCGCAGCAGTAGTTGACAACGCGGCGACAACCGTCAAGGCCACGGAGATCAAGGAGGAACCTGTGTACCGGCTGAGCGGGCAACGCGGGCACAGCGCGCGCGGCGTGCCTGCCAAGGCTACCCGCAGCTCGAACAATAGTTCTGAGGAGATTCGTCGGTGTACAGTGTGCGGTCTCAGAAACCACGACGCTGAAAAGTGTCGTTTTAAAGACTATCGGTGCCAAGAGTGTGGTGTGAAAGGCCATCTAAAGAAAATATGTAGTGCTAAAAAGAGTGAATCACGCTTGCATTGTTTAAACACGGAGGAAATAATTTCGAAGCAAAGTGACTGCGAGGAATGTGAGCTATTTAACGTAAGGTACGTTAGTAACTCGCCTATAATAATAAATGTGTTGGTTGATTCTGTAGGATTAGATATGGAGTTAGATTCCGGGTCGGGGGCAAGTGTAATTTCTGAAACGTTATACAGAAAATATTTTTCCAACCGTATTCTTATAAAATCAAATCTAAAAATGTGTCTTTACAATGGCCATAAAATCACGCCCTTGGGATATTTCCAAGGTCGAATTACGTACTTAAAAAATACCCACGATATTAAAATATTTGTGTTGCCGAATGCGGGTCCTCCGTTACTAGGACGAGATTTTATGTCGAGGTTCAGGATATATTTTACTTCGGAAATCAATAACATCCAAACTCAATCTGTAACTGAGTCCGACACAAAAGAAGTGCAGCAACTTTTATGTAAATACTCCGACTTATTTACCGACGAGTTAGGTAGGTTTAACAAATTTGAGGTGAAACTTGTTTTAAAAGAAGGTACCCAACCAAAATGTTTTAAGCCACGTTCTGTGCCTTTCGTTTTAAAGGAAAAAGTGGAAGAGGAGATAGATAGACTGATAGGTTTAGGGATATTACAACCGGTTAAATTCCCAAAATACGGAACTCCTATTGTTCCAGTACTAAAAGAAAACGGGAAAGTTAAGATAGCCGGTGATTATTCAATAACGTTAAATAAAGATTTAGAAATAGATAAATATCCAATGCCTAGGATAGAAGAGGTTTTTGCCAAGTTAGGTGGAGGGGAGTGTTACAGCAAAATAGACCTAAGTAATGCTTATAACCAATTCGTCCTGGAGGAATCGTCGCAAGAGCTAACCGCGATAAGTACATCTAAAGGTTTTTTCAAATATACTCGACTTGTATATGGTTTAGCAAACGCACCAGCTATATTTCAAAGAGCGATGGAATCACTATTAATTGGCATAGACGGTGTTAGCATATGGTTAGATGACGTTTGTGTAACTACTCCGACTAGACAGTTACATTTTAGCAAACTTAACGAAGTACTAAAAAGATTAAAAGGAGCAGGATTAAAATTACATAAAGAAAAATGCTGTTTCCTACAGGACAGTGTCACCTATCTAGGCTATATTATAGATAGACATGGATTGCGAACTTGTCCTAAAAAGACGGAAGCTATTACAAATGCGCCGCGGCCAACAAATGTCACAGAAGTGAAGCGATTTATAGGATTAATAAATTATTATCGTAACTTTATACCGAATGCATCAGCTAAGTTGCACCCGCTGCATGAATTATTGCGTAAAGGAGCGCAGTGGGAGTGGGGCGAACGTCAAGAATGTGCATTCAAAGGTGTAAAGGTCGAGCTATCATCTGAAAGAGTGCTAGCCCATTTTGATCCCGCAGCACAGTTGGTGTTGACGGTAGACGCGGGGCCGGCCGGCCTGGGCGCGGTGCTGACGCAACGCGACAGCGAAAGCGCGCACCTCGAGCGACCGCTGGCGTTCGCTTCAAGGTCATTGTCCACAAGTGAAAAAAACTACAGTCAGATTCAGAAGGAGGCGACAGCCATTATTTTTGGAGTTAAATATTTTCACCAATATCTGTATGGACGTCAGGAACCGTTCGTCCTTAAGACAGACCATCGTCCTTTACTCTCGATATTCGGGAAGAAAACCGGTATTTCGGTTATGGCAGCATCGAGATTACAGCGCTACGCGATAATATTGTCTGCATACAATTATAACGTCCAATATATTAGAAGTGAAAATAATGTCGCGGCGGACTATTTGTCGCGCTCGCCTTTGCCGGAACCTGACTGTAGAACGGAAGAACAACATGATGTTGATCTGTCATTCCTAAATTTCTTAGATGCTAACGTCGCCCCGCTAACGTTTAGCGATATAAAAACAGAAACTTGTAAGGACGAAACTTTAAAAACAGTGATTAAATATGTGCAGACAGGCTGGCCACGTAAAATTAATTGTAAGCAAGTTCTGCCCTATTTTAACTGCAACACAGATTTAGAGGTTGAAAACGGTTGTATTTTTCGAGGCCACAGAGTTGTGATACCAACGGTGTACCGAAATAGGTTATTACAAGAACTACATTCGGGTCATTTTGGCGTAGTAAAAACAAAGAGCACAGCTCGTAGTAGATTTTGGTGGCCATCGATCGATAAGGATATTGAGGAATGGGTAGGCGCGTGCCACACGTGCGCCGGCACTCGGGCCGCGCCGCCGCGTGCGCCTCCTGCACCCTGGCCGCGCGACGCGGTTCCGTGGCGACGCTTGCACATTGACTATATGACTATAAATCAACATGTATATTTGATCGTCGTAGATTCATATAGCAAATGGTTGGAGTGTTTACATATGAGTAGCGGTACTTCAAGTCGGGCCCTTATAACCGAATTAAAGAAATTATTTTCTAGGTTCGGTATACCAAGAGTAATAGTTTCAGATAATGATGTAAAAATTAAGTCTAATGAATTTAAACATTTTTGTGAAAAGAACGGTATCCGATATTTGACGTCCCCAATTTATCACCCATCCAGTAACGGACAGGCTGAAAATTCTGTAAAAACATGCAAGAAAATGATAAAATGTATTATTCGCGATAACAGTCAGCAAAATGTGATTAACGAAAAATTATTAGGATTTTTATTTGATTACCGCAACACACCACATTGTGCAACGGGCGAATGCCCAGCAAAATTAATGTTTGGCCGAAATTTAACAACTAGGCTGGACCTGTTACTAGAAGATAGTCATATTAATGAAACAAATAGTGATAATTTAAAAACTAAAAGAACGTTAATCACAGGCGATAGGGTATGGTTAAAATGGTATGTAGCTAGGAAAGAGATATGGATTTTAGGTAAAATAATTAAAACAATAGGTAATCGCATGTACGAAATATTAGTTAAGGATTACAATGTAAACTGTAGAAGGCATATTGACCAGATAAGGAAATATACAGGTGCAACCGCCACTAGAAGCGAGACGCAAGGCGCACGTGCTGATGTCGTGAGCCCCACGCCGTCAGCGCCGCCGCGCCCGCGCTCCCCGCTGGCGCAGCCGCCACAAATATTACCACCTATTGTTGAATCGCAGCCTATAGAACGCGAGGGAAATGATATTGGGGAAGAGGATGAGTGGGCTGAGGCTCAAAGTGAAGTCGACGCTAACGATCATAGTAATGCTGAGATTAATAAAGAAGTAGCCGAGGATCGAAGCGATCGTTCTTTTGAGCCACAGCCAACAAGACCGACTCGTAGTTGTAAACGTAAGATTAATTATAAGGTTTAAATTGTAACTGTTTCGCACACTACGCACTTGATTAAGTATCTATGTACCTAGATTCAGTATGTGTAGAAACACGCCGCTTATTATATTATGTCTACAGAATGATAAATTTACCGAATAATATAGGCACGGTGCTTAGTGTGCGATCTGCCGAGAGTGTTGGTCTATTGTTGCTTAGTTATGTAAGTCTTGTTATTATTATTACACCTTCTTAATGTTAAGTCTTTTACTTTTTGAGAATAGTGTCGGAGGAGTGATGTGTATGTGTGTGTACATGTGTGCGTGCCTGCACCATTATGATGTGAGCACAGTATTAAACAAGCATCCAATCGCAACGGTGGTTTTATTCGGTAGCTGACAGATCATGTACATTTGCACGTTACTGCACTCCAATTGTATAGGAAACCATATCATTCTAAAATACTTTTAAAGAAACTCAGGACAGCCTTACCCCAAAAGGCTCAGACAAAACACCATTTTCACCTCAAAATCGCATGACATTTGCTGCAATATCGTAAATCCCTTCCGTATTAATGGAAATTCCATTTTACTCTCTCCTCTGTGGTTTCCAAAGCGGATCGCATTTTAGGCAACGCGACGCAATCCGTGTTACGTAATTGGAGGCGGAATCAGTCTAGACGCAAGACACGTCTGGCACACAATTATAGCCGGGAAAGCGCTTAGATAAATATGGGTTTCAGCTCTCTCGAGAGCATTTACCGTGATTTGCTTTTATAGCCGATGAGCGTTATAGAATTTTCACTGTTTTGCTGCGGTAGACTGGAATTGAAATGAAGGAACTGAAAGTAAATTCTGAGTTTATTCTGTGGTTGGTTTCCGATTGGCAGACTGAGCTATACTGATATGCGGACTGATTGATTAGACTGGATACGGAGGTAGGGGAGTATTGTGGTGGAGCTTTGCAGGCTTCTGTCCAGCAGTGGACTGTGATTGGCCGAGTTTAATAATAAATATCCCTGGACATTTCACACAGCACCATCTAGTCCCAAGCTAAGCAACCTAATGCTTGTGTTATGGTAACTAGATGGCTGATAAACTACATATATACATTTTTTTTTTGTAAATACATACATATTATAGATAGAAAAACACCCAGACCCGGAACAACTACTTGTAGGTCATACAAATATTTGTTCCGTACGGGAATCGAACCCGCGACATACAGCGCGGCAGTCAATCGCTTGACCACTGCGCCAACCGTGTCGTCAAATAATTAATGATTCTGCAAAATGATATGCAAAGACAGAATATGAAATTATGTAGTCGGATGGTCGATATACTATCCTTTGTAAATTGGCAACTTTGTGGCGGATTCTCGTATTTACACGATGGTCCAAAAACTGTTTGTTATTTTTTCAGTGATCAGGTATGTTTATGTGAGTTTCTTTATGTCACAATAACCTGATAGATTTTTTTAATGTATTTTTTTGATTTCGTGGCCACATTTTTAGCGGTGCCATCCGTAGTCAAATATAATCTTTCTCAAACACAGGTCAGCGTAGGGATCATGACTAAAACGCATTTCCGCGCTGATATAATTACAGCCAAAGGTTCAAAGCTGACTGCAGATGCAGTGCCCCGCAATCATGACAGTCAGACTGTGGAATCAAGCGTGATTGCGTTGCAGACTATTTTCGTTCTAGTTTGTACGTACTACCGAGTTCACTGTCGGTTGACCAGTTTTCGACCTTATCACTTAGGGTATAAGGGTGAAAAGTGGCAGACCGTCAGCGACCTCGGTAGTACGTGATCGCGCGTCATCGGTATTGTGGTTACGTTCGTACGGATAGCATTTGAGTTTGTTAGTGATGTTTATTTGTTTTGATTTTGTTGTAGGTATAGTTGGTTTGAAATTTTGAATGGATAAGGGACGCACAGAACCGGGAAGTGTGGCAGAAAAAAGGGGAGGCCTATACCCAGCAGTGGGTGATTCCGGGCTGATATGATGGTGATGGTTTGAATGAAAAATAATGTCTTAGATTGTACAAGGGGTACCAGAAGACGAGTGTCGTCGCCGAGGGAGGCCCAGATAACCCTGGCGTGACGACTTTAAGGGGTTTATGGGTGATTGGTACAGTGGAAGCTATGGGGAAGACCTTTGCCTTGCACTGGAACAATACAGGCTATTAAAATAAGGCGTTCTAGTTGTTACGAACAATTACGCGTCGAATGTCTTAAAAAAAAACTAACTTAAAGTTTTTTTATTTGTGACTTAATTTTTTTTTGTTGATAATGTATATTTCGGCATTGATTTGCTGCACTGTTATTTGTTTCGCTATAGAAAATGTAACAGAAGTTTATTTTCTAACAAAATACCAACAAACAAAGTTTTATACAACAGTTGGTATCTAACTGGACAAACTATGACAGGACAAACTAGGACACAATTTATTATGCGACACAACAAAATAGCAGTCCACATATTTATTATTTGACACAATACGTTTCAGGAGAAGCGAATTCGAAAACGTCCTACGTGAGCGTCAAATGAAGGAAGTTTTGCGATGCGATACAAAAATTCAGATCCTGGCACAGTTGTCCAATTTTTACAGGAGGTAATAAGTAGCTACTTTAAATGTTTCATACTGTTATTCGTCATTGTTTGTTGTTCAGTTCTGGTAACTAATGGTTTGGGGGTATGGAGAACAGAGTGTAAAGTTCTTCATCCCCCATAGAAAAGGGAGGATCCTCCGACCAGACGGGTGTTGTATCTGGTGGACTACTGCTCGACAGTTGTTGTGGGGTTCTTCTATATAGTCTACTAATTCACAGGGTTTAAAAGTAAAAATGGGGGTTCCGCAAGGCTCAATATTGGGTCCTTTCCTCTTTCTAGTATATATAAACGATCTACCCTATTTATTAAAAAACCAACCTCAAAATATGGTGTTATTTGCTGATGACACTTCTCTAATTTTTAAGATAAATAGACGGGCCCAAAATCTAGATGACGTAAATAATGCCCTACTTCAGGTCCATAATTGGTTCACAGCAAACAATTTAGTATTAAATGAAAAAAAAACGAAATGCATAAGATTTGCTTTACCAAATGTTAAAAGTAACGAGTGTGATATAGTATTGAATAAAGAGAAACTTGAATTCGTAGATAAAACCGTTTTCCTGGGGCTTACGCTTGATTCAAGGCTACAATGGGGTTCTCATTTGAAATCTCTTGCGGGGCGCCTAAGTTCAGCAGCATATGCTGTTAGAAAAATCCGTCAATTTTCTGATGTAGATACCGCTAGACTGGTCTATTTTAGTTACTTTCATAGTATAATGTCTTATGGCATTCTGTTATGGGGACGGGCTGCAGACATTGAGTCTATATTTATTCTGCAAAAAAGAGCCATCAGAGCCATATATAATCTTCGTAGGCGCGATTCTCTAAGGGAACTGTTTAAGGAAATCAAAATCATGACGGTACATTGTCAATACATCTACGAAAACATAATGTACGTTAGAAAAAATCTACATCTTTTTAATAAAAGAGGTGACAGACACAATTACAGTACGAGAAATAGAGACCAATTAGTTCAGCCGGGCTTCAGACTCGCTAAAGTAGACTCATCTTTCATGGGGTACTGTTTAAGATGCTATAATAAAATTCCACAACGTATTCTTGAACTGAATGAGACGAAATTTAAATCATGCATTAAACGCACACTATGTAAGCAAGCATATTACAAGTTGGACGATTATATCTCTGATAAAAATGCTTGGCTCAATGCCGGTCCTGCTCCACATGGACAGGGGCGCATAAACTGATTAATGGATAGCATTAAATAGTATTGTTGGAGCTGCTGAAGATTGTACAACTATCTTTGCATTGTATAGATTCAATTTCTTTTGGTATTATATAACCGCATAGCCCATATTATGTGAGTACTATGTAATAGAAAGCTATCCTTCGTTGGAAACCTACGTCATTTTTTTTTTTTTTTTTTGACTTGAATTTGCCCTGGCGGTTAAGTGTATGTCATGCTCACTCAAATGTCTCGCTGATGGTGGCGCGTGTGTCGGATCAGTTAGTTCCCTTCAAAATGGTTGAGTTGAATGGTGCTGATACATGCGTCATGTTCGTGAACGGGCGCTGTCAGTTGTGACTGGTCATCTCTTGGTTGCCACGGCTTATTTGAATTAATTATTTTATTTTTTGAATTGTTCTTTTCCTTGTTTTTACTATGGACACTTTTAACGTGCACATCTTGCTACATCGCTCTCACATAATGTACCATCTAAACATGAATGATGTAACCAAGGTTTTGTAAAAATATTCTGATTTAAAAGAGTGTCCATGGAGTTTCTTGCCCGTTCTTCTCCATAGAGATCTACGTTAGGGAATGGGCAACTACAGTACTTTCACAGTTTTTATGCCTTGTGACTGGGACTGTAGCTAAATTTCATTGTTGTCTTTGTTTCGACAGTTCAAAAGTGCCTGTAACGGGCCTACTTGAAATAAATGCTTTGATTTTGATTGATTTTGATTTTCTTAAGTCGCGAATAACTTTACATGCGCGATGCAGGATTTAGACGTATTTCGATGTTTTAGTTTATCCTCTGCGTCATAGATGGCGCTGTAGTACTTTTTTTCTATTTTACTGTAGTACTTTTTGTAGTGCCGCTACAATAGAACTGAGCAACAAGCATTCCCTACGTATTAGAATAGAATAGAATAGAATTTTATTTTGCAAATATGGGTAATCCCTACTTCCCTACTAATATTATAAATGCGAAAGTAACTCTGTCTGTCTGTCTGTCTGTTACGCTTTCACGTCTAAACAACTGAACTGATTTTAATGAAATTTGGTACAGAGATAGAGTTGACCTTGAAAATGAAAGAATATAGGATTAGAGTTTTTATCCCGTACTTTTGAAGAGTTCTCTTGGAAACGCGATATAACCGAACTAGCCGCGGGCGGAAAACTAGTACACAATAGTTGTTATGAAATATCAAAGCTCAGCCATATTTTACCATTCGGCATGCAAACATTTACATTATTAATTATTATTTATTCTCACTCACACAGTCACACCCCTTGTTTTTTTTATTTTCTCGTGTGGTTTGTGCCTGACCTGGTGTCAGTGTTTATGCCACCCATGGGCCTCTAACTTGGCTTTACATGCCGTCGAGAAATATCTCTCAGGCATGTCGGTTTCCTCACGCACCTAAAACTAAAGAAATTCCAAACAGAAAAAAACGATTACAGATTTTTTACCAACTTAGAATTATTATTTATATTAGTAACTTAAGGAAGGTCGGGGCCACAGGCTAGGTGAAGCTAAGATCTTTGCTGGGTGACAAGTAGCAGCTGGACAAGAGTTTCAGAGATTCGAGTGGAGAGTGGATGTTTCTATGACCTGCAGTAGACTGCTGTAGGCTAAATGATGATGATGATGAATGTAGGCTGGCTTTCATATTGGTTGGAAATGGATGAAAACAGAATTTATTTAATAGTAATACCATCGCTCCAACTATACCCACCTAGGACATCACAATATTTCTATCTACCGTACAGTTAACGAATGTTCGAGTGAATGCCGAATGCCGTGTACCGAACAATAATGTCGGGGCGGCTGAGGGTGCTGCAGTGAAGAGGAGCTGTACAATGGAAAGAATATTGACGTGCAGAAGTACGTAGGGAGGTTTGAATGCGAGTCGTGTTATGGAGTGGGTTATATTATGGAGATATGATAGTAGTAGTTTGCGTGGCAGGATCGCAGTAACTACGTATTATATTGAAAAACTAGGAGACTGTTGAAATCTTCAGTGGCAGGCAGAGGATTCATACTCACGCCTAATCGTGCCTTTGGTGTTGAATGTGACGAATTTTAAGTATGGTAACGAAAATAATATTTTATGTAAAATGACCCCACAGCTCGACTGCCTCGTTGGTCTAGTGGTCGCGAGTGCGACTGCTTAGCAAGGGGTCCTGGGATCGATTCCCAGGTCGGGCAAAGTGTTATTGAGTTTTTCCATCAGGAATTTCCCGATAGCAGCCACGAGTCTGGATCTGAGCCCGGTTGATGGCAATAGGGTCGCCCCATATTACATGGGACTTTAACATAGCTGGCGAAATGTCAGTGTATTATTAGGTACACCTCTGCCTAACCCTTCGGGGATTATAGGCGTGATGTTATGTTATGACCCTACAGCAAATTAAGCTCTTCATCACCATCATCATCCACAGCCCGACCTCACCACTGCTGGGTATATACCTCTCTATGCTTGTGCCAAGCTCCACACTCCTGTGCCAGCCTCATCCAGGATATTCCCGCGATGGCAACAATGTCGTCTGCCCATCTTGACGCCGGACGACCAACACTCCTCTAATTAATTAAGCTCTTACTTTTAGTAAAATAAGTAAATAAACAGACCCCACACGAGGTGGAATAATGACGTTACAAAAACGCCTGGCTCTCACTGGCTACAAGTAGCCCAAGATAGTTGAAGATAGAGAGAGATGGGCATCTTTGGAGGAGGCCTTCACCTACGGAGGGGTTCTTGCGGATTAAATATAAATATATTCATTCTATATAATTTTTGTGACTAAACTGTAGTTTGATTTCATTTGCTTTTTATTTTATTTAAGTACATAAACAATTTAAATCACGTAAACAAAACAAAAAAAAAAAGCACACGAAAAGCCGTACATCGTTACTCAAACCACATTACTTTTAAATCGCCTCTTAACTTACGCGAGCAGAGTTAATGGGCGCCATCTTTCTCTGGTGCAAGCGAACAATGTATTTAGCAGATTAATCACAGCTGCCCCTAGAGCATTCTGGGAGGTGCCTACCTTCTAGTAACAGACGGACTGCAGTCTTTTTATATAAAATACGACTAGAAACGTGGTAATATTCTTAGTAATCCTTATGAAAAAGCTAGGTATTTCTTGGATTGGACAAATAATGCAGGGAAATACCATGCCTCGTCAGTCCAATAACCGAAATATTTATCATGAATACGTTACTAATTGTATATAATTAATAATTGTAATACACCTCAAGAACAGCTTTGTTGGTAGTTGGATCCTAAGCAAAACAATAGAATTTCTCAAAACACGATAAACTACTACTCTGTTCTATTTTCCGGGCAAAATGCAGTACCTACTTCTGTATAATTTGGACTTAGAAAAGTCTTAGTTCTGCCAAAAGGAGCCAAACCACAATCTTTTAATTTATTCAATTAAATTAGTCAAACTAATTCAACATTCTAAATGTGGTTATTACATTACAGTAAAATCAATCCATTATAAATTCAAAACGTTAGTTTTAAACGAACAGATTTAAAATGAATTAGCGTTAACTATTGAAAATCATTACAATTTCTGTAGCTAATACGTCTTCGGAAAAGAAGGAAATGTGGGTTGGTACGGTATGCCAGAACTAAGCTCAAATAGCAGTCACTAAGCGTTGAAAGTGAAGTAATTGAATCTTTCAGCAAACAGTTCGATATAAAATGCGGACGTTAATGATTCTTTATAGGCGGGGAGCCGGCGACAAAACGTTTTACTCAATATTTATTGAACAGGGAGTTTTCTTAAATGTTTTCTGTAACTTTATGTTGATTTACAACCTTCCGTGTTTTGTGTGGTTCCTTTGAAGTGTGCGAATAAATCAGTGGTTAAATACTCAAGGGTGTTTTTATAGGTGACTAACAAGATGTAAAATTTACTGCCGTATTTACGCTAATAAAAACGACTGATTATGAGACCTACAAGTACCTACCTACTAACGTTCACAGAATTATTTCTTAATAAATTTTGAATGACAGAAGGTGATTTGAGATGACAACTAATAGAGAAGTAAAGAAGAAGAAGGAGATATCTTTATACTCTGGACGCTCTTAACCGGCACGTCTTTCTACATCGTACTCACATATATGTATGTATAATCTCAACGTGAATGATATAACCAAGATTTTGTAACAATATTTAGATTTGAGTGCCCATAGAGTTTCTTGCCCATTCTTCTTCATAGAGATCTACGCTTTGGAATGGGCAACTATAGTACTTTCACAAGTTATTATGCCTTGTGACTGTGACTGTAGCTTCGCTATCTTCGTTTTTCTGACATTCAAAAGTGCCTGTAATGGTCTAATTGAAATAAATGCATTGAGTTTGAGTTTTAAGACATGCTGCCCACCCCAAATAAATTAGGATACATACAAAAGAATGATGATGAATCCAGTAAGCTTATGTTCAGCAAGAATGAAGACATGTGCACGATAATCTAAGAGAAACACCATGTGGCTTCGACGGTGATTTTTATAAAAAAAAATATTTTTAGTATGACGAACAGCAAACAGTTACATTATGAAAATTTAAAACTAGTATAACAACAACATTTGCATTATGCTTATAATGTAACCCACAACACTGTCCACGGGTTGTAATAATAATATTAAAAAAACACAATTTGAAGTTTACATCTATTTAATTATGTATTAATTTTTAGAATTTTGAAGATAAGACCTTTGAATTTTCCTATTGGGCTATTTTATAGGCCTTGTAGATTCCTAGAGGTGTGTTAACTTTTGTTAACCTCTTATCTTGTTTTCCGTTTTTTTTTGTGTAGTAAGCAACGACCTATTGTCGGGCCTATGCTGTCCCCCCATACTTGAGTAGTAATGCTGTAACATGATAATATTGTGAAATCTAATCATTTTAAAAGAGTAACTATAGAGTTTCTTGCCGGTTCTTCTCCATAGGAAACGACCAACCCGAACCGTGCACCTTTTTGTCGACGTTTCATAAGTGCCCATGTAGGCCTATGTGAAATAAAAATATTTTGATTTGATTTGATTTAATTTGAAGATGTCAATATTTACAAAAGTTTTATTGTACAAGTCAACTATGCGGCGTCATGTCTGAAAGAGCGCTGTGTCTTCAACAGGGTGAATGACATTTCAGAATTTTCACAAGAAGAAGAAAAGTAAGTAACACTGGTATAAACCAAAAAAAAAGATTGTCGTAAGCTCTTAGCTTAGTGGCTTGTTATTACGTAACTTAAGATCTAAGTAGGGTCGCATGTGAACTTATACGAGTAAGTTAGGTCATTGATTAGACTAGATAGATGAGATCTCTTGCGGACCATTGCGGATACACGTGGACCAAAGTAAAAAAAGAAAGAGAAATAAAATTAACGAATTTCGGTTAGCGGTGAGATATTCGAATTGTACGTAACGAGATAGTTGCCTGTTTATTTATTCATTATCTTTTACTTTGGAGGAAAAGAACTTGAAGTAATGCTGTTTGTATTTATTTATAAGGTGGCTTTTTGAGGATAATGATATTTTGCGGGAGTTACGGGAATTCCTATATTTATTTATTACATAAACATGTGGGTGTACACCTACTTTTCACCGGCTATGTTTAGTTCCATGTAATAAGGGGCGAGTCTATTGCCATCAAACAGGCACAAATCCAGACTCCATGGCTGCTACTGGGAAATTACTGATGGTAAAACCTAATAACATTTATCACGACCTGGGAATCGAATCCAGGGTTTCGTGTTCAGCAATCTTGCCTACAACCACTAGACTAACGAGACATTATTTATTATACACAGTTTATTAATATACGGGTCTTAGTAAAGTTACTTAATTTTTTACTTGTTTTTATTAACGGCTACTTGACATTATCTAGAACACTCCTCTTGAGCGACCCCCTACCACGAGTATCTTAAGTTCTTTCAATTGTTTCAAAAGATGTCTAGAAGATATCATGGGATATGTATGTCCTGTGATACGACCACCATTTCCAAATATCTCCAATTTATTTTAGAATTTGTAATATTGTAAAAAAGCTGTGTAGAAGACAGTCTGCAACATTTCGCTTCAAGGAACATAGATCTATGGTTACTATGACCTCCCGAGTTCTTTTATAAGTCTCTTATTCCATCATGAGGTTCCATCTAAGTCAGACAGTACGACACACCTACTTAAAATTTTTACTAGATTGTATTATTTTCACATTGACTAACAAAAATCTCTCAAGATTTCGTAATAAAACACTGCTGTTATATTTTATTATTATTTTGTCAAGATGCGCAGTACCCTCAGCATAGCGTACATCTTACCCAACCCTCCTCATTATAGAGCTGTCAATATCAGAGTAGCCTAACAATCTCCAAAACTTATTTCCGTCAAAACATTATGCAGGAAGACAATGCTTCCTTACTGCTACAGTAAATAATATCTAGTGCAGTATAACCGAGGACGATGCAAATGGCATCACAACGTTGGTCCCAATGTTGGCCTCAACTTGTTGATCGATAAAATGGTTTTGGCTTTCGTTAATGGTATAAAATGCAATACAGGTTAGGCGATGCGACTAGCGTCAAAAGACGCTCATGCGTTTCCATTTTATTTCGTGTGATAGCCAATCGTGATGCGGTGAAAGATGTCGTGTCGTGTCGCGCTAGTGTGTAGAGAGAGTCGCATGCGTTTTCATGAATTTATATAACGCCGAATTGTGTTATTGTTATGGCGTCTTTCGAGTCTTTCTGAGCTTTTAGACAACTTTTTCATTTGTTTTTCCACAGTTGCCGTTACAAGACGCGTATCGCCAGAGCGTGATGGTCGTGGCCAAGCAGTTACGCGAGTGCTGTTGGCCACAATGTTGGCACCAACGTGTGGCGCCGTCGTAACAAAATAAAATGGCGGATAATTCCCACGTTTTATACTCCGCCTTGAATAAACTCGGAGATATACTTGTGTTTTACCGTTTATAAGCGGTTTATAAATGGTTGGTGCCGTAAGCGCCGTCTGGGGATGCTAGCTGTCTATCAGTTTATGCAGCTTGAGAGTCCAGGAGTTTTGAGTTTTAAAAGGATATTGTTTGGAGAAAATGTTAAGCAGAAAATGTGCAGTTGTGGTAATTAACGGACGCACGGGTTAAATAACGACCGCTTCTTAATCCTTAAATATAGGTAATAGTCGTTCAATTCTGTATTTTAAAATTATGTTGGGTACAGATTAAAAACACGTTGAAACAAATTCACCTCGTCATTAAATCTATATCTATCTATACATATAATAAAACAGTAAAAAAACTGTGTCTGTACATTGAATATATTAAAAAAAAAAATTGAGGAGGGTTTAGAAACAGTAATAGAGCACGAAACCAAAAAAAAAATTCTGTCTGTTTGTTTGTACACGCTAATCTTCGGAACTACTTGACGGATTTGAATGATTTTTGTTTTGTTGTATAGGTATAAAGTCTGAGCAACATATAGGCTATAATTTATCTTGGAAACTTGAACACCTGATCCAGAACCGCAACAGACCAGCTAAACTATAAGAGATACAAAAATGGTACCTTAGCAAAAATTGTTTCACGTGATGAGCATTTTCTGCTAAGAGAATAAATTTGAAGATCTGGAACACCTGATGTGGAACTCCAAAAGCCCAGCTACACTATAACATATTTAGGAATGACGTCTTAGCAAGAGCTGTTCAGCCTGATGAGTACTCTCTGTTGTCGTATACAATTTGAAGATCTGGAACAGCTTATGTGGAACTCCAAGAGCCTAGCTACACTATAACATATATAGGAATGACGTCTTAGCAAGAGTTGCTCAGCCTGATGAACACTCTCTGTTGTCATATAAAATTTGAAGATCTGGAACAGCTGATATGGATCTCCAAGAGCCCAGCTACACTATAACCTATATAGGAATGACGTCTTAGCAAGAGTTGTTCAGCCTGATGAGCACTCTCTGTTGACATATAAAGATTGTAGATCTGGAACACCTGTTGTGGAACTCCAAGAGTTCACTGTATAATTATAAAATAATAATAATAAGCTGGGAGTACCTCCACGCGGTGAAGGCGGTAACAGTTTAGGACTGATTTTCGATGAAAATTCTATGAATCATTGAAAATTTGACTCTACTGGCTAAAACTCCCATTTATCTTCGTGTCAGCAGTCACTTAGATTTTAATTGATCAGGTATTTTCAGAATAAAACTATAACCATGCCTAGAAAGAGGTCAAATCTTTCCCAACGTTCCAAAGGAGCTAAAAGATTGAGGATCATAAGATCCCAAGAATCTAATGAAGAGTGTCAGGATAGACTTGATGCTGTTCGAGAACATCAGGCTGCAACTCGCTCTGTAGAAACCTCTTCGGATCGCGAAGCTCACTTGCGTTCTCAGCGTATTTATGCATCTACATCCAGGTCTCTAGAGACCAGTGAAGAATATGATGCGCGACTCTCCGCTGATCGTGAACGTCATGAATTGTCTCGCGAGTCGGAGACGTTCACGGATAGAGAATTGCGCTTGAGTTCTCAGCGTATCTACGCATCTGCTGCTAGGTCTCTAGAGACAAGTGCAGTACGTGATGCGCGACTGTCTGCTGATCGTGAGCGACATGCATTGTCTCGCGAGTCAGAAACGTTTACCGATACAGAATCACGCTTGAGTTCTCAGCGAATTCGCACATCTACTAACAGGTCTTTTGAAACGAGTGATGAACGTGATGCGTGACTAACTGCTGATCGAGATTATCATACATTGTCCCGAACACGCACACAACAAAATATTCATAATCAGTTAGAAAGTGAGAGAGAAAGGATTGCTGGAGTACGGCATGAAGAGACAGAAGTTAATTCAGTGTACCCTTGGGATCTGCTGCGGAGTAACGGGAAGAAAAGTTTTTTGTTGTATAGTCTGGGCAACATAAAGGCTATAATTTATTTTGGAAAATTAACACCTGATGCAGAACCGCAACAGACCAGCTACAGTATATGAGATATAAAAATGGTGCCATAGCTAAAAATATTCCACGTGAAGAGCATTTTCTGCTGTGAACTCCAAAGCCCATGGCAGCGCTATAACATATTAAGGAATGACGTCTTAGCAAAAGTTATTTAGTCTGATGGGCATTTCCTGTTGACATACAAAAATGAATGATCTGGAACGACTCCAATCGTCTCGCTCATCCCGTTGTTTTCCCGTCCCCGGGCCTTAGAATTCTACATTAGACGTTTCAAATTTTCGATTTTGACGACCCCGTTGTCGCTGGCATAAGCAACGGGATCCGCGTACGAAGTCGCGGGCAGAAGCTAGTCGTAAATAAAATCATATTTTAATATACCTATATTTATAGTATTTTAAATATAATTGGCTTTAGTTCCTTCTGCGCATGCGGCTTCCCTGGTAGCTCATAAACAGCACAAATATGCGGATGTCTCTAACTATTCTCAATCAATTTTTTTTTTCTTTTCATTTTAATTTACAATGGTTTTTTTTTTTCTTTTTTTTACAATGGTTATCACATCACTTAAACACCCTTTGTTCAGAATAGTTGCAGCACTGATGACAATATTTTTGTCACTTGTTTAATTTAGTCTTTTATAATATTTTCTTGCCTTTGTATAGATTCTTTTTAACGATTGTTTGTGAATGTGTGAACAGTGTAGGCCTTGTAGATTCCTAGATGTGTGTTAACTTTTGTTAACCTCTTATCTTGTTTTCCGTTTTTCTTGTGTAGTAAGCAACGACTTATTGTCGGGCCTATGCTGTCCCCCCATACTTGAGTACTAATGCTGTAACATCATAATATTGTAAAACTAATCATTTTAAAAGAGTAACCATGGAGTTTCTTGCCGGTTCTTCTCCATAGGAAACGACCAACCCGAACCGTGCACCTTTTTGTCGACGTTTCATAAGTGCCCATGTAGGCCTATGTGAAATAAAAATATTTTGATTTTGATAATTACAGTTTATGTCCTTGTAGTTTATCGTAGTATTAATTAAAATTAGTTTCAGAATACATCTACCACTGCTTGTCTCTGCATCACCCAAAGGTTGACTGGCAGAAAATACCTATGGCATTAAGTCCGTCTCTGTACTCTGTGCTTGAAGTGTTAAATAAATAAATTAAATAAATAAATAAATTTATTTATTTATGTAAATTGGTTTCCAAAAATACTTTTAACCATCATTATGTTAGGTTTTATAACTAGTTATGTTACTTTTCACGAATCTGATACTTGGCATTTCCTTTTGTATGTAAAGATCCAATTTACGCTATAGTGTACTAGAAATAGGACGATAAAACACAAACAATAAATCCAATAACAAATAAATAACACATCACGGCAGTATAAGAGGCTGTCTTTTCATAAAACTTGGTAAGTGCGTAATTCCCTCCGTGCGTCAAGTTTCATCGCTCAGTTCTTCTTAAAGTTGTTCAGTAATACGGGTATCTTTATCTGCTATAGTACTATACAGGGTAGGTAGTTTGTTGTGTAACTTGTTTATCTAATAACTAGTATAGACTTTGCCCGTGACTTCACCCGCGTGGCGATCGGAAATTATTCATGATCCAAATATTTTAGTTTAATCCCGTAGAAGTACCCTCCAGGATCAAACCAATTTTTTTATTTAGTTCTCATAAGTCTACATGGGCACTCAAAATCTCTATCTTCAGGTTAAGCTGTGCCTGCATAGGTCGGTCTGTGGATGGGTGACCACCCATCACATACCGAGTTTCCTCCGTGTCTCGGAAAGCATGTTAAGCCGTTGCTCCCGGCTATCATTAAAATTTGTAGATCTTTGACAGTCGTTAGAGGTAGAGACCAAACTAGACTGGACTGGAACGGGCTGGGGCTGCTGTCAAACGGCTCTTGCCCAACCTGAGGGGTTCAAACGCCTCCTGCTGGAGGCTCTTCACGGGGGTCATGCGGTACATGGCCCTTTACGGGGCCCCGGTTTGGGCGCGTTCCTTAAGGCGGCGAGCCGCCCACTACCTGAACGCGCCCCAAAAGGTGGTAGCCGTAAGGCTAGTCCGGGGGTACCGTACGATCTCCAGTGAGGCGGCAAGCCTCATTGCCAAATTGCCGCCATGAGATCTGGATTCGATTGTCCTCTCGCGCCTGCACGAGTGGCGCGCGGAGACACTACGCCGGGCCGGCCCTGGTTAAAGCTATGGTCCGAGCGAGAGGGAATAGGAAGCCGTCACCTCCTTCTGCGAAGCAGTCATGCTACCGAAGGAGGTGGCGGGACGTGAGAGGGAGAGAACCTCATGTCCCAGCCGCCGCGGGAGATGCCCCGGGCGTCGGGGGCCACCGTAGGCGCGGGCCTGTGGACGGTGAGTAATGGGCTAGCTTGCCGTTCGTCTTATGACGACAGTGTCGACGGCGCGTTTGTTGCCTGCCAGAGATACCGCGGCCCTGGAATACAAAGGGCAAAGAAGGAAGATGGATGGGTTTTAGTCAGTACAAGTCAGATAGTCTTCAGCTGCAGCCGAATAGACTGGATGCTGACTCCAGCATAGTTGGGAAAAGGCGGTTGATGATGAAGCCACATAGGTACGCGGTTCAGGTTGGATGAAAAAGTTTTTTATTTCTTCCCTTATAGTTTCGACATGTCCGTCTGTCTGTCTGTCCGCAGCTTAGCTCAAAGAGTCTAAGTACTAAAAAGCTGTAATTTGGCATGAATGTACAAATAAGTTACGCCGATAAAGTGGTAAAATAAAATCTCGAAAAATATTTTTTTTGGGGTATCTCCAGTACCTACCGTACACACGTAGAGTGTATTTTTTTCTCGCGTAATGCCCATTTTGTAATAAAAAAAAACTGAGTATTGGGATTTTCAATGAGGGATGAAGAACTTTACACCCTATTCTTATACCCCCAAAAGCCGCCAGCGTGAAATGGTAACAGACGGAAAGTCCGAGTTACTTTCGCATGTATAGTATTAAGTATGAATAATAGACTAGGTACCATACGGTAGTTACAAGTTTGATGTAACTTGTTTACTGATAACTTACATTTTCTTCAACTTAAAGGTAAGAAGATGGATGGTTTATTTTAGCTAGACTTGGTGATTTGATTGTACTAGAAGAAAATGTAATAGCAACATAGCTGCTTTTGATTGATACACTTACAAGGTTTCTGGGATAAAAATGTACCAGCGTCATGCGATTGACGCTTTGACGATTACTAAGCATATCTGTTGGTTTTCGTACCAGAAACCGGGCGTAAGTCATTCCTACGACAAAAATACAAGAATTCTTCTGATGTAATACATAATATAAAACCACGCCGGTAATCCCCGAATGTTTATGCAGAGGTGTACTTAATTGTACACCCACATTTCAACGGTAATGTTAAAGTCCCATATAATAGGGGGCGAGCCTATTGCCATCAACCAGGCACAGGTCCAGGCACTGTGGCTGCTAAAATTTCTGATGGAAAACCCAATTACACTTTGCCCGACCCGGGAATCGAACCCAGGACCTCTAGCTCTTGCTTCCTTTTGCTCGTCTTGATGTAAAACATACTGACAAAATCGAACTAATGATACCTTAGATTTGAAAATATATACAAAAAAGATTTCTAGTCACTACACTATAAATATTGTATCGAAATTTATTTAAAACAAAATAAAAATAGGACTGTATGTATGCAGTTTATGAAATGTTTCGGCCCGTTCCGTATTACGTACACCTGGCGCGCATTACACCTGCATGCTATCCTAGAGGGAGCCACCTGTCTATCAAACTAGTGCAGCAAGCGGCTTTAAGAACGAGGCTGACAAGCATTTTGAATTAAACAGGATATTTATTTTGTTTGTCAATAGTTATGGGATCAATGTGTGAATTGTTGTGTTTTTCTTTTTTTTCCTGAGCTTGCAAAAACCTTAAAAAACAAGCTGCTGTCTGTTTAATTCATAAAAAAAGTGTGTTCAAAAGGTTCAACAAGTTATTTAAAATAAGTTATAAAAACAGCCTATTTTTTGTCAAAATCATCAACAAAAAAAAATATAAATAAAAATGTATGTTATAATTCCTTATGGTACTTATAACCCAATAACATAAAATATCTTCTGTAGTATTTTTGTAAAGCACTAAAACAGGTACCTCATTAATTAAGTGCGACATGCGCTTAATTATCGGAATTAAGAGCTTTCCTAAAGATCTGGCTATCAACACGGCTCGTAAAAACTTTGAGGTTAAAGACACACGCATTTTTTATGTTCTATGAGGCAAAGATATAAAAGTTATGTTCCTTATACGTCAGTTACTTTGACGTCATCGTAAATGTTAAATTAATAGGATTTAGGCGTGCTCATGTTCGGTGTGTGAAGCGACCAAGAGGAATGATGAGGACGTCATGTGAGTTGTCAGCAACATCAAAACGAATGTCTTAATAAAAGGAACTTTCGGGTCAGCATCAAGAATTCAAATTCCAATAATACTTTGGCATTCGTTCAAATATCGCTGTGTGAGTAAAAATAGGTATAACATAATTTTCTATAATTAGCAGCAATAGTCGTAATTATACAAACCTGGAAAATCAAAGTATCCATCTCTAAATGTTTTTTTTTCTTTAAGGATCTCTTCTTTGTCTCTTAAACTTACAAAGCCTCCACTAAACACTTAACTCCCCCCTTAACACAGTAATTTAAATCAACACTATCCCACAAACACACAACACGCAGTTACCCCACTCATAACGCCACGTCTACACAGTTGTGACTCGGATATTTCTGCCACAGCCATTGTGAGCACTTAGCCTTATTCCTCCTTGAATTTTGTACGCAGCGAGAATAAGCCTGTTCGTCGGCACAAGATAAGCCATGTATGGTAATGTAGTTTCCTCAAAAGCTCCCAAGAACCCACTTTTCAGGATCACGGGGATTTTTCTAGATACAACGTTTTTAGATTCAAATTGTGTCACTAAAGTGCCACTCCTGTCAAATTGTATGAATTATTCAGAAGGGGACTTAATTTGAATGAGAGCTTTTTTACAAACGTATTCATGACCTCTTTACCCTGTCTGTGTCGTGTAGGGTAGACGTATAACTACGGCTTCAACCCCGTTTTTGTCTGGTTGTAAGAGAAGTCGTGGAGATTGTTTTTGATGATATTGTAGGTTAAATTCTTATTACTTGTCAACAAGTTTCACAAGAACATCAGATATTCTAAATCGGATGATAAAAGTGACTAAATTAAACCCAGCCACTGCGACTGCTGAGCATGAGGTCTTCGGTTCAAATCTCAAGTCGGGCAAAGTGTTATTGGATTTTTCCATCAAGATTTTCTCAATAGCAGCCACGGAGTCTGGATTTGTGCCCGATTGACGGCAATAGGCTCGCCCCTTATTACATGAGACTTAGTCATAACTGGCGAAACGTAGATGTACAATTTAGTACACCTCTACCCAACCCTTCTGGGATTACAAGCGTGAACTCAGCCAAAATTAAAGTTGACCGTCAAAAATTACCAGTTTTATTGCACAACTAATTAAATTTCAGTGTAAACTCAGGAAACTTTCCACTGGCTCAACAATATGGCTAGTAACTGTCCGCCAGTTACTCCGATGTTACTAAGTCAATGTTATTCTTTCCTTTGTTGTGGAAGAGGAAACGTGTTGGTTCTGTAGGGGTGTATAGTTGGATCATGTTGGTGAATTTATATAGAGGATTAGAATGCCTAGGATATGTTATATGTTAAGGGTTTTGGTTTCCGCACTTAGTCCTTAAAGTGGACCATTGTGCGCATGCCTAGGATAATTGTGCTTGTTGTCAACCCAATATGGATATTATGTGATGAGGTACTTGTTTCTTGTTGTTTATTTCATTGGATTAATAATGAATGACGCTAGTTACAAACTAGAAACGTGTATTCATAACAATGACATTTCGCATTATTGAAAAAAAAAAACAGATTAAGAAGCTCCACGTGAAAAAGATAAAAAAATAGTTTTAATGAGCGCATACTTAAATAAGTAACATTTTCTTACACACACACAAAACACACATACACTGATCTTATTGGTCAGGTTCTTCAGAAAGGTCAGCTGCGCAGTGATTGCAACCGGCGCGGCGTCTGTGCATGACTAGATGTATGAACGTGGACGAGGCAAAAGGAGTAAGCATCGTAGTAGGTGGCGTTCTGTTTCTGCCTTTTACAAAACTGCCACATTTTATGAAATCTCTAATAAAAGTATGAAATATTTATAAAGTGGTATGATACACAGCTCATTTTTTCCCCAACTTGAGATAAAATTCTGATATCTCATGTCATGTTAAAGCTGAATTTACAGAATCTATCCGAACGCGCTGTCTGCGCTTTACGGCTTGCTACTGAAGCGCTTGAGCACATCACGCGAACATGAGTGGAACTGTACACTTTACAGCTTGTTCTAAAATGTTCGTCTGGAGCAGAGCTATAAACTTAGAGCTTTCTGAGCTACCATAAAAATAATCTCTTGGAATTATTTTACAATTTATTTTTTTATTATTTTTGTGAAATCTGAATCAATTACTCTTTAGGTTTTAAAAGTTTTACTGACTGAAAATTTACGATTGAAATCACTTGTGAGATTTCATAGTTTATAAACTTATTTTTTCGTGACTGTACTCTGTCCAGTTGCTAATCTGTTCAGTTGCGAAACTGTCTAGTTGCGAAACTGTCCAGCTGAAAATCTGTCCAGTTGCTCCGGAGGGGTAAAATCAAGCCATATTTGTCAAAGCTACTGTTAATTCCTTGTATTTATTTATTAGTATCTTAAGATCTCCAAGAAAAAGCATGCGCTTCGGGAATCATCGTCCATTTGCTAAAATATGAAAGCTTGATGATAAGAGAACTAACTCTAAAAATTTACAAACTTTGATGACTATCTGGGGCCGGGATTGATAACCTGACGGAAACTTCATACAAATGGACGATGATAGATGCATCACAACAGCGCGGCAGGATAAAAAGGTTTAAGTTACGATTATCATCATTCTCTTGCCTTTGTCCCAATTCATTCGGGGTCGACGCAGCATGTCGTCTTCTTCCATACTTCCCTATTACTCGTCATCTCATCAGACACCTCTTTTCGTGCCATATCATTCTTCACATAGGTATAAGTTACGATGTTCTTGCTGATTCAGAAACACGAATATTTTGCGAAGCGCATCCATAACACATTTCCCTATCATGTGTATCATGTTCCATTGTTCCCTGTATATTTATCACATCCTAGAAAATCGTCATCAGTGTAATGATTTTTACGGTGTTCAGAAGTACACTTCCGTGGTTTTTTCAATCCGTCTTATCACCAAAACCATGGTGAGAGCTATCGCAATTTTCGTAAAATTTAATTCACAATAGCCATATTCATAGCGATTTTCATAAAAATAATCTAGTCGTCAGGTTGTTGAACGAAATTGGGCAATGTTGCAGACGGAAAGTAATATCCGCTGTGAGAACAAACCTCTGTCGTTCACCAGTGGGTATTGGTTCTTTGTGCTCTCTTATTCAAATAAAATGCAAATCTAAAATGAACTGACATAGAAAATGCAAGGTATTTTTGTCTGTTTGAATTGGAAATATAAGTGTTTGTTATATGTAGTTTTATTTATTTTTCAGGACTCCAGGCTTCCAGAATACCCAGTCAAAAACCATCGAGCCCTCCAAAAATGGGACTGTTTACAATCTGCTGGTCCGAAACATACCCATCTGAAAACGTGGACGCGAATTCCTGTCAGATTTGCCGACCGGGAAATAACTTAAAATAACTACTCTCCGGAATAAAAATAGTCCGTTTTTTATAACTGGAAAATTTCTTGACCGTTTAAAAGTGCCTGTAATTCAAATAATACTTTGACTTCGAGTTTGAATCACAGTTTAGATCAAGCCAAACATATTTTTCGCAGCTTTTAATTTCCTCAAAATTACCTGATTTCCCCTACACCTGCCAGAATAACTAATTGTAGCACTGTAATTATGTTGTGACATTAGAAGCTGACAGAACAATGCTGTATAATAGTCACTTCACGGTCATCAAGTCAAACGACCGGTTTAATGGCTACTTGAAAAGCTTATAATTGTCAACCTTGACACTCAGATTGTGGTTCCGCTGAAAGGTAAATGAAGATGGAGGTAATAATGATTATGTTTGTGATTTTACTATTTTATTCGGGTCTGTGGTCGAGGAACTCGTGGCTAAATAATAACAGTCGATTGGATCAATCTTTAGGTTAAACCGCGCTTGCTTAGGTTGGTCTGTGGATGGGGTCACCCATTACATACCGAATTTCATCCGTGCCTCGGAAAGCACGTTAAACCGTTGGTCCCGGCTGTCATTTGTAGATCTTTGACAGTCGTTACAGGTATTCAGTGTCCCGAAAGTCTCACAACCAGGGGTATCGTATTACCCAGTACTAACTGGGAGGTGGAGGTCAGATAAGCAGCTCCATGCAAAATACTGGCTAGCTGCATCCATTCAGACTAAAAGCCGACCCCAACATAGTTGAGAAAAGGCTAGGCAGACGATGCTCAAGGTTTATAAGGTAATAAAACAAAAAATAAAGATGAATATTGACAGTCTTCTTCTTCTTCCTCGTGTCACAGTGTTTTATATTTTGTAGGCGCAAAACTTGGCAGTTTAGTGGTATGATGAGTATTCTACATGTATGGCAATTAGTTTGTCTGAGTGAATGTCTATGCCCTAAAAGTTATATTGTTCAATAATTGATCGGTGTCTTTGCAGCGCTGCAGTCAAGCTATTATTACTTGATTTGGAGCACAGTCACACTTCAGTTTCACTTCGATAGATTATAATCTACTGCGTTAAATTTTAAGCAACGGTTACGGTTCACAATCTTTCGACAGTTTACAATCTCACGAGAAAGATTATAATCTAACGGTATTTACGAGTTTACGGTGACATATATACTGATCCCTGCAGATTTGGTTGGTCAGAACATTAGGAAGTAACTATTTTAAAAATATGAATGCCACCCAACTATTACACATATAGGTATAAGGCGTATAATTTTTGCACCTTCTCTTTATAACATGCATCGTCCTCGCAGGATTGGAGAGGGTTGGTGGATGGCACATACTTTCTCATGCGGAATGAGGTGATCCAACAGAGAACTAGAGTTGTCGCAGAATAAGTAAACTGAAGTGGAAATGGGCGGGCTATATTAGCTGTAGAATCGATAGGTAGACGTGTTCTTGAGTGGTAACCGCAAATCGATAAGCGTAAGGTGGGACACCCTGATGCTCGGCGGAGCAACGATCTTCGCTGGTAGCAACTGGATGAGAGTTGCCGAGAATCGATTTGAGTGGCGTCCGATTGAAGAGGCCTATGTCCAGCAGTGGACTGCTGCAGGCTGATGATGATGATGACATATTTACGTGTATATGGTTCTAGAAAATCCCGGTTTTCTCAATGAAGCTTTCTTGACCAATTTCAGAGTCTATTTTAAACGCGCTCTATATCTGTCCATTGACAGAACCACAAGGAGACACGTCACAGCTTTCTTAAGTTCCCAACTGTCAGTTACATTATTTTGTTAGTTAATTTGTATAGTAAGTTGTTTGTGTGAAATAGGTTAGTGGGGCAGTAAGGGTAACAATCTAAAGACAATGGGGTGTTACGCAAATGGTTTGTTTGTTTGTATGGTGTTATGTGACAAAGCAACGTGGGAACTTGGGTGGGTGCTTCAGTTTGTATGGAGAGTTGGGTGATTATATTGTTGTGTCAACACATTGTTATGACTGTAAAAATTACAATAGATAGAGTAATTTAATAATAAAAAAAAATAGTTTGACTTTTAGGGTGTCAAGTTGTCAGTTGATTTTCGTCCATCATTCTTTGAAGAGAATCACTGGGATCGATACGTAAAGTACTGTTCGTACTTTTTATATTTCTTTATTTGTTTAAACCAAGAGAGATTGGGGTAGGTAGCTTGAATTATCTGTATCTTAAGAACTATTATTTTCGAACAAAGTACGTTTTGAAAACGTTATGAATAAACGCCCGATATGGCAATATATTTTCCAGGTAGAAGTAGGTACCACGGGTGGCACATTAAGCCGTTGGTCCCAGCTGTCATTTGTAGATCTTTGACAGTCGTTACAGGTAGTCACTAATCAAGGGGTATCGTATTACCTAGCGCTAATTGGGTTGTGGAGGTCAGATAGGCAGTCGCTCCATGTAAAATACCGGTATTCAGCTGCATCCGGTTAGACTGGAAGCCGACCCCAAGATAGTTTGGAAAAGGCTAGGTAGATAATGATGATGTAGAAGTGGGTACCTCCAAAGGGTACCTTCACTTGTGCTAAACCTACAGACGCGACATGAAGCTTTACGCTGAATAAGTTGTCTCAATGTGTTCGAATAATTCAGCTAAAATTAAGTACCAATTTTATGTAGAATTGTTGCTTAAAAGTTGAAAATTGTTGAAATAAATACACTGAAAGACTTAAAATACTGAAGTTTAGGTTATTTTAACAAACTTTTAAGCATTATGCTACGCTGTCAGGAGAGAAAAAGAAAAATGGAACAGTAACTTGTAAAAGATGAAATTCAAAGCTGATTTTCTAGTAAACTGTGGAATGAACGTTGGTGAAATTGTAAATGTATATCTGCAAGGCAATACGAAATTCAAATGTGAATCAAACGTTTTGAAGAATACATCACAATTCCAGGAGATGCTTTCGGAAAATTGCTTTCATATTTCTCTCTACATACAAGTCTTTTTAGATGTGACTGTGTAGATCACATCAATATACGAAGTTTGAACTTCTTGTTAATAGAATCCCTCAATATAATTTTGTCCTGGGAGTGGGATTTATTGTTGATTTGGTAAAGGGTTAAGGTATGCATATTCTCAACTACAGTTTTTAAATAAAAAACACAAAAAAATCTTGAAAAATAACTTACTTTAAGTTAAAATAACTTAGTTTAAGTTATTTTTCACGTGTTTATGACCTTTTTTAGTTGAGGTATCCCACACAAATTAAGGAGAAATCGGTACACATTGTTATAGCTAGCCCTTATTGTCCCACTGCTGGGCAAAGGCCTCCCTCCATTCCCTCCAACGGTCACGATTCTGTGCGACTAATTTCCAATTCTCAAGGAAGACATCCAGTTCGTCCCGCCATCTCCTTCGTGGTCTGCCGCGACCACCTGTCACTGTTTCAGGGCACCAATCCTGAGTTTTACGGGCCCACAGTTCTTGGCATGCGACAGACATGTCCTGGCCAGTCCCATTTAAGTTGGGCAGCCTTTTGAGCCACGCCACGGTGTTTCGAACACGATCTGTTAATTTTACACCCAAGATACTACGCTCCATAGTATGTTGGCAAACCTTTTTTTTTTTTTATTTTTTTATTTTTTTTTATTTTTTTTTTTTTTGGGGTGCAAAATCATCAAATGACTCCTCCCGCTCTGGGCGGAGCGGAAGGGAGTGTCAGACTCTTACTGACTAAAAAACACCCATGTTCCTTCATTGGCCCTTTATGTTCCAGGGCCGCGGTATCTCTTTCGAACAGTCCCGCAGCCCTGGCAGGCACCGGCCCTTGCGGGCCCCTCCCGTTTGCTGACATCTCTTTGAGGCGCGCGTGGAACACGAACGCGCCGTCGACACGGCCTGCCCGTCGTCATACGACGGACGGACGGCGAGCTAGCCCATTACTCGCCGTCCACAGGCCCGCGCCTACGGTGGCCGAGAGCCATCACGGCGTGGCCCCCGACGCCCGGTGCTTCTCCCGCGGCGGCTGGGACGTGAGGAGGTTCTCTCCCTCTCACGTTCCGCCGCCTCCTTCGCTAGCATGACTGCTTCGCAGAAGGAGGCGACGGCTTCCCATTCCCTCTCGCCCCGGACCATGGCTTGAACCAGGGCCGGGCGCGAGAGGTCGCCGCCGCCAATCGCCGCTACGAGGACACGGCGGTGCTCCTCCCAAGCGGAGCAGACCTCGACGGTGTGCTCCACCGTGTCCTCCGGTCGATCCTCGCAATTGTAGCACCAGGGCGTTTCCTCCCGCCCGATTCGGTGCAGGTACCTCCCGAAACACCCGTGTCCGGTGAGGACCTGCGTCAGGCGGAAGGTGAGGGCGCCGTGGCGCCTCCCTAGCCACTCCTCAAAGAGGGGACTTACCGCCACTATCGTGGCGTGCCCGGGGTTGCGATAGTCGCTCTCTCCATGTCGCCATGAGATCACGGCGGAGGTCTGTCCGCTGCGCGACAATATGCCGCGGCAGCGGAGTTACCCCCCGGCTCTGTACCTCCGCGCGCCACTCGTGCAGGCGCGCGAGGACTATGGCCTCCAGATCCCATGGCGGCAATCCGGCAAGGAGGCTCGCCGCCTCGCGGGAGATCGTGCGGTACCCCCGGATCAGCCTTACGGCTACCACCTTTTGGGGCGCGTTCAGGTAGTGCCTTGCACGCAACCTCAACGAACGCGCCCACACCGGGGCCCCGTAAAGGGCCATGGACCGCAAGATCCCCGCATAGAGCCTCCGGCAGGAGGCGTTTGGCCCCCTCAGGTTGGGCAGGAGCCGCTTGAAAGCAGCCCCGGCCTTTTCCAGTCTGGGAGCCAAACGTCGGAAATGCTCCACGAAGATGTTGGCAAACCTTGAGTTGGACTTTTGGATGTTAGACAAAGACAAAGTTTGTGCACCGTAGATCAAGATGGGGAGAATACACATGTCCATTAGCTTTCGCTTCAGAGACATGGGCAGAGTGCCCTTAAAATACTCCTTCATGGACCAGTAACTCTTGACAGGAGCTCGTGGCTAAATAAGAACAGCCGCTCGGATCGATCTTTAGGTTAAGCCGTGCTTACCTAGGTTGGTCCGTGGATGGGTGACCACCCATTACATACCGAGTTTTCTCCGTGCCTCGGAAAGCACGTTAAGCCGTTGGTCTCGGCTGTCATTTGTAGATCTTTGACAGTCGTTACAGGTAGTCAGTGGCCCGAAAGTCTGACAACCAGTCTTACCAAGGGGTATCGTATTACCTAGCACTAACTGGGTTGTGGAGGTCCGACAGGCAGTCGCTCCATGTAAAATACTGGTATTCAGCTGCATCCGGTTAGACTGGAAGCCGACCCCAACATAGTTGGGAAAAGGCTAGGCAGATGATGATGGACCAGTAACTCTTCCAGGCATTTTAGGCAGGTATACATACATAAAAAAATATACGTAAACACGAACATAGAACCTCCATCAATAACGACCCCATACGACTTCTGTGTTAAACCAACATACCTATTTGACATTAATTGACAATGTCGTAACTCGTTAAGTTCAGGTGGCTGGTAAACTATTAGTTCATTACTTTGAACTTGGCCAAGTATTATCAAGTTAAAGCTTAAGGGATTAAGCAGAACTGTGTGATTGTTGAGTACGCTGGTAGGGAGTTGTATTTAGTTTGTGTTTTGTGAAGGTCAAATGCAAGTATTAGTTCGTTGAATTTATGGTTTAAGTAAGTCTTAACCCGAAATGTGGGTGTATTATAGGTACACCTCTGCCTAACCCTTCCGGGATTATAAATCTTATGTTATATTGAATCGGTAGTAGTAACAAAGTATTTTGTTTAAAGTTACTGAACAATTTCCTAGAGAATTAAATTATAGTGTAGTGGACGTTTGACTTTAATGTGCTATAAAACACCGAACTTGACTGCGTTGGTTGGTCTAGTGGTCGCAAGCATGAAGTCCTGGGTTTGATTAGTGTATTGTATTGATTTTTCCTTCAGAACTCTTTCAGTAGTAGCAACGGAGCCTAGATTTGGCAATAGGCTCACCCCTTATTGCATTTGACTTAAACATAGCTGGAGAAATGTGGGTGTATTATGAGATACACCTCTGCTTAACCCTTCGGGGATTACAGCCGTGATATTATGTTATGTGATGCTATTAGTAGTTTTAAACCTTTAGAAATAAACAACAAAAACAGTAAGTGCGGGGAAAGAGGTGACCACATAATCATCGTCATTCATTCGTAATTTCGGTGTACCCAAAATTTACACGGTTTTTTTCTGGGGGCCAAAATGGCCGCTTTAGCAGAATCAGAATAGGATAATAATTTGAATTACGTTTAAATTCTTAAAATGGTCATAGATGGACCTACTATTATGAATTTTTTTACGAATTTAAACGTAATTCATGTTATTTTCCTATTATGATTCTGCTAAAGCGGCCATTTTAGACCCCCTGTTATATTCTTGGTCGTCGTAAGCAGAGTTGTCTCGAGCGACGCCATCGTAATACTGTGGTTTCAAATTGCGGCGACTTACTGTAACAACGTGACTTCAGTCTTGCGTTTGCTGAGCATCCTGATTGCGTTCTACGCGCGTCTTCAGCGCATAAAAAAACGTGGTGTGCAAAGGCTCTTATACAATACATTCAGAAACAGCACGTAATATAGCAATGACTATCAGCTAATAGAAATCTTATTGAATGAGCTGGGATTCTTGCCAACGGTTCTAACATCCATCAACTCTGTATGCCATGTATGTGTGAGGTTATGAATGGAAAAATATTCTGGGGATGAATGTAATTTGGCCATGGTCTAGGTTATCGTGTATGTTTTGGGTGATCTATAACCTGCTGGAGAGGTGGAGAGAGATTTGTTACAGACTAGCTTGCGTCCACGGTTTCGCCCGCGTAAATTAAATTTACTACACAGTACCCATATAATATAGTCTGCACTATGCTGATGTATAAATTATACAGGGTAGATTGACGTACAAACCATTACCACGTAGTCAGTACATCATTATGAACCCGAATTTTTTGCCAGGAGTTTCTATCAAAAAAAAAGATTTTGTGTTCACTGTCTGGGTTCTCCTCCAAAATTCCAGTTTGACGATCTCCTACGATAGTATCATAATAGAAATTGATGAAGGAAAATACCGTTTTTAAAAATCAACGTCATATAAAGTCAAAAGACGATATTATTCAAAGATGGCGGAAATGAAAAATGACAGGGTTTGTAAATTTATTCAAAGACTATCGTCCTCCCGTGGCCCGGTTCGTGCCGGGTCGGTAATTTGGCGATATTCACTTTTTGGATGATTCGCTTGTGTCCCCGGATAAGGAAAGTTTTAAATATCAGTAGTTCATTCGTTGACAGATTTTCGTGTTGTGTATTAATCTGATTTTCAAAGCTGATTATTGTTGGATTTGTGCCCGGTTGATGGCAATAGGCTCGCCCCATTTTAAATCATTACATGATAATTAAACTTAACTGGCGAAATGAGCTGACGTTATGTTATGTAAACATAATATTGATTGTATTTTTCTGGTTTTTCCATCAGGCAGTACTAAGTAACATCCACAGAGTCTAGTTTTGTGCCCGGTTGATTGTAAACAGGCTCGCCCCTGTGACATAGGACTTAAACATAACTGGTAAAATGTGGGTGTACTACTGAGTACACCTCTGCCTAACCTTTCGGGGATTACAGACGTGATGTTTATATGTATTTGCGTCTTCTACCGTGAAGTCCCATTTTCGGTAATATAACGTTCTTTCATGAAAGCATTCCGTTAAATTTTCTTATTGATATGCTTGTATTAAGTCGATGCGAATTGGTTCCATACCAGCTCCAGCAATTATTAAATTGTTTGTATGAAATGCTGCAATAATTCAGTTATCAACTTAAAAAATAAACCAGAATAAGTACTGCAGAAAAAGAAGCACCAGCTTTATACTTTACAGGATTCTCAGCTCAAAAGCCGGATTCCAGTGCTTCCAAATTAATTAAATGGCGCAACGCATTGTTGTCTCGTATCGATGAAAACATAGTAAGGTCTGTGTGCTTTGGCCAATATCTGGGTTAAAAGAAGGTCTGATAGGTAGTCGATCCATGTAAAAACTGGTGAGCATAATATAATGTTAGACTGGAAGCCGACCGCTGTTTTGTTGGGATGAGTTAATGAAGTCGGATTTATTTATTTTGCTCTTAGCGTAAGCATAATCACCCTATAACGTTTCCACTGCTGAGATGAGATACAGGCCTCCTCTCTTTGAGAGGGAATAGGCTATAATTCACCACGGAGGCCCAGTGCGGGTTGGTAGATGTCACATGTCTTCGAATTTTTGATTCTAGGACATGCCGGTTTCCTCACGATGTTTTCCTTCACCGTTTTGTGAGTAATGGTGATGAAATAAATAACACAAAGTAATGCGCCTGCCTGGGTTCAAACCCACGACTTACTGTTCGTAAGTCGGGGCCGTCACCACTGGGCCAACGCTGCTCTCGGGCCACTGCTGTACCAAAAATCACTAAAATTACACTGCAGCAGATCCGGAAAAGTAAACGAATTTTTTACTTTCTGAAATTGTTTTTTTTTAGGCAAATAGAATTCAATACACAAAATATCTAACATAATATCTACTTTGATTTAAAAATTTTACTCTACGGGATTTGCCAAAGTATTCGCCAACAGTACTCCACCATAAATTAAATCTGGCTACAACGACACAACTGCAGTACAGTCAAAGACAAAATAAAATCGTCGAGGAATCTATGTTGGTAGGAGACATATATTAGAGAAAACATGTCACAATGCGAAGTTACTGACAGAGTAAAGAAAGAAAGAAAAAATAAAGGAATTGTAGCTAGCGTCACTGGTTCATATGGGGACCAGGATGGAGGAAAACAAAGGAAGGGTACATATACACGGGTAAATACATGGCTGTGGGGAAACGAAATGCGTGAGTAGAAATATCGAATTCCTTGATGAAATAAGTTTTTAAACTGTCATGGTCACTAACATTATAATTAACACTAGAAACGGGATATTTACCATGTCCACTGTTTGTTTGTGTTTGTTTGTTTGTTTGTCTGCAAAAAACGAACAAGAAAGAGGGTAGACCGATTTGTCTGCTCATAAACACCCACCCGCAATAACTTCAGTTTATCCGTGGTCATGGTGCTTGCAACAGCGCTGAAATATCGGGAACTCAAAACAAACAGTCGACATGGTAAATATCCCGTTTCTAGTGTTAATTATAATATTCCTTGATGAAGCCATTCAGTCTTAAAAAGCTTCCTTCGGTTTACTCACATAATGCCGTTCAGCTTAGAAAACCGCATTAATTACTGCATTTATTGCTAAGCGTATAGAAAACATAATTTTGTCTCTGTCATCTTATTAAAGTGACGCGAAATGAACGCGATTAACAAATCTAAAGCGAGTTATTAAGCTATCAGTTTCATAATAATTGTTAAGGAACATTTTTAATTTGTCGCATCTTCAACGCAGATTTAGATGTGATAATTTGATAGATCTGTTTCTGCAGTTTCATTAAAAAATGTGGACCTTAGCATAAATCTTATCTGAGTAAAATCACATCATCACCTGCCTAGCCTTTTCCTAACTATGTTGGGGGTCGGCTTCCAGTCTAACCGGATGTAGCTGAATACCAATATTTTCCATGGAGTGACTGCCTATCTGACCTCCACAACCCAGTTAGTACTGGGTAATACGATATCCTTGGTAAGACTGGCTGTCAGAGTTTTTGGGCCACTGGCTACCTGTAACGACTGTCAAAGATCTACAAATGACAGCCGGGACCAACGGCTTAACGTGCTGTCCGAGGCACGGAAGAAGCTCGGTATGTAATGGGTCATCCACGGACCAACCTAAGCAATCACGGCTTAACCTAAAGATTGATCCGAGCGGCTGTTATCATTTAATACATTTTTAATTGTTAATTATTTTAATTTGTTATTTTTTAGCCACGAGCTCCTCAAAAATGCGTAAAATCAATTAAAAAACGAAAATGTAATTTTGTTAATTTTCTATTCAAACTATCCTAATCCTAACTATCCATCGTAAAAACAAAACAGTTAAGCTAGCCTTTCGCATAACCTTAAACATTATGCCCGTACAGACGACTTTTGTGACCCATCCACTTTATATAAGCCTTTAATCGCATCTTACGGTTCCATGTGGACGGACTTATGTACCTTCCGACCTATATACTGAACATACAGTTATTACTTCGGTCTAGTAACATTAAAACAGGGTTTCGTAATAAATGCTAGAGGACCAAACGTCGTAGGACCAAAATTGAGACCACATAACTGTGAAAAATAACACTGTGAACGGAACAATAGGAGCTGAACTGGGTCTTTTTGGAGAGAGAGAGAGTGAGACACACATTTTTTTTATTGTGTTTAGGTTGTTATTTTTTGGTTAATGTTGTGTGCACTTGTGGCATGTGCCAAATAAACCTATTTTCTTTCTAATATCAATAAGTTTTATAACAATCAAACGGCTTAACAAAAAATCTGAAAGCTATTCTTTCAGAGATAACTACTAACTTTTAAGTTAGCTAACCCCAGGTTGGATTGTGGGAATGATTCCCCTGTAGAACATATTTTTTTTAACACATACCGCATATTAGCCAACTTAATGGTTAGAGTACCTAAACCTAACTGTGAAAGGTCTGCTCAGACTGAGGCAACGAAAAAGAGAGAAGATTTTTACATACATATATAACATCGCGCCTGTAAGGGTTAGGTAGACGTGTGCCCATTAGTACACCCACATTTCGCCAGTGATGTTTAAGTCCCATGTAATAGGGGGCGAGCCTATTGCCATCAACCGGGCACTAATCCATACTCCGTGGCTGCTGCTAAGTTTCTGCAGGAAATTCCCAATAACACTTTGCCCGACCTGGGAATCGAACCCAGGACTTTATGCTACATACATAGTTGAATGATAAAGTAACAAAATAATCCTATTGATACGATACGTTTTTTTGATACGAAAATTCTCTCAGAACCTTGTAGTTTTGGTTCACTAGGTAGGATTTCGCCTATACCGTGAGTACCACAGAAACAAATCTCGCATGCACAAACAGCCCGACCCGGAAGCATCTGTAGGCCCTACAAATATTTGTTCCGTTCGGACATCTCCTGACCTAGTTGGTCCATAAATGATGAAGTACTTATTTATTATTGTGCACCAGCACTTTGCTTATAATGCGTATGCAGAGCAGTGGTGGCCCAAGGGTATCGGTGCCGACTTACGAGTCGTGGGTTTAAACCCAAGGCATTTTGTATTTTATAAGCGTTTATGTAACTTGCTTTGTCAGTGAGTATCATGAGTATGTTTTGGTAAAATCTCGCAACTGAATTTCAAATCAGTTCCCCCAACCGATTGAGTTATTATATAATTATGCTCACACTTTTGGTTCTGGTGACAATACAATTTTTTATGAGGCACAACCTGCGGTCAGGCTCACCTCCTCGCGGGAGCTGTCTGTGTGTCTGTGCTGTTAACCGTTGAGGAGTTCAACGATTAATAGCACAGACACGAAACTTTGAATACGCGTTAAATTTTGAAAGATAAACCTAAATTTCTTCTTTTCATTTAAAAAAAAAGCTTGTTTAAAAACATAATAAAGGGTGTAAAAAACCCCTAACGAAGCCGAAAGGTACTTTTTCCCCCCTTCATTGCGATCATTTTTTTGTTTTAGACCATACTTGGAAAACTTCTAGTTATTGGGGGATTATTAGAGGTTTTTAACATAAGATTTTTACTGTAAACACCTCCACTAATTCCCCGTACTATTCAATATTCATCCATCAGCACAATGTTTTGATTGCGTTACACTGAGTCCTACTGTAAAACGTGATTTTTCACTCCAAAAAAAAAGTTCCAAGCAATATTTTTTTCGTAAAGTTACTTAGTTTGATGTATATAATGCTTGGTTGACGGCTTCGTTAAGGGTCTTGTTACACCCTGTATATATATTTCATCACTACTGCTCTCAAAACGGTGAAGGAAAACATCATGAGGAAATTGGCATATCCTAAAACCAAAAATTCGAAGTGATTTCAAATCTACCAACCCGCACTGGGCCCGCGTGGTGGATTATGACCCACTCCATCTCATCGAGAGGAGCTCTGTGTCCCGTGTGGGAACTAGGGCATGCGGAATTGGGTTCTGTCTTTTAGTAAAACTGGTTTTTCTCGGGTTTTACTATATGCCATAGGCTAATTAAACAAATTTTATTATTAATCTTATAAAGCTTTGTGAAAGCGAGCTAGCAATGTTTATTGAGTTTATTTTCAACTACAGGAGCAACTAAAATTAATCACTTAACAACCTAATTGGTCTCCGCTGAGCTGATAACTTAATTGGGTATCGTTCTCGCAATTGCTTTTGACTTCATACTGGAGCAATGTTTATTATACCGTAGCCTACTGATAATTACCATTTGGCTAACCTTTTCCCAACTATGTTGGGGTCAGCTTCGAGTCTAACCGGATATAGCTGAACATGGAGCCTATCTGACCTCCACAACCACAACCCAGTTACTACTAGGTTACAGATATGATACACTAGTCTGATATTATATTTTCCGGCTTCAGACTACCAGTAATGACTGTCACAGGTTTACAATTGATAGCCGGGACCGACCGGCTTAGAGTGCTTTCCGAAGTAAGGAGGAACTCGGTATATAATGAATGGTCAATGGTCATCCACGAGACGACGTCTTCAAGCTTTGCTTAACCTTGAAGATAGACCCGAATGACAATTATTATTTAGCCACGAGCCATTTGTACACTATAGTCCCCTATCTACAGTTAAAAGTATCAATACGGTCGATTTTTTTGTAGCTCGTCATTTTGAACTAAATTTTTGTATATTAAGTGAACTCGTAAGTAAAAACGTCTTGAAAAAAGAAAACCATGATCATTCGAAAAGCTATTAAATAATCTCATTCCAAAGACGGATTGGTGAACACAGTTCGACAGCCCGACCTACATTATAATAATAGATTGATAGCAAAAATTCTTTCAAAACAAAGTTTCCCGTTTTATAATTCCCGGTCCTTTCTCCCGGGATTAGTGTCAGGGGGATATGTCTGAAACTTTTCCCGCAAACAGGGAAACTTTTGGTCCTTTGATCCGATGTGACGTAAGAGAAGACAAATAGACGCGTCGTGTTCTATAGAAGTTCTGAGTTACCAGATGATGAAGCGGTCGGTTTTCGTAAATGGCTTTTTGAGGTGTGGAATATCTGCAGGATGTTGGAAAGGTTTTGTGTTGTCGTTTGAGTTAATCATGTGGGGTCATCTGCAAAGAAGAAAAAAAATCAAAACGTATGTGACCCCATGATGTGATATTTGTAAAGATGCTGTGCTCTGCAAATTGATTGATTGAATTATTTGAAAGGCACTTTGATAGTTTTTTTTTTTTCAAATTATTCATCTTATTTTATTCTCAAGAAATGATGGGTCTGCTCCTGCAAGCAATAACTGATTATTATAAAATTGTTTTAAAAACAAATTTCTGACAAACTCGAAGTTCAAAAGATTAACTAGAAACGAGTCTCATAAATTCAAAAGAAATGAATATCGTAACAAACAACCAACCCAGAAAGAATACAATAAAAAAATTCCAATATAGAACAATTAAGAAAATATCCCGAGAACAATGTAACAATAATTGGACCAAAGAACGGGGAACAATTTCAACAAGTTGGAAAAATAACGTTGGAATTTCAATCGCCGCTTTATGCACTTTCCTTTTCATCCTGTTTCTCAGCGACGCCATTGCCCCAACATTTTATTAGTTCCAAGGGAGAAATGTATTATTTTTCCTCGAGACTTTTTTTTACGACGTCTCCCCAGTATTTTTGATATATAATCTACGTACACATATACATTTACGTAGGATTTTTTCGCTTTTTATGTGGTTGCGTACTTGATACCCGTTTTCTGAATCGTTTCAGGAAAGAAGTATTTCGAATCAACTCAACGCCAGTCATGACGATGTTGTCAAAAATATCCTCGATTTAGCTGGTTTTTCGGGGAAAAACCTTGGGATTGGTCCTCTGAGAATAAACTATATCCTCTTTAGGTATTTTTTTCATTTATCAATTTTGCCAAAGTTATCAAACCGTCATCTTAGGGTAGATTTTGGGGTTTTAAGAATCTATCGGATAGGTAGGATGAAAAATAATAAGAAATAGAATAATGTGTAAATAATTAATGCCCCCTATTACATGAGACTTAACTGGCGAAATGTGACTGTACTATTAGCCTTCGGGGATAACAGACGTAATATAATGTTTTGTTATAGAATAATGTGTTGAGTAAAAGCAAATGTGGTTATCTATTTTCTTTTGTTTATTAAGTACTTAGCTATATTCAACAAATGAAAGACAACACAATGCATGCTATGACAGTTACCAGTTGTCAAACAGTTGCAGAATATGGACATAATACATTATTGCTCATCCCCCTAAGTTAATAGCGCGATATTATATAGCCTATGTGTTATTCCAGACTGTAGTCTATCTTTGTTCCAAATTTCATCCAGATCCGTTCAGCCGTTCTGGCGTGATTGAGTAACAAACATCCATCCAAACTTTCGCATTTATAATAGTAGTAAGATGTGTTGTTTAAAAGCAAATGTGGTTGTTTATTTTCTTTTGTTTATTAAGTACTTAGCTATATTCAACAAATGAAAGACATCACCGAATTAATAAAACCAAAATCAAAAGATATAATTTCTGCTCTCTTATTTTAGAATGTTTAAAAGTGTTGATGATCAAGTGTAGACATTTAAAAAATTGGTCAATTATATACGAGTCTTTCAATTGGTTACTTAAATAATAAACCAGAAAAATGATATATTGAACACAGAAACAACCAACGAAGCAAGCTAAATATAAAACAATTTACGTATGCGTCGTTGCGTTGATTTCTTATGAAGAGGAGGAGAAAATGTCGCGGTAACACACACTTGATTATAACAGCTGAGACGTACGTACATAATAAGTTGGTAGATTAGGTGTTGAGTATTCCAGTAATTATGGTAACCAACCATGTGTAATGTGTATACTGGAATACGATTGCTTTCCTGAAGTAGCGGCTAGCAAAAGTATCTTTAGAACTCAACGAAATTATGTTTAATAATAACAGACATAATTAATCTAATAACTACCTTTAAAAAACTTCTATGAATATAATTATTTTAACTAGCTTCTCCCTGCGGCTTCGCCTGCATGCAGTTCGGAAATTATCCTGCAGGAACGAAATACCGAAATAGAAAGTGTCCCATGTCTTAAACTTGAGTCATGGTCTTTCCGTCACGGATAGACCATGATAACGATAAACCGAGCTACATCTGCATTTATAATATAAGTAAGGAAAAAACTTATTGTACTTTTCTTTTAAAGCAAGCAAGGTTTTACAAAATACAGAAATTAACTCCTCGTGTTCAACACTAATTGCAGTTAATTTCAAACAGCATCCATCCAAATTCTATATATTATTCAACGTATCAGAATTGATTATCCCAACTCCTAAATCCATTATCAGATGTCACGGAAGGACTTCACGTTAAGGGATCTAAAATGTGTGTATATTTGAGGGGGGGATTGTTGGGAGAGGGGTGGAGATCACCCTCCCGCATGGGAAAAGTTTAGGAAATGCATAGTTTACAAATTCAAAAAAGTCTCATTTTGAGGTTGCGAATGTTTTTGAAATTATAAACCTGATTTATGGGGGGAGAGAGTTGGGGAGACGGAAGCCCCCTCCTATGCCAGTCAACGTGGTGAAGTCGAAGGAAGCCCGGTCGACGGAGCCCGCTTAGCTCTACTTCTGAATGGTTTAAAAAAAAAACCTCGAATCGGATGGCCGCCCTTCTAACCTAACCTGCCCGAGTCGGGGTGCCCCAAGTCCCGAGCTCGCTTCGCTCGCTCTTGCATCCTAAGTTCTCTGTGTCTTTTTAGTAGGCATGTGTCAAGACTTGGGACAGGTAATTTTAGTAAAACTGATTTTGACCTGTACATTAAACAGCTTTGTGTATTTAGATAAAAAATGGTAATTTGAGATTGTCACAAAACCGACATTTTCACAGTTATTCACCCAAAAAAGCTCAAATCACTATGAAATTGTTCAAACTTAATAGAATAACAAAAACTAATATGAATAAAAAAAAAATGCTAATTATTTGCATTTAAAAGAAGAAAAGAGTAAAAGACAAATTAAAGAGTCTACTCGGGGTCCGCTATATAAAAGCCGAGCCGATGTCACTATAACCGCTTATCCACGAGCTTCGCATTCAAAGGACACGCGTGTTGCTAGTTTTGTAATAACAACTGCAAAGAAAATTAATGAAAGAAATTGCGTCGCACAAGATACCGTGATGTGACGGTAGTCATGCAAAGAAAAAAACTGACCGTAGTGCATGTCTCTTCAGGCAAATCACGTTGCAACTCGCGCGCTAGTCACATTACCCGAGGTTGTGAAAGGGGCCTAATAATCAGTGTTGTATTCAATAGTGTCCGGCCAAACGTCGATTTCTAGCTGAACCAAAGCCGATTTAATCGCCTATAACTGAAACCGAAGGTTTAACAACCCTAAGAAATTCAGTTCAAGACTGGGTAAAACTAAAAATATAATAATTTTTAATTTTTTTAAATTATAAGTAAGCTTCGGCCACTTAGGCTCATTCTGGCCGAATCCGAAGGAGGCCGAGGCCGAGCTGAAGCCGAAGCTTCAAGCTGAAGAATGCGTCATGGTTCTTTTGGCACTCGGTCATAGTCGCAACTAACGCCATTGTCATGTTTTTAATACGCTTTTTATTAGCTTCATCTGTAACTAATTAACTAACTTTGTAAAAAAATCTTAGAAGTTATAAATATGAGCCATTTTCCGATTTCCGATTGAGATGAAATTTTGCTTACATGTTTAGTATGAATGACAATGCATGGTCAACTAAGTGACGTCATTCTAAATCTAATATGGAGGATTCCCAGAGAATGCGGACTAGTTATTTTTTATTCCCATGATATGGGTATCAAATGAAAGGGTTTACTGAGAAGAATACAATAAATAAAATGACGTGACTTTGAAGTGTGTTGTTTAGTTTTTTAAACTAAAATATTATTTCAATACAATTTCCACAGACAATTTTTTTTTTACTTTCAGCGCCCTCCGATCAATATCATTCCAGCGCGTGCGTTCACTAGATTTTGTTTTTGAATGAGGTTGCTCTAACCACGTTAGCTGAGCGTGGAGCTGTAACATGTTTATCTACTGGATACGTTTGTGAGTGTTCCCTGTCGACTGTCGAGTGATGGTTTATACTGGCTTGTATAGTAGTTAGGTTTGATTTTTGAGTGTTCATTGTTGAGTTTTTGTCGGCCAAGAATCATATTGTGCAGCCTGATTTACTTATTTGGTAGTTTCAGGTTGATATTGAAAGCAAAGCCTTTTTATGTCGTAGCTGTTCATATTGTTCAGAAGAACATATTGCGATATCGACTGCGGAGAAAACAGATTCAAGAACCCGTATCCCCCGTAACCCGTACCCGAAGCCGTATCTATACTTACGAGTAAGTTTAAGTAATTACTTATGCAACCATTTAATGCAATAAAAAAAATTAACGAAGTTAGAACCCTCAAAGAAAGAAAAGGTAACTTTTGACAGTTCTAACTTCAAGCAATTACTAATTAAAGAATAAAAATCGTATCTTATACAACTACTTTCACTCAAATAATCACTTTGAATTGTTTTTAGATACAAGCATGCCACTGGTCAAAGCAATACGACTTGCGCACACCGAAGCTTGACATCAAGTCGTAACAAGCAAGATTGTGGTCGCCGCTTCATCTTCTATACACGGAATAAATCATAACACAAGAAGTATTCACTGATAGAATTTATGCCATTAAAACGTTTAAAACTCAAAACAATTTTTTTTTTTATTCCCGGATAGTTTTATCACAAGAATATTTCCAACGCAAAGAACTGTTGACACTCCAGCACAATTACCACTTAAACGGAAAGCCTTTTAGGAAAAATAGAATATAAATCCTTTATGTATAAGTCTTTGGAATAAAACGCAGAACTTTATTATATAAGCGAAAGTAACTTTGTCTGTCTACCTTTTTATGCTTCGACGGTACGACTCGCGTAGACTATGGAGTAGTTCAGGGCACTATAACTAAATCCACAATTTTTTCTTGCACCTATCACAGTTCGTCTCTGTATCACCCAAAGGTTGACTGGTAGAAAATGTCATTGGCATTAAGTCCGCCTCTGTACATTATGTGTGCTTAAAGAAATATGAAATCTTATTTAATCCTTATCCTTACTTATCTACACTAATATTATAAAGAGGGTGAGGGTGTGTGTGTGTATGTTTGTAATAAATAAACTCAAAAACTACTGTGCCGATTTCAAAAATTCTTTCACCATTGGAAAACTACATTCACCCTGAGTAACATAATACACAAGCCGGGAAAAGATGGGACGAACCGCTAGTAATATTATAAATGCGAAAGTAAGTTTGTTTGTTACCTTTTCACGCCTAAACCACTGAACCGATCATCCTGAAATTTTACATATCAGTTGTCAGGTGTACAGAAACGGACATAGTGTAGCTTTCATTCCGAAAAAGTAAACTTTCCGAGGAAAACAACAATAACGTTCTGATGATAATAGATAGAAGAGATAGAGAATGGGCGCCACGTGTCTTTCGAATCATGATTGATTTATTACAAGTAGAGTACAACCCAATAAACTGTCAAATTCTAAATTAACGCCAGCGAAGCCGCGGTCAAAAGCTAGTATTATATTTGCGTTTGTGGATGTTTGTTAATCTTTCACGCAAAAACAACTGAACGGATTAAAAATAAATAGTTTATAACCTGGATGGAATCTACTTTTTTATCTCGGTAGTATGATCCCGTGGGACAATTATATCGAACTCCACGTGGGCGAAGCGGCGGGCATAAGCTAGTAAATATATATTTTTACATCAGTATTATGATCCAGTGACATGATTCCGACCTTCATGCCAGCGAAGCCGCGGGCAAAAGCTATAGTAAAATATAAAACCTTCACGTACCTATAAAATAATTCTTAGTACAGTTGGAATAAAACGCAGAATACTATTCGCTATAATAATATTTTTACTGTCGCCTCGTAGACACAGCATTATACTGTAGTCGTAAAAGAGAAAACAATCTGCGAACGACGAAGATTACATTAACGATTTAGATACGTTTGTAGGTATGAATACTTGAATGGATCAAAATACTTGAGCACTTTATATCTGTTTAAGTTAAAAGTTAAGAGATAAAGTTAAAAGGGTTGTTACGTGGTTTTGTTTTAAGTAAAATGCTGGTTTTGTTGAGATAAAATGTAGTTATCCAGCCATCAGCTACGTATCGTAAGTAGTGTGTTGCAAACTTAAATCACACGTCATCATCTGCCTAGCCTTTTCCCAACTTTGTTGGGGTCGGTTTCCAGTCTAACCATGGAGCGACTGCCTATCTGATATTTACAACCTAGTTAGTACTGGGTAATACGATGCCCCTTGGTAAGACTGGTTGTCAAACTTTCGGGCCACTGACTACCTGTACCGACTGTCAAAGTTCTACAAATGACAGCCGGGACCAACGGCTTAACGTGCTTTCCGAGGCACGGAGGAATCTCGGTATGCAATGGGCGGTCACCCACCCACAGACCAACCTAGGAAGCTCTGTTTAACATGAAGCGGCTACTATTCTGTAGCCACGATATCATCGAACTTAAATCAATCACGCATGAGTAACCAAAATGTCACAAAATTAGTCTTTCAATAGCGGTCCCTACACGACGCAACCAATCACAAACTGGTTTGACCTATCGACTGACTAAAGCGTTAGTAGATTATTCAGTCATGTACCATCATTGTAGATACCAGTTAGCTAGTTTTGACGTTAAGATACGCTCGCTTTAATGGGTGTGCTACCTTTGATATTATGTATACAAACCAAGTTTAGCGACATCTTTTGTTTCATTGTGGTAAATATCCTATGGTAGAACCATATACCATTTATTTTTGACAATAGAATCACCTCACAGCGCGTCATATAGAAAATGCTAAACTAAGCAGTAAATAATATTAACTGGATTACAACAAATTCTTTAATATCGCGTGACCTTTTCTTGTCTCACGCTTACGATTTTCCGACAGTGCGCATATTTTTCGATTCGCTAGAATTTTTTGGGAATCTCTTCCTGACCCCTCATGGTTTTGGGACTGCCCTGCCTTTTCTTTTTACTTCATATAATTTCTGTACAAGTGCCTAGCAACCTTATTTTACAACTGCTGGATGCAGTCATGCTTCCTTTTATTATTGTTATAAACTAGCTGTCTGGGATCTTCGTCCGCGTAAAATTATTCCTATTTGAATTGAATATTTTAACAACTTCATGAGTTTACATTTTTTTTGCACGGAACCCTAATCCATTTCCTAAAATAAAAACTACTCCGTATGGCATCAGCTACCTGCCAGTAAAAGTCCCGTCAACATTGGTCCAGCCGTTTCGGAATTACCTGGAATAAACCGACCGACAGACAGAAATTTTTTAAAAAATCCAGCCAAGTGCGAGTTGGACTCGCGCACGAAGGGTTCCGTACCATTATCTATAATATGGGAGCCCTTTAAATATTTTGGGTACGGAACCCTAAAAAATGTAATAAGTTCCGTATATACTTTCATATGCATTCGGTAAAAAGCTGTTATTTTGAAATTACGAACAGACACTTCAATTTTATTTATTTGTATAGATGGAATGTCACTGTCTGTATGGTATCTTTTCACGTCTAAACGGATTTCCACACAGATCGTACATATCGATCGGGAAGCTAATGTTTTGTATGACTTTTTCACGCGACCGAGAGTCAACTAATAAACCGCCTGTGGACGCATCACCAAGAAATGATAGGTCTACTGGGAAACTAAAATGAAGAAGACTTTGTCACCATTCCAGTTTCTGAAGTTGTTTATTACTTTACCCGACTATCGCGAAATCCCAAAAGACGGGTCTTATTTTTCCAGACTTTCCTCAATCCTTGCGATTGCTTGTGTCAATGTAGTCTCCGAATTTAGCTCGGACTAATATTTGTGCTTTACAATAATAAAGTAGGGGTCGAATTTGTAGTCCTAAGTATACAGCAGAATGGTAGACCACTATAAATAGACCATTTGACCTGTTTCTTTCTTGTAGAACTTTTCAGGTTTTGTTCAAAATTGAGGTAAAAAAAAATGTTTTAATGATAAGTATTTTTCATTTAAACTTTTTTATGGCTTTTACCAAGCTTAATTTTAAAATCCTTTTCAAATTAAGTCAATTGTTATTCATGGAAACGTAACACAGAAATATAACAAATAAACTCTGTGGAACTCACATTTGAATATAATTAATGTGCATTTTAATCAACTGTTCGATCTATTCAGTCTGTCTATCTGTGTGCATTTGCTAATTTTCCAAGTTTAAAAAAAAAAACACCTACTCCTCATCCCTGACAGAGACAGATTCGCACAAATCCAAAACTCACAAACATTTTTCAAAGCACCCGATCTACAACTGCAACCACAATTTCCTTCAAAACAAACATACTTGTCTGCCCTAATGAGCCGCCGTGGATCCGACATTAAACGGCAGACACAGTCAGCCGACTATAAATCAACCCGGTTGCTTTGCATAACAACCAGGGACAATAGCAGTTTGTGCCGGTTGCTGTGTACCGTGTTGCTGTAAGCGCAGACTTGGGGAGAAAAATTGCATCTGTTCAGCAATTTTATCGAAACAGGTAATCTGTGGGTAGGTTAGATATCAGTTTATGGAGATGTGAGAAATTATTATTGAGTACTAGTTTTTGCCCGTAGCTTCGCTCGCGTTAATTTAGAATTTGACAATCAATTCGGGTTGTACTCTGATGTAATAATATAATTGAATCATGATTCGAAAGACACGTGGCACCATCTATTATCATATGTTGTTTTCCTCGGGAATAGTCCTTTTTTTCGGGATGAAAGGTACCCTATGTCCGTTTCTGTACACCTGACAACGTGCATGCAAAATTTCAGGATGATCGGTTCAGTGGTTTAGGCGTGAAAAGGTAACAAACAAACTTACTTTGGCATTTATAATATTTCAAATCAAATCATAATTTATTAAGTTAAGATTTGTTAGCAGATATTTATCAAGAATATTTGGTCCACCTTAGGCTATCAGTTCAATACGATGGGAACGCCCGCACTAGTAACGTAAGTCGTTCAAGAAGAGGCTATAATATTATGCAGCAGTTACTCGTTGACACGGAAAAGCAATGAAGTGTTATATTGAGACAAAGTTAAGACTATATAAATGAGGTCGACCTCTTTGATAATTCCTCGTTTTATTTTTCTTGTAATGAAATGGCTAGAAAGGAGGTGACTGCTGAGATAACGAGTAATAGAGAAGTATGGAAGAAGAAGACATGCTGCGCCGACCCTGAATGAATTGGGATAAGGGCTGGAGAATGATGATTTTCCATGTAATGGATATGACACGTATTTACTTGGCCATTTGCATGATATGCTATCGTGTTTTCGGTGATGAAAAGTCTCACTTTATGAAAGACGGTGTCATAATTTCTTATAGCGAAAGTCTGCAATTTTGTACGATATTTCTGTAAGTAGATCTTCTAAGACACTTTTGTTGACTATTTTGAAAGTGAATATCACCAGCATTTCCTAAATGGCTGATCCCTGACAAGAAATACCGAAACAAACTCAGAGCCCTTCAAAACCCTCTCACAAGAATCCCGACTAACTCCAACCCCTCATCTTCTATTTTTAATTAAGTCGGTGTTATAGTGAATCGGCGCCATTGACTCAGCACACCGCTTTCAACGGGGAACGATAAATCAACTCGCTCGATTTACATAACAGGCAAGGACAATAGCATTTTGTGGCGCGTTTTCTGAGCTTTACTGAACTGACGGGGATGAGAAATTGCATCTGTTTTATGTTCTAGAAGTCAATATGTACTTTGTTATTTAATATTGTCGACTGAGAACAGTAAAGGAAACTTTGTTTTCTATTTTGGTTTGACCCCATTGTTGCTGCACCATTTTAATTCAAGATTTATATGTACAATCAAGCGTATTAATTTAAGAAATGCTAAGGGTATTCCAAACAAAATAAAGTAGTAAATATTCAGCAATTATAACAGGTAGCACCAGTGATACTTTCTTAATTTACCATCAAAATATTTGAGTATTTTTGAAGCTTTGAAATTGACGGCCAAGAAAGTACTTGTTTAAATGCTCCAGATATCAGTTCCATAGATACCTTCCTATTAAACGTTAAACTCAAACAATTTATCTCAAATAAACCAATTACTTTTCAATTGTCAAGGAATCGTCAGCCGCTAACAAAAAGATGTGGGTACAACCCTTTCTGAGCCACATCTCATACTAGTGGAACCGTGGGTGTGCGCCCATGCTTTAGACGAACAAAGTGTCATTTTCCTTCAAGTAACATCGTCGGGTTTATGTAAATAAAGCCTTACAGTGTAGTTTGAAGTGAAGTCTAATATACTGCCTATAAATATACATACATACACAAAATACACATCTATTTATACACAGGGTTGTCAAGAACCGGGAAGTTTGTTAGGCGTACGTTTACAAGGACACCGCTTGCGAAGATTTTGATATCCCTATACAATTGCTTTTATTGAAACAGGAATTGGATTTCAATTATGATGTTTGTAATAACAGGAACATCTATATAATTACTATTAATGACTGCCCCGTTGACCAAGTGGTCGCAAGCGCGACTGCTAAGCATGAAGTTCTAGGTTCTATTCCGAGGTTGGGCAAAGTGCTATTGGGTATTTTAGCAGCCACGCAGTCTGGATCCGTGCCTTGCATTCGGGGTCAGCGCAACACGTCTTCTTCTTCCATTCTCCCCTGTTAGACGTCACGGCATCATGCAGAATACAAACCAATGTTGAGAAAATATAAAAAATATACTATGTTAATTCTCTAAAATGGAACTAGCAATGTATTTGATAAAATATCCCTTGTGATGTCCAAACATGAATAAGAAAAAAGAGCTGGCGAATTAGTGGGATTAATAATTAGATATCTAACTTTTTGGAGATTACATGCATTATGTTATACTAGGTTATGAAAATACCACGACGACATATAACGACGACATATGACGGCGGAGCGCGTCAGGGAGGAGGACTCCCTCGCTGACGCGATTCGCCGCAGGAGGACGGGGCGGCGGAGGAGGCATCATGGCGACCTGATGCCGCCCTAGGAGGTGCCAGCGGGCGATAGACCGGGGAGTCTATCGTCGTCGCTTTGCACGGCCCTCACGAGTGGTGGCGATGTCTCAGGTGAGCTCGGACATCGCCAAAGAAGTTTGGTGCCCGGAGACGGGCTGCGCTGGATGGGTCGCGAATGTCATGCGTAGCAGTTCTCGCGGCCCATCCGCAAAGGCGACAGTAGGCTCACGGCGGTGTTTTTTAGTGGGTGCAAGCCCCACATAACCAAACCGTCTCCCCGGACGGTGCGGTATGCGTTAGGCATTTTTCACCGCTTAATAAAAAAAAAAAAAAAAAAGGTTATGAAAATACAATGCAAGAGCGAGTGAAGCGAGCTCGGGACTTGGGCACCCCGACTCGGACCGGTTCACTTGCTTCGCTCGCTCACTAGACCCCGCGCTCCCCTTCCCCATAGGTTACTCTAAAGACTGGTGGAAAAACATATTTTCCAAATCATAGGTACTTCTGACTATTGATAGATTCGTATAAAATAATCTTTTCTAAAGACAATTTTTTTCAAGATTCATGTTAGCTCGTATTTATCAACCCTACCAGAGCTCGAGTAATTCTTATGTTAATACTTTAAAAACTTGGATTACTGTTTACTATGCGCCGATGTGAGAAGTCTTATTGAAGACTTGTTCAGACTCAAGGGTTACGCTTAACTTTAACACCACTTGACTGTGTGTGTAGTTGTTTAGAGCTAAGCCCTCTAAGTATCTAAATTGATAAATTATACTTAGTATTTATTTATTTATTAATTTATTTGAATGCTGCGCTTGCTTAGGTCGGTCCATGGATGGTTGTCCATCTATTACATACCGAGTTTCCTCCGTGCCTCGGAAATCACATTCCTTGGTAAGACTGGTTGTCAGACTTTCGGGCCACTGACCAGGTAGTCAGTAACGACTGTCAAAGAACTACAAATGACAGCGGAGACCAATGACTTAATATGCTTTCTAAGGCACGGAGGAAACTCGGTATGTAATGGATAGTCACCCATCCACGCCTTGGCACGTGCGGCATAACCTGGAAGGTCAACCCGTGCGTCTGTTATTGTTTAGCCACGAGTCTCTCAATGTGTCCGCCCATCCCATGAAATTCTTAATTGCTTTTATGACATGGTAAAGATAATTACGATAATGCTCTACTTAATTCAGCTGGACCAATAACGTCGGTTCCTAGTACAAGCACCCTCAAGTTCCAAGCAATCTAAGTTATTGAATCGAACAGTTTGCTTACTTCTTTGTCAACAAAGAAGGTTTATTGTTGGCATTTCCTAAGTTTCGTAAAAGTAAGAACGGAAACAGACATGCTAAGCTATAATGAGTTGTAGTAGACTTGTATGAAAATGTTACTTGATAATCTATTTTATGGGTTACCGGCTGTCCTATTTGTCGTAATGGCTTTTAAGGCGAAGCATTCACTGACAGAGGGCGCTTCATGTTTTCGCAACAAGTCATATTGAGATCATATTGGTCTCTTACCTTTTCGCGAGACTATCGTATTCTATTAGGATTAAGGTTATTATGCCAGTTATTATGCCTGTGGCTGGATTGTAGGTAGCTTATTTTTGACTATGCAAAAGTGACAGTCACAGGTCTATTTGAAATAAATTCTTTGAGTTTGAGTTAGGTCGTGGCCTAACCAAATTGATCATTGCGCGAACACGCGACCGTTACCATCATTTTATTCGGCGAACCCGAATGTGTCCGCACGCCGATCCAGGAGGTCTACTCTCTAAGTCCGTCAACGACGGACGGACGGACGGACGGGCTCGTCCGACCGTAGTCCGTTACTACGGACAAACCCTACTCCCTATTGATTACGGATTCATGATTTTCGAACGGAGTCATAGACAATATTCGTGAACGAATGACGCATGGCGATAGAGTTGCGCTATTTTACTGGTCGATTACCGGTTTACTAACTTTATGATTTTAAAGTTTTTAAATAAAAAATATTATAGTTATTCTTAAAAAAATTACCTCATTTTAACAATATACATTTTATTATTATAGAATTGAACTATTTTTGCTATTTTTGCTCGACTTGTGGCTTTATCCTGTTAATACCTTTGCTTTTCTTTCTTTTGACGGCAAGTCTCAAATGAAATGTCAGTTTTTTATTTACAATTTTATTAAATACATTCAAATATTAGGAGCTACAATATACGTAATTCGCATTATTAATACGACGCGGGAACTCCGTAATAAATGGTAAAATGGCCTCAACCGTTCTAGCAGCAACTCACGGGCGCAAATAGACACACTCCTCAACATTTTATGACTGAGAACGAGTTGCAAAACACCAGCGGCAACCACAATACCGTGGTGCCCAGGCGAGTTCGAAGCTCGTTGCCACCAGTAACAAGCCGAGGACAAGCTGATGAAGAAGGCATTCGTGTGGAAAAGAAGAAGCCTAAACGCAATCAGTGCGGTTCCGAATTGACAGGTCCGAACATATTGCTGCATCCCGCTATTCCATCGACGCAGCTGTACATACACATATACATCACATCACGACGCCAGAGGAGGTCGTGGAGTATATAAGAAACAAGACCAAGTTCACCCTTAGACCAGACAGGTTAGGTTGTTCGCGCCACAAGATTATCTTTTGTGATGCGAGTCCCAACACCATCTCGAGACTTTTATGACGGAATTTTGGCTGCAGGGTCTCGTGTATTCGCGGAAGTCTACATGACACCTCGACTCAGTGCAATAATTATATGGCCGACCAAACATAGTTAATAGTTTTTCGTAAAAGTGTTCAATATGTTTTAGTTTATTGTACTTCTAAGAGTATTTTGTGTAGTGTATCTTCGATGCCTGAAAATAAAAGTGATTGATCTATTGAAAGTTACTTATTACTACGAACTTAGTTTAATATAAAACGACTATAGATAAATAAAAGGAAGTATGTGTTTTATTTTATTTAACAGTTTATTTAAGTATAGGAAGAAGAAAGGAACAGAAAAAATAGGTACAAAGGTGATGCTTATTTCAAAAGAAATCTCTTCCAGCATACCTGCGAAAGGAGAGTAGAAAAAGGAGATGTAGACGTAGTATGTAAAAGAAGACGAGGAAATAGAATACATAAAAACATAAAGGAAATAACAAGTTTTAATATAACATACAATATGTATAAGAATCATCATCATCTGCCTAGCCTTTTCCCAACTATGTTGGGGTCGGCTTCCAGTCTAAGCGGATGCAGCTGAATACCAGTATTTTACTGGGAGCGACTGCCTATCTGATCTCCAGAAATCAGTTAGTTCTGGGTAATCCCTTTCGTAACACTGGTTGTCAGACTTTCGGGCCACTGACTACCTGTAACGACTGTCAAAGATCTACAAATGACAGCCGGGACCAACGGCTAACGTGCTTTCCGAGGCAAGGAGGAAACTCGGTATGTAATGGGTGGTCACCCATCCACGGACCAACCTAGGCAAGCGCAGTTTAACCTAAAGATCGGGCCGAGCAGCAGTTATTATGTAGCCACGAGCTCCTCTCCAATATATTACGTATCATATATGTATAAATACTTATGCAACTATGGCAAGTTGGAAATATATAGTTCTTTCACTCTTCTTTTGAAAACTGCAACAGTTTGGCAGTCCCTTATATCAGGCGGAAGAGAATAAATACCACAACAGCAAAGCGTGTACAGTAAAGGAGTAGGAGTAGAAGTCAGTAGCGTGGGGAGGGGATTTAAGGAGGTTCCTAAGATGCGACCTGCAAGGTGCATCAGAGAAACGGGTGTAAGAAAAGCGTTCCCGCAGATAGGCTGGTGTTTTAGGGTTATGAAGGATGTTAAAAAGCAGACACAATACTCGAGAGTTCCTGCGAAGTCGGATTGGGAGCTATCTGAGTATATTGCGAAAGTTGGAAACGGTCATACTTTTTGAGGTTAAAAACAAAACGAATAAAGATATTTTATAAACGCTCAAGTTTATTTAAAAGCTTCTCGGTGGCATCCAAATAACACGCATCGGCGTAGTCTTTGATGGGCTGGATGAGAGTTTGCGCGAGGGAGGTTTTGGTCTTCAAAGGCAAGTAGCTCTGGAGTGCACTTTGCGACTTACTTCAGCTACCTGGGAAGTCTACGAAAAGTAAGAGTCAATTATCACCCCCAGGTTTTTGGCCTTATTTGCGAATTCTATCTGAACTCCTCATATGTTTTGATTGTAATTATGTATTGTTGAATGTATTTATATTTTTTTTCAAATCGATTGGTGCCAAATAAATGAAAAAATACTCTGTTAAAAAAAATGCTTTTATTGTGCAAATTTGTTCTTTACTTTATCACAATCTTCCGCCTGTCCCAACACCCATTATGTCCTGTCACTGCTAAGGCCCACTGCACCTTGATGGATCCCCCGGGCATAAAAATTGAGAGCATCAAGTATCTGAAAGTATACAAATACAACAGTAACAATAGATAAGATCGATTAGTAGTAATACAACTCAATATTTTTCAGAATCTTCAAATGTACATCGTTAGCCTAAGTCCTTAAATTTTGGATCAAACTATTACCTACCTTAATTCTTGGATCAAAACCATTTCGTCGCTTGTTGAGGCAAAAGAGGCAAGACATATCTTCAGATAATTCCCGTGTGAGCCCTTGCAACCCCATGTCAGGAATAAGCGCCAAGCGGAAGTTTTGGCGCGAGTAGAATGGGCGTCGCCTCCGCTCTTCTTGTAGAGCTTCTTCAAGCATTAAAAAAGCAGCCATTGTATTGATTTTCTAAAAAACTTAAACTTTCGTCGACAGCACGATAACTATTTTGATGTCGTATCAACTGACATAACGATCCGTCCTAAGAAGTGCCAAACTCAACTTTTCGGACGGGCAAAAACACATCGGGAGTAGGGACAACTGTCAAATCGAGTTGTCATTCATTCTTCGTTCGGGCTCGAACTAATCGTCCGTCCGTCGGTGCTAGGGAGTAGGAAACGCCCGTAATTTCGGCCGAAACTACGGGTTTCGTGCTTAGAGAGTAGACCCCCAGAACGTTCCAGTTTTTCGAACAAAATATTAGTGAAGTATGAACGCGACGATCACGTATTCGCGCGTATTAGGACACGGTTAACCTAGAAAATGTCTAGCTGTCATAAAAACACAAAATGAAAGCCAGAAAAAAACAACAACAATAATTACCTTACCTACCCACCTTACCCACCTACCTTTCGTACCTTTGTGCTCTTCTATGTTATTATATTGTCCTGTTAAGTATCTGTGTGTACATAAATAAATAAACAATTCGCTTTAATTGTATCTCATAATAATTTATTAATTTCCACAAAAGCACCCACGCGACGTCCTTTATCACTATTTCACATTCGTGAACCAACAGTACCTGTTAGTAGTTAGTTGTATATTGTACCATAGTCACGTTGTGTCGCCTGCGGTTATTTCCTCAGTTTCTTTGTACAACCTCATTTCGATGCAATAAACCACGCTACCTATGTGAAAACTACCCCTAAAATAATATAACGTGTCGTGGTACGGTAGCTTTGTATTTGGATTCAAATAAATGTGGATGGATAATATGATGAATGAGATAATATTGCTAAGAGGCATGAATGACGGAGACTGTGAAATGTTTTAGAGCCAGTGTCCTAATCTACTAGAACTAACACAGGAAACTGCCGAATATACTTTTACAGTTTAGTTTCTGCTATTTCTAGCTAGGTCATCGAACAACTGAGATTCCTAGCTCTAGGCAAATGACTGTCTAAGTTATTTTAAGATCTAACAATGAAACAGAAATGTGATTCGCCATTGAAATCTTCCTGGAAAATAACTTTAAATACAATCAAATTAGAAATGAAAACTCCCTTTTCCTAGATCAGTCCTACCGAATATCACAGAAACAAATACTAATCGAGGCACGACACTAGAACTAGCATACAATAACCAACTTCCAAATTTCGTTCTAAACAAATCACCATCTAGTTTGGCTCCAAAACCTGGCAATTCATTTAAAATCGTTTCAAAAGTTAACTCCACTGTGCCTACCACAACATATTGAGAACAGAGAATCTACTCCAGTTGGGAATCGAAGCCAAACTAAATAATTTATCTATTTCAGCATTTACTTAACAATATTCCCTTGTATTCGCCGAAGACCACGAAATGTCAGTTTTATGCAGCGAAATTCAGCGGGATACCAGATTGCCTGGAACGCCTGCCAATTTGAACTCTACAATCTATTAGCACAAGTAACACCGGGTGACACAATTCCCCTGCAGCCCTCGTAAGAAAAACTTGTCAAATTTTCGGGTTCCTAACTACCCGTAACTCGTACCCGTGACAGTCGTTGTTAAAGATCTTTAGAATTACATCCTGAAGATTACTTATCGTGCTTTTCGAGAAACGAAGTGCAATGGATGCAATGGTCACCCATCCACGGACCTACTTTGGCCATTTTAACTTTCCATGCGGTGTTTATTATTTATCCACAAGCCTAAACTCCGTGTGCGAGACCTTAGCCATTATCAGCACAGAAATCCAGACTCCGATCCGATACTAGAGTTTCGGTTTTAATTGCATGTTACATAATTATAATTATCGCTCCTTCTGCATGTGCATAATTTTGCGGGCGGATGGTGCTACATACTGCATCTACGCTTCGTAAATTAATAGAATTAGTCCAGTCATTTAAGCTTAAATTAGGTAAGAATCTCGGAATTCGAGATACCCAGCTGTAAGTCTGTAAATACTTGTATATTGACACCCTAAAAGTTGTCTCAAAACCTACATATGGTAGGGTGTAAGCAACTATTAAATTTCAAGGTCAAAGGTCACAAAAATCATTTTTTGCGCTTTCTTTGGAAATATCTCATTTCCTATGGGTTTTTTGCTATTTATATTTTTGTCAATATTGTAGAATACAAAATTCTCTACAAATATTGTTTAAACAATTTTTTTATACGGTGAACCGTTTTCGAGATAGAGGGCGGAGAGCGCGCGGTCACAACATCACTTCAGGTCAACCGGTGCCTCCGGTCGAAAACGCGCCATATATAGTTGATGAACTATCGATAAATCAATGATTATAAATATTTGTCAGCTTATTAACTATTATATTATATTTTATCATTTTCTTCATGCATTCATTGGCAGTATACCTATAATGCTCCGAAATCTGTGAAAAGTCTCGATCATCTTCGTTATATGCATTACGTCAAGTCTACAAAACTTAATAAACCTGTGCAGCTTTCAAATATTCCACCAACAAGTGCAGCTGCTCATCAACATTTCAACCGTGTATATTATCAAGTTCAAACTTGGTTAGGACATGATTTGGAACCCCAAGTATGGGGTTGGGCAATGCGAAACGATTTTCTGGAGCCTATCATGACAATTTTTCCACCTGCTCCAGAAGATTTGCTAAATACAATTTTCTGCTACTGCAAGAGAGGTTGTGGTTCGCGATGCGGAAGCAGGAAAGCGGGCATGCAATGCTCTTTAGCTTGTGGCCAAGTAATGGGCAAGCTTGTCTCAATGCTCTACCATATCAGAGCGACATTAACGAAGATTGAACCTTTGACCCCATAATCATGGAAGAACTTGAGACAAATGTCGTTGAAGACGATAATGAAGACCAGTTTGAAATTTACCAGCAGCCAGAAGACGACGATGAAGAGGAAGAAGATAATTAAAATTATAAATTGTAGTTTTTGTACCCTTTATTCCATTTTTTTACTTTCAATAAAAGTAAATGTATTGAATGATATTTTTTAATAAAAAGATTAATTCATAATTTATTTGTTTTTTTTTCATCATGTAAGAAGTTATTACTATTAATTAGGTTAAAATTCAAATATAATTCCTATATTTTCATTAACAATTCTGCAATTACATGGGCAGGTAAGTGTTGTTAAATAAATTAATACTGAATAAAAAGAGGATAGGTTAGGAAAAAAATGATAAAATATAATATAACAGTTAATAAAAATTGACAAATATTTATAATCATTGATTTATCGATAGTTCATCAACTATATATGGCGCGTTTTCGACCGGAGGCACCGGTTGACCTGAAGTGATGCTGTGACCGCGCGCTCTCCGCCCTCTATCTCGAAAACGGTTCATCGTATAAAAAAAAATTGTGAACAAAATTTGTAGAGAATTTTGTATTCTACAGTATTGATGAAAATATAAATAGCAAAAAACCCATAGGAAACGAGATATTTCCAAAAAAAGCGCAAAAAAACGATTTTTGTGACCTTTGACCTTGAAATTTAATAGTTGCTTACACCCTACCATATGTAGGTTTTGAGACAACTTTTAGGGTGTCAATATACAAGTATTTACAGACTTACAGCTGGGTATCTCGAATTCCGAGGTGAACTTACTATAATGACTGGACTAAATAGACTGATATTGTATTAAATAAGGTAAAACTTCGCGGCTGGGACACATGTATAATAAGCATTAGTAATACCACTTTTTCACTGTTAGGTCACAGGCCTCCTTTGTATGAGAGGGAGTGGGTTATGATTCCTTATTCGGTGCCGCTTGGTGTCGCATGTCTTTGCTGGGGATATTTGGATGTAGGTTTCTTCGCGATGTTTTCCTTCTCTATTTGTACCCTGGGGAGTCTAGAATTATGCTGAAGCCTTGGTAAGATTTGTGTCACGTATTCACGATGTGCAGAACACCGTGTGTAGTTCTAAGTATTCAAGTGCATGTAGTGGATCTTCTCATTCCCCTACACATAGCACTCCAGTCGTCAGAGGCGAGTGAATTGCAATTAAAATACAGTCTACCGCCTGCCGTTAACATTAATTGTTATGTGCATAATATGGCGATATTATTAATTTTACGATACCAAAAGGTTATATATTTATCAGGGAAATTCTGAGAGCGTGGTAATGAGGGCGATATGTTACGTTAATATTTGGGACGCTGTTCGTTATGTAGACTGACTGAATTTGACCATACTTGTTTTGCTGTACCATTAACCTTTCCAATAGTGGGTCACAAACATTCTCTATATGAGAGGGCCCAGTTCAAGTTGGTTTTGCCATAAGTAGGAACCAAAATAATTACCAAGCATAAACTGAAGTGTCTGTGTGAGTTTTGTTGTTGTTAGATAACAATGAGAATCACGAGCGGTTGGGCGGAGGCGGCGAACCAAAGGTATTGGCAGTGCACCGCGCGGACGAGCGGTGGTCACGACCTCTCCGCGCGGTCGGGCGGTGTCGTGTGCTGGGCATAAATGGATTTCATAAATTCATACAAGCCAATGCGATGTGAGATCCGCTTCACCGACCGCCCACGTGGACGAGTAAGAATCACCTTAGAGCCCTATTGTGTTTTTTTTGTTTAGCCTAAACTGTCACTGTTGGGCAAAAGCCGCCAACTTCTTACACGAACTCTCTTCTCGCGCCATCTGGAACCAGACCTTGTGGAACGCATCTAAGTTGTAATATTTACATAATTTAATGACACAATAGCTTATACGCTAAATATGGCCAATTTTACCATACCCAATCGACAAGTCATCGAATGTCCGCTGTCCCTTATTTCCATACTCCCCTAAAAGCCGATTCCACTCGCTATATTTGCCGAGTCAGAGCAAAAGTCGTGCGTGTTTATTGTGCATGTTCGATATACCAAGTAATTGCTTTTTGTGATGTTATTTCGATGGCTTATAGAATGGGGGCCCTGTTTGTATTGGCAGACACATTTTAGTAGCGATTTTGCGTGTTTGGATGACACAAATGTGTGTTTGTATTGTGTTTCAATGATTTGTTTGTGTATTTTGTGTTTGATTGGCATGAGGGTGTATTTATGGAAAAGTGGTTGTAAAATAATGATTGTCTCTGAATATTTATTTGATTTGAATTTCAGTTACTGCTGAGAGTGATTTATTTACTTTGGTACAGTCAACCATAACTAGCCTAAACTAGTACCGAGTTTAAATGAAATAAGAGGTCAGAAAATCATGCACTGGAAGTTTTGGTGTCTATATGCAGTATGCATTCAATATTCACCTGCCAATATATCGTCTGCATTTCACCGGCCTTTATCTTTTGCATCTTTGTGCCAATTTCAATCAAACGTCTGAATTTGTGTTTATTTGTTTGTGTTTTTTTTTTGTTTCTTTTTTTTTGTGTTTGCTGAATTTGTGTATGTTTGTGTTGTTTGTTTTTTTTGTATAGGTATTGCATTCATAAACTTCAACAACAACATTCATTTATTGTCGGGCAACTTTCTCCCATAGATATTTATACGAGTAATACAATAATTGGAATTAGTAAATAGATCCTTAAAACTATGTTAGTAACACTTCACTTGTGCGATACGTCACTGCGCGTCCATGTGGCACTTGTCCGTGGAAGCGACGGAACACCACTCCCTGCAGCCAAAAGTCCTCTTCCAAGACTAGGTGCAGATAGCACGTTGGCATTCGTACCACGAACGCCTTAAAGTTCACGACTCCAGCAACTGCACTCTCGCCACGTACTTTGGTCTTCTGACGCACATATTCCACGATGTCTGCCGCCGTAGTGGTGTAGTATAGGCGGGAGATGTACACCGGTGTGATAGGCTTCGCGGCTTGGGCTGTGAAGGAGCCGTGCCGCAGCAGTTCTTGTTGGTACGCTGACGGCGCTTCCTCCTCACCATCTTCACAAAACCATCATCAGCCTGAATCAGTGCTTTTCAGGCACGGACTTTCCGGAGAGCAGCAACAAAACTACTGACGCGAAACTAGCCGACGATACGAGGCCAGCTCCGCGACGCATGTTTATGTTCGATTCACCCGACGATGACCATTGCCTTTTCACGGCACTCATTGAGTTCGTTGCGTAATTCGGTGACGGCATTTGGGGATGCATCTAACTTCTTCTACACATCCACTAGACTTGACTTTAGTACTTCAAAGTGAGACAGGCGTGTGTGATCATTCAGCTCGCACTGAGATCGTTTGACATATTCTTGCCTATTCTCGCTCCAATTACCAAATTACTTCAACAAAGGACATGGCCGAATCCTGCCCTCAGAATCAATTCATAATTCGTAATGTACACTAATTATTATTATATTAAAGTTACTTCTAAAATAAATAAAAATTAATCGCAACAATTACATATCTCTAGAACAGGCGACAAAAAATCTCAAAATAATAAGTGTGTTAATAGATTTTTTGTAGTTTTGTTTCATTGAATGCAATACAAAATGCATCTACGTTTGGATACACGCATGAGACAAACACTTTATCTATCTGAATTACGCCTGAAGGTCAGACTAAAATGTATTTAAAACACCTGTGACTGTCAAATTGTATTGCTAGGGTACCTTAAAAAGTTAACGGTTTCACGATTATCGCAGACACCACTTTTCGACCTGCCGCGCGTCTTGATGAATATATTCAAATATTTATTATCAAGAGTGTGTATCCAAATATCCTAGAGTTATTTTGACGTTTTACGCTCAAAACCAAAGAGCTCAAAACTATCTGTGCAGTCTTGCGTTGATCTTATCACGTAATACTGTGTTGTCTTTTCGTTATTGTATTGGATATTTTCACTTGACCCCACGCTAATCGGAGTTTCGTTTACGCTTCTAATGTTAATATTCTGCTGTGCTTATTAGACTTATATGTTGCTGAAGAAAATCTTAACAGAAGGCGAGTAATGTTCTCAAGAATTGATGCAAATATACCTGACTTGACAAGTTTCCCTCAATTCACACATGATCAATAAAATTAATGTTAGTGTATCTTGGGCCTTATCAAGTAAAACAAGCCCGGTCCTACTATGGAGAACATGTTAGGAATAATGGCATTTATGAAGTGGAAGTGTGTCCAGAATTGCAAAATGCGCAAAACATGATTGCACAAGTGCGTGGAAATAGCCCTTATCTTTTGAGAGGGAGAATAAAGTCACGTCACATAAGCCGGAAGCAATATTTTTCATATATTTTGTATGACAGGGAGCCATTTAGCCCCAACCCAACCCCTTGGATGCCATTTTAGGCTATTGTTGTAGTTGCCTAGTTGGTAAACGGACAGTTGGATGTTGTTGCCATGTCATGACGTTGTTATGGTATTTAGGCTGGGCCAGGCATCAAGCAAATATAACGGCACCAGCTTCATTCCTTGATAATATTTTGTTGATTTTTGAAGATGAATCGGCTTAAAAGTGGATGAAAACAATGAATGTGTCTTGTCTGAGTAATTGCAATGATGTTTTTCTTAAAACGTCTGTAAAAGAAGTAGAAGTAGATAATTATATTTTATACTTTTGCAAATGTAGGTATATATACTACCTACCTAATTGGATATTCTTAAATAAAAATTCAAATACCATTTTAGTGTTTTATTGCCTATCCAATTGTATATTTTTTTGCTAGTCGCTTGGGTCGCTTGGAAGTCATAATATCCAGATATATCTGTAGACGACTAGTACTCGCTCTTCTTCGATTTGAAATGTCGTGTCGGATAGTGAAGAAACGGCCTTTAAATCCATTGGTAATAGCATTTCTCGTATTGTTTCGTTTCGGAATTTATGATCATTGCTATTCAAAGTGTTTAGGCACATTTTTTTGTATCCTATTTATAGTATCTCTCGCTTCTTCTCTGGTCATAAAACTTAAACTATTATGATTACACACCTGTAAGCTTTAATTTGACGTACTGTATGTCAATGTACATGAATATTTTTTGTAAGGGCACAGCTCTATACAAATTCCGGCCATGTCCTTTACTTTAATAATACCGTTTAATCAGCGTTTTAAATCCCAAACTCATTTCTATATCCCTGTACGCATAACCAGAGAAGTTTTAATACAGTTGTAACTGCATAAATGTAGGAATAATATTAATTCTGCAGCCCGGGGGTTCTCTGGGGAATGCAAAGCTTACTGAATGTATGTAAGTGGACTCGGACTGATGACATTAATATTTCGTGTTGTGGACGCCGTTTATCATTCTGTATGTTGTATTGTCTGGTCGCAAGTGTGACGGCGTGTGTGGTTTTTTGGTTAATTTTCTTGAGTGGGTTTTGTTATGGTGGAAATAGTGGAATTTTATCGTGGACTAGCTTATGTGATCGAACTACCGGGATAAAACCATTCTATGTGTTAATCCATGTTATAAACTATCTGTGTGCTTAATTTCATCCAAATCGTTTAGTCGTTTTTGCGTGAAACAATATCCATCTAAACATATCCTCAAAAACAATCGCACAAACAATGGTAAGATTATTCCAACATTACTTTCTAAATCTTACTTTTTCTTACTTAAACTTAATTTTCATAATAATTTCCTGTATTAATAATAATTTCCGATCAGTCATGTGCTTCTCACAAGAAGAGGATTGTTTACTGCTGGCCTTAGTTTCTTTTCGTACCAGTTATTTTGCTCCAGAGCTAATGTGGCGGGCTGCGGGACTGTTCGAAAGAGAGGCTCTGGAATACAAAGGGCAATAGAAGGAACATGGACGGGTTTTAGTCAGTAAAAGTCTGACACACCCGTCCAGAGCGGGAGGAGTCATTTGATGATTTCCCATCCCAAAAAAAAAAGCTAATGTGGACCAATGCTTGGACTTTCTCTTATTTTCAAAACTAGCACTTCGCCCGTGACTTCGTCCGCAAAACTAGTGATAGCTCAGCTAATATGCATGATATAAAAATAATGTAGCTTTCTGCCAGTGAAAGAATTTTTAGAATTGGAGAGTTCTTTAGTTCCGGAGATTACCCCATACACACAAATACCTCTTTATAATATTAAGTAAGTATAGATAAAGTTAAAACTGAAATAAAAGATTGGCCTTTTCGCGTGAAGACCTTACTGCGGAATATTTCAGATGATCTCCTGATTCTTAAATTGTAGGTAGGTACCTTACCTACCTACAGCAAAATCATAGCACATTGAACTTTCTAGATTTTTCTTTAAAATAAAAACGCGTGCCCCTATTATATGATAAAACGTAGGCTGAACCGTCGAACCATGAACCACGATTAGGCTTTATCAATTCAAAGAACGAGTCCTGAAAATAAAGACCTAGGCTTCCACATCATTAAACAAGAAAATGCCAATAACTTTTAGATTTTTTTTTTGGCAAATAATTGTATCTTCAATTGGGTATTTTATTTTACTATGACTTGGATAGGTTTATGGCCTGCTGTATTGCAAAATTAATTTTTGATATAAATTTATTATTGACTTATCATATCGTTGCGATTATAATCCCTGAAGGGTTAAGCAGAGGTAGACATTTATAGTAGGTACACCCTCGCTTCGTCAGTTATAATTCTAAGAGTCAGTATTAAGGGGCGAGCCTATTGCCATCTATATGGCTCTAAATCCGGGCTACTGATGTTACCATTCCTATTGAAAAAACCTATTATCTTTCACTAACTATTCCAAATTAATATGAATCACATAATAATTCGGCAAAACTTCACCTTTACAATAACCCTCACAAACACAATCGTTTAATATACACACTAGTTTAATTTTAATTACCAACTTCAATTAACTCGGTTCATTACCAAAACCTTTCTATTTCCTTTATGTACCTAATACATTTATGTATTTACTATGTACTGCTGCCGAACGAGCAAAGCGGAGTCACAAAATTGTTACATACAGAAGGCCGGCTCAGTGCAAAAAGTGAAGACGCATGCGTCTATAATGCAAAAAGACGTCAATAGCCTCTATTCGGTTTGGATGATGCGTCTCGACACCACGTTGGACTATTCGCTGTTATTGTATGAACTTAAAGCTATTCTGAGCGCCTCAATCCGATTTCCGATAAATTCTGTTTTTCGATAAATGTGAACACTCCCTTGCGCATTCAAGAAGCCAGTTTTTTTTTTTTTTTTTTTTACTTTGCTCCTCACTAGGAATTTTATCTGTATCGTGGATGCGTTTACAAACATTTAAACTCACATGCACAAACAGCCAGATCCGGAATAACGACCTGTAGGCCATTCAAATATTTGTTCCGTGCGGAGATCGAACCCGCGACACACAGTTTAACAGCCAATCGCTCAGCCACTGTGCCAACCGTGCCAGCAAACTGTCTTTATGACGTATTCGTACACGAGACCAGTGGAAAGCACTATCAACAGAACTAACTTGTGAACCAGCCTTGAAGCCTATAAGTGTTACTGCTAGTCTACGTCATCCCACTGCTGAGCAAAGGTTTGATTTTTTCTATTCAGTGCTAATGTGAGTCGATATGGTTGTTTTTTTCCAGCTTGTCCCCCCCACCTTCTAAGAGGTCAGTTGCGTTGCCCTCCGACTGTGTCAGTTCGCGACTGTGTGCTAGTTATTTTGGCCAACAGCGCTTTACGCATACATTGTTTATTCATTAATTATCTATAGGTAACAATATTATACACATATACTGAGAATTTTGTGAGTTTTTATAATGTATGCGGAGGGTATCCTCTGTAACCACGATACCTATTTGAGAAAACTCTTTCACGGTTTGAAAGATTATTTCGGATGGACATAGGCTACTTTTTATGCAGGTACGACGAGGACAAAGCCGCGTACGGAACTAGTTTTATAATAAAGCCAAGCCAGCCTTCTATACTAATCTGTTTTGTGGCACATTTGTAAGAACAAACTTGGCGAACAAATATTGGACTGTGGAATAGATTACATAAAATATTGCATTAAGGGATTACTTGGTTCGTTCAATGAGATTATTGTATATCTGGAGATGTTTTTGAGCTTGCTGTAATAGGAATAAGGGGTTTCTTTGTTTTAGTTTCGTAGAAAGACAAATACTGTTGGCTGCAGAAAAGCTTTCTTGGAAAAATCATGGATAAAAGCTACTTAACGTATGTTTTCTGTCGTCTGCTAGACTGCATTCATATGAAATAGTTAAAATGATACTTATTTGTGTTCCAGTAAAGATTATAATCATTTAAAAAAGACCTTATAAGAAGAACTTATGGCGTGTGTCCAAAATCGGCACAACGACGCTCTTGTTTTTTTCAATCCTTACAAATGTCTCAAGAAATCAAAAACGTTCAAATATTTACGAGCGATAGACAGGACAAGACGAAAAATATCGTTATCTATTACTTGTTACTACTTTTTAGTCTAGTGTCTTACGCACGCGTGTCAGGTAGCATTGTGTGTCAAAATCGAAAATCGAAATCAAAATTTTGTTTGACAGTATTCCCAATGCGTCCTAAAATCCTAACAGACACGACAGTGCCCCCGATAGACCAGACAAGACGAAGAATATCGTTAACTATTACTTGTTACTACTTTCTAGTCTAGTGTCTTATGCCCGCTTGTCAGGTAGCATTAGTGTGTCAAAATCGAAATAAAAATTTTGTTTGACAGTATTCCCAATGCGTCCTAAAATCCTAACAGACCCGATAGTGCCCCACTGATAAAAAAGATCCTTATATGTATAACTGCACTTTAGAATGTTTTTATCATGAACTCTCTTCTTCTCTCTCGTCTATGTTTGTTGTATACCTATTAACCTTACATTTTTTAATAAATGTTCGATTTTAAATGAAACTTTAACTTGCATCTAAATAATAAATCTAGTATCCTTTGTCCAATTCACAAAGCAATTTCGGGTGCAGTGAACAACTGCGTTAATTCGAAATTAATTACGTCAGTATTGTATCTTACACTAGAATTAATTAATTTACTTGCATTCTGGAAACAAAAGCAACATGTATTGTAGGTTGTAGAGAAACTTGAAATAGTAGATGTTTCAATGTTTGAACAGGTAAGTTTGGACTGAGTGGATGGAATAGGTACGTGAAAAAGAAATATCATTCGTTTATTGTGCGTATTTTGCATCCTGTTTGTTAGTGCCTCTTACGTCTAGTGGTCATAAGCGTTAATACAGCGCAGCAGAGGCATAGTATGAGCGGTTTGGAATAAGGTTGATGAAGAATATGTGAATCTGTGTTCATCGACAGGATCAGTAGAATGCTTTGTGCCCTTTGTCTTGTACCCTACTTAGTTATAAGTGATTTCTAGAATGTCTAGAGGAGACGTATGATCTTCGTTGTTAAGACATCTCTCATCATAATCATCATTATGCTACGTAAATACATTGTTCCTGTGATTTAAGAGACTGAGTTAACAGACGGTTTAGATGTCGAATGCAACTGTCCATTTGTGCTATTTGAAGTTTTCGATCCAGTCTGGTTTCCATCGACAAAGAAAATCAAAAATTCTGAATATACATAAATATCAGATACTCATTCTTGCATGTAAGAAACGATAACTTCGCAAACCCAGATCTTGACACTAACTTATAACTCGTCGACCATTTCAGTCTCCCTCACGTAACTGAGGAGTCCAGCTCATAACGAAGCCGGCCATCAGACCATCAGTATGACAGTAGGGTCAGGACACATAAACGTTAAGCGCGCGCCCAATCCAGCTAATGAATGTGAACCGGATCGAATGTACTGAGGGCTTTAGAACAGCGGACGAGTAGTGTGAGCGTTTTAATAATAATAATCATTTTATTTCAGATGCCATTTTCAAAACATGAACTTTAAAAACTACGTTAGTAAAACATGTAGGTTAGAAAGAAAATGCATAAACGTGCAATCAAATTTCCCCGCAATGACATTCAGGAGACTGTATGAGCCGCCCCGAATCCTCTGCAGCAGCGACGCGGTACGCTTACGTCTGATCGCTAAGAAGCCATTAATATGGGCATCAGCAAACATTCCACACGCACTACAGAAGCGTGGCAGCCCCAGCAGCATCCTGAATGCATTGTTATATTGAACTCGAAGAGCATTGATGGCTTTCTGCGTACAGCTTGTCCAGAGGCTACACGTGTACAGTGTCTGACAATATGCTTTAAAAAGCGTTAATTTCACTTCACACGTACAGCGAGCAAACCTACGGACAAGCATGTTGCATCGAACCGCCAATGCTCTTCGCTCCCTTTCTACATCCAGGTCATCTTTGATGTCTGCAGTAACAAAGCGTCGCGTGCGTTTTGGCAAAGCTTGTGAATGTGGACGCAGAGGTTGGCCACGCGTAGCTGAGTTATTCATTTTTGTATTCCAGCCACGCATCCGCGCGTAGCAGGGGCCCGCTGGTTCACAAATCACAGCGGACGCTGTGGACGATCTCGCCTACGTTTTCTTAAAGTAAAGTTGACACGTGCCTAGCTTAATCATGGGCTGTGCAGCGCCTCAGGCATTTTCTTGAGGTTAATGACGGAGCTTCTCTTACACAGGTATGTCAGCAGTCTGTGAAGCGCAATGCGTATGCTGTGATCTTCGTCTACGGTGTAAATACGAGGAAAATTAAATTCATATTTATATATTTACAATGGGCTTAAAGCTAAGGTACAATAACGGACCCTGTAGGGCACAGCAAAAAGTATAAAATGAATACTGAATCAATTTACAATTTTAAAACAATACAACATATAACACAACAATTTTATTGAGATCAAGTTAAAGTTATAACATAACCATTATTTGGTAAGATTACATTAAAACATATTTTATAACTAGCTGTTGCCCACGACCTTCGTTCGCGTGAAATTATTATAAAAACTTATTATTTCCCTTTTTGAATCGGATTTCGTTATCAATTTCAAGGGTTTTAATTTTCTTACACGGAACTTTAATAATTTTTCTAAAATTAAGTAGCCTATGTACCTTATAACATCAGCTATCTGCTGTAAAAATCCCGTCAAAATCGGGCCAGCCGTTCCGGAGATCGGCTGGAACAAACAGATAGACAGACAGACGAAAATTGAAATGAATGTATTTTTGTTATATGTTTTAATCATTCAGTAAAAAGCTGTTATTTTGATATTACAAACAGAAACTTCAATTTTATTTATTTGGATAGAGCATAGATGGGTTGTACGTCTACGTAGTACTTATTACTTGCATGCAAAGAGTAATCACAAAAGGAAAAATAAAACCAAATTAAATTTCAGCCATTTCGACTACACTTCTACTAAAACCTATTTACGTAATAAATAATTAAATTTATCACAGAAATCGCATAAGAGGTTACTAACTAAATTTTAAACATTAATATCTTTTGCGTCTGTTGCTTGATTTTGATGAAATAAACGCTAAATGTTACTCAGAACAATGCTTCTTATATTATTTCAATATTTCGATTTTGAATGCAATGAGGGGTGTTTACGTGATGCGCGTACAAACGAACAGACAACAAGACAAAAATTCAAAAAATGGTAGAAATGGGTTCTGTGTGTGATCCAATTTTTTTTCTAAATAGTTTCAATGTACAGAAACGCCACGTCTACAGATGTATTATATGTCTAAAGATAATAAAATAATATTTATTATATGCGTGTATGTATGAGTGTGAATTCTAAACGACTAACAACGTATGTTGTCCGTTTTAATCAATTCGCAACAAATGGAGTTCATAAGTAAATAATTGTTTCTGATTGGGATAAACATCTAATAAATGTTTACACGAAATAAAAGTTATTATGCATTCTAAAATAACAAACAAACATTTCAGTTTTGAACATTGAATAAGCTCATCATCATCTTCCTGTCCTTGTCCCATGTTATTTGGGGTGCCGACCCCAAATAACAACACGTATTTTTCTTCAATAAGTTAAACATACGAAAAAATCATACAAATTAAAAAAATCTCTCTTTTCTCCTGGCCACACGTTTAGGGTTTTAGGCCATTACACACGACATTTGTGAGGAAGCAAGACACTGAAACTGGCTAATAAGCCTAAATCGTCACGCGTGGCGAGCCTTAACTACAGTTTGACCCTTTACCTGGACCAGTGACAGTAAACGTCTACCTGAAATTAAAGAGTTCTTCTAATACTTGCAATTTTGAAAACCAAAACGTAGATCTATTTATTTATTAACTCATCATCAGTATCATTACAGGAATTTCCTAATTTAATTGTGTGGCCCTACTTACAGTTTTATTATTTACCATAACAATATTCTGTACATCGTGGTTTTTGTGACCTATGGATGGGTATAGTTGTTTTACAATATTATATATATCCCTGATTGTGAAAGCTGCTTCGTTGGTCTAGTGGTCGCAAGCGCAATTGCTGAGCATGAGGCTCTGGGTTCGATTTCCAGATCGCAGTGTTATTGGGTATTTTCCATTAGGATTTTTTTTTAACATACTTGGCAAAATGTTGTAGTACTCCCAAATTTTGCCAATCCAACCTCTGCCTAACCCTTCGGAGATAAGAAGCGAGATGTTATGTGTTATGTTATGTATCACAATGAAAAAAATATTTTAGAACAATTTAATGTCTTTATATGCTGCTTAATATTTTAAATACCTAATTGATTCATCTATTAAAACTTTTTAGAATCCACACGAATGATCGTGATTTTCTCAATCGCAATCTACGCGAATGATTCTAAACTTAAACTGCAGTTAATAATATAATACCAAATCCAAATTAAATGAACAATCCAAACATAGTTTATCCCAGACAAAGTTTATGAAATCGCAATAAAGTCGCCCATTGGTTCTCTGGTAGACTGAGAATATTATAGACGGACTAAATAATTTCTTAATAAGAAAGTAGCATAATTCTCTTACACTTTTGACACAGTCTACTATTATACTTATAGCATCACATTTCGAATCACTTTGTCTCAACGTCTCAAGATACAGGTTACCTGGTTTTAGAGGCAGGGTTTCCCATATTGTGTACAGAGTTCAGTTCTTAGATTGTAATGCATTGTGTTACTACCAAAGCTCATTTAAACTGTCTTTAAATAAAACATCTTAAATCTGTATTTTTATGAAATAAAGTATACTATTTCGTTTATTAATTTTTTTAAATATTATTAACATTTTTAAATATTCCAATTTAAAACAATATAAAAAATATAAAACATATAAAAAATAGTAGCCCACCAGCATCGGGAACAGGGTCCGAGCTACCGGTGGTCTCTTGAAAGAAGAACCTCCTAACAATACGCGCCGTGTCCAGAAGTACTGCTTTCTGAATCAAGCTCTTGATCCGGCTGCCAAGCGAGAGCCTCCTCAGATGTTGGTCGAGGCTATTGGCTATTGGCATTTTCCTGCCCTTGTTCAATGTTACTTGGAGTCGGCGCAACACGTTTTTGCAGATATAAAAATGAAATGATTAAAAAAAATTGTTAGTCTTTCTTTCTTGTTTATCATGTGGTTAGTGCCTGACTTGGTATCAGAGTTTTTATAAATCATAAATCTTATTTATTTCTGTAAATTGGTTTTACAAAAAACTTTTACACGCCACATCATGTTATGTTTTAAAAATAGATGGGGTCGGTGTTTTGTACCTGACTACTCTGAGAAGAATAAACCGAAACAAACTTAGAGGTCACTGTTTCTTTTCAAGACCAGACATTGGTCAAGTCATATTATGAGGAAAATGCAGATTAGTGTCCGAGATGGTATTTCGTAGAAATAACCACACAGAGTTGAGTGGACCTATCCAGGCAGTGCAAGCATTTGTCAGTGATCGTGTAGCTCGACTCACAACCCAATGACCACCTATAGGCCTCTGTCTTGGCTTTACAGACCGTCGAGAAATATCTCTCAGTCATGCTGGTTTCCTCACGATGTCCTCCTTTACCGAAGCAAGTAATAATTATACAATACGCACATGAATCCGAAAAATGAGAAGAGTTTGTTTTAGGTTCAAACTCAAGACTTCGTCGGACTCGGTTACACCACTAGTCTATGACTGCTATATTATTTTTGGTTGAAATGCATTAATCCAGAAAACAACTTTAAGTAACTTGGGACCAATTATTTTAAATGTGACTATTATTAATCCTATTCCCATTTCTACTAACTTACTGAATAGATTTCTAAGTTACTTACTTTAAAATGGACTGAAAAACGAAAACTTTCAAAATTAATTTTATTCGTAAAGTCAAAATCATTTAATGCTCCACTGCGTCAAAACTTCTATCCAATTCTATTCAAGATTAAAACCTTCGTGCAACTCGAGAAATAATTAGCATTAATAAAATAGTAATTAGATCAAGCGTCGAAATCTGCACTAATATTATGAAGAGGTACAGTTTGTTTGTTTATTGTGTTTGTTTCCCTACATACAAACTTATAAACTGGCAGCCCCAGCAGCATCCTGAATGCATTGTTATATTGAACTCGAAGAGCATTGATGGCTTTCTGCGTACAGTTTGTCCAGAGGCTACACGTGTACAGTGTCTGACAATATGCTTTAAAAAGCGTTAATTTCACTTCACACGTACAGCGAGCAAACCTACGGACAAGCATGTTGCATCGAACCGCCAATGCTCTTCGCTCCCTTTCTACATCCAGGTCATCTTTAGTTTGATGTCTGCAGTAACAAAGCGTCGCGTGCGTTTTGGCAAAGCTTATGAATGTGGACGCAGAGGTTGGCCACGCGTAGCTTAGTTATACATTTTTGTATTCCAGCCACGCATTCGCGCGTAGCAGAGGCCTCCTGGTCCACAAATCACAGCGTACGCTGTGGACGATCTCGCCTACGTTTTCTTAAAGTAAAGTTGTCACGTGCCTAGCTTAGCCATGGGTTGAGCGGCGCCTCAGGCATTTTAACGGAGCTTCTCTTGCACAGGTACGTCAGCAGTCTGTAAGCGCAATGCGTATGCTGTGATATTGGTCTACGGTGTAAATTGGAGGAAATAAAATCATATATTTATTCATATTATATCTTTATTTGCGTTTCATAATGTGTGAAGATCTTACAATGGGCTTAAAGCTAAGGTACAATTACGGACCCTGTAGGGCACAGCAAAAAGTATAAAATAAAAGTTTGAAATAAAATTAATACTGAATCAATTTACAATTTTAAAACATGTGCTGATTATTAATTAACTAAATTAAAACATTAATTTTATTGAGATCAAGTTATAGATAACATAATCATTATTTGGTAAGATTACATTAAAACATATTTTATAACTAGCTGTTGCCCACGACCTTCGTTCGCGTGAAATTATTATAAAAACTTATTATTAATTCCTTTTTTGAATCGGATTTCGTTACCAATTTCAAGGGTTTTAATTTTCTTACACGGAACTTAAATATTGTTTCGTAAATCAAAGTAGAATTTTTTTTTTTTTTGTTGGGTGGGAAATCATCAAATGATCCCTCCCGCTCTGGGCGGAGCGGAAGGGAGTGTCAGACTCTTACTGACTAAAAACCACCCATGTTCCTTCTTTGGCCCTTTATGTTCCAGGGCCGCGGTATCTCTTTCGAACAGTCCCGCAGCCCTGGCAGGCATCGGCCCTTGCGGGCCCCTCCCGTTTGCTGACATCTCTTTGAGGCGCGCGTGGAACACGAACGCACCGTCGACACAGCCTGCCCGTCGTCATACGACGGACGGACGGCGAGCTAGCCCATTACTTACGGTGGCCGAGAGCCATCACGGCGTGGCCCCCGACGCCCGGTGCTTCTCCTGGTGCTTCTCCTCCCGCGGCGGCTGGGACGTGAGGCTATCTCCCTCTCACGTTCTGCCGCCTCCTTCGCTAGCATGACTGCTTCGCAGAAGGAGGCGACGGCTTCCCATTCCCTCTCGCCCCGGACCATGGCTTGAACCAGGGCCGGACGCGAGAGGTCGCCGCCGCCAATCGCCGCTACGAGGACACGGCGGTGTTCCGCCCAAGCGGAGCAGACCTCCACGGTGTGCTCCACCGTGTCCTCCGGGCGATCCTCGCAATGAAAGCACCCGGGCGTTTCCTCCCCCCCGATTCGGTGCAGGTACCTCCCGAAACAAAATCAAAGTAGCCTATGTTAAACCTTTTATCATCAGCTATCTGCCTGTAAAAATCCCGCTAAAATCAGTCCAGCCGTTTCGGAGATAAACTGGAACAAACAGACAGACAGACAAAAAAATGAAACGAATGTATTTTTGTTATAAGTGCCGTATATATTTTCATATGCATTCAGTAAAAAGCTGTTATTTTGATGTTACAAACAGAAACTTCAATTTTATTTATTTGCATACAGTATAGATGGGTTGTATGTAGTACTTATTACTTCCATGCAAAGAGTAAACACAAAAGGAAAAATAAAACCAAATTCATTTTCAGCCATTCCGACTACACTTCCACTAAAACTTATTTACGTACGAGTAAATAATTAAATTTATCAAAGAAATCGCGTATGAGTTTACTAACTACATTAAGATCTTTTGTTTCTGTTGGTTGATTTTGATGAAATAAACGCTAAATGTTACTCAGAACAATGCTTCTTATATTTCAATATTTAGATTTTGAATACCTACAATGTTTTTACGTGATGCGCGTACAAACGAATAGAGAACAAGACAAAAATTCAAAAAATGGTAGAAATGGGTTCTGTGTGTGATTCATTTTTTTTTCTAAATACATAGTTTCAATGTACAGAAACGCCACGTCTATAGATTTATTATATGTAAAGATAGTAAAATAATATTTATTATATGCGTGTATGTGTGAGTGTGAATTCTAAACGACTAACAACGTATGGTGTCCATTTTAATCAATTCGCAACAAATGGAGTTCATAAGTAAATAATTGTTTCTGATTGGGATAAACATCTAATAGGTAAATGTTTACAGGAAATAAAAGTTGATTCTAAAACAATAAACATTTCAGTTTTGAACATTGCATAAGCTCATCATCATCTTCCTGCCCTTGTCCCATGTTATTTGGGGTCGGCGCAACACGTTTTTTTCTTCCATAAGTTAAACATACAAAAAAAGTCATACAAATAAAAAAAATCTCTCTTTTCTCCTGGCCACACGTTTAGGGTTTTAGGCCATTACACACGACATTTGTGAGGAAGCAAGACACTGAAACTGGCTAATAAGCCTAAATCGTCACGCGTGGCGAGCCTTAACTACAGTTTGACCCTTTACCTGGACCAGTGACAGTAAACGTCTACCTGAAATTAAAGAGTTCTTCTAATACTTGCAATTTTGAAAACCAAAACGTAGATATATTTATTTATTAACTCATCATCAGTATCATTACAGGAATTTCCTAATTCATTAGTGTGGCCCTACTTACAGTTTTATTATTTACCATAACATATTCTGTACATCGTGGTTTTTGTGACCTATGGATGGGTACAGTTGTTTTACAATATTATATCCCTGATTGTACCACTAAAAGCATCGTTGGTCTAGTGGTAGTAAGCGCAACTGCTGAGCATGAGGCTCTGGGTTCGATTCCCAGATCGCAAAGTGTTATTGGGTTTTTCCATTAGGAATTTCTCAGTAGTAGCCACTGAAGTCTGCATTGTTGTGCCTAGTTGTTGGCAATCAATAGGCCCACTCCCTATTACATGGGACTTAAACATAATTGGCAAAATGTGGGTGTACTACTAGGTACACCTCTGCCTAACCCTTCGGAGACAAGAAGCGAGATGTTATGTGTTATGTTATGTATCACAATGAAAAAAATATTTTAGAACAATTTAATGCCTTTACAAGCTGCTTAATATTTTAAATACCTAATTGATTCATCTATTAAAACTTTTTGGAATCCACACGAATGATCGTGATTTTCTCAATCGCAATCTACGCGAATGATTCTAAACTTAAACTGTAGTTAATAATATAATACCAAATCCAAATTAAATGAACAATCCAAACATAGTTTATCCCAGACAAAGTTTATGAAATCGCAATATAGTCGCCCATTAGGTTCTCTGGTAGACTGAGAATATTAAAGACGGACTAAATAATTTCTTAATAAGAAAGTAGCATAATTTTCTTACACTTTTGACACAGTCAACTAATTATACTTATAGCATCACATTTCGAATCGCTGTGTCTCAAGATACAGGTTACCTAGTTTGAGAGGCAGGGTTTCCCATATTGTGTACAGATTTCAGTTCTTAAATTGTACTGCATTGTGTTACTACCAAAGCTCATTTAAACTGTCTTTATATAAAACATGTTAAATCTGTATTTTTATGAAATAAAGTATACTATTTCGTTTATTAATTTTTTAACATATTATTAACATTTTTAAATATTCCAATTTAAAACAATATAAAAAACATTTAAAAATATAAAAAATAGTAGCCCACCAGCATCGGGAACAGGGTCCGAGCTACCGGTGGTCTCTTGAAAGAAGAACCTCCTAACAATACGCGCCGTGTCCAGATGTACTGCTTTCTGAATCAAGCTCTTGATCCAGCTGCCAAGCGAGAGCCTCCTCAGATGTTGGTCGAGGCTATTGGCTATTGGCATTTTCCTGCCCTTATCCAATGTTACTTGGAGTCGGCGCAACACGTTTTTGCAGATTTATAAATGAAATGATTTTATAAAATTGTTAGTCTTTCTTTCTTGTTTATCATGTGGTTAGTGACTGATTTGGTATCAGAGTTTTTATAAATCATAAATCTTATTTACTTCTGTAAATTGGTTTTACAAAACACTTTTACGCGCCACATCATGTCATGTTTTAAAACTAGATGGGGTCGGTGTTTTGTACCTGACTACTCTGAGAAGAAACAACCGAAACAAACTTAGAGGTCACTGTTTCTTTTCAAGACCAGACATTGGTCAAGTCATATGAGGAAAATGCAGATTAGTGTCCAAGATGGTATTTTGTAGAAATAACCACACAGAGTTGAGTGGACCCATCCAGTCAGTGCAAGCATTTGTCAGTGATCGTGTAGCTCGACTCATAACCCAATGACCACCTATAGGCCTCTGTCTTGGCTTTACAGGCCGTCGAGAAATATCTCTCAGTCATGCTGGTTTCCTCACGATGTCCTCCTTTACCGAAGCCAGTAATAGTTATACAATACTCACATGAATCCGAAAAATGAGAAGAGTGTGTTTTAGGTTCAAACTCTTAGACTTACAGTACGACGGTTACACCACTAGTCTATCACTGCTATATTATTTTAGGTTGAAATAATAATAATAATATCTTGGGACAACCAACACACCGCCATCTGATCAAAAACTAGGCAGAGCCTGTACTATGGCAACCAGACAACTGATAAACATACTTATATATTTCTAAATACATACATATTATAGATAAATTACACCCAAATACAGAACAAATAATCGTACTCATCGCACAAAGATTTGTCCTGTGTGGGAATCGAACCCAGGACCTCCGTCCTACCAGTCAGGGTCACTAACCACTAGATCAACAGGCCAATCTGAAATGCATTAATCTAGAATACAACTTTTACTAACTTGGGACCAATTATTTTAAATGTGACTATTATTAATCCTATTCCCATTTCTACTAACTTACTGAATAGATTTCTAAGTTACTTACTTTAAAATGGACTGAAAAACGAAAACTTTCAAAATTAATTTTATTCGTAAAGTCAGAATCATTTAATGCTCCACTGCGTCAAAACTTCTATCCAATTCTATTCAAGATTAAAACCTTCGTGCAACTCGTGAAATAATTAGCATTAATAAAATAGTAATTAGATCAAGCGTCGCAATCTGCACTATTATTATGAAGAGGTACAGTTTGTTTGTTTATTGTGTTTGTTTCCCTACATTCAAACTTATAAACTGCCGCCTACCCATTTCAATACGCCGTTAATACAATACATCTCCTTTAACATCCCACTACCCATCAGACACACTCTTCGTCCACGCCAACGTCCTCTTTTTTCAATTCCTCAAACCAGCACCACAACCCTTAAGACCAGCCCATTATTTGCAGCCCTTACCCATTTCAATAACATTTTAATGTGGGTATGCCGAATCTATGGATATTTTTGCAAGTACTGAACTGAGACTCCGCAACACTGCTTTTCTCGATACCTGGAGTCCGCTGCCACTCCCAGTACTATCTCGGGGTGAACAAAGTGTATCCCTTATAAAAGATACGTATATGTAGTTTTATGATGATACTAGTTTTTATTTTATTTTATTGTAATCTCATTTTGTTTATTCTATTTCTGTCTAGTTACTAAAAATGTTTTAATTACTTTTATTCTTACATCCACCATATTGTTTTACTTCCTAATATTATTACTTGCTATTTTTTTTGTTTTAATTCAAATTTTTACAAACTAAATGTAATTTAACTTGATTTTTATGTTCAACCAATAACTTGTACGTGTGGTGTAAACTGTTAGTATAAGTTGGATATAAATAAATAAATAAATAACAAAAAAACTATCTCCGTCATCCTTTTTACTAATCTTCGAAACTACATATCCGATTTAAAAAATTCTTTCATTAATGAAAGCTACCTTATTTCCGAGTGTCATAGGCTATATGAAAAATAAATTCGCTATGTTCACGGGGGATAGTTCCGACCATAACGCGAGTGAAACCGCGGGTAGAAGCTAGTTCTAATATTAGAATTATTTGCAACGAAGGTCAGAAACCCTGAGAGTTGCAATTTCAATTTCGTAGTGTTTGCAGACGCCTCAGTCTCTGTGTTAGGGATGGCAAACCTTTTACTGTTGACTTTGAAGCTTTTGGAGAAAATATTGTTTGTGTTCGTGATCTTTTATTAAAAAACTAAATGGGCCCAAGGGTTGAATATTTTGATCTTACAGGTAAGTATTTTCTATTTCTGTGCTCGATGAGTGCTTCTTTTATTGGTTCCGAGTCAATTTTGGGCTTCAAGGAAAACTTTTACCCAAATAGTTATTTTGTTGATTATTAGGTTGTCATTTCAGAACTTACGGCATCATAAGTTACAAGAGGAGTGAAGTTTTTGACCGATATTCTTTCCAGGAATCTAAGAGTTTGCCTAATTGCCTCTTCATGGCGGCCACAATCTTGGGTAGATTAAAGTAGGTTAGGTACCTAAGTTACAAAAAACCTATACCATAATTAGTAATGTTTTTTTGTAACTTCGGTAGTAGTCCGGTCAAATTAGACCAAAAAACCGGCCAAGTGCGAGTCGGACTCGCGCACGAAGGGTTCCGTACCATTATCTATAAAAACGGCAAAAAAATCATATCTGTTGTACGGGAGCCCCCCTTAATATATATATTTTTTAATTTTTAGTATTTGTTGTTATAGCGGCAATTAAATAGTAATACATCATTTGTGTATCACAGTTTATGAGATACAGCCTGGAGACAGACAGACAGACAGCGAAGTCTTAGTAATAAGGTCCCGTTTTACCCTTTGGGTACGGAACCCTAAAAATAGGAGAGAAGGTACAATAATTCGCGCCCAGCTCAAAGTTGGTAGGATAGTTCAAAATACCATCATAAATAAAATCTAAAAAGACCTCATCGATCCGATTCCAGGAAAAAAAATACTCGGGGTCAAAGGTCATAAAAATGGGTTTTTCGCGATTTTCAGCAAAACGGTAGGTAAGTTTTATCATAAAATTAGTTCAAACAAAAATTTTAGATCAGATATAATAATAATAATCTATAAAAATGTCAATTTTTTTTTTCCTAATAATTTACTTAATACTTTATAGCTGAATTCTCTGTATTCTTGTTTTGAACAATCCTACCAACTTTGAGCTGGGTGCGAATTATTATACCCTCGGATGCCTAAATTGACCGGACTATAGGTAACTGTAGGTCGGTCCAAGAGTGATTAAAATACAGACATCGACACAGTCTCATCCGTTTCTCTCGCTCACGTGAACAATAATTCCAAATCCTGCATTACCCACACACACACACACACATTATAATTAGAACAAAAGACTACTTTGCGAAGGCAATGCACAAACGGATTATGGTATCTAATAATAATTTATATAGCAGTAGCAGTGAGGTATATTACCTACTATAATACCTGATTAAATAGTCATTATAGGTTGAGACAATTCTACGGAAAGCGTGCCACATGTTTGCCACCCCTGCTCTAAAATAATACCGCCTCTGAACAAAGGTTATTAAAAGTTCTGATTATTTTCACTCCGTTTCAACCGTACATATAATAAAACGGCTTACAAACGATGTTGATGCGCCGTTTGTTGATTGTTTTATGCGCTTTGTTTGAAATTAAAGTTTGCAGCGGGCCTTAGAATTGTCAGGTTTGAAATGCTCTGGAATTGAAATACTTATATAAATTATTCGATTGAATGGGAATCCATAGCTTTGTTCGCTGTATAGTTAGTCTGTTTTTTTTATATTTTGCATGTCTTGTATTATTAATAAAAGTTTTTTTTTTATTACCTGGCTTTTCTAATTAAATAATAAATAATAAATATCCCTGGACATTTTACACAACACCATCTAGTCCCAAGCTAAGCAACCTAATGCTTGTGTTATGGTGACTAGATGGCTGATAAACTACATATATACATTTTTTTTTTTTGTAAATACATACATATTATAGATAGAAAAACACCCAGACCCGGAACAACTACTTGTAGGTCATACAAATATTTGTTCCGTACGGGAATCGAACCCGCGACATGCAGCGCAGCAGTCAATCGCTTGACCACTGCGCCAACCGTGCCGTCATTAAAAGCAAATGGATTCGCTTCAAAATAACTTATACATTTGTTTAAAATCTAAATCTCCTAAGCCAAGGCTGCCACTAACTAACATTATCTAAGGCTTATGGTTTAAGAATTTTATTATTCCTCATCAAGAATTAACAATAATTCACTTACTGAGAAACTAAATTTAAATAAAATGTTTATGAGCGTATAGAATCTACGGTAATTGTAAAATATAACAAATATGAGGGTAAGCGATTACAACAACAAAAAACAAATTGTATTGAGTAGCCAATCACCAACCAAGCAAACACGGATCTAAACTAAAAGTGAGTTGTAGTACTAGATGTGGCACCACTGTTTTTTTAAAATTATTTTTTATTTGCTCAATAAGTATGATTTCAGATCTTTTTTAAATCAAGACATACTTTTAGCTTTTTTATAACCTACTTAATTATTTAACCACTTCAAGTTGAATATTAATCTAATATTTTAAAGTGTACAACTGTACGTTACTCTTATTTAATAAGAAATCAGTGTCCAGTGATAACTTTCAACACCGTATCTTTTTAGCTCATAACATCTTTGGGCAATTTTTGCTCGCTTCAGCAATTTGCAACTGTTACAAAAAAGAAAAAAGGACACAACCCAATGTGACCTCCACAGCACTATTAACTGGACAATTTATTCATATTTTTTTATCTGCGCCCAGGGAGGCCGTCAAACGACACCTTTTGTTTAACTTTCATTTAGGCACCTAATCTTTATTGTTAATCCAAGCCTGGGCCATTTTTATTTTAACAAGAATCCCTCCGCCGAAAAGAAATTAAGGGCCCTCGCCCACCACAACTTTTTGCGGCGATGCAAAGGCGATACAGGCGCGGGCTGTGTACCTTCGCTCACGTAACCACATTGTGTATCGCTACTTTGGCGTATGCTGACACGCTATAGTAGCAGTACAAACGCGATGTAGACGCGTTGTATTGACCCGCCGTTCTCTACTCTTTGTTCCCCCGATATTGTCAGAAACAGTTACACGTTTGTACCGATATAGTGACGATGCTGACGCGTGTTTGCAACATTTCTAACGCGCGTTGCAAATGCAACGAACGCGCGATAGCAACGATGCTGTCGCGCGTTTCATAACCGAGCTGCAAAGTCACCGTAGGCGAGGGACCTTTTGTGAAAAAAAAATAGCAGCCATGTTGTATTTCATTTTCGTGAATCGACGTTCAGAATATCGTTTTAATTTGAAAGTGGCGTGCGACCCGCGCCTGTCCAACGGACTCGTTAATGAGAAGGGAGGTCTGGTCGTGAAGGGTACACAAGGGGCAATAAGGCTGGATCGGACGTATACATATGGGAAGGTCTGTTTTTCGGTCCGTAAAAAGACAATGGATTGTGATTATTATTTATTATAGTTTTGAATAGTGTGGGATTCTGTTTTGATGTGTTTTTGTTAGGCTTACTTTTGTCCCAAGTAGCGTCGTGAAAGCACGTATTTTCAGCAGGAATATGATGAAGATAAGATTATTGCTTACAATTTTATTAAAATACGACGGACCAGACGTAGATTGTATTGAAAACAAACATAAATTGTTGAATGTTGGTTACTCCAAGAAACTTTGGATTTTTTAAGGAATTTGATTAGAGCTAGGTAACTATTCATATCATCATCATCCCATCATCCTATTTGGGGTCGGTGCAGCATGTATTTTTCTTCCATACTTCTCTATTACTCGTCACTAGGTTACTCGTCGTAGGTAACTATATCATACCGAAAATGTATAAGTTTCAACCTCAGTCTGTAACAAAACGTATTATGTACTGTTCTACCTTTGATCGCTTCCAAACATGCGGTTCTAAGCATATCGACCCACTATTCACTACACCGTCGTCAACAACACAATTTGTCCATGCATACACTTTCTGCCTCAAAAATCAAGCAGTCGGTTATACATATTGGATTCGTAAATACAACTAAACAATTTAAAATATCTCTCACAAAATTACGTCGAAATATGAAACAGTTTTAAGCTTATCACATTTTGTTTGAATATGCGTAAAAATCATATGTTTTTAACACTTATGCTACTCTACAATTTATTGCCTTCATTAATATTATATTTAAATCGTCGGCGTTGCAAATGATTTCGTGCACTATAATGTATAATTATTAATTTTCGCAACATATTCAGTCTCATTTTATAATAAACTGCAGTAATCCAGATTGCGGTGGTTTGGCAAAATACAGCTGATTTGCTTTGTGTTAGCAATAGTTATTAACTGTAATTTCGGTTCGTATTTTGAAATATTAACTGACATTGGTTCACGTATTGTTTTGGAATAAACTTATGTAGCTTACTGTGGCTGTCGTGATTGAATAATTTATCGAGTTAATCAGCTAGGTATGCTAGAATTTCAGGGAGGTATTCAGTATCTGTGCGTATTTTATCAGCCCGAAAATATACCGAATTTCCGTCAGTATGGACGATCAAAGGAATCTTTATTTTCGATAAAACCATAGCGGACTCACGGAGCAAACTGATTGAGTATACATACAATCAATTGCTTTACCCCTTGGGTGTAGTTTTTCTATTATTTATGCTCATAAGTAGTATAGTTTTATTTTAGTATTAACTGGGTTGTAGAGGATAGACAGTCACTCCGTGTAAAATACTGGTATTCAGCTGCTTCCAGTAAGGCTTGTATCCAACCCCATCGAATTTTGGGAAAAGGCTACACAGTTAACGATGATGACGACTGGTGACAAGCAAAAATTCGATCATTTATTTAATCTTAAATGAATGAAAACTCGTAGATACTATTAACGCCAAAGTTCCTCTTTCTGATTGTAATAGACACATTAAAAACTTTTCACGACTGAACGAATTTCGCGAAAGTTGGTACGTGCCACGATCTACGTTCATAACAGGATATTTCTTAACCCCATTTCCCGAGAGTACGTTCCCGTTGTATGATTTCCAACATGCACGCGGGCAAAGTGGCAAAAGTAATTACTAAAGTAAAAACTTCATAAGCATCACATTTACAATGTTTTACTAAAGTTCCCAAAAAAATACATGGCGCTCCCTAGATTATCTCTCCCTTGTATAGTGTCAACAAGAGACTTTTTGTGCTCACTCCGGATGAGGTTATTATTTTATTCTCACGCTTGGTTTTATTTATTTTTATTTTGCTTTTTCTCATTATCATCCTTCCGCTTTTCATTTTTATGCCTTTTATGCTTGACGGCAGGCATGTTTGTGGTAAAAGCTGTTGTACGTGTGATAATACTTTAATATTTTACATGTGTGTAGGTTTTGCATTTAAAATAAAAGTAATAATATTAAAATGGCTGTTTTATAGCTATAATCATCAACAACTGCCTAGCCTTTTTCCAACTATGTTGGGGTTGGCTTCCAGTCTAACCGGATGCAGCTGAATACCAGTATTTTACATGGAGCGACTGCCTATTTGACCTGCACAACCCAGTTAGCGCTAGGTAATACGAGACCCCTTGTAACGACTGTCAAAGATCTACAAATGTCAGCCAGGACCAACGGCTTAGCGTGCTTACCAATTTAAATTAACCCAATTCATCGCTGCATCCACTGTATCCTAAAGAAGCTACTTTTGCATCTATTCGCAATAAAAATAATAAAAATGAACGAATAGGTTTATTGGACATTATTATTACATTTACACTTTATTTCCCACCACAAAAATACACGAGCCCCAAAGTATCCAAACTAAACATACGCCTTGTAGACGTAGACGTGCCAAGCTTGGCTTGGTTAACAATGCAGTCAGTATGCAAATCAAGCGATCGATTGAGGGTAAGAATAACCTTCGCCATAGTGTCGGTGTTGCCAGACTCCAGTCACGTGTGGATGCAGGGTACACTGATTAAGACTGATGCTTCTAGTGTTTAATTCAGATCGAGATCGGAAATAGCTGGTAGACTAAGTTTGTTGTGATCAATAGTGAGTAGAATATGTATCGTTATATGTAAGTATGTATGTTATAAACAAAATGTATTGTAAGCAAATTTCAAGGAGTTGAGAGATTGACTGTACCTACAAAATCAAACTCAAACGAAAACTTAAACTCGAAGCATTTATTTCAATTAAACCATTACAGTTACTTTTGAATGTCAAAAAAAAGCTACAGTCACATACACAAGGCATAAAAACTTGAGAAAGTACTTTAGTTACACATTATTTATTTATTTATTTAAACTTCATGTACAATAGTGGTACATAGGCGGACTTAATGCCACAAGCCATTCCAAAACGTAGATCTCAATGGAGAAGAGTGGGCAAGGTACTCGTAAATCAAAATATTGTTACAAAATCTTGGTTAAATCATTCATGTTGAGATTATACATATATGTGAGAACGATATAGAAAGACGAGCACATTAAGAGCGTCCAGAATAACAGATTAAATCAACAACTTAAAAATAAAGTAAAAAGAAACCGTGGCAGCTAAGAGATGACCAGGCCCAACTGACAGCGCCCGTTCACGAACATGACGCATGGATCAGCGCCATTCAATTCAACCATATTGAAGGGAACTAAATGATCCGACACACCTGCCACCATCAGCGAGACATTTGAGTGAGCATGACATTCTCTCAGCCACCAGGGAACATTCAAGTCCATGTAAGATAAATAAATATAAATGTTAGATTTACAGTACATAATCTACTACTACCTGCTTAGATGTTAGACCATGATGATAGGATGAGCTAAAGGTGACTAACAAAGAGGGGGCGTCCTAGATGGACACTGATATTATTGGCAAAGTTCTTCAAAACAATCCCCAATTCCCAATCCCAATTCTGCTATTACAATAGTGTCAGAATGGTCTGTCATTGATTTCATAATTGTTGATTTTGACTTGTCAAAACTTGTCAAAGTCAACAATTATGAAATCAATGACAGACCATTAGAATTATCATTAGAATGGTCTGTCATTGATATCATAATTGTTGATTTTGACTTGTCAAAACTTGTCAAAATCAACAATTATGAAATCAATGACAGACCATTCTGACACTATTGTCGTCTATTGTAATAACAGAATTGGGCCCCAGGTCAGATGTGCTTTCAATCTGTGTAACCAGCTTTATACATAAAACTTTCCTGATACATGTTTCCCTTTACACGACAAGCCATTGAATTGAAATTGTTAATTGATTTAATATACTAACAACGAGCGTACCCAATCTCTACCACATTATCAACAAAACTCCAGATAACACGAACGAGTTGACAAATAAAATAATTTCGCACAAATTTCAACGTTACCATCAGCGTCCCCTCGTCAATTCACTGAATATAACGTTATCTGATTTGTCAATTTGAGCAACAAACAATAGCGGTAATGTACTGAACAAGCGACGCGTGATTTTAAATGAGTTTGTAAGCCCTAGTACGATTTGCGACTTGCGGAAAGCAAAACGAGCAACCGTCACTTATTTCCTTGTCGTGACTACAAGCCGCGCCTCGAAATCTTTTGGAATGCTCGAAACTAGTCGTAGTCACTGTCGCAAGAAGCGTTCCACTTTAACCATATAGTTCGGTACGGGCCCCTTCGGGGGCTTGACATACAAACCTCCGCTGGCTCGGTATCGGCCCCCAAAGGGGCTAGCATTTAAGTCATACGTCATCCTCATTATTTATGTAAATATTGAATATTCTGATAATCAAATACTACGAGTGTGCGTTAATTAAGAGAGTTGGATAAAAAGCTCATATGTCAACGCCATTAAAACTTCTGTATTTAGCGCGCAAGTTTCTTAATTTCACCTTACAAAATCCAAGTGCGTAAATACGGTCATCGCCATTTTGACAGCAGTGCTGGCCGAGGCTAAAAATCATAAAAAATGTGGTTTTCGGACATCCAAACTCCACTTTATTGATAATAATTAACTCGCCATTTAATTATGTGACGAATTCATCCATAGTTCAATTTAAATAAGCAGTGGTAATGATGAATTTTGGTGTCTAAAGTCGAAGTTTCGCGCCAATAGTGCGTGTTTACATTTTTATTTTTCACATTATATCACACAAACGCATAAAGATTCGATAACAAATGTGACAAATATAATTTCAAATATTATAAACAACATGAAAATGCCCAGATCTTAGCGTTATTTATTAATTCAGGACCAATAACACGTAATATTCATTACCACTACTCAATTTGTATTCGAAATTGACGGCCATATTTTTTTTTTAAATTATTGTGATGTGTGAAAGCGATTATTTCAATCGATTCTTGTTTTGTAAATTTCGATTAAATCGAGTAATTAAATGTAAGGAATTTAAGAAATCGATAGATAGAAATTAAAATAATTTTGTTTTAAGCGTTAAATACAATAAAAAATGTTATAATATTTTTTAAAGCTTTTATAATGGTAATCTTAATAGATTTTCGTACCTTGTAGGTATTAAAACCGACCCAACAATAAATATAACAGATTAATCTATGGCTAAATTCGCGCCGATTTTGTTTCCATGTCAAAATTTAAATTAGGAATGCACTCGCTGTTCCAATTTATATTGTAAGTATTTGTAGTTACTGGATAATTTATTATTTTTTTTTTCTATTGGTTCGTTGAATAATGTAGAACGCCAAGGATCTTGGTAGGCCATAGTGTTTGTTTAGTTCCCACCAAGATAAATTATATTTGGTCTACAAAATTGGGTTATGGTTAGATGGATTGGTTATTAGGTATTCACTATTTACAAATACTTTTTTTATCAGACAGTTCTCTCCCACTGCTGGGCAAACCTCCCCATGGCTTTCCAATTTCTTTATCTTTTGCCTTCTCCGACAAATACTTTTAATCATCATTATTTTTTGATGCGTAGATAAGCTTGGTTTAGTAGCAACCCCAAAAACTATAAAATTGTATTTTTAAGAAAACTTTTAGAAATGCGAGTAGGACTCTTGCCCTGAGGGTTCTGTCTTACATCTGTTCACGGCCTCACTCAAGTGACACGGCCCATGGCCTATGATGGATAACCTGAACTTTGCAATTGCAAAAAGAGGTTTTAGAGTGGACAGTGAACCGCTTTGAAAAAAGAAAGTAATGTTTATTTAGGATACGGCCTATGCACTGCTGATTGCGAAATATAGGACAATAAGTTTGTCGGTCGTCGTCACCGAGGCAGGCCCAAGAAACACTGGCGTGACGATTTGGGCTCACTCGTTCTTCACTGATTGGCCAGAGAAGGCAAAACACCGAGAGAATTGAAAAGGTATGGGGAGGCCTTTGCCCTGCAGTGGGAAAGAATAATCTAAACAAAAGAAAAGTTTGTCCCAACCTAACACAATAACCCAACCGTACTATACACAATTTTGTAGAATAAGTAATATAATGTATCTTTGACGGATCAAACTAATTTTTTATTATGCCTACCGAGATCCTGGGCATTCTATATCTAACCGCCAGATATTCATCATCATCTACCTAGCCTTTACCCAACTATGTTGGGGTCGGCTTCCAGTCCAACCGCCTGATATTAGAAAACCAAATTCACAATAAATGATGTAGTAAATTAAAATACTTTATAATTGTGAATTGCGAGCGTATTCTTAATTTAAATTTTGAAACAAAAAATCGACGCGTATTTAGCCATAGGTTCTGTCCGTGCTTACAGTTAAATTGAAAATCGATCCATTTTCAGGTTTTTCTTTGTTTGAACTGTGAGACTTATTTCTTGCCAAATTTCACGCTGCTAGTTCAACGGAAAGAAAGATCAAATAATCAAAATGATTACATAGAATCAAGTTTTTATTTTATTTTATTACTTATAAATCTCCTTCTCTTGAAGTCAACCAAAAGCATTGAATAATTACTAAATGAAATTATTAAAAAAGATAAAATTAAATGATTAATTATTATTCGAAATTATACCAAGAATTCAGTCTCAACTCTTTTTTTTATAAACTCGATTTCATTGCGAGTATCGATTAGGCTGAATACCACTTTTTAATCGTAATGATAGAACTTGGGTTTTGGTCAGCACTAAGAAGTGTCATTTTGCAACACTTTCAACATAGTTTTTTGTAATATTTGTCAAGACTTTGATCGTGTTTTTTTATGAAATTATGTATGAATAATAGCAAAAATAAGAACGCAGATAGAATGTTACTGTATTTATTTTTCCTTTTCGAGTTTTTTAGCAAACGAGAAACTTCTCTATGTACATTATTTCCAGCGCATCTAAGTTACCTATTTTTTGGAAGCGTGCCGTAATATGTATTTTACACATATTTGGCAATAGACTGACGCCGTTTTACCAACCTCAACACGGTATTGAAGATATTTAACACAAACTTATCGTGTGAAACAGCTGCCGTGACATATTTATCATCATAAAATCGAATGCTGAGTGTTCACGAAAATTCTTGAATTTCATGACAATTCGCATCACCCCCCCCGATTCAGCTGATGTGTCATGTGTCAAAATCTTGTCGAGCAGAGTGGTTAATGTACAAATTGTGTCGATTTTTCAATCACCCACTGGATTTCCAACGCATTGCTTAGCGTATAGAGTTGGAAATACAACTGTGAGCTTTTTTGACGATCTGTGAAACACTCTGTTGGATTTGTATGGAGATAAGTTCGGCTAAGTACGAAGGGTAGAAAATTCAGTGCTTGACAAAAATCGCCCGTGCGTACGAAGGCCTATACGCTGAATGTAGCCAACATTCAAGTCAAGTCTCATTACCACGGTTTGTTATTAAATCGAGAATGTGCAGTGTTTGTATTTAATTACGCACATTTAACGATAATAATCCCTAATGAGTTACAGTCCATGTCAGTTTGCTTTAAAAGCAATTTGTTGGAACTGGTAATAGAGAGCTGCGAGGTGGAAAGTTGACAATATATCCCTGGTATTCCTGGTTATATACCCAGGTATATAACCAGGAATAACCTAACATAACCAGTTAGGTTTTGTATAAATCGTAATGGCTTACAAATTTTACTCGTTTATAGTGTGTAGTATAGTGCTATACATTCCATGTACAGAAAATGGAAATAACATTGATATTGGAATTTGGCCTATTTTGGAGGATCAGGTATTGACGAAAGGATTCTCATCACAAGGGATCACAGGACACCAAGTTTCAAACCACTCAATCGGCCCATGTCTGCCACTTTACGAGACAAAGATCAATCTAATACGACAAACAAAACTTAGAACATTGTACAGAAACCCTTCTAAATTGATACAAAGACCCAGCACTAAAATGAAACCACACAGTACTTAGTCTATGAATTCCGATCAGTTTAGTATTAAGGACAGATAACTATTAGTCCTTAAAAATGCCTAAAAAAAGAGTTTTGTTTTAAACTATTAGGCCTATCGTCCATGCTGCTACTCAAAAGAAAACAATTACAAACATACATCACCAATATGGGTAGCCAGAATTTCACAGCATTAGTATTTCACAGCATTAGTATTTCACAACACTAGTATTTCACAGCATTAGTATTTCACAACACTAGTATTTCACAGCATTAATATTTCACAGCATTAGTATTTCACAACACTAGTATTTCACAGCATTAGTATTCCACAGCATTAGTATTTCACAGCATTAGTATTTCACAGCATTAGTATTTCACAGCATTAGTATTTCATAGCATTAGTATTTCACAACACTAGTATTTCACAGCATTAGTATTTCACAGCATTAGTATTTCACGGCATTAGTATTTCACAGCATTAGTATTTCACAGCATTAGTATTTCACAGCATTAGTATTTCATAGCAGTAGTATTTCACAGCACTAGTATTTCAAAGCATTAGTATTTCACAGCATTAGTATTTCAATGCCTTATAGGAGAAGGCGGGACTACGGGAGCTGGGTGAACCCAACGATCAGAGCTCCACATGCCCTAAATCGAAAGAATTAGAAGTCATGGGGGAAGGCCTTTCTCCAGCAGTGGGATGAGAAAAAGTAACATCAACAATATTTCAATTGCGTTCCGTACACGACACATTTAATCACATATTTGTTACACATGCGTTAACGATCAAACCGATATGGACAAATTGTGGACACTCGGAGTTTGAAATATTGACAGGTAATGTTCTGAAATATGCGTCAAATTCCGATGTCCACAGCGAGTCCGGTGTCCGCAGCAAGTCCCTTGTCCGCAGCAAAGTCCTTTGTCCGGTCCACTCGATTTGACTGCATCTTTATTTTGTACCGGTTTACTACGGACCGTAATATAAATATTAGTGCCGTGACATTTTGGTTACTCATTGTTGATTTGAGTTTCGGTATGTGAGGGGTATCGTATTACCCAGTACTAACTGGGTTGTGGTGGTCAGATAGGCACTCGCTCCATGTAAAATATTGGTATTCAGTTGCATCCGTTTAGACTGGAAGCCGACCCCAACATAGTTGGGAAAAGGCTAGGCAGATGATGATTGGTGATTCGAGTTTGTAACACGTTACTTTTGAGTATTGTCGTGAAAGATGGTTTTTAGTCATGGAATATTATGTTTACTATTGTGCTAGACTAATAACAGTAGTTCGAAGCAATAATCGATAATCGAAATTATAATATGGCAATTAAATTCGATCAATCGTATTGAATTTGATGATTAATTGAATATGTGTGTTTACGGACATCTGGATAGGTTCATGAGTATGATACGAAACAGAGACTAATGCCCGTTTGCCTTACATATGTGACACATGAGTGGCTGTCAAACAACACGCTTGAAATACTTGTTCATGCACTCAAATCAGCACCTCCGGTATACGGCGCCGTGGTGAAAATTTATTAAAGAAAACATGTTTTTATTTTCTTTTATTTCGGTCCCATTGTTGGCCTAAATGCTGACGTTGAATATTGTCATTGCTAGTCAGTGAGGTGGCAGCAGTGCTGTCAACCACATGTGCGTCAATTTAGCTAACATCACTCATGAAAACTGTGTGTCTGTCTTTGTGTGACCATTCAAAAAACACTAAAGGAAAAGCAGTAAAGTGACTGGAAAATGCTCGAACATTTGGTCGTATTGCTATGCCATGTAGTAGAGCACCTACCCATTGTGCTTGATTGCTTGGAATCTATCGAATATCTAGAAATTGTGATAGGAATTTTATTGGTCACACTTTCACTTTGAGCTGGACTAGTGTAGTACGAAGTTTTAATAGAATAAGCGGTCCGCATATGCTGGTTTTGTTACCATCGACATGCGGCCTACCATAGCAATAGTTACACTGAATTCTGGACCAATCGGCTTAGAAGGTATCGGTCTCTGTTACGTATTACTCGTGTAGTCTGGTTGAAGGAATGTTTAGTCTACTCAAGCTTTAAGGGAATAGAGGCAGCCTATGTGGTACGTATGTGTGTGGTCGACGGAGGAAATGTTTTGTCTGAACGCCTTTGTGTGAGTCTCATGTGAAAGGTTTGGATATTGAGATCATGAATGTTCCCTGTGTATAAAGATCTTGGGGTAAAGTTGGAAAGGGGTGCGTTGCTAAGATAAATGCATAATAGTGTTGAGGGTTTTCTTCCTACGCTGCAATATTTTAGTATATGTAGGTCTGTGCCTTTTATATAATGTGAAAAACCTATTAAGAATGTTGTGAAACCGTAAGTAAGCAAAGCACAGTTGCTGCATTTTAATTTGAAAAGTTTGAGTGTGGTGTAATTATTTCATCTCCAAAGAGGACAGGACTAACTCTAGGTGCCGTCGTAATATATTGAATTTTTTTTGGCTCTCTTTATTTTTAACAAAACGTCAATGTCAGGTCTTAAATGTACATCTTCTAAAACTTAAGCTAGGTGGTAACGAAAGTATCGAAAAGTCTTAGAGTAAAACGGAAACCAAATACTTCCAATCTAAAATAAGACAAGCAAGCAAATTAAAACGCATATAATATAAATACGAGTTTTATATTCCGTAAAATAAACTGTAGTTTCTTGTCCTCCAGGAAATAACTAAGATATTATTCGTACTAAAGTATAAAAGATTTTCGCTGCGTCCGCTGCAATCTTTCATTATCCAGGAATTATCATAGCTTTGCTGAAATTATTCCTAGGCTAATGTCTGTGTTCTGCTTTCTCAGTATTCTGCACTGCAAGGCTATAGTAATCTATACATATAATAAAACTGTAGAAAAGTCGTTTTTGTACATCGAAAAAAATTCCAAAAAAAATAGCCAGGGTGTTAAAGGACAACCAATAGAACCCATTTCCAGCATTTTTCGATTTTTTGTCTGTTTGTCTGTTTGTCTGTGTATTTGTTCGGGCATCACGTAAAATGTACAAAAGCAATGTAGATAACTTTTATACACAACGATTGAGCGTAACTTGGAGTAACATTTAGTTTTTGTTGCATTGCAATCGGTTCAGTCTATCAAAAGATATTTGAATTTAAAGTGTTACAGAAGTAAAATTAGGGTTATGTGCAGTTGGTCTCACAACTTCCCGTAACTATTATACACAACAATATGTGCGTAAATTGAAGTAATTGAACATTAAGTTTTTTGTTTCATCGTAATCAGTTCACACCTTATAAATGGAAAGAAAGAAAAATGTAAATTAATAAAATTATAATAGTTTCCGAAGTAAAATATAAAAACAGCGCCATCTATCGAACTCAGACTGGACTATATCTAGACATCAACTGCATGCAGCATTGAATATAGATATTCGATAGATGGCATTGTGCGTGTGACGTTATTTTCTGATTGAGGCATGTTTAACTTAATACTGATGGAGAAATTCCTGACCTATAGGATATGTGAAATTTGTCACAACAGGTCCTTATTGGCTATTAAAGAGATAGTTATAAGTATACCTGGGAACCCGATCAGTCAATACGGTTTGCCCACACCGACAGTCGATGGGGAACGTATTAACAGAGAGTACGTATCAGAAATTAGTTATCATCCCGTGGAACTCGCAGAAATTTTACAAAATGGCTGCGCAAAGACAGAGAATCAGCGCCAGACGTTTGATAGGGTATGCTGCAGTGTAGAAAACGCGTCGGGTGAAATCCTGTGTTTAGACGCACCGGGAGGAACAGGTAAAACTTTCCTAACCAAAGTTATTTTGGCTCGAATAAGGAACTTTGGGAGTATGAAGAACAGAGTGTAAAGCTCTTCAACCCCCATTGAAAAAGGAGGATCCTCCGACCAGACGGGTGTTATATCTGGTGGGCTACTGCCCTACAGTTGTTGTCGGGTTCTTCTATATAGTCTTAAGTCGCGAATAACTTTACTTGCGCGATGCAGAATTTAGATATATTTCGATTTTTAGTTTATCCTCTGCGTCATAGATGGCGCTGTAGTACTTTTTGTAGTGCCGCTAGATCACTCCCCCGCGGAGACTAGGGTCGGTAGTAGAATGAGTCGTTGATTGCCAGGCCAGTGGAAAGTCGTTGCCGCATTGTTCACGGTGAGTCGGAACTGTTTGCGGCGGTAGTGCGAACCCCTTTAGTCGGGGTCGGCACTGCATGTGCTCCGTTGCGTCGGACGTGGTACAGCGCCGCGATGTGGCTGACTGCTCGCATCGACCGGGAGGTACAGCTCTCAACCGGCCGAAAGTGCAGTGCCAAGGTAGCTTTATGAGGCTGAGGGTGCTGACCAGGAACGTGCTTCCGCTGCATGCTGGTGGTCAGGAATACCCATTTTAAAGCTGGCTGGCTATATGACTCGCTGCTCGAAAACTTGAGGAAGTTTGAGGAAGCTTGAGGAAGTGATGTTGATGACGTCACGTTGCTCGAAGGCTGCGCTGACGTCCATTTCGGTGTCACCAATTTGGGGGTATGGAGAACAGGGTGTAAAGCTCTTCAACCACCATTGAAAAGGGAGGATCCTCCGATCAGACGGGTGTTATGTCTGGTGGGCTACTGCCCAACAGTTGTTGTCGGGTTCTTCTGTATAGTCTTAAGTCACAAATAACTTTACTTGCGCGATGCAGAATTTAGATATATTTCGAGTTTTAGTTCATCCTCTGCGTCATAGATGGCGCTGTAGTACTTTTTGTTCTATGTTGCTGAAGTACTTTTTGTAGTGCCGCTACAGAACCAAAATAAAATTTCCCTTGCTGTCGCCTCTTCAGGGATAGCAGCCACATTATTGCCTGGAGGAAAAACGGCAGACACAACATTTATAATTCCTATCTACTTAGACCGCACGGAAAGCCCGGTTTGCAACATATCGCGAAATAGCGATAAAGCAAGGGTTTTATGCGATTGTGTTTTAATTTTTTGGGACGAGTGCACTATGGCTAACCGCAAAGCTGTAGAAGCAGTGAATAGAACTTTACAGGACATAAGGCAAAATGACCGGCCAATGGGAGCCATCACGGTGCTGTTCTGCGGTGATTTTCGGCAGACACTCCCGATAGTACCCCGAGGAACGAGAGCCGAAGAAATTGCTGCCTGTCTGAAGAGTTCTGTTTTATGGCGCAATATATCATCTACACACCTGAGTGTACATAAGCGTGCACAGTTGCGAGGCTGCGAAAATGCACAGGAGTTTCCCAATTTATTGTTACAAATAGGCGATGGCACATACCCCGTACAAGAAGATGGCAAAGTTATTTTGGTTGATAATCTCTGTTCTTGCGTTACATCACAACAGGAGCTAATTTCTTCTGTGTACGGAGATTCCACAAACATGGGAAATCAAGCCGGTTCTTGGCTATGTCAGCGAGCTATTTTGACTCCTCGCAATGTCCAAGCTACGGCAATTAATTTAAAAATATTGATTCATGTGTCCGGGAATAGTAGAGAATACACCTCTATAAATACAGTTATGGAAGAAGATGACGCCACGCACTACCCGGTAGAATTTTTGGATTCCCTCAACACACCCGGACTTCCAGCCCACAAAATAGTTTTAAAAATCGGTGTACCAATAATTCTCCTCAGAAATTGATGTCCTCCAAACTTTGTAACGGCACGGCTCAAAGTCAAAAATCTGCAGCAAAACATAATCGAAGCTGAAATATTAACCGGTTGCGGCGCTGGTGATATTGTTTTTATTCCAAGAATACCTATAATTCCTAACAACTTTCCTTTCTCTTTCAAACGAGTGCAATTCCCAGTCAGTCTCTGTTATGCCATGACGATTAATAAAGCTCAGGGCCAGACATTATCCGTTGCGGGGGTGGACCTAAGTATTGGATGCTTTTCCCATGGTCAACTATACGTAGCTCTTTCTCGCGTAAACAACCCCAATAACCTTTTTGTGTACGCTCCAGATGGTTCCACAGCTAATGTTGTTTATAAAGAAGCACTAGCATAAATAAAAAAAAATGATTTGTATCGGAATCCTCCAACAGCGCTTCGCACAAAAAAATACATTGTTAAGTTCCGACATCCACGCGAACGAAGTCGCGGGCACAGCTAGTATTAAAATATAGTTTTGTTTTCCTTATTTTATTTAGCTTTGTGGAAACTATTTTATGCTAGACAGGTTAATTATTTTAAGGTACTACGTTACTGTGGTCATAGAATAAGTACTAGGGCACCAGGTTCTGGTAGAGATAAGATATAATTGATAATATCGTATTCGCATGGCTTTCAAAATCCCAATTTGAAACTTCTGTTACTGAAGTGTGTTAATATGTGAATTATACCCAAAGTTAAATTGAGAGCTTGACAGTTTCAAGAGAAACGTCGTTTTCCGAAAAAGGAATAAATGCATAATTAATTGGTAGCAATTTTTTACATGGAGCGACTGCTAATCTGACTACCACAAGCCAGTAACTGGGTAATACGATACCGGTTCAGTACAGGCTATTACTTAGATTTGAATGTCAAAAATCTGAGTTCCAGACTTAAGTTAGTTTAACTTTCGAGGCACATTCAAGTTCAGACAACACCGAATTGTCAACTGCATAAACTATTCATGTTTTTTTTAGAAAACTAGTACTGGTACAATGGTTTGTTGTTTAAGTTTTGAAGGATAGCATTATCCTTCAAAACTTAAACAACAAACCATTGCTTTAATAGTCAGCAAATAAAACGTGGTTCTGTAAACAATTCGGGCCACAAGAATCACAGCGGCATACAACAATATCAGCATCCAATCTGCACTGAGAGCAAACGTCGTGTATTTCGATAAATAAATATTATAGGGGCGCGGAATCGTTGGCGACTGTGATTTTTTTTAAAAATACAAATATTTTTCTGTTTATTTTTCGTGGACCTTTTATTGGTAAATTTAATGGATTGCACGATACGTGTTTGCAAAAAATAAAAAAAAGGTTTTAAGAGAAAAACGAGTATATTATTATTTACATTACATAGCATGGCATCAGACCAGTAATCCACGAAGGTTTAGGCAGAGATGTAGGTAGGTATCTGTAGTTCACCCACTTGGTTATCATTGTAAACTTCAAATTCCGACATACAAAGCTGTTCTACCAACGTTCTAGTTTAATTGGAAAATTTATAGCACACACCAATTTTACATATTCATAAGATATAAATATTGCAGTACAAAGCTTACTGTTTAACTTGCTTACAAGTATTTACTTATATTGTAGCCATAATACTATAGGGAGAGAGATACGGCCCTTACTATTAAACGCCACCTGAGTCTTTTTCTTGCAAAAGCTTAAAGTGAATTAAAATAAAATTAATATTGATCACCATTACACGAAAACTTTTAACATCCAAGTATGCCTACTTGAATTAAAAAAACTTTAATTCACTACTTTCTTTTGAGATGTCATTTTATAAACTAGGTACTTATTAAATTACATTTTGTGAACAATCATTACAGTGGCAAAGTTAACATTTTGCAAGTTTATTCAAAAGTGTTGATAGAAAAATAATATTTTAACTTAAGAACGAGGTGCTTGAGAATTAGTTGTACTTTTAAGCTAGAAAATAATTTAATTTTCATTAATTTTATAGTTCACATTATTATTTTAAGATTCGTCTTTTTAATAATATAAAGTATAGAGAAAATGATTTCACGCTTTAATAAATAATGTTTATACAGTTCTACAAAACGATAACGGTTTTATGACAATTAAATAATTAATTAATCCTCTATATCCGAGTTAGAACTTGTTATCCAACTTTCAATTTTGTAAAAAACTTTTCGCTTCGAATGAGATTGTCTGTTTGAAATTACAATAGTTAATTAAGCAGTTTTCTGTACACTTTTCAAGTCAATGGCTAAACTATTACAAAATAATGAACTAAGGTAAAACTAAAACTTTTTCACATTTTTATCAAAAATATTCGCTAGCCACTACTACCGAAAACGGTCCACCTCCCTCTATCAAATCTTTAACACAAAAGTGCATCCGGGCGTTTCCCCTGCAGCAATTGCAGACAAGGCCGACGTCTAGGCAGGTGGAGGGCATTCCAGCAAAACATTTTTATCTCCTTTCAATTTCCGTACGAAGATACCTACAAAGATTAAACTCTGTATCGAACTACCTCGAACTTCGATTAAAATCGCTAGCTCGGAAAACTTCTCTCCCTGTAAATATATATTTGCAGACTTGCTTTGGACCGAGTTTCGAGTTTCAACTTAATACGTAGTGATATTACATTTTTTTCTAGACGTTTGTGATGCATATCTGGGAATACGGAATTCTGGGGGATTCGATGCGATTTTTCGGCGAGCAGGCGAAGTTTTATTTATACGGGCTGAAGAGTCGTAAAAGTTTTGTTTTGTCAGATCCGATTTCAACAGATTCTTTGGTAAACCTGAAATGTTTTTATTTTAACTGCTTACCGATATGTACGAATTTTCTGACAATTTTATTTTAAAAGATGGTAGCAAAATCTTGTACACAAAGCAAACTTAATCGGTTTGCAGGGCACACCACAAAGATGTTGGTGTGCGTAAAATCAACTGGTGTATTACTTCGCCTATTTGTTAGTGTTTGCTTCACTATAGTATATGTATAATATGAGGTAAAGAATATGAAGCATCAATTTAACCCTATGACTAACCGGTGTCGTGGCATAGATGTGTAATCATTCGGCTGGTAAATCAAGTGTCGTAGGATCGAATCTGCGCCGCTGGCGTCAACTTTTTGCATTATTAAAAAACTTTTATTTTCATTTTGTTGAATTTTTATTGTAATTTACCTGATAATAAGAACATTATTCGAAAAAAAATATGGAAGTAAAAATTAAACAATTTGTATTAAGAAATCAACAACATTTATTGACTAGGTTTTTTTTTATATTATAATCATAAATTAAAAAGTTTTGTGCATGACAAATATTCTAAGTCGGACAAGAAATAACGTTACTTTTCTTATTCAAGTGGGTAATTTATTTATTAGTGAAATGAATAAACATGTTAATAAGATAGATATTAAGATACAGGTATCCTAAATTGTTATCTCACTAACAATAACATCACTCACATAAAACAAATCGAATTACCCCCTGATATTTTTATTAATATCCTATTGGTGCGCCTTCGCTATCTATGACTTATTCATGCACGAAGTAAATGTCTCCACTAGACCTGCATGGAAGAATATTTTTTTTTATGATAGCGCTCACCATCTTTTCGCCACAATATTTTGCGACCGTCCTTGTCTGATTTAAAACATTTTTCATCTCTAAATATAACTATATTATTGCACCAATCAAAATCTAAATATTCTCTTGCGAAGCGTACCCGGTTTTGCCTGTGAATATCTGACATTCAAATTTTCTTGGCTGGCCTACAACATTTCACACCAGCTGCTCGCAAGTGGTTTCGTACAGTTTGTAATGTCACGTCATGTTTAGTTGCCGTGGAACGAGTAGTGAGGAAGGGCTCAGCGGTATGCGTAGCAACTATATCAGATGCCAATCTGTGAATGCAAATCCAGCCTTTGGTCCCGGTCGGCAAGGATCAATGCTTCCCGAATCTGCATAACGATGGACCCACAATTGCACAGTCCTTCTCTGTGAACAATAATAAAATATTGTTACAAAAAACAACAATCAATAACATGTGGATTATTTAAACATATTAAACTTCTAAACATCATAATAACATTTTGTTACTCACCGATATCTTTAAACGTCTCGCAATTTCACTAATTGAAACATTTTGCTCATGCAAAAGAATTATTTCAGCTCATAAAAGTGTGGTTCAATGATTCATATTGATTCACAAATAAAAGCACTTCTCAAAAAACGCAGGGTATAATGTCTAAAAACGTAACGAAACCCCAATAGTCAATAGCATTATGACGATGAACTTAAACTACTAACTTAAACATGATTTGTCATTTTTAGAGGGTAGACAACTAATACATTCTAACCCAAATATAAAGAGACTTGCTAATAGTTAAGCAATAAATTGAACAAACAAATGTAAAATATTTTATTAAAACATACAAAAACATTATGCTGTTGGCAGTCGGATTCGATCCTACGGCGCCGGCGCAGTAAGTAATTATTTATCGCACGCTCGACTAATGCGCCACGGAGACGATTGTATGATAAGCTAAATTTATGCGTCATATTCCCTGCAACATTAGTGACAAGAAATTTTATTGTGTGTGCGTGGACAACGGGTAGCAAACACTAATAAATAGGCGAAGTAATACACCAGTTGATTTTACGCACACCAACATCTTTGTGGTGTGCCCTGCAAACCGATTAAGTTTGCTCCGTGTACCTACATAGTTGTAGGTACAAGATTTTGCTGGCGAGAGGCCGAAATTGGAACTAATAAAAATGTTCTGACAATTTTATTTTAAAAGATGCTACCATCTTTTAAAATAAAATTGTCAGAAAATTCGTACCCGACTGCCAAGGAAGGGTAATGTTTTTTGCGAGTATCTTGTACTAGCTTTTGCCCGCGGCTTCGCCCGCGTGCAGTTCGGGAATTGCCCACGGGATCTTGCCTACTTCTGGTATAATAAGTAATCTAAATCTATTTGTATCAGACTATAATCTATCTCTGTGCCAAGTTTCATCCAGATCTGATCAGCCGTTCTGGCGTGATTGAGTAACAAAGATCCATTCATCCAAACTTTCGCATTAATAAATAGTTTATGTAAGATATATATGTAATATTAGTATTTAGGGTTCCGCACCTCAAAGGGAAAAACGGAACCCTTATAGGATCACTCGCGTGTCTGTCTGTCTGCCTGTCCGTCTGTCACAGCCAATTTACTCTGAAACTACCGGACCGATGGAGTTGAAATTTGGTACATATATGTATGTAAGTCATTGATTCAAAGACGGACGTATAAATTAATTTTAAACAGGGGAGCCACTTTTGGGTCGTAAATTAAAAAATGAAAATAAAAATATTTCTAAACTACATCGTGTCACGTGTTATATCAAAAACTGTGATACACGTGTCTCATAATTTTTATTGAAGAGTGATGTGTACATTAAGTTTTGAGTCAACCGACCCAGAGAATATTAAGTTTCACAGAAAATTCAACCCCCATTTCAAGACAAAGAATACATCCTTCAAATTTCATGTCATTAAGACCAGTGGTTGATATATCAGTCAGTCAGTCAGGACTTTGATTTTATATTGCGGGATGATTTTGGAAAAAACTGTAAGTAGAGTATGTAGACTTTCAAGTCTATCGACACCTAGAATAGGAAGTTTCACAGAAAACTCAGCACCCCATTTTGTCCTCTTAGGGGTGGAATTTCGGTGCTATCATTGCGAGGATCGCCCGGAGGACACGGTGGAGCACACCCTGGAGGTCTGCTCCGCTTGGGCGGAGCACCGCCGTGTCCTCGTAGCGGCGATTGGCGGCGACGACCTCTCGCGTCCGGCTCTGGTTCAAGCCATGGTCCGGGGCGAGAGGGAATGGAAAGCCGTCGCCTCCTCCTGTAAAGCAGTCATGCTAGCGAAGGAGGCGGCGGAACGTGAGAGGGAGAGAGCCTCACGTCCCAGCCGCCGCGGGAGGAGAAGCACCGGGCGTCGGGGGCCACGCCGTGATGGGTCTCGGCCACCGTAGGCGCGGGCCTGTGGACGGTGAGTAATGGGCTAGCTCGCCGTCCGTCGTCGTATGACAACAGGCCGTGTCGACGGCGCGTTCGTGTTTCACGCGCGCCTCAAAGAGATGTCAGCAAACGGGAGGGGCCCGCAAGGGCCGATGCCTGCCAGGGCTGCGGGACTGTTCGAAAGAGATACCGCGGCCCTGGAACATAAAGGGCCAAAGAAGGAACATGGGTGGTTTTTAGTCAGTAAGAGTCTGACACTCCCTTCCGCTCCGCCCAGAGCGGGAGGGGTCATTTGATGATTTCCCACCCTCCAAAAAAAACAAAAAAAGGGGTGGAATTTCGAAAAACCCTTTCTAAGTGGACCCTTTGCCACTGGTAGGTACCAGTGGCGAAGAGTGAAAATTGAGTCAGGGGAAACCGAAGAAAAAAATGAGAATTGTTTTTTTTTCCTATGTTTATTTGGACCTCATTTTCGTTATCAGTGACCTCAAAAACTATGAAAATGATAACCCTGATGGAAAATCTAAAAAAAATGGTTGGTGCCATTTAGAATTTTCATTTTGACCTAATTTTCGATATCAGCGACCCTGAAAACCATGAAAATGACATCCATGACGAAAAAACCAAATATTTTCGTCCGCATCATCTTGGATTTTCATTTTGACCACATTTTCGTTATCAGCGACCCCAAAAACCACGAAAAGGACATTCATGAAGAAAAACCAAAAATTTTCATCGGCGCCATCCTTAATTTCATTTTGACCTAATTTTCGTTATCAGCGACCCCAAAAACCACGAAAATGACACTCATGACGAAATAACTGAATTTTTTTGCTGGCGCCATCATCGATTTACATTTTGGCCACATTTTCGTTATCAGCGACCCCAAAAGCCATGAAAATGACACCCATGACGAAAAAACCTAAAATCTTCATGGGCGTCGTCTTGAATTTGTATATTTTGACCTCATTTTCGTCATTGGCGGCCCCAAAAACCACGAAAATGACACCCATGACGAAAAAACCGAAAAAAAACAGGACTGAATATCATACTGGGGGATGATTTTGGAAAAACTGTGATACACGTTTCTCATAATTAATCTCTTCTTAACTGAAGAGAATTCAATCAACCTCGAGAATAAAAAGTTTCATAGAAAACTCAACACCCATTTTTACCCTCTTAGGGGTAGAATTTCGAAAAACCTTTTCATAGTGAATACCTACTCTTCACAAAGAATACGCCCTCCAAATTTCATTTCTCTAGGACCAGCGGTTTGGGCTCTGCGTTGATATATCAGTCAGCCAGTACTTTGAATTTTATATTGGGGGATGATTTTGGAAAAACTGTGATACACATCTCTCACAATTTTAACTGCAGAATATGTACACAAACTTTCAAGTCAATCGACCCCGAGAATAAAAAGTTTCACAGAAAATTCAACACCCCAATTTACCCTCTTAGGGGTGGAATTTCGAAGAACCTTTTCTTATTAGATATCTACTCTTCACAAAGAATACACCCTCCAAATTTCATTTCTCTAGGGCCAGTGGTTTGGGCTGTGCGTTGATATATCAGTCAGTCAGGACTTTGAATTTTATATTGGGGGATGATTTTGGAAAAACTGTGATATACATTTCTCATAGTTTTAACTGAAGAGTATGTAGACTTTTAAGTCAATCGACCCGAGAATAAAAAGTTTTACCGAAAATTCAACACCCCATTTCTCCCCTAGGGGTGGAATTTCGAAAAACCCTTTCTTAGTGGATACCTACTCTTCACAAAGAATACACCCTTTAAATTTCATGTCTTTAACACCAACAGCTTAGGCTGTAAGTTGATATATCAGTCAGTCAGTCAGGACTTTGAATTTCATATTGAGGGATGATTTTGGGAAAACTTTGATACACGTTTCTCATAATTGTAACTGCAGAGTAGGTACACAAATTTTCAAGTCCATCGACCGCGAGAATAAAAAGTTTCATAGAAAACTCAACACCCCATTTTACCCTCTTAGGGGTAGAATTTCGAAAAACCCTTTCTTAGTGGATACCTACTCTTCACAAAGAATACACACTCCAAATTTCATTGCTCTAGGACCAGCGGCAGCGGTTTGGGCTGGGCGTTGATATCTCTGTCAGTCAGTCAGGACTTTGAATTTTATATATATAGATGTTTGTAAATTGATTTATAACCTTTTATCTTCAAAACGGTTGGATGGATTTCGATTTGAACTCGAATGTTCTTAGATCGGTGTTCAAAAAAAAAACAAAATGGCGGATTTTTGGCGCTAAATTGTGTTTTTTTTTTCAAACAAACCTATCCTGTAGTGTATCAAAATAAAGGAAATTAAAAAAGAGATTATTTTCATTAACCAAATGTAATTTAAGAACAGTACATGTTTTGCCTAACTGACTGTCACCTTAGGATTTATCATTTTAACCGACATTTTCTCACAAAAGATTTCTAAAGGCCTTTGACAATGTTAAGAAACCAAGAACCTTTCTGAATAATTTACAAGAAACTTAACAACCATGTACAAACTCCGCCAAACTGCATTTCCATCGAAACCATCAAAGAAAATACAATATGCTCTTCCAGAAAATTCTAAACATTCCACTCGAAACATCTTCAAAATATAAAGCACTGGATTGTATCAAACAGACCGTCAGTGAGCACCGTTGGATTTTATCACAGATCTCATCACATACCATATAATTTTATTATACCTTCGCCGAGCGTGATAAGTCCTCAGAATATCTTGATTTTCTTAATGGTTTCTTAAATGCTACACATTATCCTCACTTATCTTTATTTACTCTTAACTTTCTAGGTATGAGAGTGTGTTTTTTTCTGGTTATAAATAAATAAATAAAATAAATAAATATCTTGGGACAACCAACACACCGCCATCTGATCCTAAACTAGGCAGAGCCTGTACTATGGCAACCAGACAACTGATAAACATACTTATATATATCTAAATACATACATATAATAGATAAATTACCACCCAGACACAGAACAAATAATCGTACTCATCGCACCAAGATTTGTCCTGTGTGGGAATCGAACCCACGACCTCCGTCCTAGCAGTCAGGGTCACTAACCACTAGACCAACAGGCCAGTCAGTGTTGGTCAGTCAATGGTTATAAATGTACGTTAATGTTATGGTACGGTTACCGTTGAGTAGCCAGTGCACACAATGTTTTATAGTATTATGAGCGTCTGTCTCTCTGACCTCCACAACCCAGTAGCTGAGTAATGGCTACCTTGGTTGATAGACTAGATCTAAGACACGTTGTCAGAGTTCCGGGCTTTTGACTGCCAATTATCTACAAACGACAGCCGGGACCAACGGTTTAACGTGCTTTCTAAGGGACGGAAGGAGCTCGGTATGTAAAGGATGATCACCCATATTCAAGGTCTAACGGACGCCTTCAACCAAGCATTCTGTACATCAAACTAAGTAACTACACAAAAACAATTGCTGGGAAACGATTTTTTTTGGGGTGAAAAATCGCGTTTTACGGCAAGACTTAATGTAATGCATTCAAAACATTGTGCTGATGGATGTATTTAATGGTACGGAGGTCATGGCGGCATTTTAAGTAAAGTTGTAACATTAAAACTTGTAAAAAAAAAGTAAAACAGTTGGAACTTTGACCCCCAATACCTCCGTAACTAGAAGGATCCCAGGCATGGTTTAGAACAAAAAAAAATATCGCAATGACGCAATGAGAGGGAGAACAAACGGTATTTTTAAACCCATTATAGACCTATCGGCCTCGGCAAGCGCTGCTTAACCTTAAAGATCGCCCGGTGCACATGTTGTAATTTACCTACGAGCCCCTCACGTTTAACACAATCATAATCAGATAATCCATGAATAGATCACAAGATTGTATCTTGACAATATAATTTGGTTGAGCAGTCTGGTGTTTAGTCGTAACCTATTTATCAGAGCATAGTAAGCTTGCTAGTGTTGTGCTAGATCTAATTATTGAGTGCTGTACTGAATTCGAATAGAGTTTCTCACTAAATAGGGTAGGGTCTAGATTGAAGTTAATGTTTGTGGAACTGGGTTGGCAGGCATGTGATTAAGATGTGTCGATAGTGTTTGCTTATAAGTACCTAAGGTTCAAGTAGAATTAGGTTGTTAGTTCGGCCTTGTCTGTGTAGAGGTTGCAAAGGTCATTGGTGAATGTGAGGTTTGTTCGATCTTTGGAAAAAGACTCTGTTATAAGTAAATTATTAGCAACATCTTACAGCTACACGTGCAAGCGACAATGTCGCTTACATGAATGCAATTGTATGTCGCTACATGCATCTATAAAGAAAAACACCTTTTGCTTGCTTATACTTTTTATTCGCACAACTGCACTGTTTGACGATCCAACAACGACTGCCTCTCCATTAAAAGTTTAAAACTTATAAATTCAAGTGACATTTTCCCTACCTAGAAATAACGATGATGCATGGATGTCTTAAGTTAATAACCGTTACTTCAAAGTGTTGTCAAATTAAAAATAAATTCTGTCCCGATATAAATGAAGTTTAAGAATTAGTTTTAAGAAAAACAATACAATAATAATTCATATTCTGACAGTGTTGCCACAGTGAATATGATAATTCTTTATTAAAATCAAACATTTATTTAATCAAATTAAGGAAATCACAACACATCTTACAACAACGACTACGGAGTAGTATAAAGAAGTTAGTAACTGTCGCGACGACGGTACTCCTGCGTACGAAACAAGTGACGCACGTGTGTGTCGCTTGACGCAAATCGTGTCTCAAGTCATATCGCCCGACGCGATGATCGGAGCCTTAAAGCACACAGGTCTAGGTTACTCACGCTACTTATTAAATAGCAATTACAGGCATAATAACTGGCAAAACGTCTTAAATGGTTTTCTACCTATCCTTTTAGAAATACAAGCGTGGTATTTACAATGCTTAATAATTTAGATTAACGAATTAGTCGCATAATAAACTTTATCACATTTACAGCTCCAAATGACTAGGTGGATTTTTATTTAGGTAATAACGGAACTGGCAGGTTGCCCACCTCATGTTGTGTCTAGCACCTCGTTACCTAAATCTATTACAACTGCATTGCTAGTGCCGTCCATCTAGCTAGAATTCTAGATCTAGGTCATACTCAATCTTCGCTCAGAGATAAAGTGGCAAACTCTTGTTTGTTGTCGTATCACTTGTTTTTGAGTGTGCTTATATTCTTTTGCATATTGTTACCTAAAATAGGAGCCAGTGGATATTGGTACATTCGCGCACACTCAACAACTTCGTTCGACCTTCGTCATCTAGCAGTATTGTTTTGTTTCGGTTGATAAGATATTGTAGTTTCAAATTTTTTTTTTTCGAAGCTTGTTACTTAACTTGGTAAATTTAACTAATGGTGGCTATTACTGAGCATGACATTTTAGGGTTCTATTACCAAGTCAAGCAGTTTTATTGCATTTTTACATCAATATTTTGTGTCTAGTCGATCGGAAAAGGCTGGCTCCCTGTTACGTGGGACTTAAACATTATTGGTCAAATGTGGGTAGCTATATTTGGTGACGCATTGCTGAATCCCTTCCCTAGCAGACGCCCATAGACATAGCGCTAACTGCTTCACATCAAGTAATAGTTTGCGTATAGAAATAAAACCATTACTAAACTATAAAATTGCACATACACCATTCAATACAAAGAGGAAACAATAACAACCTCCTGAGCAGTTAATAAGGACATAAAGATATAGGAGGGCGATCGGAAAGTCCCATATTATCTGCGTCCAAACTGCGGGTACTTGGAAATTGAATTCAGATATTATTATGTTTATTCGACTATGGGTCCCCTTTATTTTATTGAGCGGAATGGTTAACGCGATTTGGAGGCAGAACAAACTCGAATTTCTTCTCCAATTGTTTTTTCGTGGTTTGTGAAGAAAATTGAAAAGGTTTTCGCGAAATAATTGATAGATTTATTTATGAGTGAAATGGGGACTTAAGGTTATTCAGGGTAGTGAAATGCTGGGTGTAAAAAGAATTGTCTCTTTCGACTTACAATATTGGCGCTATTTGGTTTCAATTGTTTTGGGAAGTAGAGTAGTTGTTTTTCTACTAGTAGATTTTTCATGTATCTTACTTTTGAAATTAACAAATTCTCGGTTTTGTCATTAGTGATAGTTTTTATAGTATTAGTAGTTGTAGACGCAAACAATTTTGGCTGTCCTAAATTGAATTTTATTTGACGTGTGCTTTACTCCTCGATCATATTTTAACGAAAAAGTATGCATTTCTAAAATTATTAGATAAAAACTTTTTGAAAACATTTTTTAACTGAACCATTTTTTACACGACCAACATTCAAATTCCTTTAATACCTACTAACAACTTGAAAACATTCAATCAATCCCCGAAATTGATTGTAAAAGTTACTGAACGAGCTGACAGATTCAATTTCCTTAAATTCCCCTAGGGGAGCCGAATTCATAACAACCTGAATATCAAAATTAATAATTTATAGAATAGACTCGCAATCAAGCGGAATGAGTGAAAATAAGTGATTATTCTCCATTAATAGTCCGTGTGAGTTTCAATTATCACTTATTTGGTGGATTGAAATTATAATTAAGTCGATAGTCCAGGTCGGGCGCGTAGTACTCGCAACCGACGTGCGATTATGACCAGTTCCACCATCTATCTATCTATCTATCAGAGGGTCTACCACGACCGCGTGGTGTAAACGTAACGTAAAGATGTCAATTTTTAACCAAAAATACAATTATAGACATTAATACATTCTTAAAACTGGGAAAGTAATAAAGGGTATAACAAGACCCTTAACGAAGCCGAAAAGCACTTGTTCTCCCGGTCATAGCGATATTTTTTTTTGTTCTAGACCATACCAGGGAACCTTCTAGTTACTAAGATATTGGGGGTCAAAGTTCCAACTTTTTCACACGTTTTTATTTAAAACATGTTTTAAAAATGTAAAATGTTTACTTTAAACACGTCCACGACCCTCGTACTATTCCACCTAAACCATCCATCAGCACAATGTTTTGAGTGCGTTACATTGAGTCCTACCGTAAACACACACACTAATATGTATCATCATCATCTTCCTGCCCTTACATTTGGGGTCGGCGCAACACGTTTGCCTCTTCCATTCTTCCCCGTCAGACGTCACGGCATTTACTTCTTCCTCATATCAGTCTTCAGACAATTCCATCCATTTTTTCTTCTTTGGTCTTTCTCTCCCTCTCCATCCATCAACATTCATGTCCATCACTCTTTTAGTCACATGCATCTCATTCCTCCTCATTTCAAAATCAAAATCAAAATATTTTTATTTCACATAGGCCTACATGGGCACTTATGAAACGTCGACAAAAAGGTGCACGGTTCGGGTTGGTCGTTTCCTATGGAGAAGAACCGGCAAGAAACTCCATGGTTACTCTTTTAAAATGATTAGATTTTACAATATTATCATGTTACAGCATTACTACTCAAGTATGGGGGGATAGCATAGGCCCGAAAATAAGTCGTTGCTTACTACACAAAAAAAACGGAAAACAAGATAAGAGGTTAACAAAACTTAACACACCTCTAGGAATATAAGGCCTACACTGTTCACACATTCACAAACAAAACATACATATTCATACCAAGACAAACGCACGCACGCACAAATAACGTAAACAATTAGCTAGATTCAAAAGCTATTTTCTCGTGAAATAACCGTTTCTACTTTGAGATTTATAAGAACTATTTTATAATACGAGCAGTACGGCTATGTTCATGAAAACGTTAAACGACACTTTAAAAAGTTGCTTCGTGTATACTTATTAGTTCTCGTGACTGTACCATAGCTAGAAATTAGGTTTTCATAGCAGATGGCGTTTTGTAGTTTCTGCTAACCCCCATCGGAAAAGGGCGTGATGTAAGTTTTTAAACTGACATGGTCACTAACAGTATCATTAACACTGAAAACGGGATATTTACCATGTTTTCTATTGGTTTCTTTAACTAACTCTTGATAACTTGTTTATCCATGATAATGGTACTGGCAACAGTGCCGACATATCGGGAACTCAAAACACATAGTAAACATGAATAAACTAATAAGCATTTGTGTGGTTATACTACAACAAAAAAACGCGACTACTGAAAAATCACGCTCTAATTAAATTCAGGGTTTACAAGGTAAAATCGAGTCCTCATATTTTTGAAGTCGGTAAAAATGTAGCCTATGTTACCTGGGCTATAATAACGAATCGATTGACACCTTATTCATCAAAATCGCATGAATAGTTTAGGCGCTACGGAGGAACAAACGTAAATACAAACATACATTATGTATGTATGTATGTTTGTATTTACGTTTGTACGACTGCTAAAATCATAACCCTTCCTTTTGGCTTCGTCGTAGTCGGGTAAAAATATCCCGCGTGTATCCCCAGTGTTAATGAAATTATCAACTGAACTGATTTATGTTTGGATGAATATCAACTGTCCACTACTTCGTAGAATGTGCACAGAGGTATGCCACAATAGCAGTGCAGTTCATTTGTTTGCCCGTAACGTCGTCGTGCGGACTCGTGCTTAGCGTGGCGTGGCTTGCACTGGACTATCCGTCCCACATATTTATGCAAAGTACATCTGCATAGCTTAGCTGTGGGTTGCAGTGGAGCGGTGCCTTTAAATTGGTTTGCTCCCACATAACATGCGTTTTGTTATGGTAATTGGGCCACTATTACCGCATTGATTAATATTAATATGAATTAGCAGGTTAGTTTTGAATGTTAGTAATGTCCTGGGGTTTGGTGTTTGATAATTATTGTAATATTAAAGTGCGTATAAACCAATACGTTTGGCATTCCTTAAGGGCCATTTAGGACTGCAATGATAACCTCTATGCCATTGAATGACTCTGTTTATCTATATTGAACTGTTCACTTAATTCAAAAGTACGTACTTCCAAGGTTTCTAAATAAAAAAAATTAAAAACTCAAACAGTGGTATGGGCTTTATGAATGGCCTGCTGTCAGGATCGTTACACAACTAAAACCTTACTTAAAAATACATTCTGGTTGAAAAACTTTAAACCAATTGGTGCTTTACCGATACTACATTTAAACCCCAAAGACAGACAAATTGGCAAGTTTAACCGAACACACGTTCACACAGCGTTAGCGCACGTTACCATATATTTCCGTTACTACTACAAAGGAAACTTCGCTGTAACGCCCCGTTCACGACCTCAGGCGACGCGACTTGCGGCACCAGTTGTGACGCCATTTGCGACGCGAATTGCGACGCGACTTGCGACACGACTTGTAATAGGGAGTTTACACGGGTCGATTTTAGCCGTGCGGAAAGTCACCAGTCGCATCGCTTATAAAAATTGTATCGCCACCCTATTTACACCGGTTGACAAAAATAGCAAATCTAAAACAAAAGGGAACCGCATGAGACTTGTTCATTGACTTCAAAAACTGTATCGTATTATTTTCATCCACAGTTTATAAACGATCAGTACCGACAACATAGCGGAACAACACAACGCAAAACACCTCATGCGGCGGGCGATCGCCTGCAACTGGTCGGTTACACGGTCGATTTTAATCACCCGCCGTATGCGACTTGTCACCGCACGGCAACAGTTGGATGGCATCCATCTGTGACCCGTGACATGCTCTAAGCACCGCCTTAGATTTGCTTTCGCTGCAATTGCTGTCGCAAAACGCAAGTCGTAGACGCGTGTAGCCCGTAGCCGAGCAGTAGCCGTCAATTCTCGCTGTTTCCACTAAGGAAACTTTGCCTGTAAGACTAGTCAAACATATTTTAGAAAGATATTATTCAAGCGTTGCTCCGTCAATAGTGATTTATTGTGAGGCGGAGGCACAATCTCTAGATAAATGACCTTTCTCAATACTTTGGGCGCTGTACGGAATATTGAGGAGGTTAGTAGGGTAGTTTTGAACAAATATTTGTAATGAAATTGGGGTAATGTTCGGTTTAAATAGTTTAGTCATAGAGATTCAGTTATAGAATAAAATAGAATAGAATTTTATTTTGCAAACATGGGTAATACACAATAGTTGTTATGAAATATCAAAGCTCAGCCATACTTTACCATTCGGCATGCAAACATTTACATTATTTATGAAACTTGTGCTTACATTTTAAAGATCAAATCGATTATATTATTATTGCTACAATTATCATTCAATATATCAATTAATAAAATATCATTATCATTACAATTATCATTCAGTATAACAGTTAATAAATTATCATTTTCATTACAATAAAATTATCATTCAATTAACAAATTATCATTATCATTAAAATTAATCAACAAATATATTTTTCTCTGAGAAATTCATTTATACATAAAAAAATTACGTAGTCTACTCCTAAACATCATCGTATTTAAATCTTTCCAACCACTTGGTAATTTGTTGAAAATAATTGGGGCCATGCAATAAATACTTTTGCGCATCAAAGTGGTTTGACATGATACTTGACAAAGTTTGTTAATGTCACGCCTATTCCTTGGGAACACATCAGCTAGGCGTATAGAAGTGGATTATTGAATTGTTGTTAAAAATAATGATTAATCAGTGGAGTAAGGTTTAAATAGCTCAAATTAATCTTAAACAGGTTTGACTGTTAAATAACTGTTTTGGTTTGGCAACTGAGCATATGTCGACAATCCTGCCGGCGTTTTGTAGTGATGGCACTAAAGTAACTCTTATTTTAGTACTCTGCATACAAATATGACTAGAGCGAAACAGACTTCCCGACCGCATAGTTCCACCACTCGCCTATAGGTTCAATGAACTCATTTCCTGTATATTATGACCAGTGATCGGAATAGGCTGAGTATATTTGCCTAAACTTCGGAGAACAGAGACAGAAAGTGGAGACTTCCTTACGACTATATTTTTTTCCCGTGATTCGGGAAAAATCTTCAATAAGTTGAAAATAAGCTTTATTTAAGATGTGTAAAGGCTATTTATTACCAAATTTCGAAATTTTCACGTAAAATCCCGAAATAAATAATCGTAACTTTAATTCATGTATTCGAATTATATTTACGATCCTTTAACTAACCGTTGCGTTGTATCAAATTATTCTAATACATGATTTAAGTTAGATTAGTTTTAGTGAAAATTCCTAAGATCTGTTAATTGCAAGTTTCGTTAAAAATAGCCTTTACACATCTTAAATAAAGCTTATTTTCAACTTATTGAAGATGTTTATTTATTTATTTATTTATTTATTTATTTATTTATTTATTTATTTATGTACACACAGATACTTAACAGGACATGTATGTGTGGGATATGTTTCCCGAATCACGGGAAAAAAAAATATAGTCGTAAGGAAGTCTCCACTTTCTGTCTCTGTTCTCCGAAGTTTAGGCAAATATACTCAGCCTATTCCGATCACTGATTATGACAAAGGTCATACAGGGTGAAAGAGACACCGACGCGAATAGTTGTTTTTTTTTTAATTACTGATGAAAAATTTCTATGTATGATATGAATACGTGATAACTGTTTTGGCGTCGGTCCCTCACACCTTGTATGTTAGGCTCAATATTTGGTGCAACATGTTCCAACATGACCATGTTGGGCCAGTATCCTTTCCACTTACCTTGAAGTTATTTTTGGTTAGTCTGTTTGGTTCAGTATCATTTTATCTTCGCTACTCAATCCCGCGGTCATATGCATACAAAATGTACAGACAAAGCGCACTCCATACTATTTGTTCAACGCTATCTTATTTATGTGTTCTATCGCCATCTGTCATGGCGCGATGGATCCTATTTGTGCTGGAGATATGATGGCTTTTGCGAAGATATAGGGGCAGTTAGGAGGAACATAGGGTTTCGATGGTGGTGATAAAGAATTGTTATGACTGTACAGAGAAATAAGATATTAAGCTGGAATAGAAACCTGAAGGATTGATTTGAAACTGTCCGTTTATTTTAGCAGTAGCTGTTATTCGGACTGCTTGAATTTGAACCCCTAAAGCTGTGTCGTGGGGGTACGCATTATTACGAATTACAACTGAAACTTATAACATCTCGACGAATAATTTAGATGACACATAAAAACAAATAGAATGTTAAAAAACGATCACAGGAAGCTATTATTTTGCCCAGTTTGTTTTATTTCATAAATATCTAGCGAAATGAGGGTGTACTATTAGGTACACCTCTGCCCAACCCTTTGGTTATTACAGGCGTGATGTTATGATATGATATTAGAATATCATTCATATGCTGTGTTTAAAAAACAGTAAATATAAATACTCCATAGCTTATGTCAACCACTTAAAAACTATTACACATAATAAGATTGTTTCCATTTTCTCGGAAAACCTATATCCTGTGGCGTCAGTCAATTGTTTATTAAATGCACTACGGGCTATTAGCTGAGTATTTTCTAGAAAATACCGAAGATACGCGAAGACAAATCGCAGGTATTTCTCCATGTCTAGATTTGCATAACAATGCTCTTTAAAGGAGTCAGAACATTTGCGAAAAAACAGATTTTACTATCTTTCTAGCGATAATGATTGCCAAAGTATACATGAATAAATATGGCTGAATTTTTACCACTGACATAGCTGGCAATATTTACAAGAATTGACTCACACCCTAGAATTGCAACCACTTTCCATCAGAAGGAACGTAGACAATTAAGTACTTACAAAGTTTTTTTTTAACTAATGCTTTGGAAGGTTTCAAAAGTCGAAAGTCTGACAACCAGTCTTACTAAGGGGTATCGTATTACCCAGTACTAACTGGGTTGCGGAGGTCAGATACGCAGTCGCTCCATGTAAAATACCCATATTCAGCTGCATCCTGTTAGACTGGAAGCCGACCCCAACTTTGTTGGTAAAAGCGAGATGATGATGCTTCGGAAGGTTGCATCATTATAACTTGTGTTGTGGGTAGAAGCAGGCACTACTGCGATGCACGAGGCCCTGGGTGTGATTCCCAGGTCGGGCAAAGGAATTTCTTAACAGTAGCCTCAGTAGCTTGTAGTCTGTGTACCCAGTTTTTGGTATTAGGCTGGCCCCTTTATAATATGGGATTAAATATACTGGCGATTTGGGTGTACTGTACTAACAATAGGAAAACCTGCCTTACCCTTCGCAGACATACAGGCGCGATTTTATGACGTTGAGATAGTTGGCATTTACTAGAATTGTACTTTGAAACTCGCAGCCAATACATTTCACTTTCGTTGGGATCAGCACAGAATTATGCGTTATGTGAGGGGAATAAACAAAGATATACGCGGACGAAACAAACTGAAATAGGGGACGAGGTAACTCAGACGGACCGGTTTTAACCGCTCAATTTGTAAGTTAGCAGACTTAGATCTTAGCCCGTTAACTTACAAATGATCTGAACACGATCAGTATAATAACATAATTTCTTGTTCTGTTAGATTGTTAACGCATTTCGGAGACCGACGACCGTAACAGGAGGTTGAGGTACACTAGATGCGGAAGCTGTAGGACAGGGTATTATAATGCAGCTTTATAGAAGCCTAGGTCCAGCAGTGGACTGCAACCGGCTGAGTTATTGTAAATAATTGACTTCGTAAACACAGTTTACTTCTGGGTGGCAATGATCAATTTTCCACTTTATGCATCTTTGGTATTATCTCATGCTTTGGAGACTTATGTCACCAAAATAATTATTCATACATGCAAGGTGGATGGGGCATCAACGCTAAAATGGTTACCTCGTATTCAGTACATCATTTTGAACCGCCAAACATAGAAATTTTTCATTGGTAATTAAAAAAAAAATCTCTTTAATTTTTTTATCGTGTAGGTTTTTCTATATTAAATGGGCCTACTTTTGACCTCAATCTAGTCCTGAGGACAGAGATGAGGTCGACGATGGAACGAGCTAATCCAAAAGAAGCCTATTAACTCGCGACTGAAATAGATTGGGGTCACATGAACTTGGGAACACCGACGAAGACAGGGAATTCCACTCCTTGGCTGCGCATAATAAACGTAGGTATTGCAGTTTTGTAGGAAACAGCTGTTTTTTTTTAATAACCGATGAGCAATTTTTGTATGGGGGGCTAGAAAGATGTACTGAATACGTGGTAACCGTTTTAGCGTCGTCGGTGTCCGTGCCACCCTGTATACTACGTTGTAAGTAGTCACGTGATTCTAAGAACTGTAACCCGAAAGTTCGTAAAACAAATTAAGGTAAGTTGCCTTACGTGAGTTTTCCTGGAGAAAAAACAGCTGAAATACCTTGTTCCAAGGTGAGACCGGTTCAGCAATAGTTTCCTTTGCTTTGAGTAATCTACCTTAATCACGAGTTTGAAGCCTGTGTGAAACATGAGTTCGTATATTTTAATAGTTAAATATATTTATCATACCCAAGATAATTAATGATACGTCAGATTTTGACGGACGCTTGGCATTCAAAATAATTCATTATGCTTAGGTACCTACATAAGTAGCACTTATTACTGAAATAATTATTTATTAAACCAATCAAGTTTTCTGACAGAGAACTATCTGGAGTGCATTGTACTGTAAAATTAATCTAATTAATTACTTAGTAAAATATTAGCAATTTAGTAAAGTGTTAGATAATTTATTATCGGCGCAATGTGGATTTAATTCGAGTTATAATGTGTTCATGAGTAATGAACCTAAAGTCAGAGGTGTCAGAAGACTAATAACTTACGTTTTGTCGCTTCGAGCAAGAGCCCATGTTTATAACGAATGCACAAAGAAATAAGAAGAGTTATTAAATCAAGAGAAATATAAAATATAACTCAAAAGTGTATCTAAATTACATACACTCATATTTCGCCTGTTAAAAGTTCCATGTCGGAGCAGGGTAGCGAAAAAACTATGTCGGACACAATGCGAGTGTGGAGCCCCAAAACAGGATATGCCCCACCTTCTATGATGCACAGGTACGTACGGATGTTTATGGCTATAGTGAACACCTGTTTTTTTTTTTGGGATGGGATATCATCAAATGGCTCCTCTCGCTCTGGGCGGAGCGGAAGGGAGTGTCAGACTTTTACTGACTAAAATCCATCCATGTACCTTCTTTTGCCCTTTGTGTTCCAGGGCCGCGTTAATCCAGGGCCGCGGTATACAAGTGAACACCTACAATAATCTAACTCAATTTAGAATTATCATTTCACTTGTAATTTTACCAAGTTAGCAAGTTTACCAACAAACCCACGTTTCCCGAAAAAGTGTCCGTGTGAGTCCACCCACACATTAAGTCGAAAAACGCGAACATTCTTGGCGTGACGGCTGAGCTCTAAACAATGTCGTTACGGCCAGCGTGCACAGTAAACTGACATTTATGGACCATTGCCCCTATTAAATGGGCCGAACACAATGACACAACTTATATAGGAATTATCGGTGTGTTATTATTTTCTGGCGTTGGATGGTGATGGATGGTCCGTGTTTGTTGATGCGTCAATTAGTTGTAAGGATTTAATTGGGTAAGTTACGGCTTTTGTATTTTGTATTAGCTTTGAAGGTCGAAACTTTACTGACTGCCTCGTTGGTCTAGTGAGCTGAGCGTGAGATCTTGTGTTCGATTTCCGTGTCAAGCAAATTGTCATTGATTTTTCCATCATGAATTTCTCAGTAGCAGCCACGGAGTCTGGATTTGTGCCCGGACAGCAATAGGCTCGCCGCCTGTTCCATGGGACTTAAACATAACTGGCGAAATGTATGTGTACTATTAGGTACACATCTGCCTAACCCTTCAGGGACTCGTGATGTTGTGTTATGTTGAAAAATCAGAAATTTCAGGTGTCCAGTACGCGTATGATTAGATGTGTGAACGTGGACAAAACTCGTAGCTTAGTTCTGGGCCGACTCAATTTAGATTGCCATCGATACACGCAAAAAAGAAGACATGGACGAATCGAAAGGAGTGTATAGGTATATGTGCGGAACTTAGAAGGTGACGTTCTGTAAATTATGCTTACTCTAGGGGGAAAAAGCCTGGTGCTATCATTGCGAGGATCGCCCGGAGGACACGGTGGAGCACACCGTGGAGGTCTGCTCCGCTTGGGCGGAGCACCGCCGTGTCCTCGTAGCGGCGATTGGTGGCGGCGACCTCTCGCGTCCGGCCCTGGTTCAAGCCATGGTCCGGGGCGAGAGGGAATGGGAAGCCGTCACCTCCTTCTGCGAAGCAGTCATGCTAGCGAAGGAGGCGGCGGAACGTGAGAGAGTCACGTCCCAGCCGCCGCGGGAGGAGAAGCACCGGGCGTCGGGGGCCACGCCGTGATAGCTCTCGGCCACCGTAGGCCGTGAGTAATGGGCTAGCTCGCCGTCCGTCCGTCGTATGACGACAGGCCGTGTCGACGGCGCGTTCGTGTTCCATGCGTGCGTCAAAGAGATGTCAGCAAACGGGACGGGCCCGCAAGGGCCGATGCCTGCCAGGGCTGCGGGACTGTTCGAAAGAGATACCGCGGCCCTGGAACATAAAGGGCCAAAGAAGGAACATGGGTGGTTTTTAGTCAGTAAGAGTCTGACACTCCCTTCCGCTCCGCCCAGAGCGGGAGGGGTCATTTGATGATTTCCCACCCTCCAAAAAAAAAAGGGTTGTTCCCGTTCGTCCACACCCCGTCGTCCACACTGCGGACGACTGGGAAAGATGCGTTCTGTTCGTTCACAGTGTAGACGAACAGAACGCAACATTCCCAGTCGTCCGCACCTCGTTTCATGTCTACTTTAAGAGTCAGCGTAAAGAAATTTTAAATTAAATAAATGATTTAACGGTTTAATTAATTTAAAAACAACATAACTATTAAGTTTTTTTTAAATTAAAATGATCAAATGTTAAAATAATTAACAACAATTCTAGTTTATAACACAGATCAACATAATTTACAATAATTAAAAGGCAAAATTTTAACTAATATTTTTTTGGTATTATATAAACATTTTAAAGTACATATATAACATTATTATGTACTAAGTAGTGTTTAAATTCATCAGTATTTTTCATCACAGATCCCGAATGCAAAAGCTCATCGTCACTTTATTGCCATATACCGTGGGCTTGCAATATGCAGCGAGCTGATTGGCTATTTCAAGGCCATGTATCTATTGTTCATTCCCAGAAGCGTCGTAAGCGGAGTGCAAAGACTATCTTTTGTTGGAGGATCGACAGGGTGCAGTTATAATAGTTGAGTATATCCAGGCGATTGTAACTTTAAAACTTTTTACATATTAATTGCATTTAAACTGATATTGATACAATACCCAATGTGTTATGCTATACATTTAGTATAAAATACGCAAAAAAGCTTTAGGTTTACTAGGTATGTACTTTAAAAGTATTTGTCTTACTAAAGTAATAAAGCTAAGTACATAATATTTTAAAAGTATGTTTATTATCTAAGGAAATACTATCATCATATTTTCTTTATTAACTCTAAGACTAGACGTGAGATGACGGGGTGTGGACGACTGGGAATAATGCGTTCTGTTCGTCCACAGTGTAGACGAACAGAACGCAACATTCCCAGTCGTCCGCAGTGTGGACGACGGGGTGTGGCCGAACGGGAATGACTCAAAAAAAAAAAAGGGGGAAAAAGCCTGAGTGTATGTATGTTACGAGTATTATGTTGTCGAAGGTCGCCGGGGTAATTGCGACCACACCTACAAGAATGTGATTTTTTCCAACGTATGTGCAGTGAATTATGAATTACCTTCAAAATCCTTCGGTTCCATAACTGGAGTTCAATTTTCTGTATACTACGACTACAGCATAGCAAAGGAAGGGTTGTTTAGAGTACATTTTTATGATAAAATTAAAAATATATGGTGATATTTTAAAGGCAAAATCGTATAAAATTCAGTAAACGTTATTTTGTGTTCCACTAAGTGGTCAGATAAAATGTGTTTATGTCAAGCTAGCAAACCTATTGCCATATAAATATGATTATTGATTTCAATTACAACATTAATTACCTATTTACAAATAATGGAAATAATTAATGTTTTCAGAGCTCAGCTGAAAACAACTAGGTACTGAAAAGGCGATAAACTGTCGATAAAATACATTCATACTTAATTAACTGCTTCTCATTTGCGAATTATTGTTCATTATTTACAATAGTACATAATTAACAATTAACACATTAATTTTATTTTAATAAACTTTATGAAATTGTCATCGTTATTATTTTTGGATGTCAAAGTTTTAAAATCTTTTTATTAAGGGTGTGAAGTTCCTCATGACTCATCGATTGGAAGGGCAGCATACTCCGACCAGTAGCCCACCAGACAGAACACCTGTCTGGTCGAAGGATCCTCACTTTTCAATTGAGTATTGAGGAACTTTATGCATGCTCCTAAAAAGGTCACAGTGCTTTGACAGTTGCGGACAACACAAGACCAGTCATTGTGGATATACTTCATGCTGAAATGATGAGAGCTTTTTCACTCACCGTTATTTTTCTCGCAAAGTGATTCATTTCACAAGCACACTGAGAGATTTTTAAATTGGAGACGAGCACTAAAGAGTCGCAAGCTTGATAGAATAATTGCATTTTGTCCCTTCAAGTCTATTAGAATGGTGTCAAAATCAAAGATTTTCCTATTCAAAGTTCAAATCCGAGAGGCTGTATAAATAATGATGACATTTAAAAGTAAATCGCTATGAAATTCACCTACGAAGGAGTGAAAAATCTAGTATTTTATTTGAAAGTGAAATCTCTTTACACGAATGATTACTTCATGAGCAAGCAAGTTTTGTCTTATTTCGCTTACATTTGAAGTTATGACAATTGAATGTAAAAAAGTGTAAACTTTTTGTAATTTCTATAGAAAAAAAGAAATCGTAGAATAGTAAGTGGTTTTTTAAAATCAATCCCAAATCGGATTTTAATTCCAACTTTAATCAGATATAAGTCAGATAAAGTTAAGCTGAGTCAGAACTTAAGTTAATCATACAAATTAAGACTCAAATTAAATTCAAAACTAATAATTTCAAATCATATATGCGAGTAAAGCGAAAACCAATCATAAAATATAATAATACATTATTATTGTATTCATTTCTGCAAATTCATCGTAAAAACTCTTTTGTCCAGACATAACTTTGCTCAAAACATAAATGAGGATCATGCAGATGAGTATCTGAGATGGAATTGACTTTTAAAGAAAGAACCACATTTATTCGACTGGACCTATTCGCTGACCAGTGAGGATTTATCAGTAAGGGCTAGGCAGAGGTGTACCTAATAGTACACCGAGATTTAGCTCTATATGTTTTAAGTCCCATGTAATAGGGGGCGAGCCTATTGCCATCCACCGGGCACAAATCTAGACTCCATGGCTGCTACAGAGACAATCCTGATGGGAAAACCCAATAACATTTTGCCCGACCCTTGAATCGAACCCAGGACCTCATACTCAGTAGTGCTTGCGACCGCTAGATCAACAAGGTAGTCAATACCTAGAGACAATATCTTAAAAACAATCCCTAGATACATCATATTCAAACAAAACATTTAACTCCAGAATATGAATTTAATTCCAGCCCCTCTGTCTTCCATTCAACCTTTATACGATAATGTATGTCGCATTTAATTCAAGCAGCATAAGTAATATTTTACGCTTAAGCATTAGGCACAGGCCTAATCTCTTAAATCTAGACCGTAGGCACAAGCACTTGATTTACTACTTTCAGCCTTTGTGTTTCAGTTCATATTTATAACGTTGTACGTTTAGAACGCTCTGTTTCAATATTAATTTAGAAAGGTTAAATGTTTTAAGATGTTTGCGTTATTGTTTTCTATTACAATGAATGAAAATGGACCATTTTCTAGAAAGTTCACAAATTAAACAGACATTTGGGTTTAATAGACAGTTAGGCAAGTTAAGAAATATTATGATATAGTAATTTTTTTAATGTTTTTTTGAGAAAAAATAAAAAATACGTAAAATGTGTACTTAAATAAATAAAGAGAATAATAATAATATCTTGGGACAACCAACACACCGCCATCTGATCCCAAACTAGGCAAAGCCTGTACTATGGCAACCAGACAACTGATAAACATACTTATATATTTCTAAATATATACATATTATAGATAAATTACACACCCAGGTACAGAACAAGTAATCGTACTCATCGCACAAAGATTTGTTCTGTGTGGGAATCGAACCCACGACCTCCGTCCTAGCAGTCAGGGTCACTAACCACTAGATCAACAGACCAGTGCTAAAAATATTGCCTTTAATATGCTGTGAACAGACAGGACGACTAGACGGATTGGCGCAATATGAAATTATCGTATGTCGAATGCTTTGCAGTGGGCTCTAACAGGCTAAATTACTTAAATTATTAAAGTATTTAGGTGAAATATTGAATATCTGAATTAAAAAAAAAACCGTTTTCTTACGTTTACGGTGAGATTTATATTGTATTCTCTCGCTACCCTCAGAAATCTGTCAAAAATACATAGAAACCTTTTTCAATACATTCATAATACAGTGCAGACATATAATAATGACAGTCACACAGCATTATTAGAATTTGAAGTGCGAGATTCAACACGGGAATCAAACCCAGTCCCTCAGCGAAAGCCTTGAGATATAAATTATATTAACCCGAGCTCGGATCACTGCGACTATGCCAGATTTATTGAGTAACTAACCTTATTTAGAATTCTATCTTAGATTTTCTGCAGTGCAAATACAAGATTTTATTTTTATTTATTCTGTCTCGTGGCAATTTTTTTTTTATTACTGTACGTGTATCAATAGCCGTGTTTGTCTAGGTTGGTCTGTGGATGGGTGACCGTATTACATACCGAGTTTCCTCCGTGCCTCGGAAAGCACGTTAAACCGTTGGGCCCGGCTGTCAGTTGTAGATCTTTAACAGTCGTTACAGGTAGTCAGTGGCCCGAAAGTCTGACAACCAGTCGTAGCAAGGGGTATCGTATTACACAGTACTAACTGCAACGGCAGTCGCTCCAAGTAAAATACTGGTATTCAGCTGCATCCAGTTGGACTGGGAGCCGACCCTAAGATAGTTGGGAAAAGGCTAGGCAGATGATGATGACGTGAGTCAATAGCCGCGCAGTAGTGTAGATACTCGTACCAACCTTTTTATTGTGTCTTATACCTACCTATAACATCTTGATTCTGATTACTTTTAGACAAGTTTTACCGACATATTCTAAAGAATTTCAAAAATTAAGCGGTCGAAGAAATAGTAATAACTTCTAGATGGGTGACCTCGTATCTCAAGGGGCAGCGTTCGAAGACCTCCTAAAAAGGGATCACCAGCGGGAGCCCAATGAAGGCAGTTTTAAGCAAGTAAAACTAAGGCGCAGATCGGAAAACGATTACCCTTTTACTGACAAAGATGTAGTTCCTACAAATAAGCATACGAATCCGGAATAAACGTACATAAACCTCGCAAGGTGTTCCAGTTGTTGAGGCAGTTGTCGGTCGCAGTGACAAATCACACCGGCTGCTCCCCTCACACACGTTCAGAATATATTAACAAAGCATGTTCTTATGGGTATGTTTCCTGTTACAGGTGATTAAACTCATACGTGATGCGTGTTACATAATACTGGTAACGGACGTCTTTTCTTACAGGGAAGGAATGTACCTTTGTTAGGCTTGCTACAGACCATTAAGTTCAGAATTTCTTAGCATGTTTTCCTTGAATGTGGTTGTGGTTTGATCCAACTGAAAATGGGTATATACTTATGAAATTAACGTAACTTAATGACATTTATTAAGTTAAATGAAGGCAGCGCATACGGTCTCATTACTCTATAGTACTTTGATTGTTAACGAAACCCACCATCGTCGACATCATTCAAAGTGACTTAATTCTTCACTTAGACTTTTATAAATCTATAGTTACTTTATTTTGTATTTTTTTATAAGTAAAGGATTTATAGTATATTTGTTGGTTCCGGAATTTTTAAACTTTGGAAATGGGGATTTACTCAGTAATAATGAATGAATGGAGCATGCAAAATCGGATTCATTTCCGCAATTCTTTCGAACTTCGGTGGAATGCGACAGGAGGCTTCGAGAGACTTCTCAAACAAAGATTTAATTAAAATATTTCTTTGCTTGTTTCTGTTGCGTGAGCCGTTATGTGGTATAGGTAAATATAACTTTTTAACGCAAAATTTGGTTATAGAAAAAATACCTATAATGGTACACAAGACTGCGTTTACTCCAAATGTATCATTGGCCACATACAGTATTACGAGCGTCAAGTTCAAAATTTATGAAAACTAGTCTGTTTTGCCGAAGGTTTAGGCAGTGAAGGCCTTTTAGTATACCCACACTTCGCTAGTTATCGTTTGGTGATTTTTGGACAAAAGTCCTTCGTCTCTTACGATCGTAAGCGTGCCACATAAAGCTTATGGCATGAACTGATGTAATCATTAGCTAGCCAAGAACAGTGCACAACTTCTGATAACAACTATTTGATATCCTAACTAGATGTAAGCGAGAGCTGTGTATGGCGCAGGTAGAAACCCATCAAGCACAAGAAGTTGCTCTCAAGCACTTAACTAATTACTAATTCGGCTAAGTTGTGAAGGATGAGCAGCAAGTTACAACTTATGTTACTTGGATGAGGAAGTGGTTATAGCAAAATAATGGATATAAGGTGCCATGTCGGTGCAATGTCGTCTAGTCTCTTATTTATTCATTTTTTTTTCTCCATTAAAACTATTGAAATTACACCCAAACGATATCGCTTGCAAAACATGAGCTGCTGGCTGGCGAGTACGTACCGTAAGGCTGGCTTCTGATATCTTGTCATATTTATGATCAGGTGAAGGCCGCAGGAATCCACTTAGTGCGAGAAGCACAGGATAGGTCAATCTGATGACGCTTGGAGGTCCTGTGTCTCTTCTGACTGATTGTATTGTATTGTATTGTATAACGGCCTGGACTGATATAATGAAAACGATCATGATTAAGATTACACAAGCTAAAGAACTTGCTTTACATACACACACAATACCAGCACCAAATCACTCAAATGTTTAATTGTTTTATGAACTTATTGTAACCTTTTTATCTGCTAAGTAGGATGTTTTCTTCATGGATACTCTTCATTTGGTGAGGATTATTGGGATTTCTCAAGACGATAACTCCACAATCCCCGCATTCCTGGTGCTACCATGGGCCTTGAGGTCCTCTGCCAGGACAGCACAATGCAGTGACTGCCAAATTGAAAAAAATTGTAACAATGAAGCCTTTTATATCATTGTTCAATGTCCGGTCAGCACACAAAATGGCTTTTAAATGTACCTGAAGTATTAAGTTGTCCCACGATGCATCGATTTGGAGGCAAGCCAAAAACTAGATGCGGTTCCGATCCTATTGGCAGGCACTTCAGAAAAGTAAAGTATTATTATACTCGTAATATTTCAGTTTTTATATTTGTTACGAAACGAGATTTTATATTTGTAACGCTAGAGTAAAGTCATTTACTTACATTAGGCTGAAAATCAGCCCGTTTTTCAGGTCAAAATTGACAGTCCACCCAATATATTATCACTTCCTAGTGATTTTGCTGGAGATAAGAAGTGGCGGTTTGAACTCCTGCAACTCACTCGTCTACTACGGTTACTAAAGCGTATTTTGTGAAGTCGTTGTTTTGTCTAACCGCGAGCAGTTAGCTAACTCTCACTAGACTCAGGCTACATGACATAGCGACTGAAAAGAGAGATAAAAATATAGAATTGAACGTTACAGAAAACATGAAATACTGTCCTGTAAACCAGGATATTGATTTTAATTCACTTACTTCAATAAAATAGCTCAAAAAATAAATCTGAAGACTAAAAATATCGAGATAAAAGTAAAAGCCATACTCTACTAGTCACGCTACACCCTCTCAAGATATCTATTACTCGTGCGTATGAGTTCATTCACCTTTCCTTTGTATTACACCTAGCGAATAATAGTACCTACTACTATGGCCACTTAATTGAACATCGATACGACTCCGTGTTCGCGTCAGCAATTTTTATTTTACCAAAATTGGATGAAAGCCTTCTAAAAATTTCATTTAGTTGAAATAAAAAGATGAAAAATGTTTCGTACCATTTTGCGATAATGAACGCGATTCTATGTATATATAGAAGGTTCTAGATCATGCTATCCCGTGAATCATCACTAACAATTTTAAACAACGTTATCAATAAAATTTTACTTAACTAAATCTACATAATAAAAATCTTAAATTTACGATGAAGATCTGCTGGGCTGGAAGCATGACATTTTGCACAAGAATAATTCTTTCCCGAAAACGATTACAAGAGATTCATCTCCACAGATTAAATAGGAGATGAAGGCTAGTATGAAAGTTTTTTTTTTAATTTTTGCCAATGTACAATTCCGTCGAGCCGCTTGTAACAAAATTTCTTATTCTCAAAATCGAAATCAAAAATCCCTCAAATCCTCCAAAAATCCAAAAACCCAATCCAAAAAAAAAACAAATAAAGAAAAATCCAATCAAATCCAAAAAAAAAATCAAATCAATTCAAATCTCAATCCTCCTCAATTCTCCTTTTCTCAAAGTTCGTTGTTGTTTCTAAGGTTCCATGGCCAAATGGCAAAAAACGGAACCTTTATACATTCGTCCTATCCGCTGCACCAAGCTGATGAGAAAATTATGAAAAAAAAATTAAGAGGTGGAGTTTTACTTTTTCGTGAAACTGCTGCAGCAGTAACGTAATATGAATTTTAAAAAAGCACATCATATCATTACGCTTGCCTTAATTTCGCGAAATAACATTGCGTTCATCTTGCTTTCTGAAACTGATGAATATGAAGTTGAAAAACCTAGCATTTTCCCAACTATGTTGTCCGCCTTTCAGAGTAACCGGATGCAGCCGGATATCAATATTTTAAATGGAGCGACTGACCTTCACATCCCGATTACTGGGTATTGTATCCTTTGGCAAGAAATGTTGTAAGACGTGCGGGTTTCCGACTGTCCCGTTACTACTGTCAAAGATCTACGAATCAGAGCCTCACGTGCTTCGCGGATAAAGCCCGGACTCCACCAAAGCGGGGACGAGCGGAGATGTACAAAACGGAGAGGACAGGAGATCAGCAAAGCGGCACGCCACCAACCGCACGCCACACAAAGCACACCACTCACAAGTACACCGCTCACCACACGCCACTCACGTCCCTTCTCGTCTCCGCTGACCTAAACGAGGCGCCGCTCACAAGCGCGCTCCGCACTCTCAACCTCATTGCTGAGGAGTTGGACATATTCTGTTGCGCTTTGGGTGAATTCACAAGAACAGCTACCTATATAATTTGCTATTTTAAAAACAGTGGATCTACGTAAATTTTAAGTGTACATATTATTTTAATTATATACTATTTAAATTTTAAGTGTGCTACAATATCGCATTGGGTCTAGCCTGTAAGGATATTTGTATGTTTAGAGTAAATAAATAAATAAAATTATTAGACATCTTCTCTTCTCTACTCAATCATTGCCACTAAAGCTAGGCGAAGACGAGAAGTGTAAATAACGAAATTCTATTGGTGGTTTACATACCTCGTCTCCTCTCGTCTGGTTTCCGCTTCGGAGGAGTCCGGCCCTAAGAAGGGACTCAATTAGAATGCAAGTCGTGAAGTGAGTTTTTAACACCAACCTTTTTGTGATTCTTCACATACAATTTTTTTTCTCGCAGATCTGAAAAACCAGCGAATGTAACATAAATAGTGGAAATCCGACACAAAATAGCACACGTTCGGAATGTGTTATTACCTTGGGTTTCCGTGATGTTTTCCCTGTTTCATGCCGTGATAAATTCTTTAACACGTGTATCTATGTATATACATAGATAGATTTAGTACAGGAAGGCATGAATTAAATAATAAAATTTGTTAAGTGACTGTATAGGAATCTAGTATGGTATGTCCTTTTCCATGTCGTAACCAAATTAGTCGAATGGTCTAAAAATTTGGTCTAAAAACTATAGCTCCAAGCTATAGTTTTTAAAGCCAATTTAGTACTAGTAATAATATTCCTTTTCAACAGTTTTCACTTTCCTCCTGAACAGGAACTGAGCTCCTCCCGAGCTCGTGGCTAAATAATAACTGCCGCTCGGGTTCGATCTTTAAGTTAAGCTGCGCTTGCCTAGGTTGGTCCGTGGATGGGTGACCAGCCATTACATACCGAGTTTCCTCCGTGCCTCGGAAAGCACGTTAAGCCGTTGGTCCTGGCTGTCATTTGTAGATCTTTGACAGTCGTTACAGGTAGTCAGTGGCCCGAAAGTCTGACAACCAGTTTTACCAAAGGGTATCGTATTACCCAGAGTTAACTGGATTGTGGAGGTCAGATAGGCAGTCGCTCCATGTAAAATACTGGTACTCAGCTGCATCCGGTTAGATTGGAAGCCGACCACATAATAGTTACGAAAAGGCTAGACAGATGATGAGCTATTATTCTATTAATTTGAAATTTAATCGTTCTTGTAATTTCACATTTTGTAATTAATGTTTTAATCATATGACAATTTATTTTGACATTAATTAATATTGATATATGTTAATTTTTTTTATTCTAAATCGAAATTATCGTATTTATTATATCTAATGTAATTCTGGCAATTTAAAATAACTGCTATTTTGGTCAAGCGATTGACTGCTGCGCTGCATGTCGCGGGTTCGATTCCCGTACGGAACAAATATTTGTATGACCTACAAGTAGTTGTTCCGGGTCTGGGTGTTTTTCTATCTATAATATGTATGTATTTACAAAAAAAAAAAAATGTATATATGTAGTTTATCAGCCATCTAGTTACCATAACACAAGCATTAGGTTGCTTAGCTTGGGACTAGATGGTGCTGTGTGAAATGTCCAGGGATATTTATATTTATATTTATTTATTTATTTATAATTACATGAAAGCATGTAGTACATACCTACTTCCTTAAAATAATACACGCAAAGCAAGTAAGTGCTTCTAAGCACTTAAATAATTTCTATATAAGGGTTGCACCGATTTGCAAACAACCTCCCTTAAAAAAATGGACAAAAGGTAAACCTTCCGTTGAACTCATGCTTCGAGCCCCCTTCTTGGGATTTGGGTCGAGGTATTCGGTAAATTCGTGCAAGTCCCGCTCCGACCATATCAGAGTTGGTAAACCATAGCACGATTCAAAAAGTGTATACTTTCCTAACAGCGCCACCTATCGAGCCATGAGTCAAATTTTTTGACTTTGAGTCCAAACTCCGTTTTAACAGCATCCAAATGAATAGTTATAAATTGCTTATTACCGATTAAGGAAGATAGTAATATTGTTTTTGTTAATGGTTGCGTTTATTCTAAACTAGCTTCTGCCCGCGACTTCGTACGCGGATGCCGTTGCTTATGCCAACGACAACGGGGTCGTCAAAATCGAAAATCTGAAACGTGTGATGTAGAACTCTAAGGCCCGGGGACGGGAAAACAACGGGATGAGCGAGACGATTGGAGTCGTTCCAGATCATTCATTTTTGTATGTCAACAGGAAATGCCCATCAGACTAAATAATTTTTGCTAAGACGTCATTCCTTAATTTGTTATAGTGCTGCCATGGGCTTTGGAGTTCCACAGCAGGTGTTCCAGATCTTCAAATTTATTCTCACAGCAGAAAATGCTCTTCACGTGGAATATTTTTAGCTATGGCACCATTTTTATATCTCTTATACTGTAGCTGGTCTGTTGCGGTTCTGCATCAGATATTAATTTTCCAAAATAAATTATAGCCTTTATGTTGCCCAGACTATACAAGAGACCAGACTAGACTATAGAACTCAAGCGCAATTCTCTATCCGTGAACGTCTCCGACTCGCGAGACAATGCATGACGTGCACGATCAGCGGATAGTCGCGCATGATATTCTTCACTGGTCTCTAGAGACCCGGATGTAGATGCATAAATACGCTGAGAACGCAAGCGAGCTTCGCGATCCGAAGAGGTTTCTACAGAGCGAGTTGCAGCCTGATGTTCTCGAACAGCATCAAGTCTATCCTGACGCTCTTCGTTAGATTCTTGGGATCTTATGATCCTCAATCTTTTAGCTCCTTTGGAACGTTGGGAAAGATTTGACCTCGTTCTAGGCATGGTTATGGTTTTATTCTGAAAATACCTGATCAATGAAAATCTAAGTGGCTGCTCCCCTGCGTTACCGGGTAGGCTACCGTGTCACGAAGATAAATGGAAAAGGAAATAAATGGGAGTTTTAGCCAGTAGAGTCAAATTTTCAATGATTCATAGAATTTTCATCGAAAATCAGTCCTAAACTGTTACCGCCTTCACCGCGTGGACGTACTCCCAGCTTATGTTATTTTATAATTATACAGTGAACTCTTGGAGTTCCACAACAGTTGTTCCAGATCTACAATCTTTATACGTCAACAGAGAGTGCTCCTCAGGCTGAACAACTCTTGCTAAGACGTCATTCCTATATAGGTTATAGTGTACCTGGGCTCTTGGAGTTCCATATCAGCTGTTCCAGATCTTCAAATTTTATACGACAACAGAGAGTACTCATCAGGCTGAACAACTCTTGCTAAGACGTCATTCCTATATATGTTATAGTGTAGCTGGGCTCTTGGAGTTCCACATCAGGTGTTCCAGATATTCAAATTTATTCTCTTAGCAGAAAATGCTCATCACGTGAAACAATTTTTGCTATGGTACCATTTTTGTATCTCTTATAGTTTAGCTGGTCTGTTGCGGTTCTGCACCAGGTGTTCAAGTTTCCAAAATAAATTATAGCCTATATGTTGCTCAGACTTTATACCTATACAACAAAACAAAAATCATTCAAATCCGTCAAGTAGTTCCGAAGATTAGCGTGTACAAACAAACAGACAAACAGACAGAATTTTTTTTTTTGGTTTCGTGCTCTATTACTATTTCTAAACCCCCCTCAATTATTTTTTTTTTTAATATATTCAATGTACAGACACAGTTTTTTTACTGTTTTATTATATGTATATAGATAAAAGACGCAATATGGACTTCGAGAAGAGACAGGTGTGGATGTCTCTTGCCGGGTAAGGTACGACGGCCGAAAGGCACAGACGTCGCTCTACAACTTTTTGTAGCGACGTCTCTGTCTATTATTTTCTTGGAATTACTTTGAAAAACTGTTTCGCGAGCTGTTCTTTGGCGACGAGTCCTCGTCTGATAAGTTATTTCAAAGATTATTTCGCACAGAGTAGTTATGACCTGAGTTACATTAGATTATTTTTATACCCGTAGTACATACGCCAGCACATCTACAACTAGCCAGCACAGCTACAATGTAAAACGTCACGGAAAATAGTTTTTCTTGTGTGTTATCGCAAATGTATGAAAAAGAAGGAATTGTGGCCGGATTTAAGAATGAGAGAATCTACATGTGGTTGCATCGGTTGGAGCTAACGTTCTGTAGTGACAAACTGTTATTTCGAATAATCTCATCGTAAGTATAAGTGTCATGCAACAAACTTAAAACAGTTAGGTATTTGTGAAGTCACCTGAGGATTATCCCTTCTGAGTCTTGTATGGACAGCGTCGCCTTTCGAAGGTCTACAACAAGCAGCACATCAGATCGAGGCATGAGTATTCACGAATGCTGATTAGTTGGAGTAATATTAAGAGCCCGATTATTTGCAATAACTCATCGCATACTGCGTTCCATTTAAGCGGTAAAATAAACAAAACCTTTATGCTTCCTCCACCTTATTTTCTTTAGCTAATTTAACTCCACGCATCTCGACAAACAAACGTTCCACGAAAATTATTTAATTCTTGAAGCTCTTGCTAATAAAGCAAGGTACACACAGTTGAAACGCCACGCCAAAAGTGCACAAACGAAGTATTTCGTATGCGTATCACGCCGTCTCGTGGAAGACTCCACTTTCAGTAAGTATATTATTATGTAGACGAGGTTTGGAGGCTTCATTGAAAGGGGAAGATTTCCTGTCACGTGAAAGGGTGTTTAAAGTACCTACGCAAGTACGTGTGTTAGTACGAAAGAACGAAAATCGGTCCAGTGCCTTCGCAAAGAAAGTGAACACAGTCATCGTATGAAAAATAAAACACTTAGTGTGAAGATAAAATTTTATAGAACAACGATTTTTGTGGTTATTGATATTGGTTAGAGAAACTAAAGGGTGTAGGGTAACGGTCTAGAAGGAAGCGTTGAATATAAATTGAAGTTTAATTTTGCGGTTATCTTTTAGGAAGTACGTGGGAATGTAAAATCAGATATCTAATGTGTTGGTAAACGATAATATCCAATAATGGTATTCTTTAACGATGGTGCTCTATCAATATTGGCTGGTTGATTGATAGTTTCGCAGTGAATCAGATAGGGTTGATGCAGGCTTCTATTAGAGTCAGAGTTATCGTCCCGATACCAATTTAAAACATATTATTTTCTTGTAAATCATCCGGACTCCTCAAATTTTGTATAAGAAATGTGACCTTTTTTCTATCATTATTGCCACCAATCAAATAAAGGTTTTTCTAAGCTTGTACCTACTCTCGTAAGGTATAAGATTAGTATTAATTTAAAAAATTGTACACTCATTGTCTCATTCATACTCATATCGCATTACGGACTAGCCTTTTTTTTTGGATGGGAAATCATCAAATTACCATTACAAATTACGCTCTGGGCAGAGCGGAAGGGAGTGTCAGACTTCTACTGACTAAAACCCATCCATGTTCCTTCTTTGCCCTTTGTGTTTCAGGGCCACGGTATCTCTTTTGAACAGTCCCGCAGCCCCGGCAGGCATCGGCCATTGCAGGCCCCTTCCTTTTTGCTGACATCTCTTTCCGCCACCTCCTTCGCTAGCATGACTGCTTCGCAGAAGGAGGTGATGACTTGCCATTCCGTCTAGCTCCGGACCATGGCTTGAACCAGGGCCGGACGCTAAAGGTCGCCACTACGAGGACACGGCGTTGCTCCGCCCAAGCGAAGCAGTACATCTCACATAGTCAAGGACATCCCGGACGTACAACACACTTCCAATGTCACCGGCGCGACGTACTGCGAGCATTTTGAAACTGTCTCGTGAGTACTAAGCCTTATAACAACTTGATTTATTAGATTGGGCTTAAAATGTGGCATTATGTATCTATCTACTTATAATAAGTTAAGTTTTGAATGTATTCTTAAAACTATAACAAAACCGAAAAGTTAAGAACTAAAAGACACCGATATCAATATTATTCGGTTTTCGAATAGTCGGAGTCAGTCATTACGTGTGATTCTGGTTGTACAGCTCTCCTAGACCTTGGCAATAGTCGGGTAAAATCTTAATATATTAGAATATGGGAAAACAACGTTTCCAACATTCTGCTAAATAATGAATAGGTCCATAACTATGAAATTGTGGTTTTTTTTCTAACATTTTGTTCTGTTTGTAACTTTGACGGTTAGTTATATTTTTTTCTAATTCTAGTGTTATTGGATTAATTTTTAAATTACTTACCTTTTAGAGTTTAAAAACCGTACCAATAATTGCATATTATCTCATAGGGAAGTGTGTCAAAACACCTGTTTCAATGTGCCGTCGGTTTCACTATTTCAAATAGGTATATTTTTGTGATAGACTGTGTTTTGAGTATTTAAGATACGCAGTGCAGCGCAGCTTTTTTCGCTTTATAGTTTGCAATTGCATCATACATAACACAGGTCTGCAAAATGAGGGTCATAACTTCCTCTCGGGAATTTGATAGCTGATTCTGGGGTATTTTGGTGCGTTAATTACGAATATGTACTTAGTTTTTGTCCATCACCTCCAGATTTTTCAAAAAAAGTACAGATAGATAATAGAAAAAAAACACAAGTTGTCACATAAAAAATATATTTTTAAAAAAGCACATTACTTTTAACTTAAAAAACTACTAATACATAATAACAACTTATTACTAGTCTAAATTACATGTAAATTTTATTTGTGGAACCTGGTCCTTTTTTTCTGGAAGCTTCGGTTGTGCAATTTCTGCTTAAATTTCTGGTTTGGATCGTCGCGCTTCAATAACCAACAATAGTCCGCCATCATGCTAGTATTCCATCTTCCTTGATTCTGGACTTCAAGCTCTTTCAAATCTTGGTGAAATCTTTCGCCTTGTTCTTCGCTAACGGCTCCTAGATTTTCTCCTAGATCCTAGATTTTCTCTTAGATTTACTTAAACTCATTATGTAGTAATTAACAAATTACTGATTTTGATTAATTTCTATAACCCCTTACACTAATTAAATGCAATAAAAATTAAGCTGAAGTAATTTTTTAAATTTAAAAATGTAGGCGCTAAGACATTTTTCAGTACAATCTTAAATATTCAATATCAAAAAATCCTGACGTGATGGATTTTTTTTATTATTTTTCTCGTAATCAGCACATCTGAAACTATGGAAAACGTTACTCCGATTTCATAGAGGAAAACCATTGCAGACCTGAATCGGTTCAGACATTTCCAAGAAAAATAAAAAAAGGTTAGTATGGAAATAACACTTTTCACGGAATCGTTATAAAAAATTGTTATGTTTTTAGAATAGGTAAACCAGAAGGTTAACATTATGTCGGTAACCTACTCGTACGTTTGCTGTCAATCATAACTGAAAACGGTAGTAATTACTTGAGTTGATAACAACAACCAATCACATTAGTCGACACAAGATTAAATTGAATAACCCCTCGAAAGTCGAGCGTAAATCCCTCAAACGACAATCAAACTTTCATCCATTAAATATTGACATCATTTTCACGTATGACCTATTTTCACTTGTATTAACTGAGTTGATGGAAACCGTCGTATTATGGGCTCTACACACCATCATGTGTCGGCGAATTTGCTGTCGGGGGTCTACTTACCGGCTTCTAGTTATTGCAAGGCGAAAAACTTTGTTGACGGCATGTCGGTGACACGATGTGCAACTTTGTTTTACACTTTCGTGACATCGGACAACTGAGCGCGTACGCAAGCCATGCATGCGCGCGGATTCATGTCGCCTAAATGCTTTTTACATAAGAGCGGTTTTAGATTACTATACTTTCAGCGCGTATAAGTTTGCTTTTACCACACGCAAAACTCGTACGAGCGTTGATGCACTTATTAGCCCGTATAAGCCGCAAGAAGCGTCCCACGCGCCGGCATAAATCGCGCGAACACGCCGGATTAAGTGCGTGTAGGCTAGTGGGTTCAGTTTTTTGAAGGGCAAAATGTAGCGCGCGTATAAGCGCGTAAGTCGATACGAGCTTATTCCTGAAACAAAATACACTAGTCTGAAACCGCTCTAACACCGTCGAGCTGTGCGCGGGTCGGTGGGTTTGGTGTGTACAGCCCCTTACCGTCGGTTTTCATCATCTTTCAGAGATACTCCCCCAAAGGTGAGACGACGATAAATATTTATTACTCATTAGGAGGTAGTAAGGGGTTGCAAGATGGTCATAATGTTGAAGATTGTGGTGTAAATGTATTTATAAGGAACCTTTCAACGGAACCCTAATCGGATCAAATGGCTTCGAGCAAATTTAATGGATTTCTAATTTATTCATAAAAATCTGTGGAAGGGTTTGAATTTTAAATACGTTTTAAGTGTCAAAGACATTGAGGTTAAAATTTTACGTGAAATAACATTTTGTACTAAAGTGAAATAAGATGAAGATGATTTTTAGAAAGTCGTTAGGAATAGACACTTTTGTTCTTTGGAATACTTGATTTCTGTCTAAGTATAATATTAATGATTTCTAGACACTGTATAATATACAGTAATGAGCACCAATATATAAACACTTAACAACTTTTAAAGTTGTTTTTCTCCTATTGTTCTGATTAAAATTTCTTATTGTTACGAACATTGTATTTTAGAACGCGAATTTTTATGAAAAAGATCCCATCTCCAAGTTACAATCGTTACTTTTCACGAAAATTGCTTTTAAATTTAGGAAAATGTATACATATTGGTGCTCGTGACTGTATCTGTAGTATATTTTCACAAGTAATTGCAAGAACATTTGCCATCGTTATGAATGTCTCATTAGGTAATCTTAGCACACATTAGACCTGGTTCGAGAGAACTGGAAGGCATGGGGCATATGGCCAGCAGTTGGATGGCACAGGCTGTTATTGTTAGCTTATTCTATTACTAATTAGGTACAGTAAGAGTAAATGCATTAGCCATGATGGAAACACAGAGCTTTAATATATGCTTTCTCAATGCGAATCTTGATGATGCCTAATTATTATTAGTCCGTACTTAAATAATGTCACTAAAAAGGGGTCTTTGTTCAGCGAGATATTTAATGAAAAGCAAATATTCTTTATGAAGCCTTTCTACGACCTACTTTTATTAAGTTTGGTTAAAACTTCTAGATCAAGATTCACAAAGAAATGTTATAAACTATCGTTTAGAGGGTCAAAGTTTTTGTGACTTGTGGATAAAGTTCAACTTTAATCTCTTCAGTATTTGAATTCTGGCCGAAAATCAAAGGCGAAGCGGGCTATCAAAATTTTTAATGGTGTTCATTGATGGTATTAAATTTTTCATCAATGAAAAGAACACAATTTTAAACAATGCTATAGTTTTTATCCCGGTAGTTCGTACTACGGTTCGGTAATCCCGTGGGACTATTACCGAACTCCACATGGGCGAAGCCGCGGGTATAAACTAGTCAAGTATAAATTACCAATCGGTGGTCAGACTATTCAGATCTAACAATGCACAAATCGAATAAGAACAAAGACTTCTGCAAGCTACTGAAACAAAGGCCAATAGAAACAAAATATACCTATCACTATATGAACGTCCCTGATTAAGACAAGAAATAGTCTCAAGGAAGCAATTCCGATCCAACAAGCCCAGACTACCAATGAGGCCGATCAAACGCAATCAATTGACTATTAAGGCAAATTAACATTCAAAATTACAGGGATCTGTTTCCAAATCACGTCTAAATCATTCCATTGGAGTTGTATCTAACAGCTGACTTAGACGGCCCTGTTTAATCAGTATGCCGTGAGGGTTGGCAGGTGAGGTTGAGGGAATTATGGGTGTACCGCAAAATGGTTTTAAAGGTGAGGTGTATGGTAAACACGTCGTGATGGCTCTCGGCCACCGTAGGCGCGGGCCTGTGGACGGTGAGGGCTAGCTCGCCGTCCGTCCGTCGTATGACGACAGGCCGTGTCGACGGCGCGTTCGTGTTCCACGCGCGCCTCAAAGAGATCTCAGCAATCATGAGGGGCACGTAAGGGCCGATGCCTGCCAGGGCTGCGGGACTGTTCGAAAGAGATACCGCGGCCCTGGAACATAAAGGGCAAAAGAAGGAACATGGATGGTTTTTAGTCAGTAAAAGTCTGAGACTCCCTTCCGCTCCGCCCAGAGCGGGAGGAGTCATTTGATGATTTCCCATCCGAAAAAAAAAGTGACCCAATTTGATTAGTAATACTGATAAGAGAGATGCTATGAACACATGCTTTCAAAGTGTTTCAAACTACAAAGACGTATGATTGTCAATCCAATACTTTTTGACCCATCGTTTTACCACCGAAAAACTGTGCGGTAGCACAGTTTTTTTTTAAGGAGTATCGTATTACCCACCCAGTACTAACTGGGTTGTGGAGGTCAGATATGCAGTCGTTCCATAAAAAATACTGGTATCTAGTTGCATCGGTTAGACTGGAAGCCGACCCCATCATAGTTGGGAAAAGGATGATCATCATCTAGCTAAGATAATGATATTCGTTATCGACTATAGATTCGGTCACTTTGGTGTTTTAAATTACAAAATAATATATTACACAAGCTTATGTCCGCGGCTTCGCCCGCGTGGAGTTCGGTAATGTCCCACGGGATCGCACTACCAGGATTAAAATCCATGTGTATGCTGTGTGTTAGTTAATCCAGGTTATAAACTAAATAAAAAAAATCATCCAAATCCGGTCAGTAGTTTTTGCGTAAAAGAGTAACATCCATCCATCCATCCATCCTCACAAACTTTGGCATTTACTATATTATATATTGTAAATTTTATAATATTTGTAGAATTCTTGGTAATAAAACTCTCCCTTGCTATTTTTATTATTCGTATAAATAAAACTTTTCCAGAAACCAAATTGATAATCTAGAAACGACGTCAGTTACCACTTGAAATACCATTTAAAATAGATTGTAGAAACCTTGTGAAGTCTGTGTGTGACCACCCACTCAGAGAATTAATTTCGAAAGTTTTATGTGTATAATTATGTAACACTAGCGACCCGCCCCGGCTTCGCACGGGTGCATGTATTATACATATAAACCTTCCTCTTGAATCACTCTATCTTTTAAAAAAAACCGCATCAAAATCCGTTGCGTAGTTTTAAAGATTTAGGCATACACAGGGATATAGGGACACAGAAAGCGACTTTGTTTTATACTATGTAGGGATTAACATTTAACTTAGGTGATTCTCACAGACACCACTCGTCCGCGCGGTTGAGCGGTGAAGCGGATGGTCACGTCACATTGGCTTGTATGAAATCCGTTGATACCTAACACACGGACGCACGCCACCAGCTATGATAATATAACCAGTAAACGCGGATCTCATTGTACAGAAAATCTATAAAAAGCGAGGCCATGTTACACTGAAAATTTATAGCTTCATCCGTCACCGTGTGTACGTACACCGCCTGACCGCGCGGACGAGCGGGGCTCACCGGTTCTGTACACGACGCGGACGCGGCGACGCTCCGTCATACTTCGCCGATCCCACCCGATCGCGCGGACGAGAGTTTTGTGTTTTGTGAGTTTTGTGTTGTTTTGTGTTGTGTTTTGTGTTTTGTGTTGTGTAGTAGGCCTATGCTGTCCTGGGGGGACAGCATAGGCCTGACAATAAGTCGTTGCTTGAGTACTAATGCTGTTTGTCGACGTTTCATAAGTGCCCATGTAGGCCTATGTGAAATAAAAAAAAATTGATTTTGATTTTGATTTTGAGTGAATCTTCTAAGAGGTAGCCCAGGTATCTCAAATCTACATAATATATATGTCACCACATTAGTAGATTACTCCCGTGTGAAGCAAGGGTGGGTCACTAGTCAAATATAACAGTTCTAATATCCCAAGAGTATTACCCTATTCATTTGCTAAATTGATTGATTAGCCTAGCATAAATTGTACGAAATTGCCATATCAATAAGTAAGTATGTCCCACAGTTTTCAAAAGGAAGGCTCCTGGCTATACATAAACTGCCGCAAGACTAGATCGAAGGTTAGTCTACGCCTGCCGAAATTGGGTTTCCATGGATAACTCATGTATGGGTGACCAAGCATTACTTATTTGAGTTGAATGGCGCTGATCCATGCGTCATGTTCGTGAACGGGCGCTGTCAGGGGACTGGTCATTCTTAGTTGCCACGGTGTATTTTAATTACTTTAGTTTTAAATTGCTGGTTTAATCTTTTACTCTGGACGCTCTTCATGTGCACGTCTTTCTACATCGTTCTCACATATGTATAATCTCAACATGAATGATGTAACTAAGATTTTGTAACAATATTTTGATTTAAAAGAGTGTCCATGGAGTTTCTTGCCCATTGGAATGTGCAACTGCAGTATTTTGTCTAGTTATTATGCCTTGTGACTGTGACTGTAGCTTAGCTTCGACTTGACTTTCAAAAGTGCCTGTAATGATCTAATTGAAATAAATGCTTTGAGTTTGAGTTTATTGAGACGCCTCTTTGTCTCCGAAAGCACGTTAACCCGTTGCTCTCAGCTGTCATTTATAGACCTTTGACAGTCGTTACGTACGTTACACAGTGAGTTTTACCAAGTGGTACCGTATTACCCAGTTTGTGAAGGTCAGATAGGCAGTTGCTCCATGTAAAGGTTTTAAAAACGGTGCTCTTAGGTGAAAATAAATAGCTGTAGTATTCTTGCAGATGTTCGTAGCAACCCTAAGCGATCGCTCGTTCTCTTCGGACGCTTCTGTATCCCTGGTTCCCTGGTACCCTAGTGATTTACATAATAACAACCTCGCCATCGCATTGCTGATCACAGAATGTTGTTATTAGCGTACAAGATAATGTCGGTTCCGTTATTTGTTAGTTTACTTACTTCAGCACTTCGTACAAATCGCTAGCATTGTTGCTGGTTTGATCTTTTAGTAACTTGTAGAAACAATGCTCTTAATCTGTTAGTAGACATTCAGTTTTTTTTTTCTTCGTAGAATTCTGGCGCCAAAATAGCAAGGTGGGATATTTTTTATTCTCATCACTTATTTTATGAGCCCATCATTTGCAGGACAAATCAAGAAGACAGTTACAAAGCACAGAATTCATAACTGACACATGCCACTTCAACTTGACTGCTTTCTACCAAATGTGGTGTGTATAGGTGAATGGTTATCTTCTTAATTACTTTAGCAAGTTGTAAGCAGAATAGACAAAAACTCACTTGCAATAAGTCAATTTCAATAAATTCTGCGACATATTACCGACAACTTTATATCCCAACCGCAGATTACTATTCCCCCACATCAAAAGAAAGACCTGTCCCAATTTCAATACATAAGAGATATAAGTCGAACACTCTAGAAGATAGCAGCCCTACTCAATCTGCGGGCTGCGCCGTCGCCGAATCATTTGCATAATAACACCCCCGACCTCCATCGAAGTCGCATTGGGTACAAGTGATGAATGAACGGGGTTTATACGATTGATTTACCACGTATTTACGATTAAAATGTTTTCGAGTTACGTAATTGAAGGAATTGTTTGGGAGGAGTTGAGGTTCATGGTATTGGATGTATATGTTTCGTGGTTTTATCTTCATCTTTATATAAGTCTATGAAAAATGGTAATTATAAAGCAATAATCAATTAAACTCTTACAAAATCTTTCAGATTTTAATTTTAAATGTGAGTTACGCATGTTTTTTTCTGCACCTCATGTTCCAAGTTTGACATAATTTTGAGTACTTAGTCAAAACGTATCACTCAAAAAACTAATCATTAAAGCTGGTTTTTGCAAATAAATCGAAAATTTGAATTAAAAAAAATTGCATTTTAACCTCGATTCCCCCCCATATAAATAAAACAAGACAATAAAAACATTAACATCGCTCAGTGAAATTTTTATGAGTACAAACCAAAAATAACATTCATTTTCTGAAAAGAAAAAAAAATGTCACCATAATTAAAAGTAAGGATTTAAGGGGAGGCAGTGTCGGAAACGTTAATTTAATCGGGAATATTAAAAGATGGGCACGAACCGTAGACTCGTGATTTTAAATAGGCCTCTCCTTAAGTACCTGGTTAGGGGATGGCCCTTCATTGTTCACAGCCGATCGGCTAATAAATTGACACTAGAGAGATGAGAACAAGGTTTAAAAGGTCCCCCTGGTTTGATATAATGAGTTGGTCTGTTTTTGTGTGTTATTTATGATGAAATTCATGGGAATTTGCGATCTTTAGTGGATTGGTAGCTAATTGAAGTGGTTAGTGTCACCCGGCATCATCACACGGCTGATTAAAAGCATAGCGTATACTTGTACACAGGGTGGAAGGGACACCGAAGAAGCACATAGAACCCCCATGGGACCATGGGACCCCACATAGAATCTTTTCATCGGTAATTTAAAAAAAACAGCTGTTACTTACAAAAGTGCAATAATTACATAGTCTAAATGTATGGAACAGCTGTTTTTTTTTACATTACCGATGGAAAATTGCTATTATGGGTGTGTTCAGAATGACTTACTTCGTACTGAATACACGGTAACCGTTTCTGCGTCAGTGTACCTACCAATCTGTATAGCGCATGTGAAGGTTGAGTCTAAATTTACGTACCCTGTTCAAATTTTGGAGGCGGCTTCGTACACCTTACTCTTACAAACTGATAATGTACTGAAATAATTATTTCAGAGTTTCCGTAGCCGGCCTGCAACTTGTGCGGTGTCATCGCTCCTTTTAGGAATATGCTGACTTTACATCACAGCTTATTCAGTTCAATCTTTCTTGATGAAAACCAATATTTTTGATGATAATCAAAAGTAAGTTCACTATCACAAGTAAGTTCACAAGTTGTCAATCTCATAACTTTGTAAAAAAGAAGTATACCTCTTTTTTTTTCTTCAAAAGATTATGTTCGATACAGCAAAACTTCGCAGATTTACATTTTCCAGACTAGAGGGAATTCTTAGAAATATTCATCTTTCCACGTGCAGAGGAACACGAGTGGTTTTAACCATCCCAAGTAAAACTCGTGCAGGGAAGCTTTTATATATTTTTTAAACTCTATTTTTTCTGTATCCCTTACTAAAAATATTTGAATATATAAATACAGACAGACGGAGAAATGGTATTTATTTCAAAGTTTTTTTTTATTTTAACTTTTTTAATCTTATTGAAATTAAGAGAAAGATATACATTATAACGTTAGATTTATTGCCCGTTATGGCCAAGTGTCGGGAAAATGTCAAGAGGAAAGTTGTGAGTATGAATGTGGATGGCTATAAGAATAGTTAGAGGAAGACCTAAGAAACCATAGATCGACTGTAAGAAAGATAATATGGCAACCAATGGGGTGACTACTGAGGTGACGACCAATAAATAGGGTAGAAGAAGACATGCTGCTCCAACCCCAAATAAATGGGGACAAGGGTAACATATTGGAAATCGCTTTACAGAATTCTAAGGCGCGGTGATGGCAGATGGAGTAAAGCTGCGATTGAGTGGCGTCCAAAGAATGGAAAAGTGTTGAAGAATAAAAAGGGCAGACGACATTGTTGCCATCGCGGGTAAAACCAGGATGAGGCTGGCACAGGAGCGTGGAGATTCGCACAAAAAAACGAGGCCTATAATTAAATGACGATTTACTGTGCTCGTCTTACAACTACTGTTATATGTTCAAAGTATAGGCGAAGACGCTGGCACCCTAAACACAAGTTAAATCTTACATTGGGTGCCAGAGCTCATCGTAAACACTCCTCTCCCTAGTTGTAACGCTGCATAGTACTTAGATTAGATAAGTGTTTCATGTATAATTATTTGAAGGTAATTTTTTTTTATACCCAGCTGCGTTAAGTTGGGCCGTGGATAATGATGATGATGATGATGAAGGCCAGTAAAGTGACGATAAAATAAAAAAAATGACAATACGCTTCATCGTTTCCCTCAGACCTTAACAGCTGCACTTTAATACTGCACAATATAGATTGTGATTCTCATAATGAAAGCTGTAACACTGTTATCCGAGATTTTATTACGTACAGAAAGATGTTTCTGTTAAATGCAAGAATTGAATTCGCAGCACGACAAGAAATCTGCATGGTTAATGATGGCGCAGTGTTTCAAGTTTTTAGGGGATTTGTTTTCTGGGTTGAGGACACGGTGGAGTTTATTTCACCACGTGTCTTTATTTCTGGCTATTTCATACATTTTCTATGAATTCGACACAATGGCAGGAGGACTAGAAATTAATGGAAATCCCTTTCAAAGCGTTCCGTTATTCTACATTTACAACAAATTTTCTACAAGATTGACCTCATTTTTTCTTTTCGTTAGCCACTGCGCCAACCGTGTTATTAAGGCTTTGTTTAGTCTTTCAGTGTTGCGCCAAAAGTAGTTATTTTTGAAGCCTCGCTAATCTAAATCTCAATCTCATGCCAAAGCATATCCGGGTGAATTTCAACAAATGCCATTTTTTTATCATATCGGTGAACTTTTTCATTTATATTATTTTTGGATATTTTTCAGGTTTTATGTAATCTTTAGGATATCAAATATCCCCAAATTTAATATCATCAACGTATCATTTAAGACTCAGGAGAAAATTCAGTTTGAATTCTGGTTTCCACCGTTATGACAAACCGGCACCGATTATTTTTTCTGTACACCGATATGATAAGTTTATCCACCGAAATGATGTGCATATCCAGCGATATGAAAATCTATCCACCTTTGAACAGTTTGAACATCAAAAATGAAATAGTTAGTAGGTACCTATATATTTTTACAAGGGTGACTTAGAACTGAAGACCTGAACTGAGGGTCTTATGTAAGTATATCACATCCAATGAGAACTGAGAAATCCCATTAAAATATTTTTTTTTTAAATTGTGTACCTATTTTATTATATTTACTTTCTTTTTTATTATATTTACTATAGGTATGTACTTAGAATTTAAAAAAAGAATGTTTATTTTTAATATCATTGTCTTTATTAATGCGTTCAATTGCTCCACCTCACCATCATCATCTCAGCCTATAGACGTACATTACCGAATACAGACCCCCCTAATACTACCCACTGGTATCGTGGTAATGATTTTGGCAGTCTATGTAGGTAAGTATGTACGTATGAATGTTTTTATGCATGTATATAATGTATGTATTGTATGTATGTTCCATTGTTTCTTTGTATACTTAATGAAATGACACGGGATCTACCGATATGATAAAGCAATCCACCGATGTGACAAAACTGTGCGTTGATCATGAATCAAAACACCGATATTAGATATAAGACACCGATTGATTTTTTCTTATCATTTCGGTGTAAATTATCACATCCGTGGTAATAAAGACCACCGATTACAGCGATATGAGAACAGCGACGTGAGAAATAACACACTTTTTACAAAATTAGAAAAAATGCATAATATCTAGGATAAATTCAATAACAGTCAATGAAGCTAATTCACTTACTACCTCTGTTAGAACCAAACAACAATAATAAAACTACTCATTACACTAGAAAAATGCAACCACCGATAACATAAAATAATTGTCCGGGAGCAACTGACATGGCTTATTTACGTTATTGGCGGGAATATGCAGCGATTTGACACATGCCCGTCCTGACTGCCCACTAGCACACACTAACGAGGGAAATAAAATTGGGGTGGGGACGCTGTCGGACTCGTCGATGTTAAGTTAGGTTTAAATTACTTTTGTCCAGCGATATGAGAACATTTTGCAGGACAAGTACGTTTGTCCCCCTCAGTAATAATAATCGTTAATTATGTAATAAAATATGCTATATAATAATAACAAAACTAATATTCTATTAAATAGAATAAGTTATATACTTAACTTACTTATTTTTATTAGTGTATGAGCTTTTTTGTTTGTAAAAAAAGTAGAGGGACAGCACCGATTTCAAAAAAATAGAGGTTTATGTATTTATTTCTTACCTTTGTAATAGTCCTGGGCAAATTATATTTTTGCCACAACCCAATAACTACCTATTGAATACAAAAAAAAATAATTCAGAACAATATTCCTTTTTTCAAATACTAATTTCAGCAAAGACAAAAAAAAGAGTCATTTGGGAAATTCACCCATCCGAATAATCTATTTTCACAAACAAATTACCGAAGTATATGCCCGTAAAATATTGTTTTAAAATCTAAGGTCTTTTCCTAATATCTGACGAAAACGTAAGCGTATGGATCAAAAAATCTTCCTGACAATTTGTAGAACCTTTCTGGATGTCTAGAATCGGAATTCACTTTAACGTTCGCTACCATTTGAAGCGTTACTGTCTGCCAATACAGGGAACTTCAACAGACAACGTTGAGCAGTCTCGGAATTAAAAGAGCGATGGATAGACAGATAGATTGACACGGAAGTGTAAGCGAGCCGATTTCCAATTTAGAATCGAACTCCTAAACGAGCATCCAACTTTGACTTGTGCTTCAATTGATATAGGTGCCAAAGTTGTTTCCTATCAACTGTAATTACACCTCACTTGTGTTTGAGGAATGCGAGTTGCATGTCTTGGCGGGTCTAGTTAGTCGATTCGCGCTATCTAACGTAGCAACAAGCGTGTAATTAAACCTTGCGACTAGCTGAGTTGCCGCGTATTCTAAAGTAAGTTGATGATGAAATGATAATAATATGACTAGAAAGCGGTTGAGGTACTAAGATAACAATAATACAGAAGTATAGAAGAAGAACACGTGCTGCGCCGACCCCAAATAAATTGGTATAAGAGCAGGAGCATGATGACGTCATGTCTATTTTTTTAAAGAAAGAAAGAAAAGTATTTATTAGCCCGCACAGAACAAAAAAAACACAAAAAAATGGTTAAATTAACAGTAGGTATGGCATATTCAGCCTACAAGGTTCCCACTGCTGGGACACACGGCCTCCTCTCTAGAAAGGGAATGGGCTATAATCCACCACGCGGGCCCAGTGCGGGTTGGTAGATGTCACATGTCTTCAAATTTTTGGTTCTAGGACTTGCCGGTTTCCTCACGATGTTTTCCTTCACTGTTTTTGAGAGCAGTGGTGATGAAATAAATTATACATAGTAATGCGCCTGCCTCGTCGACTCACTCTTCGAAGTCGGGGCAGCCACCACCTGGGCCAGCGCTGCTCTCTGCAGTAGGTAGTAACAGTAGGTTTAACAAAATTACATAGAAGTCATCATCATCTGCCTAGCCTTTTCCCAACTATGTTGGGGTCGGCTTCCAGTCTAACTGGATGCAACTGAATACCAGTATTTTACATGGAGCGACTGCTTATCTAACCTCCACACCCCAGTTAGCGCTAGATAATACGATATCCTTGGTAAGACTGGTTGTCAGACTTTCAGGTCACTGACTCCTGTAACGACTGTCAAAGATCTACAAATGACAGCCGGGACTAACGGCTTAACGTGCGTTCCGAGGCACGGAGGAAACTCAGTATGTAATGGGTGGTCACCCATCCACGGACCAACCTAGGTAAGCACGGCGTAACCTAAAGATCGACCCGAGCGGCTGTTCTTATTTATCTACGAGCTCCTAAATTATATAAAAGTACCTAAACATAAAAAACAAACAAACGAAATTGGTCCTGTATGAGGCCAAAAAGCCCTCTCAGCCCTTACAGCACCATGCTGTAACATTTTGCTATCACTGTCATCAGTAACTGCTGGTTACTGCTGCATCATGGACAAAACCCTAACTATCGGTCATCTATTCTGCGAGAAACATTCTACAATCAATAATACACCCCTCTTACATTAGAGTCTGTTACTGTCATCTTCAGTCCCTTTTCATCTGTTATGTAAACAAAAACACAAGGCACACAATAATCAGACGATCCTTCATCCAGAAATACAATAACACCTCCTCAGGTGACTTATATACAAAAAAAGATAATCATGTAATACATTCAGACTTCGTAGAAATGAGCGGTAGGCCGTAAAAACATCTTCTTTATACACTCTTCGGTGAATCTTTAAGGGGTAAGTCACATGTGATACATATTCAGGGTAAAGAAAAACATTTTGATTGAATGGCTTTAGATATAATGGTTTTATCGTTGACTAAAGAATAGGTTGGTATTCACTTTGAACAGTTAAGTTGCCCATGTTGTTACAAGTAAAATAGTCTGTAGATCAGTTTAACGAATGCGGTGAACTGATATTGAAACACTGGAAACTGACTATAAAATAGGAGGTACTAGAAACAGACTAAAAAATAAAGGAACTGAATGGACCACCAGAAATTCAAATAAACTGTGGAAAAGGTTCTTAAAATTTTTAGCGTCAGGTACTGTTCTAACTTAACATAACATCACACCTGTAATCCTATTGTAATCATAGTACACCCACATTTCGCCAGCTATGCTGCAAGGCCCATGTCACAGGGGGCGAGCCTATTGCCATCAACGGGCACAAATCCAGACTCCGTGGCTGCTAATGAGAAATTGCTGATGGAAAACCCAATAACACTTTTCCCGACCTGTGAATAAAAAACCACGAAACCTCATACTCAGCAATACATATATTATAATCGTAGAATATCTAGTAGTTTTGACATCATCTGGAACTGGCCTGACCTACGAATAGGTGAAAGTCCGCCAAGTCTTTTCCCGTCTACTTTCCTCTACCCACCTGTACTGATTGTCCTCGGGCAATAATTACCAAATCGTAGAGAATCCGGTTTTGGTGTTCAGCTAAGAATGAGCTTATTAGTTTTTCTGATGAGGTATGCGCAGTGTTCTCCTCCAACACTACATCTTTGAATAAAATCTTTTTCAAATCCACTGAGCGAATTGGCAAAGATTTAACCAAGAATAGCAGTAGCCGTGCACCACAGTCCTGAAAAGTAAAAGTATAGTAAAGTGGGTCGGACGTCTGTTGTCACTTTTGCAGGGATAGGTTACAGGTCCCCTGTAGTTGCAGGCTTAATCCTTCTGCTGGCCGGAGTTCGAAGATGGCGAAAGTTAAAGAAAATATTTGCTGTACAGTGACGTCGCTGGTAGGAAAAACGGGGCTGCCGTCCGACTTGCTCAGCACACCAGTGGTGAAGCATCAAAAAGGTCTGTGGAATGCCGGACGCGAAGCTGTTGCCGTTGTTGGCTTGACGTAAAACATGAACCCCTAAATCGAGATTGTCACTTTTAACTTGATTGGCACTCGTTGTGATTTCGAATGAATATAATTTAAAAAATAACGGTAGCGTCTGCTAGGGCGCTCGACACGACACAAAGCAATACGTGCAGTCTCACATCAGCCTAGAAGCGACTGACCTGGACTGTGTGGGCGCAATGTCGTTCTCCTCAATTGATCTCTGCGAACCGCGTTCCAAGTCGTACACAAACAAAGAAAGAAGTACTAATTTATAATCAATTGTCATTTAGCATACCATAAATGTTCCGTTACAGTCCTTAGCGACCAACCCAACAGCCACAATGTTTCTCAAAGTACAATGACACATTACATCATTTCCGCGCAGTCGGTATATCCTGACTTATTCCTGCCTGGAGAGTGACTATTACTCATGTGCTGAGTAAATAAATACTTCGCAATTTATCACTTTGTTCTCCTAACAAGAGTTGTCGGAAGAAACGGATGATTTTTGAAGAGATTCTCCTCATACTAATTTTGTTGTAAATTGGGCATGAAATTGAATTGGTTGTTTTTAATATTATTGTTGTTCTTTTAGATGTCGAGAACATTATGAGGAGATTAATTTGATGTGGATTCTGTGTTTTTTCTGGGGCTAAGAGAAGTTTAAATAATTAAACCATTTCTATGTTATTTGCCAGTATCAAAAGTCAGTGGAATCAACAATGAAATCATGAATTATTAAGATGTCGTTGTCATAAAAAGCAATATTATTATACAAATGAATATGTTAATAATTAAATATTTATAAGAAATCAAAGCTCTGAAAGATCTGAAGTACACTCAGGTTTATTTCAAGATTGATATCATTTGTTACAGCTCACTCATGAAAACTCTCGGAATTAACAAAAAGGTTAACATTTGTATATAAAAGCATTATTCTATCTACTCAATAAAAACACATTATAATTTTATTTATTTAAAAATGGTATAATAGTGGATAGCTGATATGATTAAAATATAAATGCCAGCAATTTAATGGAACAATTACAGAAATTGTAACGCTTGAAATAATAGTGTATATTCTAGATTGATAATACTTTTTATTCAGTAAAACAAAAGACTCAATTTTAGTTAGAACAAAATTAAAAAATAATAATTTGAATTTAACGTTACATAACAGCACTGTTGGTATACTCAGGGTATGCAGATGTGTATTGTAAACAAGGTGTAAACGAAACCGTCACGTAGCTGTCAACCAAGCATTTTGTACATCAAAGAAACACTACACAAAAATGTATGCTGGGAAACGACTTTTTTTTGGTGTGAAAAATCACGGTTTACGGTAGCGCTCAATGTACCTCACTCAAAACATTGTGTACAGTATCATGGAGGTATTTAAAGTAAAATTATAACATTTGAAATCCGAATTAAATAAGAACGAGTAAAAAGTTGGAACTTTGACCTTCAATGTTTCCATAACCAGATAGTTCCCAGGTATGATCCTCTACAGAAAAGTTATCGCAAAGACGGGAAAAACTAATTCAAATTCATTTATTTTGTGCACATAAGTAAACAGTAGGTGGTATAATATATAAAATTCAGAAACTATCTGTGTCTATGTCCCGTCGTTAGGCATAAAAAATGTTTCTCCAATTAGGTACATAAAATTAAATTGCTTCAAAAAAATAATAACTAAACAATAATCTATGAATAAATTCAAAATAAAATCAATAAATAACAATGCAATTTTGTTCTCTAAATAATTAAAATCATCAAATAACACAACATAAAACAACAAACGATAACATTACAAATAATGTTATGTCAACTATGTCAATATTAAAATTACATGAATCAAATGTCAGAGTTACGTCAATATAAGTAAAAATGAAAATTTTTAGGCAAATAGAATGAATAAATAAAATATCAAAATTATAACAGTTTGTCGTTTAGAAATTCGCTAACACAGTAATATACTTTGTCTATCAATAATTGTGAAAGTCTTTGTTTTTAAATTCATTGAGGCTTTTACACTCTTTAATTTGTTTAGGTATTTTATTGTACAATCTGGTTGCCATTTGATTGCAATCACACATAAATACATAAACTCTGTTTTAGTAGGCAATGTGTCACAACAACTGCCTTTCTGTTCGTCAAGGGTGTTTAATATTCTATTTCGTCAAGGGTGTTTTATATTTAATACTCTTTAATATTGTGAGTACATTCTGTTTCACGCTCTGCACCAATACATTTCTCTTAATCGTGTGAGATCAAAAAAATCATAAAAAAATGCGTTAGTACAGTCTATCTTCCTCTTAGTCAAAGGACATTAAACATACGCTGACTCAAGTCATCCTACTCTGAATCTTCGCGGATATTCGTAAATTTCCGTGAATGCTCGTAAGTTTTCGTGCACGTACCCAGATAACGCGGGTTACCCCATATCGGGCCAAGTTTGAGGACGAACAAGTTGGCTGTAAAGTTGAACCAACTTTGTATGAAACTTGTATGAGACGTAAGTTTTGATCAATATTTATTTTGAGGGATGGTTGTAGTTTGGAGAGTTTTATAAAGTGACCGCAGTGTAGTCGGATGTGAATTTTTATAACTTGATTTATAGGGGATGTACTGGTTTTAATTAATTTTGGAGAACTGTAATGATGATCTGCTCTGATGTGTCAACAATATTTTTTTACTAAGTGACTTCCTAATACTTCTTTAAATGCACGTGTCTCTGTGAAAAATACAAATACAATTAATACAAAATACAAAAATGTTTATTAAAGAAAATTTGTTACAATAATGGGCGGTTGTGTTTGGGGACTCCTTTTAAGCAATTTTTGCCTAAATAGTTTTTCTGTCTTACAATGAACCAGCTGGTATTCTTCCAAAGGTCACAATGCTTTTGGGCACGTTAGCAATCAATACAAACGCTACCAGGCATAAATCACACATCTTTTAAAACCGAAACTAAATAAATCTCCACCTCTCCAACCAACCAGGCATTCTTGAATCCAATGAAGCTAGAAAATCCAGACCCGTAAAAGCATTTAGTCCAAACTTTACCAAAGCTACAGTCCTCTAATTTACATGTAGCTTTGCTTGGTCCATCGGTATTTGCATTGGAAAACTGGAGACGGCCGGTAGCCGGGTGTAGCCGGGTGTAGCCTTCCGAATATGTAATCCAAATTGTTTTCTCCCAGTTGCCCAATTAATAGTTTACCAGTTAGCGGGCTGTCGAGCCAACTGGAACACTGGAACATTTCCACTGCATAATACACAGATAGTCATTTGCATATAAAAGTAACGAAGCTTGATCAGTTGTCAGTGGGAAGAGTAAATTGGAGTTTGGGATGGAAAGATTGGGTCATCACGAGAGGTGCCCGTGGAGACCTTGTGGTGGCAGATTGTAGTTTTAGTTAACTCTGTGAGTGTTCCGGTGAATGTCAGATTACTGTGTACAGTCACAGCACTATTATTTCTGTTGTAGTTTTCCAAATTACTTTCTTAATCCTCCTGAGCCCGTAGTCTCTTCGATAATCGATGTGCGCTTTGCACGACACCGAAATTATTGGAAACTTCAAAAGTTGAACTACTTACGTCTTCTAAAAGGTTACAAGGCTTCATATATCTAATAGCAATACTCTTCAACTTCAAGTCGAAGCAATCTCAGATTACGAACAGTTTGTATTTACAGTTCATGGCTCTTTACCGCAAATTCACCCTCCCTATCCTCTTGACCCCATTCTAATACAGACTCAATATCTCTGGAATATGGTTGCTATTAGAATTACTACTTCGCCGAAACAAGATCAACTTTGACAATTGGCAATGCCTTCGACGTTTTTCTGGTATTTGTAAAGGCTTCAAGTTTTATTTCGGATATCTTTTATGCAAATCAATACAAATGATTCCTTTTGCCTATGTCTACAAATCGCGGTTGCTAATAGTACCTATCAGTTTGCTCAAGAAAACGTTTTGGTGCCAAATATTACTTGTACTACCATTGTGTATAAAAATAGAAGTTTTGTTTGGAAACTTCCTAATAATCGATAAAAGTAAGCGATAATTTAAGACTCAATAGCAAATCCCAAAGGCTAAAAAAATATCAATCGCTTTTAAGGCGGTTCGCATTTCAACAACTACTTTCAACGGGATATGGCATAAGTCTTTCAACAGCTTAATATTGTGTTATTTTTGTATAATATCGATCAATGATGGTAAAATATCCAAATATCCAAAAATAACATTTTTGAAGTCAGAAAAATCAACGAACTCGAAGCTAGCCTAGAACTAACCTTTAAAAAACCGATCCTATCAGTTGGCAGCGAAGCATCGATGTTGCCAATGAAAAAAAGGCGCGCGCGTTGACATCGTTCCGTTCAATTTTCGTGATTCCAACGCACATACTCGTACGTACAGGACAAAATTGTAAAAAATAAAGTTTAGTCCCAACTAGTTTTCCGTTTATGCGATAAAAACAAACGGGTGAATTGAGAGTTTTTGTGAAAAAAGATTTTTTCGACCGGTTTTTTGGACAGTGCAGTTAATAGAAGCAAGCTGGATTTTTGGTGGCCTGTCAGAAAACTATATTGCTAGATATTGGAGCCGCATTAATGATGCACTATTTCTACACCCGACATTCTTGCTGGAACTGTACCTACAAAACTACAACGTATATTTGTTTTAAAAGAATAGCATACAAGACGTTTATTAAATTTAAGTTAGTGTACGTAACCGTACACTCTCATTTTTGATCAAAATTTCATTTAAAGTTTTCATGAAACTATTTAAAGCGTGAGATATCAAGACTTCAGTTAAACAGATAATAATTATAAATAATGATTATATTATGTATTCATAATGTTATGGGTTCTAAAATACTGAGTTCAAAATCGTAGTAAGATAGGGTCGTTAAGTAATCACAGTAGGTAGTAGCAATCAACACAGCTGGATAATCACTTCTAAAAATTGAGTGAGGAGTCTAAATAATACTGATCGTGATTGTACATAGGTACCTACTTTGAAAACCTGATCGCCTAATCTTCTCTGTCTCTCCAGTAAAAAAGCGCTTCGGTTTACGTCAAGCCTAAACGTAAGCTAAGGTAAAAAAAATATCCAGCCAGGATTGCGGATAGGGGACTCCGGCCTTTTCACGGCAAATACGAGACGCCGAAATGAATGTGACGTGCCCCGCATAGTTCTACGGATTTGTGAGCTTTAACTTTTGCTGTCGAGTTTGAAAATAGATATTTTATTTTGGGTTGTGGATGGTTTGATACTGTAAGGATGGTTGTGGACAGTTTTAAATTCAGTCAAAGGCCAGTTTATTAAATGTTATTTTTTTGTCAGAATCGATTTCAATGAAAAATGAAGGATTTATTGGATATCATACGTCTGTTTTTATGGAGTTAATAAAGACACCACTCGTAACGCTGTGGTTTGTCATTGGGATTTGGTGGCATCGCCACTGATGTTTGCGGTTATTGGGCAAAGTCTTTCCCTTTCTCCATCCATACCTCTCCATCCTTTGCGATCTCTGGCCATGTAAGTCCCGCAAATTGATCAGGTCGTCACACCACCTTCGCTGCGGTCGACCTTGATGGCGGTGTCCTTCGCCAGGGCTCCAGTGTGTGACGATCTTCATTCATGTCTCCTGGTGCATTTGTGCGACGTGGCCTGCCCACTCCCACTTCAGCCTGGCTATTTTTTCTCCAACGTCAGCTAATTGAGTTATGAAGCGCTGGGTGGTGTTTCCAATTATGCTGCGCTCTATTGATCGCTGGCAAATCTTACTACATTTTACGGCAACTCAACTTAAACTTTATGTTAACGGACTTATGTATTTATTATCTGTCTATAAGCAGTAGGTACGTTTATGTGTCTATTTACCTTTATTTCTTAGAGTAAACATGGCCAAAGCATTCGGAGTCTTTGCCCAGTGAATCTTCAAGCGTTTACAATTAATGATCGAGTTAAACATGGACGCATTCGCTAATTTATTTACTCAGTTTCAAGAAGACTTTAAACCCACTTACAAGTCATTGGCTTAAACTTGAAAGTTTCAAGACTCTAAATGAACAGAAAATTTTGATAGTTTGCTAAATTGCGAGATATTTGGGTGATATTCAAATAGTGTATGGATACTTTTATCAATTCTGTAGTTATTGATAGAGTTATTGATCGATTACTGTTTTTGGAAATGACAGATTGGAGCTCAACGCACATAAGCACTGCAAGGGTTAGCATCGCCTCAACTCCAGCTGTTCGGGATTTTTTTCTACATATGAAACTCTATACGGAGATGTGCACGATTCGACCAATCTCAGGAGAGAGGAGATACGCGATGTAGATTTCAATTAATGTGATTAGTCGGTTTCCGCACGTCTCTTCTCCGCTCCGCAATTGTAATGGCAGTAAGTATATAGAAGCATTGTAATGTCTTCGCCTCGTGAGGTGGACTGATGTCGATCCCGTGCCGTGCTTAAACTGTGCTTTGGTCTTAATTTTAGCTCCAAATAACCTTTAACAAACCCGTTTCATAATTCACGAGATTTATCTTTTTTATCAGTGTACATTTAAAAATAAAATAACAAATCACAGGTTAGTTATTCAAAATATTCAGTTGGTAATTCCTGCGATGTATTTTGAAGAGAAAATCAAAATATTAGCTATATTTCGTGTTTTCAGCGATAGAAGGTCACGTACGAAGCGTACTGAGTAAACACTCGTTTTCAGTTGCTTGAATATGTAATTCAAGGGGTTCCGTACCACGTCAGGGTCTTTGGTGATATTTTACTTAAAGTTTGCATAGTTTTTTTGGTGTTTGTCAAATACTCATTGTTATGAACTTAAGAATTGTTTTTTTTTCCAAGTCAAGTCAAGTCAGAAGCCCATGGACGGCATAAAAACTACGAGTATGACACCAGGTTAGGCACTAACCACAAGAAAGAAGAAGAAGCGGGGGAGCCCATTTAAATATAAAATTATGATATAGAATGGGCCCCACCTGCTTCTAACTTTTTTTTTAATATAAAATGTGTTTGTTTTTTCATTCTTTTCAGTTTTTTCAGTCAGGTTTTTTAGTTTTTTCAACTATTTTTTTTCTCAACTCTAATGTGCAGGTATAGGTAAAAGAATCATAGCGAGATCTTTTAATTTGTGCAGAAAAAAGAGTCAATTTAGAGGGTTCAAAATATTTTCTAATGTTGAGATTACATTAACAGGAGTAGATTGATATACTTATCATATTTTTAAAACCCCGCATAATTAAAATATATTGAAATGAAAATATTAGTTTTTTGTTTCCTCTCGTTGGCCATTTTGTATTTATGAAAAAAAGAAGTGATAAGTGACAGTAACGGATCTATCAAACTGACAGACAAGTGATGTGACTCGTTGTCTCTGACTTACAAACTTACGGAATGGGCATACCTACAAAATTAGCGTGACTACCTACAAGAATCTGGCGCATAAAATGGCCGCCATTTTCATGCATCATTATTCAAGAAAACAACAAAAAAACTTTTAGCGCGCAACCTTTTGACAGAAGATCAACCAGAAAACTCGGCACAAAACATGGCGACGCGGTCATGCATTGTTGAGCTTATGACATCACACGAAAGTGTTGTCAAAATAAGCACAAGACTTGATAAACTGCTACTGATTTATTAAAAAGAAACAAAACTGTTTTTCACATGTTTGTGTCGATATTATAGATATTTGTATAACTATTCTTTCTATAGTCAAATATACCGTCTCCATTGGTATATCTCAATGCTCTGGTCTGGTGGGTCTGACAGCCGCCATTTCGTTCTGAAATAATGAGGTGCTCGTTAAACTATTTACTTTTAACATTATATTTTTATTGCGGGGTTAGAAAAATATTGTAAATGGCTGAAGATACTCTTTAGGCACCCAAGAATACCAAAATTAGAATTCCAACTTCTCTAAACATCTTTATTTTTTATACGAATTCTGCCCCGATCCTTTGGTTACTCCAGCTCGTGGGTCATAATCTTATCGGGGCACCGCATTCACACTGACCATCAGAAGAATCTGCTTCTACTAAGATAATATAATATTACAGTTCGATAAACGGCCTATTTTAGAGCTTCGATCACTTTGATTTTTTGAAAGCAGAACCCTAATAATCCAGTTCAAAAACAAAATATCGAAGTCTTGAACAAAGTAGAAATAAATATTAATGTGGCCCAAGTTGTGGGACAGGCCTTCAGCGGATCGGCACCTATCTGACGGGTGAACCAGAGCTAAGTGGCAAAGTTTGGCTCGAGGTCTTATGACAGAGCAGCTCAATCTTAGGTATGACAGGATTGGCGCTGAGAGAGCAATCTGAATTTAATTTTAAAGTTTCTGAATAAATCATTTTGTTTCAAGAATTGTTTAGTTTTTACTTTTATTTTCTTGTTATCTGGAGTAGTATTTTGAGTGGAAAATAATTGTGATAAAAGAGTTAGTTTGTTTATTGACTCTGAAAAGAGAATGTTACCATTGATTACTGTAGGCGTACCGATAATTCCTTTGGAAATTGATAGTTGTGTGTAAATAACGAGATGGGCAGACCAAATTACTGCCATTGCGGAAATATCCTGGATGAGGTAGGTGGCACAAGCAAAGAGAGGCCTAAACCCAGCAGTGGGTCAAGTCGGGCTGTGGATGATGATGTTGTGTAAAAACACAGTGTTTGTTGTTCATTAATGCCACTCTAAACAGTGTTTCAAAATGCAATTAATACATCTTTGATTTATTTACAGTGAATATATGTTATTTACCTACCCAAAACGCGTTTGAAAACTGACAAAGGAGTAAAAGATGTCGAATAACCCTTCTTTTGGAACAACATTCCTACACACTCAAGATTACAACCGCAGTATGCCATACGACATCCGATCCCCACCTTTTTCAGCTCCAAAAAAAAAAGAAGAAATCGTTTCAAACCACATTTACTGTACAACCAGTCGCAGCCTACATTAAGTGAGGAATTCTCTTGTGATGCGACTATATGCGTATCCTATGACAGCGTCGCTCAACATTGCCGTCTTCCCCGACCTCCCCGGGGAGTCCTCAGAATCCATTACGCGACATACAAGGGACGTTTCCGATGGAAGCCGACGAATCATAAATCATTTCGTATCTAAAACGAATCTACGATTACGTAGAGTACTCGTATTATTATGACTTGTTTATATATTGGTATTTTTGTGGTTTTGGTTGTGTTTCAATTTGTTTGGGGTAAGGTGTCAATTGGTTTTGTATATTAATTGGAATATTTAAAAAAAAACGTTCATAATATGGGATCACGTCTAAGTAAATCATGTGAGTATCGTTCATAGATCTAGGACTGGGCTTGTGAGTCGTGTTATCATTTCCGAGATCAGAATTATTTTGCTACTACATTTACTTTGAATAATATTGACAAACACGCTGCTGGTTTACTCAATTAACATGCATCAATGTTATTATTTAGACGGTCGCACCATCCAAAAAGGTTTTCCTGAACCGTGTTTCAAACAAAGAGTACATATCTCACTCAAAGATTCCAATCGTTAGATTAATAAAAAATACTTCTATTAACGTTAAACAATTATGTCTTTAGCATGATTAATTTGTAAAGGCAGATTTACAGGAATACCAGTGACATGCAACCAATTCTGCTATAAATCATTTTTCATCCAAAAAATCGGGACCTCTAGCCAATTCTTATACCAAATAAAGGACTCAGACAGCCATAAAAATAGCTCATTTTTTGCTCTCAACTTTGGCAACCACGGTCCACATCAATGAGCGACACATTTATCTTCCGATTGGCGAGCGAGTCTCATAAGTCACTGACAGACGAATAATTTTGTAGAGACCTGCTCTGGATTGGCTGATTCGTGGTCGATCTGTTCTTTTTCCTTTGCTATTTTATTGGCTTGCCATTTGTTGAAGGCTTGTGTAGTTTTGTTATAGGACAAAAAAGTGATACGGTGAATTTATCTATCATAACTCTATTAGACTTTTTTTTTAACAACGATTGTCTTTTACCATAATTTGTGTGATTGTAGACCTCTTTCTTAGATCAAAAAGATTTGGTGTACTACTGCACCTCATTTCCTTATTTCAGCATCTTTCCAACTTGATAGTACACCGTCCTGCAGTGGTATCAAGTCGCATTTAAAATCCAACCACGTTCATTATTTGCCTCGCCTTTTCCTAACTACGTTGGAGTTGGCTTCGTGTCTTACCTGGGGCAGCTGATTACCAGTGTTTACATCGAGCAACTGCCTATCTGACGTGCTAGATTATCTCAATATTTTTAAATTCCCTTCATTTTGAAAGTGACGACAAATCGAAGGCATAATAACTGTGAAAAGTACATATAGCAGCTTCGTGTTTCATCTTCGAGGAACTTTGTTTTGATGTTGCAATAACATGTTTACAAACAGTTTACACAAAAACAATACTCAGCCCAACCACACACTACTACATCAAATACTACACTTGAGGACAAACAAAGTTGCTTAGAACTGACTTCTACAAGTCGAAGCAATAAAACGGACCACATAAACTGTAACCGAAGCGATCACGAACTTTCACGAATCAGTTTAGATGTCATAAAACATCGGAACAAGATATACTATCGGAGGGTAGTGTTGGGTTTAGTGGGTAACGCGCGGTCCGAACGCAAATCGAAAAAGGAGAAGGGAAAATGACGAGTGTGGAGATTTTGTTCTTGAATATACTCATTTATTATACCTTGGAAACTGGGTCTAAGGTATCGTACTTAATATTATTAAACGTAGCTCCTGTTTCCGTATTATTGAGATTAGTTTGATGTAGTTTCTTTTCCCAACTATGTTGTGGTCGGCTTTCAGTCTAACTGGATGCAGCTGAATACCGATATTTTACATGGAGCGACTGCCTATCTACCCTCCACAACCCAATTAGTATTGGATAATATGATACCCTTTGGTAAGACTGGTTGTGAGACTTTCGGGCCACTGACTACGTGTTACGACTGTCAAAGATCTTCAAATGATAGCCGGGCCCAACGTAGTTGGTACTTCAGAACGATATTATTATTCGATGTTTGGATATTTTTGGGACTTGTCGCTTTTAAATTCTCTTCTTCTTCTTTCTTTATCATGTGGTTAGTGCCTAATCTGGTGTCAGACTTGGCTTTAAATGCCATCGAGAAATATCTCTCAGGCATGCTGGTTTCCTCACGATGTTTCCCTTCACCGAAGCAAATAAAGCAAATAAATGCCATCTTACAATAATTTCCTCCATCTTACAATAAATCCGCAGAAAGGCTTGGTGGTTAACGCCACATACATATAGTATTTTTGGTTAATTAATTAATGTTGGAGACTTAGCAATGCAAATAAATGAAAAATAAAACATAAGCTATAAGTAAATCTTTTTGTGCAAGTTGAAGCGAAAGAAAAAAAATTGAATCATAGGATCGGGTGGTCTGCACTGCATTAACGACTTTTCTATCTATTTTTTGACATAAGGTTAGTGTACCTGTATATGAATTTCATGTTCTTTAATTACTTAATGTCAAAAATAAATTATTAGTAAAGGAAGCGAAAATTAAGTAAGTACGAGTAGCTTCCTCTTAGGAACAATTGTTTACTCTAAGCCACGCGGCGGGCAAGAGGCGTTTTTATGGCAAATTCAATCAATCGTTTTTTTTTTTTTTGTCGTTGTGTGAGTCAAAAGTTCGATTTATTTAATAAGCTAAAATCTATCTAAATGTTATTTATTTTGAATGATTAATAGTGTATAATTAATTTTAATAATACAATGCATGTTTTTTTTATTAGTGTTTTAAGCATCAAAAATTTGTATGCCTATTAGGTTAAACATAGCGATCCTGACATCCGAATTAGACCTTATTACATTCTACCTATGTTTCACATTTAAATAATTTGAATTAGAATTTGAAACATGAATCCGTTTCATTGTAATAAAACCATCAAACACGGCCATATTTCTAACTAAAATACCCACAAGCCGAGAAAACTAAAAGACAAAGAATAAAACTGCATTACCGGGGATTGCAACCGCCACCACTGAATAAATCCAACTACTAAGTATACAGAACTTTGTGTAAGCACTCGGCCATGAAGATTCTTATAATGAATAATACTTGCTTTCACCAACACTAAGTACCACCTAAATTAATGCCTAAATAAAAGCGCGTTGTTAGATTTTCATTCGCGAGTTGACATTCCAACAGTGCGACAATACATAGTCAGTGAGGATATGTTAAAGTGTTATTGGGTTTTTCCATTAAAGAATTTCTTGGTAGTAGCCCGGAGTTTGAAAGTTATTTTTGTGTGGCCCCTGAGCCATCAACAGACGTCGGTCCTGAGGCTGATCACTCCCCTTTCTTGTCATAATAGACTATGAGAGTAAAGGAACAGATAGTGCACCGGTGATTGTGCATAGAGATTGGCCGCCAAGACCTAAATCCGGTCGAATATTAATATTTAAGCATTCATTTAAGTCTTGCCTTGTCTTAGTGAAAACGGGTTTTAGAATTTAGAGGACAGGCCGAGACTAAACTGGATTAGTTTAGAAATTAATCCAATTGTTTTCGTGTTGCCCGGCCTTGGGTCACTGGACGAGAAATTAAACTTGAACAAATAAAGTTATGGATGATAATAATACGGATAAATTCTAATTTGGAGGGTAGTTTAATTAAATTTGTTGATATACCAATTAGGGGTTCATCATGCAATAAGATAGTTTCATTGAACTGTCATTCTGTTCATTAAGCAATCAGTTTGTGAGGTGATAAAGGTGTTAAAGGAAACTCAATTTAATCACAAGTTCTGTCAAGCATAAACCTGACAATTAAGCAAAACACAAAAGCGCTATTATTTCATAAGGCATTAATAGAAGGTTGCATAGATATTGCAAAATTTTTCACGAGAAAATCACTTTTGAATTTTACGTTCCTAAGTATAAGGTGTATGCTCGTGACTGTACAGTGTGCATACGCACAACAATTAATTTTGTTCCGTGTGTACTAAACTGAGTCGGTATTAACATAATTTGGATGAACTAGTTTGATCTAGGGTAAAAATCGGTATATGTGTAAATCACATCCAACCCAGTTTTTAGTATTATTCGATTTTTAGACAGGTATATAAGAAAAAAACCGGCCAAGTGCGAGTTGGACTTGTGCCTCGAGGGTTCCTTAATAAACTTGTAGGTATTTTGTTAATAAACTACATATTTATGGCTTTCAGCTTTTTATGGTTCCGTACCCAAAGGGTAAAACTGGACCCTATTAATAAGACTCCGTTGTCTGTCTGTCCGTCTGTCACCAGGCTGTATCTCATAAAACGTGATAGTCAGACAGTTGAAATTTTCACAGATGATGTATTTCTATTGCCGCTATAACAACAAATACTAAAAAACAAAACAAAAACATATTTGAGTGGGGCTCCCATACAACAGACATGTGTTTTTTTTTGCCGTATTTATAGATAACTAGCTTTTGCCCGCGGTTTCGCCCGCGTGGATGTCGAAAATATCCGACAGGAACGTGCTACCGGGATTTAAAAGTAACCTATAGGTTAATCTAGGTTACGGTAACAAACATAGTTACATAAACTTTTACCTTTCTGGGGTAAAATTATCAAAAACTCTGAGACACGTATAAATCAATTTTCAATCGTCAGCCTAAACAAATAATTTGAAGAGCCTAACTTCAAAACTGACGGACTTTCATATAAACTTATATCCCCTATTTTACCCCTTCAGGGGTGGAATTTCCAAAAATTATTTCTTAGTGGATACTTACTCTTCACAAAGAACCCTCCAAGTTCATGTCTCTAGGACCAGCGGTTTGGGATGTGTGTTGATATATCACCCAGTCAGTCAGTTTACCATTCTATATAGATAGATAGAAGATAGATAGATGACTCCGTAATTCTTTGAATTTCTTCTATATTTTTATTTTCTGGGCCCTAGGCTTTTTTCCGACGTCATCATACAAAAATTTGTATACCCTATTAATTTATATCTAATCAAAAGCCTAAAAAGTAAGATGACGAAAAAAAACTACGTTAAAAATAACATAATTTCCATACAAACTTTCATCCCTTATATCAACCTTTTTTCGCATTAAAAAGTAGCCTATGTCCTTTCTCAGGCTCTAGTCTACTACTACTACTGCTATCTCTGTACCATTTCATTTAAATCGGTCCAGTAGTTAAGTCGTGATTGTATAACACACAGATAGACAGAGTTACTTTCGCATATTTATAATATTAGTAAGGATGGTACGGAACCATTCGTGCGCGAGTCCGACTCGCACTTGTTTCCTTTACATGTGCTGTAGGAAATGGCTTCTTACCAAATTTCAAGATTTAGGGTCAACGGAAAGTTCCCTATAGGTTTTGATTCCCTTAGGGTTTGATTCGGCCAAAGGACTCTAGTAGTGCACTCACATTTCACCAGTTATGTTTAAGTCCATTTAATAGGGGCTGAGCCTATTGAAATACGAAATGCTACAAGAGTCGCCACTAGTTTAGGCCTTCTGGTTTTAAAAGCACAATAGATCCCCTAAAAATGGTACCTAAATACCATTTTATACACGAGGGTGCCACAAATTTTGTACAGAAGGCATCACTTGAAACCAAATGGTTGCAGGGTGGAACTACAAGTACTAAAACACTAAAACGCATGGCTATAAAATTCGAAAACGCACAGTTTTATGATGAATGTTATAAAAATGGTAGCGATATAACAAAATATGGGGACGTAAATCTTGATATGCGACTTTATTGTTTAGTTACTATGACATTAAATATTGCTGATAAAACTTTGAAGAGTCTGAATTGACTCAAAAAGTCATAAACATGACATAAAGTACATGCTTTTTTAGTTGCATTTTGGTGGTCATACGTGTTTGGGGCTGATTCACCTTCATTCAACTACCGTTAACTTGCTTGGCAACTAATTTCAATCAAAATATGTTGCATTTTCGACTTAATTGACAAGTAGTTTGACATCGTAAAACAAGTCCTTGTACATGTTACCGTTTCTACACCATGACTTTTTTGTCGTCTTACAACGGCAGCCCAATTCACGTATCCTACTAAACATTCATAAAAAAGACTCGTGCGCTGGGTAGGTGTGTTCTACCGTTTGACACGTAAACATTACTATGAGGATGTTTCATATTTCTAATGTATTATTTATTTTTCTTTGTACCTCTTATCTTAATTAATAGTAAAAAAAAAAAATCGCGCCTAGAGGTATTTTATGTCACATACATTGAGTGAACCACCTTTGTAAGATGACTAAAACGTCACGGTGTATATTGTAATTGCAGTTTTACACTTATTCATCAGTAACAGGAATAACGATTCGCTAAAATATGTGCTAGGCTACATTAAGTAATAGGTCTCGGCCTAAGATTAGCGAAATTTTATCTAAATATCGAATAACTGTAAGGTCATTTTGGATTACTTTATTTTAGAAGTATTCTTAATTCCATAGTAACTAACATTATAAATGGGAAAGTGGGTTTGTTTGTTAACTTTTCACGCCTAAAACCGATCATCCTGAATTTTTGCATATACGTTGTCAGGTGTGACACGGATATCGAGAGTACCTTTCATCCCGAAAAAAGTACTGTTCCCGAGGAAAGTGAGGTTCTTATGATAACAGATGGCGCCACGTGTCTTTCGAATCATGATTGAATTATACATATTATAGCAAGCAGAGTACAACGCGCATTGATTGTCAAACCCTAAATTAACGCGAGCGAACTCGCGAATAAAAGCTACTCTCAGAATAAAGGTCTCAGAAATTGTGACATTCGCAGGAGGGTGAACTATATACTGTCACACTGGACGAATATCGTGCGTGTTATGTTTGTTACTTTTACTTTTGTACATTGGTAACGGATTGTCCAAAAATGTATTAGTATCGTACAGCCACCGATTTCTTAAATAAAAACAATATAAAAAAATAAATAATAATAATATTGTTTCACGTCATTCAGAGTTCCAGAAAAGTCTACAATACTTCTATAATCAGGGGTAAGGGTTAGCGTGGTTTTTGAATGCATCATTATAACCACTGAATTCAAAAACGATAGCAAAACACTTAGATATTCCTCGAAGGGGTAAGCAGAGATGTACCTACATTTCGTCTGTTACGTCACCCTTAGGGAAAGATAAGGAGATCTGATCTGGAGTTTCTGACTCACCACCTGCATTCAGTGTCAAATCAATTAAGCTGGTGAGATTCGGACGCCACAGGTCTAGTGGTCCTCATAATAGTCGTCTTGTTAAGCTACCGATAAGTATTACGCATAACCCATTCCATCAATTAATTTATTGCCCCTGAATTAAGGACAGTATCAGTATCAGACATAACGACGAAATTCGGCCATGACTCGAAAAATAAATGAAAATTAATCCTTCCATTTGTTCCACAAGGCAATGTTCCCAAACAAAGCTGTAAGAACCGAAATGGCGACCCACATACGACGTAAAATATTCGCATATTTGTGAAATTGCTTTCCAAACACGCGACGATGCTTGCAGGTCGCCGCCATTTTCCGGCTTGCACACCAAATCGCGTCGTCTGGGGATAAAGATGTATTTTGTGGTTGTAATTATGTAAATATCTGCGGAAGAAACACCTGCGCTGTCTGTTGGAATTTGTTTTTTTTTTCTTGTGGTTAGAGCTGAAAATCTCTTTTCATTAGCAATGGCTTGGCATCTATGAATTGTTTTGGCTTCTATGAATTTACGTGTAAAGCCAACATCGTCAAAGCAAAAAAAAAATGCTGACGCTTGGGTCGACTAGGCACTGAAATGTTGTATGGAACAGCCAATAATTTCTTCGTGATGACGATAGGACCACCCATAGACAAAGTTGTAACATTTGATGGTCTCAAATATGACCATGCATTTGTGATACACGCTGCAGACCATAGACAGTTATCTTCGATACGGTTTTTGATCAGAAAAAATAGTGGCGATAAAATAAAAGTGTCAATACTATTTGAAGTAGCACTTACACTTAACTAACCGTAGTACACACAACACACAGAAATTGCGATAGGATATAAATATTTCATGAAGCAAGCAAATAGACTTTTATATTTTTATTTCAGAATTTCCATAGAGCGCACGTTTGCACTTTGCGTGCTGTTCCCGTTAGATTTTAAACGAGGTTTTTTTTTCTAAGCGTGATGAGGACCACAGTCGCAATAACCCAGTAGTTCAAATGAAAATTCGCATTTTTAATGATACAGTCAGAAACTGCAAAGGCAGGTAAAATAATTGGTTTGCAAATTGACTACAAACTTAAAGCCACGATTAGCCTATTTATATTTAAAAACGTTTGAGATACATTTTTGGATGGTTTGCGTGGGAAAATACACATTATATTGACGCCTATGCACGTAAAAATTAGGCAGAACAGTAACAGTGAATGAGTTTTTTTTTTTCATTTCTTCAGAGTCTATTCCATCCATCAAGCGGTACGATTCTAGAATCATCATAATGATAGGAAAATTTTGCCTGGACTGGGACTTAAGCTCCCCCTGAGCTTAAGTCCCAGTCCAGGCAAAATTACTATGAGGTTACTATGAGGTCTTAAAGCAGGATTAATTCCAGTGTGGGAAAGAGACAGAGCTATACAGGTCGTCTAGCGCCATCTCTTTCCCACACCGGAATTACTCCTGCTTTAAGACGTCATGGTAGGGAAACTGGTCTTCATGCTCACCGCATAAGGACTGGAGTGGAAAAATGAGAACAATCCGAACCCAAGAAATGAGACAGGGAAGGAAGAAGAAGAAAAAGTTTATACATCATCATCATTAGTCATTCATGTTTCATTCTGTCTATCTTAGATCACTGTTTTCAGTGCACTACAGCAGCATCGTTTGCATCCAATATACGAGACAGTTCATACAGAGTTTTGAATTTAATTGGGAAGTATTGCGAAGTAGGTCAACTACGCTTGTTTTTATGTTTGTGGAACCGTCGTCCTCAGTGTGTTTAAAATAATTAAATATACTTTTTTTTCTTATGTTTTTTCATTTGGGTACTGTCAATAGCAATCTAGAGTCTGGATGTATGACTTACACCCTGTTACACATAATTGGCGAAATGTAGACTTTGTACACCTCTGTCTACCCTTACAGCTAATAAAAGAGTTGTTTTGTTATCTTTGAATTCTATCGTACACAAAGTTCTAGATCAGCTTACTGTCTGACAAAAACACTACATCTTAATTTACCCTGAATCCTCATACACTACACCAACTGTCACGTTCCTCCAAAATATAGTTTTTCCAAGCCTTATAAACCTGTCTGATAACACAACTTAGTGTCGCATCAAGGGCCATTGTGAGCCATTGTGTACGGTATAATTGTCCATGCTCGTCCACTGTATATCCTGCTGGCTGTGACTTCATTGTGATGGAAGGGTATAGTGTACGATACCTATGTGAATGTAACGTGCGGATATACGGCGCTTAAATACTGTTTTTTTGGTAGAATATTTACAATCATTTGGTGTTTATAAAGGGAAAGCTTTTGGCCACGATTTTGTCCCCTTCAAGGTCAGAAATTATTCAGGTATGCACTACCGAGATACAATGTTACCAGGACGCCACCCAGTAAATCTAATAAAAAAAAAGTGAAAAGATATAAACATACAGATAGACGCATTCATTGTAAAATTAGTATGGGTTCATTTACTACCGATATCTACCCTAACAATGTCGTTGTCAAACCGTTGGTCCCGGCTGTCATTTGTAGATCTTTGACAGTCGTTACAGGTACTCAGTGGTCCGAAAGTCTGACAACCAGTCTTACAAAGGGGTATCGTATTACCCAGTACTATCGGTTGTGGATCTCAGATAGGCAGTCACTCCATGTAAAATAATGGTATTCAGCTGCATCCGGTTTGTAGATGATGATCTACCTTAGCAGTGTTATATTGCGTTCTATACATATAAGAGATCTTTTATTATTTTTTAAATCATTTTATATTCCGTCAATTTTGAACTCTACACAGTAGTCTACGGCACAGCCGGTGCAGTGCGGTCGACATGCATATAGTTTTGCATCTCTACATTTTTCATGCCTGTGTGATTCATTCATTTATAAAACGAAAACCAACAGCAGAACGACCCCAGTAATTGAGTTTAAATACAGTATTTCAACTAGGAACTGCTTTCTACTAAGTCTGTCTCAGCTAAACAGTTAGCCATGAGTTAATGGAAACTGTCACATCGAGACAAGTAGTTACGTTTTAAAAGCATGCATCTAACATGCATTGGAGTGTCGATTAGCAGTAGTAGTATGATTTCACAATTAAAAGGTACAATTTTTCTTTGTACTTCACCATAAAAAGGGGTTGAGTTCCTGGTCGTCTCTACACTGTGACTGCGCTGCATAGTGATCAACCTTCTCTTTTGGCAGAATGCGACGTGAAGTTGGTCGTGGATTTTATTGATTCGTCAGCTGCTAAGTATCATCTGTTGCCACATAAAGAGCGGTATCAGCATCTGACTGTACCACCATTTGTAAAGGTGGGTTTATACCTAATCCTTCCAAATTAATGCACGCGGTGTAAAACGCACTGAATACAAGCTATTCAGTGCGTTTTACATTCTGGTAAAGTACGATTATCTAAACAAGTTTAATTGTCATCATTTCTCAGGAAACAACCGAAGTAAATTCGTGCTAGATCGTAAACTCGGGCAGTTTGTGAACGCATATGACTATGGTGCGGTGATATTTTGTGCCTGTTTCTCTGACAGTGACGTTTATTGTTGCCAGGATTAGTGAGCCACTAGCCAAGATTATTTTTGGTTAACAGTAAGTGCGTCGCACTGATGATGGTGGGTTGATCCTCAGGTTTGGCAAAGTTTTAAAATGTTTTTTTATTAGAATTTCACGATTTCACGATTCGTGACCATCATCCGCCTAGTCTTTTCAGATTATATTGATGTCGGCTTCCAATCTAACCTGCTATAGCTAAATACTAGTATTTTGCATGGAGTGCCTATCTGACCTCCACAACGTACTTAGTTCATGATTTGTGACCGATTAATGGGAATGGGCTGTTGCATTGGCCTAGAACGTGCCATTGTAACTGGCAGAGTGTGGCCATACTACATAACATCAGGATTGTAATCCTCAAAGATTTAGGCTGAGGTGTACCTAATAGCGAACCCTCGCCAGTTATGTTTAAGTCCCATGTCCCATAGGGCGAGCCTATTGCCATCAACCGGGTAAAATCCAAACTCCTTGGCTGCTACTGAGAAATTCGTGATGGAAAACCCCAATATCACTTCGCCCGACCTGGGAATCGAACCCAGGATCTCATGCTCAGCAGTCGCGCTTGCGACCACTAGACCAACCAGGTAGTCCAAACCAGTCCAGTCCAATCCAGTCAAGGGAGACCAATTTGGCTTTCTATGGGTAAATACTTGCCAAGCTTCGGGCTATATAAATGTATTGTTGTTGGATAAAAGTGCAACTTTGAAAATCGATTATCATTGTCAGTCCATGAGCCCTTTGACCAGCCAAATATTCTTTAACTAACATCAATTCTCATCTCTTTACTCCTACTACCAACTCTTGTGTCACCTACTGACTACGAGCAATAGATAGTAAACATGCAGTAGTTGCTGGCCGCATATCACAGCCGCCATAATTCGAGCCTCTCTCTCTGCCGGTGACTTTTATAGTAACAGTGAATGGTGACGCTCTAGGCAGGATTATTGTTATGGATAGCTTTGCGGGTATTTCGCGTTTTAGAAATTGAGATTTTTTGGTGGTCGGTTTTGTTAAATGAATTTTTGAGTGTCAAACATTGATATATAAAAACCCAAGATGCACAGTCAACGTCTCAAAACCGTCCGCATAAAATGAGCGCAACATTCTAAATAGTGCGCTCATTTCAAATAGTCTCGCGTCACTCGCGTCTAGGTGCACTCGTCAAAAATGCCGAAGTGTTCTCTGACAAATTGTAGAAATATTACGTCAAAAAGGTTATAAAAGGATGGGATATCATATTTTCGGTAAATAAAAGAGTTTATTGATTAGTTTTTGTTGTTTTTATGACTGAATATAGGAAGTAAATATGCGATTTTGATTTATTTTTCTAAAAACTTAATTCAACGATCAAAGTATAATACGGCAAATTTCAATAGCCGCTTTTTCAGTTTAAGAACGATACATTTTAGACTCCTTCTTATTTTAGTCGCATAATAAAAATGACCCTGTTCTTGTTCAATGGAGTCGATTTTTTTTTGTTCTGTTTATTTTTTGAATTAATATTTTTATGTACCTTTGAACTTTTTTTATTTCGTTTTTGACGAATATGTTTAAGTTATAAATAATTTAATAAAGGAGAAAAGGTAGTCAATTTGACGATTTTTTTAAATAATAAAAAAATAAAATAAAAACTTCTTGAAAACTTATTAGCGTAATTTTTATAATAATTTTAGTTTTCCTCGTGATCCTATACGATGTGTAGAATGGAGATCACTTGTTAGTCGACAAAGGCGTGAAGATTTTTTAAGCCGAGTAATTCAAGCGTCGTTTGTTCAGAACATTTTTTGGACGAAGATATGTATGTCACTGCAAAAGGCATAAAACGTCTTCGTAAAACGGCGGTTCCTCGCGTAGTGGTAAGTAACTCGTTAGCCAGAAAAATGAATTTGTCAAATACTCGTAGTATCGTAGTATTCAATTATTTTTTGTTTCGTGCTGTTGATTTTTTTTTTTAAATACTAAATAAATATATTACGAAAAAAAATATAAAGATGTTCGTCTCCACTCAATGCCTTGTCCTACCGACCACTGTCAATCGCAAAATTTTATTGTTTTTCGAACACTGCGTTGTAAAAACAACTTTATACAATTTGCGTAAGGTTGAATTTGCAAAAATATATGCGTACAGCATAACTATAACTACGTAGGTATAATTGGTGAGTGTTTGGTGACAGTTTCGAACGTTACTTTTATTCGAGACTGTGCATCTTGGGTTTTTATATATCAATGGTGTCAAAAATGTTTTTAAATTGTGACGGTGCCATTTTTTTGCTGTGATGCTGAATTTCTGAAGCAGATATGATTTTTGGTTCAAATATTATTATTATTATATCTAATATATAAAATTCTCGTGTCACAGTTTTCGTTGCCATACTCCTCCGAAACGGCTTGACCGATTTTGATGAAATTTTTTGTGCTTATCCGGTATTTATGAGAATCGGCCAACATCTATTTTTCATCCCCCTAAATGATAAGGGGGTAGGTAGGTAGGGTAGGTAGGTAGGTAGGGTAGGTAGGTAGGTAGGGTAGGTAGGTAGGTAGGGTAGGTAGGTAGGTAGGGTAGGTAGGTAGGTAGGGTAGGTAGGTAGGTAGGGTAGGTAGGTAGGTAGGGTAGGTAGGTAGGTAGGGTAGGTAGGTAGGTAGGGTAGGTAGGTAGGTAGGGTAGGTAGGTAGGTAGGGTAGGTAGGTAGGGTAGGTAGGTAGGTAGGGTAGGTAGGTAGGTAGGGTAGGTAGGTAGGTAGGGTAGGTAGGGTAGGTAGGTAGGTAGGTAGGTAGGGTAGGTAGGTAGGTAGGGTAGGTAGGTAGGTAGGGTAGGTAGGTAGGTAGGTAGGGTAGGTAGGTAGGTAGGGTAGGTAGGTAGGGTAGGTAGGTAGGTAGGGTAGGTAGGTAGAGTAGGTAGGTAGGTAGGTAGGTAGGGTAGGTAGGTAGGTAGGGTAGGTAGGTAGGTAGGGTAGGTAGGTAGGGTAGGTAGGTAGGGTAGGTAGGTAGGGTAGGTAGCTAGGGTAGGTAGGTGGGGTAGGTAGGTAGGTAGGGTAGGTAGCTAGCGTATGGTAAAAAAAAGTGCATTGCAACGCATGCCGGGCACAGCTAGTTTGATATAAAATTCTTTCGTCTTCCCATAATACTAATGAATGCAAAAGTATTTTTGACCAAAGAACTTTTTTATGGCGTGGTGTCATTTTAATGTAGCCTAAAAAATATTCAGCTTTGAAATGCAAGAATAACGAACACCTCATTGCTCGTCGAACTCAATAAGTCTGCATTCCATTATGGCGATCCAATATAATATGCAGTAGTTCATATAAAATGTTCAAGAGTGATTGAAGTACCGGTTTTTCACGCTGAAATTCACTTCGCTGGCTCCTAGCAATATTAAATTTTAAGTGCAACGAGAATTTTGAATGCTCAAACCAATATCTGATGTTATTAAATTATTTTTTCATTCATTCCCGAAAATAAAATACATGTTAATGGCGTCCATTTAAAGTAAAATTTTAACAACTCCCGAATATTGCCAATACAATTAAATTCCAGTGTTCTACGAATTTACATTTTATAAGGAAGGCGATTTTGTATATTGCTGAAAGTAACTGGCTTTAAGCCGGCTTTTTCGATTAATAATCATATTTTATTCATAAAAATATTAGCGAAATTAATCACCATATTAAAAAGTTTCGATTTTAGCTTTTGTGTTATAATGTTAGTGCATATATCATGTGCCAAATAAACATTTTTTTTTCTTGTGTACCGCCAAGTAGCTTGGCTATTACAGTGGTGACATTTTAAGGCTATATGTTATACTATGCCCACTATGGTCTCAAACAAGAAGTCCTTCCCCAGTTCAATTTCCACCATCATAAAAATAACGAACAAAAACTCGTGACACCTACAGAAAGCAAAGATCACTGCCCGGATTCCATTTCAATCCAACCAATCTTCGATTAGGGGTATAATTCATTACACCAAGAAAGGGGGGCGTTGCAGAAATGAACGACAATCTTCCAACCATCAATCAAACTGATTCGCTTGATTAATGAATAGGTCACCCCCGATACGTTCGCGTGAACTTTCTTTCCACACTGCCCTAAGAAATGGTTCAACTTTCGCAGTATTTCTTCGAGAGGTCTCGCATTAAATTCTTAGGTCCGAATATTAAATTTGGTACTTAGCTTATTGGTTTTGTTCTCATTTCGCGACTGTTAGTCGAGTTTGTGTACGCCATTTGAGTGGCGAGAACCTTCTATTGTTTTTCTTTGATTTTATGATGGTGGATTCTTTTGTTCCCGCTTTGTTAGAGAAGTCGTAATTGCATGGACGTATTGGATCGAGTTTGAGAAGTTTAAGGAGTTTAATGTTGTCATTTGTTTTGGCTTTGTTCGGTGAAACTTCTGAGAGTTTGCTTGTCAAAGTCGTTTTGGTTCGCTGGAGACGTTTGTATTTTACGTATGAACTGTTTGACCATTGTTTGGTAGACAGGGTATTATTTCTATTTAAATTATTCCATTAGTATAATCTGCCACCATATCCTTAAAGATTTATTATTAAGACAACTCTAGCTAAAGGACATGGCCGGAATTTGTATAGAGCTGTGCCCTTACAAAAAATATTCATGTAAATTGACATACAGTACGTCAAATTAAAGCTTACAGGTGTGTAATCATAATAGTTTAAGTTTTATGATCAGAGAAGAAGCGAGAGATACTATAAATAGGATACAAAAAATGTGCCTAAACATTTTGAATAGCAATGATCATAAATTCCGAAACGAAACAATACGAGAAATGCTATTACCAATGGATTTAAAGGCCGTTTCTTCACTATCCGACACGACATTTCAAATCGAAGAAGTCGAGTGAGTACTAGTCGTCTACAGATATTTCTGGATATTATGACTTCCAAGCGACCCAAGCGACTAGCAAAAAACATACAATTGGATAGGCAATAAAACACTAAAATGGTATTTGAATTTTTATTTAAGAATATCTAATTAGGTAGGTAGTATATATATATACCTACATTTGCAAAAGTATAAAATATAATTATCTACTTCTACTTCTTTTACAGACGTTTTAAGAAAAACATCATAGCAATTACTCAGACAAGACACATTCATTGTTTTCATCCACTTTTAAGTCCTTTCAAGTCCGATTAGCGTGGGGTCAAGTGAAAATATCCAATACAATAACGAAAAAACAGCACAGTATTACGTGATAAGATCAACGCAAGACTGCACAGATAGTTTTGAGCTCTTTGGTTTTGAGCGTAGAAACGTCAAAATAACTCTAGGATATTTGGATACACACTCTTGAAAATAAATATTTGAATATATTCATCAAGACGCGCGGCAGGTCGAAAAGTGGTGTCTGCGATAATCGTGAAACCGTTAACTTTTAAGGTACCCTAGCAATACAATTTGACAGTCACAGGTGTTTTACATACATTTTAGTCTGACCTTCAGGCGTAATTCATATAGATACAGTGTTTGTCTCATGCGTGTATCCAAACGTAGATGCATTTTGTATTGTATTCAATGAAACAAAACCACAAAAAAACTATTAACACACATATTATTTTGAGATTTATTGTCGCCTGTTCTAGAGATATGTAATTGTTGCGATTAATTTTTATTTATTTTAGAAGTAACTTTAATATAATAATAATTAGTGTACATTACGAATTATGAATTGATTCTGAGGGCAGGATTCGGCCATGTCCTTTCTACAGAGTAGTTCAGCTGAACAACATTCATGCATGGGACCAACAAACAAATGGTGAAAAAATAAAATCAGTTGTACCGTACATTTGGTTCGAGTAAGTATTGAAATTTTATCTTCGTCTCATGGAAAACGTTTTTCAGTTTCATGATCTGTACCACACCCTTAAATAAGGTGACACATTTCTGATACATGCTGTATATCAACAACAGTTTTCACATCTTTGATCAATATTTGCAAACGCCTCTAAAATAATTCCCAGTCGCAAGTATAGAACTCAGGAATTTGTCATCCAAAGGCGCTTAGCAAAGCCGCAAGACCAGCGAAGCGTCACCCATGTAAGCCCAAATAAACGATCCCTTTCTTCCATCCCCACAGCCGCGTAAGGTGACAGTTATCTCGGAGTTGCCAGCCAATAGTTACGCGCTGTCAACCCGCCACAGTGTAAGCAAGTTGGAAACTTATGGATGTTTTAGTGAGTGCAGTGATGGAATTAAGTGTGCTGGTGAATTAGATTTGATTTTGTTACTCTGTGATTTGGTGGGATTTTTAAGGAATTTTCGATATTGTAATGGTGGTCAGATATCAAATGGGGATATCAGCGAATTATTTTCGAGTTGGGACTTCCCAAAATAATCCAGTAATAATGAGAATTCACTTAACTTGTTTTCAATAACTAGCGTAATCACCTTTAAGAACTCACCAAAGTCATCGTGAGACGGCTTGAGTCCCAACAGTGGGAATGTTACAGGGTTGAACTAGATTAAATGTAATAAGGGTACATATTTTGAATGTTGAAAATTAAAAAAATATGTCACTTTTTAAACACCGATAACTTAAATATCGAACGACCGTAAAACTATAATTAAAATAACCTAAGTTTATATTGTCGAATGGTTAGATAACCTAAGTCCAATATATCTTAATTCTAATTTCTAATTATCTACAAGAGTGACATCGAAAGACCTAAATATCGAAGTACAGAGTATCGAGTATTTGCTATGATTAAGTATATAAATTGTTGTGTATTTTTTTTAAATTAACATGTGAAAACCTGAAGCTGTCTGTCACGGTTTACTATTGCTAGGCATAAAATATTGGATGTATCACTCAAATTAAAAATATATCCTTAGGTGTCCTAAAAGTAGGCACTCTTTAACCAATGTACATCCACAAAACATAATATCTTAAGGTTCAATATTATCTGCTAGCTAACGTAGATGGCTTCAAAAGATCATAAAAACACCTTCCACATCAAAAACACAATCAAAATCAGCATAAAATTTACTTCGCATCCGCCCGTATCTTCATCCCGTATTCCGCAGTACCTCAGTACAACCAAGGTATATACAGGATGTCTCATTAGCTGCGGGAGTTTGATTCAGTCACCCCGCCACCGGTCCCTGCAATCAATACCCACCGGCTTAGCGGATGCGGGTTTTTACTCCGACAACATTTGGATTAGGATTTCCCCTTTCTTGTTGTCAATTTGATCCGGTTTTTTTTCGAAGATTGATTTCGTGTGTATGTCAGATCTTGCTAACATGTGGTGTTTGAGGTGTTCAATATTTAAGAATCATTTGATTGGTTTTAAATAAAAAATGTTCATTTACATACGTGGGTAGCGTCATCGCTTTAAACATGTATGTTTTGGCGCTTTATGCCACGTTGTTGTGATTTGAAAGGCTGGTTAAATTAATGAATTAACAATTTAATTTTAAACCTACTTCGTTATAAATCTACAGAACATTTTTGTGGTTTAAGATAACTTATCTAACTATGAGCTGTGTAATAATTTTGATGTACCATAAATAATCTTTTCTATTTATTTATCTGTCAATGCAAAGTTGGCAGGACGAGTCTGGCACCCACAGATAGGATTGAAAAAAGACAAGAATTCTTTGAAAAAATAAGGGATGCCTTAGCCCATTAGTGAAACATTACAGGCTTACTGTTTTTGACAAGCCCGCCACACTATTCCCAAACCACTGAAACTCCTGAAAGTCAGAATCAAAAGTGACCATCAGAAAAGCGTCGAGACAATGAAGCCCAACAAAGTCAACGAAAAGAATAACGGATGAGTAGAAAAACATAATTTCCACTGGCTTGTTAGTTAAAAAAAAAACTTCTCACCAATAAATCCCTTTGACTTTGAGTAGGTGGGTATTTGGTTTCTGGTTAGCCAATAGGCTACCATACACCCACCTAATCGGACAAAATGATTCTCCTGCCCAAACAGTCGTGCACTGATAACTTCTTCCCCAAAGATCTTAAACGATAACTAATAAAGATAAGTGCTCCCCATCATAACACACACACAAACCATCACAAGCACACACACATACACACACGCACACATCACCCTTAAAGCGTCAAATCAAAAACAAATCTAAAACTACGCATCTAACTCTCATTCGGATCGAATCGAGATGGGTTCCGAATTCGTAGTAAAGCTGAGATATAGGGTTGGTACATTCGATATTATCTGTCTTTTAATCTCGTGTTATATCGCAAGGCGTTATACATACATACATACATAAACTCACACCTTTTACCCTTGGGGGTAGGCAGAAACCACAGAACATCATCTGGTACGATCCTTACATACTCCTTTTGCCTCGTCCACGTTCATAGCTCTGGTCACACAAGCACGCCGGTTGCGAGTACCAGGCACCTGACCTTTCTGAAGAACCTAACCAATAAGGCGCTGTACTTTGTGCAATTTTTTTGATAGAAATGGTGAAGAAACGGCGACGGTGGTGGTGATTGTGAGGAATAGGATTGAGGAAAACCAACAAATCGAAGAGATGTGACATCTACTCGACACAAAACTGGACTTCGTGGTGGATTATGGACCGCTCCTTTTCACAGAGAGGTTTGTATCTTAGCATTGGAAATTTTGTAGGTAGGCCAATTATGTAATCTGCGTGTTTAAAAAAAAAAGAAGAGGAATACTGATTTCAGATGCATCCGGTTAGACTGGAAGTCAACCCCAACATGATTCGGAAAAGGCGAGCATATGATGGAGAAGAATAGGAAGAGATTCAGCTAAGAAAACATATTGTCGATCACATCATTCATTTACATCAGATAAAAACTAATTAAACGCAAACTGATGCAATATTAAAAAGCATTAAACGAAGATTTAAGTATTAATAAAGCCTTCGCAGCATCTTTTTCTTTCCCTATTAGTATATTTACGTAGATCTCCCCTCTTTATGATGACTATTAAGAGGATATGAATACCAAAAAGCTCTGCCCACATTTAAGTGCTCATTATTCAAATATTTTCAGTAATGTTCAACTCAAATTGGGGTATTTAACTGCCGGCCGAGTAACAAACTTCAGTCGTAAAGATATCCAAAATGGGCGATTCAATCAAAAAAGTTAAAAGGAATCGTAAAAATTTTAGTATTATATTTTTGTAGGCAACGATTTTAATATAAGACTTAAAAACTGAAAAGGAGTTGATTACAGATGAACGCCATTGTCTCGAATTCAAATCAAGGGATTTTTTAAAGAAATGTTATTCGAATTTGAAAATTTATTTTAAAAGTTTCACTGTAATGAAATAAGTTGATACTTTTTATTGAATGTACCTAAGCCGATTTGACAATTAAATTTAAGAAATAAAGTAAGCATTGTGAATTTGCAATAAGAATTTTTCAAATCAAATATATTTTATTTTAATTTGACCTCACTGACTGGTAGACTTAAAATTGAAATTAAAATTGATTTTAATAACTAATATGTAGAGCTTTATTTAACCTTTTTGTGACAACCATAGCGACGACCTCGATTAGGGAAGATGAATTACGATGAATCACCGACTAGGGTCGCCCCACACATCTATTATCAAACAGCCATAATAGCCGAACAACGCCATCTAGTAACACGCCATATAACTTCAATTACCACCGATTAGTAGCTCGTGGCTAAACAATAATCACACGCGTCGATATTCAGGTTAAGCCGCGCTTGCCAAGGTCGGTCGGTAGATGGTGGGATGGCCGTTTCTGCCGGTCCTGGCTGTCATTTGTACATTTGTTACAAGCCGTTAGTGGCTCGAAATTTTGACAACCAGTCTTACTAAGAGGTATCGTGGTAACCAGTCCCACTGGGTTGCGGATGTCAGAAAGGAAGTCGTTCCATGAAAAATACTGGTATTCAGCTGCGTCTGGTTAGACTGAAAGCCGACCCTAATAAAGCTGGAAAAAGGCTAGGGAGATGATGATGAGTATGACCGATTAGCCGAACGCTCGTTACTTTAATGAAATTCAAAACTTCGATTCCCATGACACGAAAATGAGGTAAAAAATATTGGAAAATGTTGAAACTAGGTCATGTTATAATGATGTATATGCAATGGGTTGAAAAACATCTGATTTTGTGGATGCGAAATAAACACCTGCGTCTCTGAGGTGAGAGGGATCAAAATAATGAAGGTAGATACGAAAATGTTTGCTTACATTTTGAAGTTATTAAACGTGTTTTTATCGGAGATTTTTTAGAACGTGTGTACAAAGTTTTGGTTTAAATTGACTCATGAAGTTTTTTAATATCATCATCTGCCTAGCCTTTTCCCAACTATGTTTGGGGTCGGCTTCCAGTCTTACCGGATGCAGCTGAATACCAGTATTTTACATGGAGCGACTGCCTATATGACCTCCACAACCCAGTAAATGCTAGGTAATACGATACCCCTTGGTAAGACTGGTTGTCAGACTTTTGGGCCACTGACTACCTGTAACGACTGTCAAAGATCTACAAATGACCGCCGGGACCAACGGCTTAACGTGCTTTCCGAGGCACGGAGGACACTCGGTATGTAATGGGTGGTCACCCATCCACGGACCAACCTAGGTAAGCACAGCTTAACCTAAAGATCGACCCGAGCGGCTGTTCTTATTTAGCCACGAGCTTTACCGTAATAGTCAGGGATTTTTTGATGTTAGACGGAAATCCGACATCGTAAAGTCAAAATGAAATCCGACATCGTAAAGTCAAAATGTCGGATAACGGGTAACGGTTTTGAAATGGAAGTGGACAGGGCACTTGGCAATACGTGGTGATAGCAGGTGAAGTAGAGCCATCACTGACCTACAGCCAGACAGGTGGATGGCATTCACAAGATTGCGGGCAAAGACTTGGACTGAACTTTAGGCTCGTGCAAAGGAATCATGACCGGAAAGGTCTTTATCTCAGCAATGGGTAACAAGGTTTCCAAAAAAAAAAACAAAAAAAATATATCTGTCTATCTAATGATGACATAATTTTGTAAAAGAAATATAAGGATAGATTATTGAAACTCGCGCGTCTCGAAGTCCAAAACATTAAGTTATAATAATAAACCACCTAAAAATACGAGAACAACATCCCCAAAGCATTATATGCGTACAAAAGATTCCTTTTACGTAAGCTACTTAGCGTCACACAGACTCACGAACTCACAAAGTCAGAAACTTTAAATTCGTAAGGTCTGAATGTCAGGATCCACCTTCTCAAAGTTTGTTTAGAACTCCAAACTCGGCAGTACAATTAATTAAACAAGAAATCTTTTGAAGTACGACACGTTCAGAATAGTTGAACGACTGAATTTGAATTTGCGTTTCGCATTTAAAGAGGTTTCAAATGTATTAGATAAGAGGAGTACGTAGAATTTCAGATTGTTATGTAGAAAGATTCGAGGTATTTTCATCGTCATATTTTTTAAAGCAAATGAATGTCAACATTAGCTTGAGAATAGTCAGCCAGCATAATTTGTTATGTGGTCTAATGAAAAGTGTAGGTATAGCTCGGCCCATAGAATTAAGTGATCCAAGTATGGAGCAACTGCTTATCTGACTTCCAAAAACCCAGTAACTGAGTAATACGATATTGTATCGTAAGTATACTATATGAATAGTTGACAGATGATTGAGCATCTGACTGTAATGACTCTCAAAGATCTAAAGAAGACAGCCGGGACCAATCGCTTGGGCCAATGTGCTTCACAAGCCATGGAGCGATCCGAAGCGCAGATCTCCGTGTTATTTATATATATTAATTAAAAATTTCTTCCTACCCCAGGGAAAAACATGTAAGTTTATGTATGTATGTATGTTTAAATGTTGTGGGTGTACTATTAGGTACACCTCTGCCTAACCCTTCGGAGATTACAGATGTGATGTTTTGTAATGTAAATGAAGGTAACTTGTGTATGTACATAATAGACCTAATGCTACAAGAAAAAACCGATTTTCATTATTTTTAATCTCGCAAAAATCTTCAGACATAATAAAACTAGATTTTTCTAGCTTGAACGGTTCCTATCAGTTAACCCACAATGTCTACAGGATAATAACTAGCTAAAAGTCTAATAGAATTTCAGGTCGAATGGATTTCAGACAAAAAATAGGCTAGCTAACTAGGTTTCTTATAATATTATGTTATAGGTGAAACTCTAAATCAGACAAAACTACTTATGACCAATTAAAAAAAAAAATACGTTATTTATTAGATTGATAAGTCTTTCGTGATCCTTTTAAAGATGTTTTCCTTTATAGTGAACAGAAAATGAAAACAAATATAAAAAAGTCCGTATAAAACAAATATTGTAACAGAGAGAACGCGTTTCAACTTAATAACGTTTTTAACTCAAACCAGTCAAAGCTGCTTCTGACCGGTTCACATTCCCGACTCTAATAAAAATTATATACCTAAAGCCCCACAAATTGAAGAAAAAAACCAATAATGCTCATCATACGATAGTCTGCTGGCATTACAAGATTACAAGAATAAATCATATCGACGCTATTCCCTACGCTTTTGCGAACCGTACAGTTTCCGACCTTTTCAATTATATTAATACCAATATACTGGAGGAGCGCGACTTATTTTATTGAGACAAAAAGTTTGTCGTGCGCACTCGAAACAAAAGAGCGTCTTTAGAACTTTGGCGGCCATTGTGATATTGTGTTGGAGTGTTAGAGTGGAGGGTGGTTCTATAGTGAGATGTATCTTCTTTGGTGTTAGATTAGTAGGAAATGGTTATTATAAGCATCTTCTACATCACGCCGTGATGGCTCTCGGCCACCGTAGGCGCGGGCCTGTGGACGGTGAGTAATGGGCTAGCTCGCCGTCCGTCCGTCGTATGACGACAGGCCGTGTCGACGGCGCGTTCGTATTCCACGCGCGCCTCAAAGAGATGTCAGCAAACGGGAGGGGGCCGCAAGGGCCGATGCCTGCCAGGGCTGCGGGACTGTTCGAAAGAGATACCGCGGTCCTGGAACATAAAGGGCCAAAGAAGGAACATGGGTGGTTTTTAGTCAGTAAGAGTCTGACACTCCCTACCGCTCCGCCCAGAGCGGGAGGGGTCATTTGATGATTTCCAACCCTCCAAAAAAAAAAAAAAAAAGCATCTTCTACATTGTAAGTACTAGAAAAAGATTATGATACCTACCCATAGAAAACAATAAATTTAAGTGCCTGTGAGTATCAGTATATTTTTTACTTGCTTTTTCCCGCGGCTTCGCTCGCGTTATGATCGTTAGGAACGTTTAAAGATAGATTATGACAATCGAGAATGATGTAGCTTCATCATCATCTTCCTGCCCTTGTCACATTCTATTTGGGGTCGGTGCAACACGTTTTCTTCTTCCAATCTACTCTGTCAGACGTCACGGCTTCATTTACTTCTTTCTCGTTCATAATTAAGTCTTCACACAATCCATCTGTTGCAGAATATGTTATCTGTGGCAATTGCGTGTGCTTATAAGGATTGTCTGTGGTTGTTATCGCTCTCTTTGGTTCCCGAATTAAAAGTTTTCTCACGTGTTAATGGCGTTGTGGGTTTTATTTTAAATAATTTACCCAGCAACCCTGCACATATCTAGCGAATATGTGACACCATCCATCTTTTCTTTGCCCTTCTCTCTCTCCATCCATCAACATTCATGTCCATCACTCTTAAATGGTAGTGAAATTAATATTACATATAATGAAGATCCCCTACATCGCAATATACTAACTTTACCTCTTCATAATATTGGCATAGATAATTATCATATAATTTAGGTCACGGAATCTTTAAAAAGGTCCCCATCTACGTGATGAAATAACATTTATTTAATTTATCAAAATCGTCAAGGAGGGATTTTGTGCTAAAGCATCTTTTGCTTAGCCATTTTCCCAGCCATATTGCGGACTTCATGTCAGCTACCAGTCAAACCGGATGCAAGTGAATACCAGCATTTCGATTAAAGCGACTTCGTATCTGAGAAAAGCTATTTATTGAAAATGTTGAGATAAGTTATCTACAAAACCATATTTTCAAAACCTTACCTCCATAATCAACAAAAAAAATGTATTCGAAATCAATAAACAATCATATTTTATACCTAATCATAAATCTACGTAACTATGTATATACAAACAAACATACAGATGTCACCACACCCACTTGACCTATCGCGTAATCAATCAGTTGATTCAAGCGGAATTGAATAATCAATGAAGTTACAATCGTACATCTGGACTTAATTGCTTCCCTGACCGATGATTGGTCGACCCTTTCGGTGTAACTTCACTATCTATGAAATGTTTGACTAACTTAAGGTTAGTAGTGAAAACGATTAGCTTTGATTGATTTAATTTACGGTTTTTGTCAAAAAAAAAAATGGAATTGGTAGATGTTGGAGGAAAAATTTTGAAGAAAGTTCCAGAGGCCCTACCACGAGCACGTGGTGTAAAAGTAACTACGTAAATATGTCGATGTTTTAATCAAAAATACAATTATCCTATAGCATTTTAGTCAAATTATTTCCATCAAGCACACTCAGTATCGTCCATAGATATGAATAAATCCTTAAAATTATGAAAATATTATGTCTGAAATGAGTAGTTTTTAATTTTAAATTCGACGTATTTCCGTTCTGCGCCTCTGATCTATTGCTTCGTAAATAGTCTTCTCGGCAATGCTAATGACGGAATGAATATTAGTAAATTGTTACAGTGAAAGGCATTGTGGTACCCCGTGGGTTGGGATAAGTGTAAACGGGTTTATCTGTCGGGAACTTCTTAATAGCAGCTTGGAGTTTGGATTTGTGCCTGCACACTATTATAATAGTAATTGTTACAGTCCTCGGAAGGCTGATGTCCTGACTGTTTTTCGGTTACGGTGGCCAATTTCAGCGGAAATCGCCCATCGACGTGGGAGATATTATACTGCATAATTTTGTAGGTCTATGCAGGTGCCCTCCAGCTATCCCATCAGACCATGAGAGTAAGGGAAGAGGGAGACCTCTTCCCTCAGCCTCATGGTCCCATGGGATTCCTAATATAAGCATCCAATATCTCTTGTCCGACAATAGAACCCAGGATTCAGCAGTCGCGACCATGAGACCAAACAACGCCCCACCTTATAATAAAGAGCTTATACATAGCTGGCGAAATGTCGGTATGCCATAGAGACTTCTACTTGAACCATTACGGATTACAGGCATTATGTTATGTGTTGTGTAGAAAAACAAAAAAATATTACACATTTAATCATTGTTTTAGAAATGACATAGGTCCCCTTGGTTTCTGAGTAGGGTTTCGGATTAGACACTAAAATCAATCTGTTGTCAAAAGATCTGGCTGGCTGCTGTCATATGAGTCAATCAATAACAATAGACAACATGAATTTGACAGCTGATTTACCGATAAGAAAGTCCAGGCGCTCAGTACAAAAATTGTTCGTGTTTTTCTCAGTATTTTTTCTTTGTATGTAATACTGTAATAAGACTGAACAGGAAAAAAAAACTAGACTTATACTGTCACGGGATATATTCCGTGAAACCATGAACAATCACGGTTGAACAGGAATAGGTGGCGAGATGACCGAGACCATGGCACACTGGACGCCATCTAGTGTGTCATGATCTGATCGGGAGCGCCATATTCACGATGAGTTCCGGAAGGATCTCTAATCCCCCATTTTGCCAAAGTGTTTGTTGCAGCGGCCTACTTGCGCAATCGATTGAGTGGCCTTATATATGCCATTGCAGATCATGCCTGGAAGACAAATGTTCCTGGGGTTTGTTTTTCACATTTGTAATATTGGCATGGATAAAACATTTTAGCTAAACTAATATTATAAAGAGGTAAAATTTGTTTCTAAGTTTGTAATTGTGAGTGTCATAGGTGTCATAGATACTTAAAACGTTCCCGAGACACAATTCCTGTTCAGGAGCGAAGCCGCAACCAAAAGTTAGTTATTTATAAAGGGTATAATAAGACCCTTAATGAAACCGAAAGACAATTTTATTGTTCTCCCCGTCATTGCGATCATTTTTTTGTTCTAAACCATACCTAGGAACATTCCAGTTACGGAGGTATTGAAGGTCAAAGTTCCAACTTTTTCAAAAGTTTTTTTTTTAAATACAATCATTTTTTACGTTTTTTTAACGTAAGATTTTTACTTAAAACACCTGCACGACCCCCATACTATTCAATCCATCCATCAGCACAATGCTTTGAGTGCGTTACATTGAGTCCTACCGTAAAACGTGATTTTGCACCCCAAAAAAAAGACGTTCCCAGTAATAATTTTTGCGTAAAGTTACTTAGTTTGATATACAGAATGCTTGGTTGACGGCTTCGAAGGAGTTATTTATACCTTGTATAAATGAAGCACTTGTTTACAAACTTTTCTCAGTAAAATAAGGCACGTGGATAAAGTTGGTGGATAATAAGGTGGTGGGTGGTGAAGGCTATACAGGGATTATTTGTAGAGAGGAGAAAACAATGTTCTTACGATAACTAATCGGTCTACCTAGCCCACGATAATTAAAAGCTCTTTGCCAGTTTACTGAAGCGATTAATTATATTCATGCCTTTGCAAAGCTTTCATTTTTTCAGCTTCCAGATTAACCTGTGGGCAGACGACTAATTAGAAATACATATATATAGAATAAGAATAATTATTGGATATATAACATAAACAAAACACCACGCCCGTAATTCCCAAACAGTTAGGCAAATATGTACCCAACATAGTATACCCACATTTCGCCAGTTATGTTTAAGTCCCATGTAATAGGGAGCGAGCCTATTGCTACTAACTGGGCACAAATTCAGACTCCGTGGCTGCTACTGAGGAAATTCCTGATGGAAAAACCCAATAACACTTTGCCCGATCCGGGAATCGAACCTGCGAACTCGACAAACGCGGCTGTCAAAAAAAGAATGAGTTATAATATATTAAGCCTAAATGTAAAATTAGGTCAATACTGACCAACCCTGTCTACACGGTGTTTAGCTGAAACTATGTGGTGATAGTCGTCGAATAATTCTCTCGCCGAAAACGTGGTTCTTGCTATTGTGCTTCATGTAATCTTAAACCTAACACTATTACACACAAAACAATACTGACAGAAGCGCTAGACACGTATCAAAATGAGAACAATCTGTACCGTCCTACTATTACTAAGAACAGATTGGAGATAGGCTTAAACGTTAAAAACTAACAACATAGCTAAATGCTAATGCTAACAATAATTAACACATAAAATAAGTAGTTATTTTTAGCAACTGTTAGATTTAATCACAGACAGATTGTTAACATAAAACACAAACATTCAAACAATTGAAATTAACCAACAAGACAATAAACACGTAAATACTTCGGTAACGAAGATCAGTCTATATTTAACACTAGTTAAAAGTAACATTTCCGAATTCAGCAGTTAGCAGTTAATTAAATCAACTCTAAATAAATAACAATCTGTCTGACTGAAATCTGAACACTACAAACAATTTAAAACAATATATACAATACATATTATAATTATTGATGTTGTTTACCACCATCTGTCATCTAGGTATGTGTCGTGCACAGATAAAAAAATTGTAATAAGATCGAATAAGTCGTTTGCAAAACGTTTGTATCGGCCCGTGTGTGGTGCGTTGTAGTACTGCGCAGAGTACCTGATGCCGCTGCAATACTGTTATCTGTGTTGATTAGTGTTTGTGAGTTGTGACTTTTATATTTAACAACTATCTCAGAATTTATATAACAGGTGTTGAAACTAAAAAAAAATGCAGTGTTAACTTAGCAGCTTATTAATCAAATCAAATCATTTATTTGCTTGAATATGGGTTGGTACATGAGGTTATACATACAACAGAAGCACGAGAGAAACACACGCACGCACGTTATTGTTGTAATGTTTAAGTCATCTCTAGAACAGATGCTCAATTTCATTTTCATCATCATAATTTTGAGTAACCTTTTCCAACTATGTTAGGGCCGGCTTCCAGACTAAACGGATGCAGCTGAATACCAATTTTTTACATGGAGCAACTGCCTATCTGAACAACTCAGTTAGTACTGGGTAATACGATACCCAATGGTTAGACTCGGGCCACTGACTACCTGTAACGATATCACTAACACTAAAAAAACTATAAATTTATACCTGTAACGACTTTCAATGATCTAGAAATGTCAGCCGGGACCAACGGCTTATGGTACTTTCCGAGGCACGGAGAAAACTTTGTATGTATGTGTACTCGGTGGTCACCCATCCACGGACCAACCTAGGCAAGCACGTATTAACCTTTTTTTTTTTTTTGGTGGGTGGGAAATCATCAAATGACCCCCCCCGCTCTGGGCGGAGCGGAAGGGAGTGTCAGACTCTTACTAACTAAAAACCACCCATGTTCCTTCTTTGGCCCTTTATGTTCCAGGGCCGCGGTATCTCTTTCGAACAGTCCCGCAGCCCTGGCAGGCATCGGCCCTTGCGGGCCCTTCCCGTTTGCTGACATCTCTTCGAGGCGCGCGAGGAACACGAACGCGCCGTCGACACGGCCTGCCCGTCGTCATACGACGGACGGACGGCGAGCTAGCCCATTACTCACCGTCCACAGGCCCGCAAGCACGTATTAACCTGAAGATCGCTCCGAGCGGCTATTATTACTTAGCCACGAGCTCAATTTCATTTTTTTCCATAATATAATGCAGCTTTGTTCATAATAATATCTAGGTATTATTTTGCTACTCTTCACTTTAAAACGACATTCAACTGTAAACTATAAAATCGAATAAAAATCAACAAGCAACGTTTCTCCAACGTTGAGCAAATATTTGCCGCATACATATTGGTTGTCACACCAACACTTTCATAGTTTATGTTCATTCTTCGCAAGTTCATTGTCCCCGCTTATTGACGGATTGAGAGATCATTGACTTTATTCACAAGGTGATCGATTGTTCTTCTTCTCTCGTAGTGATAGCAAACGAATAGTTCTTGTATAGCTAGCTATACTAAATGTATGTGCCAATCGGCAAGGTCGTAGAGCGGGTTTAGGATCCGCCGAATGTTGATTCGGTACCCGAGTGGTAAATTCGACCATGCTTTTTAAGCCAGCAATCTTCAAGTTTCATATATTCCGAAAATAACGAAAGATGAGATTTTCAGTAAGTTTGAACGATCGACACAATAATTTTTGACACGATAAGAAGAATCAAATACTTTCATAATTTGGGATGCTAATTTCATTTCACATAGCGTAACCATAGAATATCTCGCAAAATAATGTCTGTGATAAAACAATCATTTCAGTTTGCGTATATTTTAACAACACTTACGCCTACCCATCTATAAAGATTGATCGTGCTTCTCCGTGCGCACCTGCCCTTGATTTCTTATTTGACGATTATAAATGGAAGGTGCCAGATTTGAGCAGTGACTAGCCGCGCCATTTTTGTATTAATTGCTCGGAAACAGACAGACGAGGCATCGTTAATATTATGTCTATTAATGGCAGGATTTTGTTATGACAAAGTAGGATCACTTAATTTTGTCCCTCGTTGGGTTCAGTAGACTTCTTCTGGTGGCAAATAATATTAGGAATGTCTCAATGTTCATTTTGGTCCTAAAGATCCCTAATCTATAATAGGGTGCTTTGTTATCTTCAGTCATCCACCAAATTGATTTAACGCATTAAAGTGTTTAACAAAAGCGGTGACAGAAATCGCATCACATTTCACCCAAAGAAATAAATAGCATTTGAATGTCATGCAGGATCCACTTTAGATCCAACAAATAGAACAGAGCTACAATTTCATGAAATTCGCTTTTTACGTTCATCGTTTCTTTTTCGCGAGCATTTTTCTCTGAGACGTCTCAAGAATATTTGATACTGAGAAAAAGAGGGATTTAAAATCTTATTCTGTTCTACCTATCCATAAAAAGGCTCTAGGGGTGGGTTAGGTCCATTTCATTACCTATCCCAAGCATAAACAAGCGCAGTTTGGTACACTTTGCCCTATTGTACCACTTGACGTCGGCGTCGTTTAGTCACACATTTGGATGGTACAGTAAATAAACTTTTCGCGAATCGAAAATCGTAGACGTGTCAGCGGCCAGGATCCCACCTATAAAGTAATGTGGACCCGAGACCCTTAACCCTTCGCTATTGAATTTTATTCAACATCTCTATGTAAGGAAGTGCGTCCCTATTTTTGCGATGTGTAAGGGAATTAGGGGTTGGTGACAGGAGGGGTGTTATTATTTATTTGTTTATCTTTGCTATATTCTGAGCGTTTTGGGTAAGTGGCGGAAGGAATTGTTGATGTATTGTGGGTAGTATTAAGTTAAATAGGGCTTTATTAGGAAAACGAAATGGCGCTCTTTGTGAACTTTGAACACAAGAACGTAATTCACGTTCACTGGGATGATGTAAATTAAATAATAATAAAAATAATAATAATCATTTTATTTCAGATCTTTCCATCCATATTAAGTGTTAGTAAAACATAACTTTAAAAACTACGTTAGTAAAACATGTAGGTCAGAAAGGAAGTGCATAAACGGGCAATCAAATTTCCCCGCAATGACATTCAGGAGACTGTTTGAGCTGCCCCGGACCCTCTGCAGCAGCGACGCGGCACGCTTACGTCTGACCGCTAAGAAGCCATCAGTATGGGCATCCGCAAACATTCCCGACGCACTACAGAAGCGTGGCAGCCCCAGCAGCATCCTGAATGCATTGTTATATTGAACTCGAAGAGCATTGATGGCTTTCTGCGTACAGCTTGTCCAGAGGTTACACGTGTACAGTGTCTGACAATATGCTTTAAAAAGCGTTAATTTCACTTCACACGTACAGCGAGCAAACCTACGGACAAGCATGTTGCATCGAACCGCCAATGCTCTTCGCTCCCTTTCTACATCTAGGTCATCTTTGATGTCTGCAGTAACAATATGTCCGAGGTATTTAAATTGTTGAACACGATTCAAGACACTACCTGCTAGCTTTATAGAAGGAAACCTATCTGAGGACTTTGCTCCAAAAAATAGAACCTCACTCTTCTTGGCATTGTATCTTAAACCGTGCTCCTCAACATACCTCTCACAAACATCCAACAGCTTTCTCAAGCCTGCTATTGAAGGGCTCAAGAGTGCCATATCATCGGCGTAACTGATGTTATTAAAAGCCACTCCATCTAAATAACAACCGGCCTGCAAGTTGCTGAGCTCACTAATGAGACCGTCTATGTACAAGTTGAACAAAATCGGAGAAGTCAAACCACCCTGTCTAACCCCGCATTGCAACTTATACTCATCAGAACTAGCCTCCGCCCAACGCACATAGTTTACCTGGTGCCCATACCAGTACCTAAAAATATTTATGAGCTCTAATGGCATATCTGCTTTACGTAATTAAATAAATACTTCAACATTCGGTGTGAATGTTCAACGATAAATTGAATCAAAGAACCAACTATGCAAGAGAATGAAAGAATTCAAGCCTCTACAGAAGAATCAACTTGCAACTTAACGAAGCCGCAGAACCTCTTCAAAAGAAATGAACTTAAATGAAAACCTTTTGACAATAGAAAATCACGTGCACGAATCCCAGAACAAACACATGCTAAACGAATGCGCTATTAGATAAATTCTGCGAACGTTTGAAACTGCCGAGTGCCGTAGAATGTTAAAGAGTATCTCGAGTGAGTCTGATTCGAGAGCGGCTGTCATTCAAGTAAATTTAAAAGTGAAATTCTAGTTTTATTTTATGAAAGGGAACGTTGAAGGAAGAACTGGGTTGGATAGTTGTTGTCTGCGAATGGGATGAAAAGTGAATGTTTCAATTGGAACAGTAGGTATTTGTGTAAGGATTTAACCCAGAAACTCAATATAAGAAAATTCTACTGCATCAGCATTTTTGTAAAAATATAGATTTGCAAAAAAAAAACACTTTTGTCAGCAAGAAGCGCATTAAGAGTGATTAATTAATTATCATGATTAATTTAACTATAATTATGAAGTTTACATGTTTTTACCATAACAATGGAACCGTGTGGTCCGATGCCCCCCCACTTGCAACTACCCAAGTTTTTAAAGTGCAATGCAGCGGCTAAAGGATGGGGATGTGGAACTCCATTGCTGGCTATGTCTCCTCTCCTTTCCTGTCCTATGGGCGAAATGCTAGTGGAGTATCCCAGTAGCATTTCGCCCGCAACTTCGACTGGAAAAATTGTGATAGCTCGGCTAATATGCATGATATAAATATAATGGATAACCTATACCACGCACGAATAACGTAGCTTTTAGCCAGTGAAAGTTTTTTTTTAAATTGTATGATTAGCTTGGAGATTACCACATACAAACTTACAAACAAATTTTACCTTTCTATAATATCAGTATAGAAGTATAGCTAAGATGCAGTCAAAGTTCCGAACGATGCCGGGAAAGTGGTGAGGTTCAATTTAACAGTACCTTCAACACAAAAAAAAAGAAAAAAGGCAAACACGCTGAACTAAACCATAGGTAACAATACCTATGGTTTAGTTCAGCGTGTTTACCTAATTAAAGACTCGTATTCAGGAGCATCTTTTGCTTTTCAAACCAACAATTCCTCTCACCTTCAAAGCCTTAAAACTCACGAGTAGGTAAGCGATAACTTGAAAGGTATAACTTTTATAATTCAAAGTTAAATGAAAGTTTGAATAATGGCGGAGTCCTAACCTACTTTGGAGCACTTCAAACTTGGGACAGTAGTAGGTTGCCACGAAAATTCACGACATTTAAAATGACGATTGGGTACGGGCCTGAAATCTTTTTTTAAATCCGCGTTTGAAAAACTTATTGTAATTACAATTTCCAATTTGCTGAAAGCAAATAAGTACCTACCTACTTATTGAAAGTGATGTCCATGGTGCATATTTTTTTATTTGAATTTAAAACTAAGATAAACCCATGTTTCAAGACATAAGTCTTTAATTAATTTGTTGAACATACCCACAGGAAAATCAAGTTCTTAAAAAATATAAGGAATGCGCAATGCCGTGCCAAAAGGTGTACAAATAGTCAGTTTTGATACCTCCACGCGTTTCTGAGAAGAGGGTCTTGACGGTCACATGGACAACAAAGTGATCCTATAAGGGTTCCATTTTTGCCAACTGAGGTACGGAACCCTAAAAATCAAGGGGAAGACTTCTAAGAGAATACGAATTGAAAAGATGTTTTACTTCCCTTATTTCAGTAATTATAAGACCACGTTTTAATTGTCCCATGGGCTAGGAGGAGATGCTTATAAAAAGTTCCATATATTAGAAGTTCCACAGCTTATTTTCATGATAGTAAGTCATTAATGTAGGAACATTTTCAACACAGACGCGTAGTAAAACGTACAAATTCAACAAATTCAAAGCGATCTTCATTTCTGAATAAGAATAGGGTACAACCGCTATTCGCCTAACACAATATTTTTTTAAATAAGAGAACAGTAGTAATTCTCGCGTTACAATGTTGAGTATCCTTCGTTTTAGATTTAAGAAAAACATGTTCCTACCATTTGTAATGTTATTGAAATATTTGACTAATTGGAAGTGACTTTTGCTTACCTAGAACTGTATTTTGAAATTGGGTTTAATTTACTTTTGAATTATGAAAAGCAGCAAATATGTATTTAAACGTTATGATATCCTTCAGGGCATTTTCGCGATAACACATAAGCAGATGAACATGTTTTTATTACTATTTTAAATCTTTTTATAGTTTGCAAAATAAGTCTATTTCTCGGTTTATTTTCGTCACACGAACATTCTGCCAGATATAATATGTAAGTACCATGTAAAAGGGAACGATCCTAATCACATTAACTGGACATAAATCCAGACTTCTGGCTACTACGAAATTCCTAATGGAGAACGCTTTACAGTCCAGTTACTGAGTAATACTTTTGACCTGACTAACGAAATAGTAATTTTCCACGAAGTAACCTATTTATATATATTGCCTAGTCATGCGTCATTAAAATCTCGTACTTACTTCAGTTAAAATATTTAACAATGGAGAATATTCTCTTTGTTTCTATTTTGATACGAAACCTGAGCGCCATTGTCATTCGTTCTATCTAATGACCGTTATTTTAAAATTATAAAAAGAAGTTTTTCTTTTGTTATTCGTTTTTTTTTTAATTAAAAGAAGGTAGGTGCTTGTTCTCGCGGCCTATTATTAAAATATAACGTGAGCTATTTTTAAGTTGACTTTTTTAAGGTCATTTGAAACTTGTGATTTAAAAATACCGTTATTAAAAATGGGGAATTTTTAACTGCACCTCTATTTAGAAATTTAAGCAAACATAATTTCTCCACTAATAACCTACTGCATATCAAATCAATGACTGTACTACAAATTAACTACTTGATTACCTAAACATGTTGTACTAAAAAATGTTTAAAATTCATCAAAATCTGATCATCAAATATTACTCACCGTAAAACAAAAATACTGATTTGCACACAAATTAATCAATATTACAACGGAATTTCCAAAATTATTTTCTAAAACTGCATAACAAAAAGCGGGGCTCCGTCGACGATTCCTTTGTTAAACCCGTTTTCTCGTGGTCCTACTATTTTGTCCTACTAGTAGGACCACGAGGGAGACCAGTTTCTGTTTGTCCTACTATGACAGACGGTTGACGTCAGGGGCACCCCGAGGTTCGGTTAGTTAGGTTCCTGTAAACCCTACTTTTAGTTAACAGATAGCTAGAGTCATTCAGTAAAACAGATAAGCTTTAAAGATCTAACAGTATAGTATAATTGATTTATTTGATGAGCAAATTTAGTGTGCAATTATTCAGTATTTTTGGTGGTAATTTTGAATATTTTGATTGAAAAAAAAGGGATTTACAGTTAAAGTATTAAATACCACCCATAAAAAATACAGACCATATTGATCAGATTCAAATACTTAATACTTAGATAGTGTGTCAAGATTTGGTTAGTACTTACTTTTATTTTTTTCTTAGTAATTGTGGACGTAGCTAAACAGGTTATAAATAAATAAATAAATTATGCATTTCGAACAATTGGATCGGATCCACTGTGTTAGTAAATTTCTTATAATTAATGTTAGTAAGTATGTTATATCTCAGTTTTATCTAAAACTTAATATTTCAGTTCGCTTCATAGGGACCACGCACAAGCGAAAGGAAAGTACTTCACTCGTTCAGCACCCCCACAGAACGTCTCAGAATAGGAGAGTAGATGTTCTCCGCCACTGTCCTCAGAATACTGTTGTCACTGCCCCACAGTCTTATTATTAACATCTCAGATGCGCTACAAAAACGGGGCAGTTCCAACAGCATTCTGAAAAACCATCATCATGTTGTTGTTGGCTGCTAGTCTCGTCATCTTCGTATTCTTTTCCCAATGATGCTGGGGTCGGCTGCTGTCTAACTGGATACCGCTGAATATCAGTATTTTACATGGAGTGACAGCCTATATGACCTCCGCCAGTCATTTGCTGGGTAATACAATACCCTTGGATAGACTGGTTGTCAGACTTTCGAGCTTCTGACTACCTGTAACGTCTGCCAAAGACATACGTATTATTATAATTACACAAATGATAAGTCCCCGATCTGGGTTTTTTCCCACGAATTACGACGTCTTAGTTGGAGCTGTTACCAGAGACCTACCACTGCTGTCTCTCCGTCAAATCCTTTTATGAAATACCACTCATACATACATAAACTTACACCTTTTTATGTGCATATGTACAAACCACAGAATGCCATCTGCTGCAATCCTTACATACTCCTTTCGCCTCGTCCACACTCATACACGCACGCTGGTTGCGAAGAACCTCAGCATTAAGCTTAGTGTTTGTCCTTGAGCGTCCCCTCCCGGCGTTGCCACACACATCTGCCTTGTAAATACCTTTTGTTAGTCGCCTTTCACTCATCCTCTCCACATGACCAAACCATCTAAGCATATTATTTTAAAATTTTAGTCACTACATCTTTAAAACCGCAACGTTAATTTAATAATATTTGGCAACTAGCTTGAATTCAATTCTAATTTCTGGAAACAGACGAATAATAACTACACTTCTCATCAAAAAAATCGAAACACCTCGCAGTTTATGATTTGATAAGGATTATCAGAAAAATGTGTATATTTAGGAATAAATGTAAAATGTCATTTAATAGTGAGTAGTATGAGGTTTTTAAATCCTAATGTTATTGTTCTAAATTCAAATTAAGTCTTCATAGGTTTCGTATTTTGTATAATGAGTAATTTTTACCCTGTATGGAATATGAAGGAAATGGGTAAAACAACACGCGTAAATGAAAAAAAAATGTAAGAAACGTTTATTTAATAACTTGTATTCCCTCCGCGAGCTCTTATTACTGCTTCCATACGGTTCTTCATCGATCGGATGAGAGTCACGATCACATGTTGTGGTATATTATCCCATTCCTCTTGGATTGCATTTTGCAGCTGGCTAAGTGTTTCTGGGGCTGGATCTCTTGCTCGAATTCGTCTCTTTAATTCATTCCATAGATGTTCAATGGGATTCATGTCCGGGCTTCTTGCTGGCCATACCATAATGGAGATACCGACTTCGGTAAGATAATCTCGTACGACGCCCGCGGTGTGAGCTCTAGCATTGTCGTGCATGAATATGAAGTCGTTGCCAATAAAATGTGCATAGGGCATCACATGAGGTTCAAGACACTGTTCGATGTACCGATGAGAGTTTAGTGCAGGCAGCCGTGGCCCAGACACAAAGGCAAGTTCTGTCTTACCGTCGGCGCTGATTCCTCCCCAAACCGTCCACGAACCGCCACCATAGCTGACCTTTTCTTCAATGCAGCATTGTGCAAAGCGTTCTCCATCTCTTCTGTAGACCTTGTTCCTTCCGTCGTTACCATACAGCATAATTTTACACTCATCAGAAAACAGTACTTTGCTCCACTGAAGGTATGACCAAGTTAGGTGCTCGCGTGCAAAGTTAAGGCGCGCTCTTCGATGGTCTGCAGTTAATTTCGGCCCATTCGCTGGCTTATGCGGTGCCAATCCGCGTTCCTTCAACCTTCTTCTTATTGTAGAGTCACTTACAGCTACTCTTCGTACAACGCGAAGCTGCTGCTGCAGTTGAAAAGCGTTAAGGCGTCGATTTCGTAAAGAAGTTGTTACAATAAATCGATCATCTCGCTCAGAAGTGACCCGATTCCTGCCAGATCCTGAACGGCGCGTGAACGAACCAGTCTCCCGATAGCGTTTGTAGACTCTATGAACAGATGATTAGCTTAGATGCAATCTTGCAGCCACAACACGCTGACTAAGTCCAGAATCCAGCAATGCCACCACTTGGGCGGCTTCTGCGGGCGAAGTATCCATATGTTTTAGAAAAAAAAGTTTTTTCAGACGTCCCAAAGTCACAGTAAATGAAATAAGAAACAAAAAGTTTAAAGACAAGCGCTAATTTTTAGTTTTTAAACGAGAAACGTACTCCAACCCTAAATACACATTTGTCTCAAAACAGTGATTAATTTCATTTATAGGATAAACAAATGAAATTCTAATTTCGAATTTTGATTTTTTTCTTCTTACTGTAATGACCAAACTGCCAGCTACACAATAATGTTTTTTTTTCATGGAATTAATTCTCTTTTGTAAAAAATTAGGACAAAAACAATAAAAACGAAAGTGTTTCGATTTTTTTGATGAGAAGTGTATCAAAATTGTAATCAGGAGTATATTTCCACTAGGAATCACAAAACCTTCGTAAAAGGCCATTTGTAAACTAGCCCGAAGCGTTTGGTTATAATTAACGGAGCGAGGTTTCTTTCACACCGTCGGTTCGTTGGTGCGGATGTGGTATAGCGAATATAATATACGATCTGAATTATTTTGGGACAAACTATCACACCACAGCGTAACACAAGGTGAGATTTCTGTACCCGAATATCAACCTACGAACCCAATGTGTTGGTCCAGTAATATCAGTCTCGACTTATGACTTGTGGCTTTGAAGCCGCATTTCTTTCACTTCTACTTTGAACAGTGAAGGATAACATCGTTAGGAAACCAGCATGCCCTGAACCAGAACATCGAATACATGTGACATAGCCACCGATCCGCATTGGGGCCGTGTGATAAATTGTGGCCCAATCTCTATTACACTGATGGGATCTATGTCCTAGCAGTGTAAACGTTACAGGCAATTACTCTTACGCAAGGACACACGTTGGTCTAAGGTAATAATATCGAGTACAAACAGATTTCCGACTATTTATTCGAAGATTTTATTTTCTTACCCGGAGTTATTGGTAAACAAAATCATGAAAGGAGTTCTAATTTAATCGAAAATAAGAATAAAATCCAAAGATTTCCCGTTGCTTTGATCTCGCGAATTTTCTTTCGCAGTAATTGCCTGTGATTTACAATTTTACGTGGAATTCTATGAAACTGCAGCATTACGCTGGCTTCCCTTTGGTATTGGGAAGTCAATTTACCAATAAGATTAATAAATATTTGATTTAATTTTTGCGATTAGCTTTTGATTTAAAATCTTGGATCTTGAATCTTAACAAGTTTTGTGGGTGAATGTGGAAAGCTCTAAGAGTTTGGGAACACCAATAAAACGATGAATGGAGTATGTGAAATAAATGATATGGCTAGAAAGGAGATGAAAAGTGATAGAGAAGTATGAAAGGCATGCTGCGCCGACCCCTTGTGGTGAAGGCAGGAGATGTTGGCATGCAAAAATTACTTATTTACTAGAAACGGAATCTAAGCAGTGGCGAAAATAAATAGATATTTCATATCTTTTTTCATGACACTCGTTTGCTTCATTACTGAAAATACATACGTTACATATTCATAGGTATTTGAGTAGCGTTTTTTAATAACCCACGAACCACAGTAGGTTTGACACTTGAAACCTTAATTAGGTACGTATTTTCATGTGTGTTCTTGTAAAGCATAGATGCTTTACAAGATACGTAATAGATTTTGATACGATTTTCAACAATTTTGGTCGTTGTTAAGGTCGTAAATAATAATATTTCAATTTCAGCTAGAAATTGTCCCTTATTGTACTGTATGCATTTTGCTTGTCAATTGTTACATTTATTTGCGTACCATAGGAGTTCAGCTTATTGGCATCAATAGAATTCATAATTATATCCATACTCTGACCTGTAGGTTACTGAGAAATTTCAAAGACCAATCATTTATGAAACCAATATAGTTTTATAATGGTAACCGTTCACTACGGTGTAACAAGGTACAACGCCACCTGTCACACAAGTAAGCTGCTTTATGCACAGCACGCAAATGAGACACATTTTTTCATACTTCCACAGTGAGAGAAACGTACGCCTGTATTTTGAGCGTTTAACGTTGAAAATGTTCAGAATAGGCATCAAAATGTATGGAGTTGTGGTCACTTTTCAATCGACTTATAAAAAGGACGAGGTTTTTGAAGCAGTATTCTTTTTTAAAATCATTTTTATGAAGCGAACAAGTACGCCAAACTTCACATTGCCTTTGTAGTTAACGGTTACGCAAGTATTTTTTTCATCCACAAAAATATTATAATTGCATAGTATAGATAAGATTTGCTCTACCGAATGTCAAAAGTAGTGATAGTGACATAGTATTGAATCAAGAGAAACTAGAATTCGTCGAAAAAACTGTTTTCTTGGGGATCACGCTCGATTCAAGGCTCTTGCAGGACGGCTGAGTTCAGCAGCATATGCTGTTAGAAAAATCCGTCAATTTACTGATGTAGATACCGCGAGGCTAGTCTATTTTAGTTATTTTCATAGTATTATGTCATACGGTATTTTACTATGGGGACGGGCTGCAGACATTGAGTCTATATTTATTCTGCAGAAAAGAGCTATCAGAGCCTTATATGATCTACGTAGACGCGATTCTCTAAGAGAACTGTTTAAGGAAATTAACATCATGACAGTACCTTGTCAATACATCTATGAAAACATCATGTACGTTAGGAAAAATTTGCATTTATTTAGTAAAAGAGGTGACCGACACCACTATCATACTAGAAATAGGGACCAACTAACTCAACCAGGTTTCAGGCTAGCTAAAGTAGACTCATCTTTCATGGGGTACTGTTTAAAATGTTACAATAAAATACCTCCCCACATTCTACAACTGAATGAGACGAAATTTAAATCTTGTATAAAACGCACACTATGTAGGCAAGCATATTATAAGTTGGGGGATTACATTGATGATAAAAATGCTTGGCTCAATGCTGGTCCTGCTCCACAACCATAGGGGCAAATACCATGTGAAGTTATTGTGGAAGCTGCAGAAGATTGTAAAACTATCTTTGAATTGTATAGATTCAATCTCTTAGTATTATATAATCGCATAGCACATGTGTGAGTACTATGTACTGTAAAGCTACCATTTACATTTAGTTATCTTCATTGACTTGAATGTGCCCTGGTGGCTGAGAGAATGTCATTCTCACACAAATGTCTCGCTGATGGTGGCGGGTGTGTCGGGTCATTTAGTTCCCTTCAATGTGGTTGAGTTGAATGGCGCTGATCCATGCGTCATGTTCGTGAACGGGCGCTGTCAGTTGGGACTGGTCATCTCTTAGCTGTCACGGTTTATTTTAATTACTTTATTTTTAAATTGTTAGTTTAATCTTTTACTCTGGACGCTCTTAATGTGCACGTCTTTGTACATCGTTCTCACATATATGTATAATCTCAACATGAATGATGTAACCAAGATTTTGTAACAATATTTTGATTAAAAAGAGTGTCCATGGAGTTTCTTGCCCATTCTTCTCCATAGAGATCTACGATTTGGAATGTGCAACTACAGTACTTTCGCAAGTTATTATGCCTTGTGAATGTGACTGTAGCTTAGCTTTTTTGTTTTTGACTTTCAAAAGTGCCTGTAATGGTCTAATTGAAATAAATGCTTTGAGTTTGAGTTTGAGTTTGAGTATGTATTAGGGTTCTGTCTGCCGTTCTGACTGCCCCTTTCACTTTTTGCGGTTTATTGGCTCGATGGAATTCGACAAATTATGGCAGATATCATATTATACACATAATTATATCAGGTAGGACATTAAGATCATTTTAATCCCGGTAGTAGGTACGTTCCACGTTAATACGAGTATTCGACCTTCGGGCACTTACTAAATAGATGTTGTTGCACCTATTAGTAATACTAGTAAACGTGATAACGACCAGATAGTAACATAGCAAATGAAATCATAATTATCTAGGTTTTTACTGTAGGTGATTTTTTTTCGTGTGGTTAGTGCCCAAGGGCTTACAAATACAATACAAATACAAATACAAATCATTTATTTGCATAACACAGGTTCAGAAGATGGTACAAAGGTTCATAAGGTGCACTGCATTATAACCATGCGTGGTGTGCAAATATTGGTGCGCAAATATATTAGGAACAGAGATTATTATTATTCATATTCATTAGTTATTAAATTACAATGTCATTCAGGATGTAGATGGTCAATTTCATTACACATAATTAAATCATTTAAATTAGTAAGTTTTAAGTAATAATAATGTCATAAAAATTAATAATAATAATATCATAGGTCATAGTAATTATATTATCAATCATATTTAATTATTGCACAAATAAATTCTACGATTAAAATACAATATCTTCATCTTCTAAATAGTCTTTTATATTATAATAACATTTTTTAATCAGAAAGTTGTATAATTTATTCTTAAATAGAGGAGTAGGTAACTTTTTAATGTCATCGGGCAATTTATTATAAACCAGTGATGCCATACAAATAACACTTTTATTGAGTAGTGCCGTTTCTCCATACGGAATTTCTACATCTAACCTTTTTTTGTCTCGTAATTGTCTATAGTATCTCTTAAAGGCAGTCTTATAATAGCTTGGATTCGATTTCACAAATATATTTAATTCGTATATGTACAGTCGCCAGCACATCAAGCTACCCCACATTGACCTTGAACGCGTTATGAGCAAAAACAGCGAGAATCGTGCGAAAGAGATAAATATCTTTTTGTCTGTTTTTGCTTGTAATGTTTCGTGCTGCAGTGCGTGCGTGAGGGTGTGTGCGTATGCGCGTCGTGGTGTAGAATAACTGTTCTATGCAAAAAAACCAGTTTAGCAGGTTGAATACCTACTTGAATCGAACCGAAAGAATGGCATGGTAATAAAAATAAGTTGGCCGTCACGGGACGCCCGGCAAATTTGAAACATTTAAGTAATAGTAGAAAAGGGATGATTCGTGAGTAAAAAAAATATGGTTCAGTTAGATTATTATCGAAAAATATTGGACACGTATTTTTATTTTATCAAATCAATAAAAATATACGAAGATATAAAACGTATTAAAGATCATGAGTGGGGGCTTTTGACGTCACTTTCCCGTAAAAAGTGTACCGAAATGTGACGTCACACGAGTTTTCGACGCGCTGTATCGTCTTCATTTTTAGGGTTCCGTACCCAAAGGGTAAAACGGGACCCTATTACTAAGACTTCGCTGTCTGTCTGTCTGTCTGTCTGTCTGTCTGTCTGTCTCTAGGCTGTATCTCATAAACCGTGATAGCTAGAAAGCTGAAATTTTCACGAATGATGTATTACTATTGCACGCTATAACAACAAATAGTAAAAATTAAAAAAAAATATGTATTAAGGGGGGCTCCCATACAACAGATATGATTTTTTTGCCGTTTTTATAGATAATGGTACGGAACCCTTCGTGCACGAGTCTGACTCGCACTTGGCCGGTTTTTTTGTTTACCTACGTGAAAAAAGAAAAAATACGTGTCCAATATTTTGCACTTTCATGTGCACGTATTCAGTAAAAAGCTGTATTTTGAAATTAAAAACAAACACTCAATTTTATTTATTTGAAGGTAAATAGAATATAAAATATATTAGTATTTTTAATAGACACTGTTTTTACAGTGGAGCTACGGGATATTATTTGACGTATCTTCTGGTTTCTGTAATAGTGGCTGTGGTGTTAGTAAGTAGCAAGGTGTATTGGACTGTATTAAAGATTGACCAATGATAACTGAACTAGGATGTAAAATTGTAATCACCTTAACATTGTATCAACTGCAGCAGGAACGTTGATTATTTGTCCATCTAATTATATTCCAAATTGCGTATGAACATGCCACAATTTACTTATTTGCTTGAAAGGAATACGATCAAAATGCACTTCAAGTAAAAACATCGTTTAATTGGTCGTTTTAATTTTAGTCACAACTAGCATAAGTCACAGATTCTACATTTTATTTTGCTAAAGGACAGAAAAAAATACGAAGTTTTGTAATCTGAAATCAAACTAAAACCGATTGATGAGTAAATTCCGCTACTTACACACGAAATGACTTGCTAGCCAATGCAACCTCTCAAACATTATTAAAATTATAAGAATTATGTAAAAAAAATATTCCCTATTGGCTACAGGCAACTCTTAAAAAAAATTTAGTGTATGAATGTTACGATCTTTGTATTGTAATGTTAAAAATTAAATGTATTCTTTTATCGATATCTATTGATCAAATCTGCATCCGACCTAACTAGTTGAGTGGGGTCGTGGCGTGGTATTTTTCAAAAATGAAATACTTAGATCAACAATCGGTCCAAAACAAACTTCATTTTAATGGTAAAAGGTTAATTTGAGTTAGCATAGAGGGGGCATCACGCCATGACAGCGTCATGCCATTTCCCGTCGGTTTTACTGCCTAGGCGCGCATGTAGATGTTTCACATCAAAAACAGGCAGCCCGCGTAATGGCTAACCTATAAAAACTTACAATCGATTTAATATATCAGAAAAGGACATAGGATAGGTTCCTACGAGAACACGTGTGAAATCGCGGGAGAAATCTATACCATACCATTATTATAAAGCTGAAGAAATTGTTTGGTTGAACGCGCTAATGCCAGGAACTGCTGGTTCGAATTGAATAATTATTTTAGTGTTGGATAGCCCATTTATCGAGGAAGGCTATAGGCTATAATATAACATCACGCTACGACCAGAAGGAGCGGAGCATCAATGACAAATGTTCTAAAAACGGGGAAAATTTATTCCTTTTGAGAGCTTTCTTTGCGTAAACGGTTAAAGTTAAGCAACAATCATTTTGACGGATTTGTTTCTTTCATTAAGTTTAAAAAAAAAAAACTCCGCGATAGCATGTCTATCTTTTAAGGTTGACTCACTATAACTTTTTCTATGGTAATCTAATTTCTTCTAAAATAATGCATTTTAAACAACAAGCGCGTGTCCTTTACGCCAAACGACACAAATATGTGACAAAATGGAAGGTGAAATTGTGGCTTGCCGTGGAGGGCACGCGTGTGCGTTTATACTCTGGCAGCCAAAAGGTAAAAAAATGGTATTAATCCTTATATGTATAAATAAATACGTTTTTCATCACAAGTATCGACTTAATTTTGAACAAAATCTCGCTTATATCATTTGATTTTAATGATTATCTTAAGAGATGTCACAGAAGCGGTTCGTGGATAAAACAAAAAAAGTTCAGTTACCTTTAGAATTGTATTATAAGTAAGTGCCTAAGAGCCTCTGTCTCTTATGTAAGTGACGCAACGAAGTTGCGCGGGTCAGCTAGTATCAAAATAAAATGCGGAACAACAATCTTTATCTTTTTATTTTTTAACATTAAAATTATTATAATAAAACAAATAAGAAACTCTAAATTAAAATATATATAAAACTAAACTACACAAACAATAGAAAATATGAAACTTAACTAAGTATACCATACATTAAAAACAACAAGATTATATTAATTTTTACAAACTTTTTTTTATTTATATTTGTAATAGATACAGTTAAATGGGCGCCAAGCAGAGTTAAAATGCTGCCGCCAAGCAAAAGTAAGCTTTTACCTAGATTAGTATAACTTGACTGGGCCGTCTACGGCCGCGCGCCCACTGGAGGCACGGCACTACAAGGCATTTTTATAATACTTACAGATGATTTCGAATCTTATCTAACACTGTTATACAGCACAGCCTGCTGTGTGTGAAATGTGACCGCTAAGCATGATAAAATAAGATTTCAAATCATTAAAATTTGCGTTTACTAAAATAACTTGTCGGCCATATACAATACATGTAGGATATGGAGGAAGTCGTTTATTATGACACAACATCAACAAACGACATGTCTGGCGTCTTTCCCAAATCGAGCAATGGAAGAATTTATAAGCGTTTGAGAAACAGTGGTTGGAAATACCGAAATACCTTGATTTTGATAAATAAAATAATAACAATTTAGATGAATTGAATTGTAAAACTGTGCTACTATTTAATGTGAAGGTTTGTGAAAATGGATGGATAAACACAAAGGATAGGTTTCTACGGAAACCCGGGCGAATGAAGTGCATTATTTACTATTGCCATCATCGGAGTTCGTCATCTGAAGTTGAATTCAGGCTACGACACTATACGCCCCGTGCAGTCAGTGTCCGACACCGAGTGTCTTTGTGTGTGAATGAATACACGTTGTCAGACATTGACTGTACGGCCTATAGTATTGTAGACTAAACTTAAGACTAAGTTCACTCTGGTTTTATTAGCGATAAAGAAAATGCCACGACCTAAAAGAGCCCTAACTTGACCTCAGAAATACGCAACAAGATCGGCCTTTTAGTTGGTAATAAATGTAAACTACAAAGGAGCGTAAAGCGTTGCCAAGACAATATATTATTAAATGATAAATAAAATGTCACTTACATAAAACTCTAATAGCTATAGATACTGTAAAATTTTAATAACAGACAAATAGAAGCCAATTTAGGTATTTTTTTTAAATATTATTATAAAAAGATTGTTTGATATTAATTTGAAATAAAAAAGTATATTCTAAACAATGTAATTATGTAATATGTTTCAGATTGTCCGACAATGGACTTGCCCGAATATTTAATATTTGGTCGGACCACCTTGCGCATCTAGAACAGCGTCCAGCCTGTCTTTCATGCCGGCCACCATGTTCCAGCAGGTGTCCGTGCCTCGAAAATGCTCCCATGTAGTATGGGCTTCTCGCCGCAAGTTTTCGTTGTTGCGGATTTCTGAGGCATCCTAATCGAGAACCATGAGACCCCATAGATTCTCGATTGGATTTAGGTCAGGGCTCTTTGCAGGCCATGGCAGGCAGATGACGTCATCCTGTGCCGCGAACCACTCCTGCACCACTCTGCAGGTGTGCACGCGGCAGTTATCTTGGCACAAGTAAATAATGCCCTCTGGATAGTGCAGGCGCACGGTGGGGATCATCACGTCACGTAAAATTTCGACGTACTGATCCCCAGTCATGCGCCCGCTAACCTCCACCAGTTCACCCGGTCCCATTGAGCTCATCCACCCCCAAAAATTGAGAGATATTCTTCCACTTGCTCGATTTGGTAAAGTATTCACCTCCACATAGCGCTCATTGCTGTTGCGCCATAATATTTTTCTTCCGTCCGTATCCGACCGGAAGCTTTTCTCGTCCACAAAAATGACGATATTGTTTGCCCAGTCAAAATTATAATATTCCAGGCAAAAACTTACTCTTGCCTCCTTATGCGCCTGGTTCATTAGAATCTTCTTAGCAGGGCGGCAGCATTTCTTTCCGGCGTCCCTTAGGCGCCTCCTAACGGTGTCCATTGAAATCTAAAACAAACAAAAAAATACTTACATAAGATTCTTAATTATGACAAAATAATGGTACGGGCCAACTTAACTATATGAGTATGGGTCAGTTAAAAATTATTCCTCAAAATATAAACATATAAATAATCCGCCGAATTGAAAATTCCACCTTTGTTAAGATAGGTGCTAAAGAACTAAATATTTATCTATTATCTAGTAATACTAACAATAATAACATTCACTGAGTTCAATACGGACGTATTGCTGCTATAGCTGGAGGAATTATTAGGTATCGCTAGAACGTCCTAGCTAGGCCGCGCGGTGCGCTTGACGCGACTATGACTAAGTATAAAAATTTATGAATAAGATAGAGTGATATGTGTGATAACAAGGTATACATGGACTCACACTGTATGAAGTTGAGGTCACTCTTGTGCTCAAAAACGGGTCGGCAGAGTGTGCAGCGACCATAGCCGCATCGTCTGCCGCCGTCGTGGCTCTCGCGTAGAGTTGGCGGTGGTGCGCTTCGAGAGTTCCGCTTTCATGCCACCGCCGAAGCCAGAAGTAAACTGTTTTTTTCTGGAACGAAACAAATAGCTATAGTTTATTTGCACATGATTACTCAATAGGCTACTTATATGATTCCTTACAATAATTGCTAGCTTATTAATTTTAAATTACTTATTATTTACACACAAACATCACTAAAAAGGCCTTATCTCTACATTGTTTCAACAGACAAAAAGGACTGCGCAGTTGCGTATTTACTTTAAAATCCAACAAGCAGTACCGACTTAAAAAAATAACAATGGCGATTGAAAATATCTATTGCTGAAAACTCCATTAAAATCCGTTGCGAAGTTTTAAAGATCTTAGCGTACAGACAGCGGGAGCGACTTTGTTTTTTTTATAAAAAGGTTTTTGATCTGGACGTGTAATATGCACGAAAATTGAGAAACACCCTTATTCGTCGGATACGGTAGGCGCAAAGTTAATGAAGTATTATGGTTCAGACCATACCCGCCGCTAGAAGCAGCTTAAGAATATTCAATAAAATTGGTTACAGTTTTATCACCAAAAATGGTAACACTTTAATTTAATATCACTCAAATAACATAAATCGTTTACTTATTTAAAAAGTTCTGTAGAAAAACATAAATGACACATTTTTTCAGGATTAGGTAGCTATTGTTTATTTATATGTATAAATTATAATTATAAAAAAATTTTACTCACCGTTATGCCCGTCTGCCGACAAATATCGATTATCCGGCATCCACTCAATCGGAGAGCTATGATGCGCTCCCTTTCTATTTGCGTCAATTGAGGCGCCATAATAAAGTTATTAAAATATGTCACACGTCACACTTGGACTAACCTCCGGCCGAACCACGAATTTTGTAACACGGGCGTAATGGAGCATGAATAAGCAAACACTGACGTTCGGGGTAGTTGACTAGTTGCGCAGGGGCATGGGGGTGTGGCCTATTCCTAGTAAGGCATGAATTATTGGCTGGTAATTGTTAGTATGCGCAACCATTGGTCAATTTTGGAAACGTTGAAAATTCCACCAATCATGCCAAGTGTACTTTCTTTCTAACATGCCATGCCGCGTCGTAGCTATACTTATGTTGAGGGTGTATCTTGACGTGCTGGCGACTGTACAAGGAAGGTAATGTAAGAATTTTTAAATTTTTAAAGGAAGGTTGACAGCTTGTAGTACTATCTAAAAGGTTCATTGCTCTGATGCATTTCTTTTGCGCTTTAAATACAAATTCCTTGTCTACCGAGTTGCCCCAGAATATTACACCATATCTTAATATAGGTGCAACAAGTCCGTGATATGCCGTTAGGAGGGCTTCTTTGTTGACAATTTTGGAAAGTTTGTAGAGAGCGAATGAGGATTTATTAATTCTTTTACAGAGATTATTTAGATGTGTTTTCCATGACAAATTGTAATCTATATCAATTCCCAGAAATTTGGTATTTGTTACAGGCTGTACTCTCTGTCCATCGTAATTAACATTTATAATATTTTTAGGTTGATTTCTTTGGTGAAAGTGCATTATTTTTGTTTTTTCCATATTTATTTTAAGATTATTGTTTATTAACCATTGAATTATTGTACTTAATAATAATATATAAGCCAACTGCTTCTGTCATACGATGTACTTCGGCATTGTTGAACTCTTTTCCGCCATCTGTGAGTAATTCCTTAACAACGTGACCAGCCGTTTTAATTTCAGCAAGAAATTTAGGTAGTACACTGGCTACTTCGGATTTTTGCTTTAAGAAGTAAACTTTCCTAAATCTTGTGTAGTCATCTTTAAATACAACGAAGTATCTTCTTCCGCCAAGTGATAATTCTGACATAGGGCCACAAACATCCGCATTTATTTGATAGCCGGGTTTTGTGCCACGATGTTGCCTAGTACCGAATGACAGTCTGGTCATTTTTCCGTATACACAGCCATCACAGTCAGATTGATCTGGTGAAAACTTAATATCGTTGCGTGTAAGGATGTCCTTAACATGTCTTTTGTTTTGGTGACAAAGTCGTTCATGCCAAATTTGCAGGCTTGTTCCTTCTTTGACAACACAAGCATTGTCAGTTATTACTCTCATCAAAAGTCTATATAGATTACCATCTCTGATACTGACAGCTTTAACTTGGCCGCTTTTATCTTTGAAGACACGCTTGTCCTTGTCAGCTATCTCTATATAGCCATGGTCCAAGGCTGAACCAGCTGAGAATAGATTTTGTCCAGCTTGAGGTACATACCAAACATTGTTTAGATGAGCACGTTTCCATTTGCCTTGTACAGACATTTCAACGTCTATAATTCCTTGGCCGTATGCATACATAGCCCGATCATCTCCAAGTCGCAAAGCTCTTGGTTTGTCGAAAGGTGAGTAGCTTCTGAACCAATTGGCGCTAGACGTGACGTGATGAGACGCACCAGAATCGACTATAAAGTTTGAGTTTGAGTCATCAAGTCGAGATAGGAATGCGTCACCATCATCTTGAACAGTTTCGTTACTCTTGTTTCGTTTTTTCAATTTCTTGAGGACGAAGCATTGTTTGTTAGTATGTCCAATCTTGTTGCAATGTGAACATTTGACTTTCTTTTTGTTCAACAAAAGAGCGTTATCAGACGTTGACGAGGAAGGGGAAGGGTTGGTACCCAGGTCTTCGAGGCGCTGTTCGTGAAGACGCAGACGCTCCATTAGAGTAGAAATACTTCTATTCTCCTTAGGCACGGACTCCCAAGCATTCTTGAACTCAAGATATGTTGACGGTAACGTGTTAAGTATCCTGTTCATTAACAATGATTGAGGGAGAGATCCTTCTTCCTTTAATTCGTCGTTGAGTTGTTGCCATAATGCCTGCAGCTTAGACACGTGCGTGGCAATGTCGTCAGTTTCATCTTTCGTGTAGGTGAACAACTGACAATACAACAAATCTAGTCGTCTGTCATTCTTCTGCTCGTATACCGAGTGAAGTATATCCCACATCTCCTTACCGGATCTAGCAGTGAGTATATGACGTTTAGGTTCTGTGGAGACGCTACAGCCGACAATACACTGGAGTAATGCGTCACGATCTTCATATTGGGTAAGTTTACTTTTATAACTTGCTATTTCGTCAGCCGGCGCTTCTTTTCTAGGTGGTACAGGAAGAGTCTCGACGCCTTTCACAATATCTTGCAGCTTGTGCATAGTAAGTTGCAGGTTTATATCGAATTTCCATACCAGCCAATTGTCAAGTCCGCGTAGCTTCTCAATATTAAAGCGCTCCAATTTTTGAGCACTCATATTTGCGAAACACAAATTAAATTGTAAAACTGATCCCAAAAATGAACAATATTCGTTAGAAAAGAGTTATTTGCGGTACTAAGGAGCTACTCCTCATTGATATGGCCATTAGTCAACAGGCTCGTCGTTCCCGAAGGGATCTGTCGACATGTTGGATAGACTATAAGAACGCCTATGACTCTGTGCCACATACATGGCTCATGAGGGTGCTAGAGTTGTACAAAGTTGATGAAACTCTGCGCATCTTCCTGATGTCATGTATGGGGCAATGGAGGACAGTCCTTCGCTATCCAGGATGTCGGCAAATCCAGAGGAATAGCGAGCCGATAAGGATAGAGCGAGGTATATTTCAGGGTGATAGTTTGAGTCCACTTTGGTTCTGCTTAGCCTTGAATCCTCTTAGCACGCTGCTGGAGGATTCAGGTCTAGGCTATCGGTTGAGGAGAGGTGGTCAAGTTATATCTCACCTCCTATACATGGATGACCTGAAACTCTTTGCCCCCAACGATTTGCAACTGATGGAGCTACTGAAGGTAACTGAGACTTTCAGTAGCGCCATCAGGATGGAATTCGGTGTGGACAAATGTGCGGTCATGCATGTAAAGCGAGGGGAGATTGTGGAGTCTGTGGGAACCCAGCTCTCGGATTCCATAAATCTTAGACCCCTCTCAGCAACCGAAACCTATAAGTATTTGGGTATGTCGGAAGCGCTGGGCATCAATGTTGCTGACATGAAGCAATCGTTGAAGGAGCGCTTCTTTAGCCGCCTGAAAAAAGTATTTAATAGTCTTTTATCAGGCGGAAATAAGGTGCGTGCCTTCAATGGTTGGGTCATGCCGGTTTTGATGTACTCTTTCGGCATACTCAAATGGACTCAAACAGAACTAGATGCCCTGGATAGGAGGGTCCGTACATTGTTGACGGCATATCGAATGCATCACCCGCGTTCTTCGGTTATGAGACTGTATATCCCGCGGAGGTGTGGGGGTCGAGGCTTTTTAAACGCTAAGACTCTCCACAATCGCGAGATATGCAGTCTCAGGAAATATTTCCTAGAAACCGACGTGGGGATGCATCGAGATGTGGTCGCGGTGGACAAGGGCCTCACCCCGCTCTCCTTGGCTAAAGAGAACTGGCGCAAACCTGTAGTACTTGATACTAACGACCGCAGGGAGGTATGGCAGAGTAAGGAGCTTCACGGACGCTTTTTCCGGGCCCTGCATGGGCCCGATGTAGACCTATCAGCGTCCGTAGCCTGGCTACGTTCCGGGGACCTCTTCGGGGAAACTGAAGGTTTTGTCTGTGCAATTATGGATGAAGTTATGATGACGAATAACTACCGGAGATTTATTGTGAAGGACGGCACGGTTGACATATGTCGGGCATGCCACCGTCCAGGCGAATCAATCCGTCACATTATCTCTGGGTGTTCTCGTCTGGTTAACGGAGAGTACTTGCATAGACACAACCTTGTAGCCAGGATTATCCATCAGCAACTTGCTCTAAAATACAATCTTGTTGAATCGGAAGTTCCGTACTATAGGTATGTGCCCGACCCAGTTCTCGAAAATGGCAATATCACATTGTACTGGGATCAATCCATCATCACTGACAGGACTATTGTAGCCAATAAGCCTGATATAGTGGTGGTGGATCGATCAGAGCGGCGCGCAATGATTGTTGACATTACGGTCCCGCATGACGAGAACCTCGTGAAAGCCGAGAAAGATAAGCAAATCAAGTATCTTGACTTGGCTCGCGAGGTTGTCGACATGTGGGATGTGGACTCAGCGATCATTGTGCCGATAGTTGTGTCAGCCCATGGCTTAATTGCCAAGAGCCTCGACCAACATCTCAGGAGGCTCTCGTTAGGCAGCTGGATCAAGGGCTTGATTCAGAAAGCGGTACTTTTGGACACGGCTCGTATTGTTAGGAGGTTCCTCTCTCTGGAGCCCTGACTGCCGGTAGCTTGGACCCTATTCCCGATACCGGTGGGCTACTATTTTTTATATTTTTAAATGTTTTTTTTTTATAATTTTTTGTTACTTAAAATATTTAAAAATGTAAATTATATGTAAGAAAGATGAATAAAGAGAATAATAATTATAATAATAAAACTGGCAACACCAAATGTCAACAGACGTCTTGTAATTTATCTCCATAATTTTCTTTAACAACTTATCTAAAACCCACCAAAAACTTGATTTATCTCCCTTTTTTTTATATATTAAGAATTCCATTTATTACTTTAATAAAATGAAGCTTTTTTTTGTAACAATAAACACAAAAGAAAAAATCTGTGATCAAGAATGACATATGTCACATCAACAAAAATGAAATAGAAGAAAATATGGTATCAAAATAATGTTGACGAGATCAGCTGCACAACGCGCACGCCTTCCACCTCCGGACTCGTCGCTCAGCTCCGCCTCGCCGCCGCCGGACCCCGGATCACCTGTGTTACCGGCAGCGGCAGTTGCGTCGAGCTCGAGTGACGAATATTTCTCTCCGCCGACGCCGCCAACAGCGTCGGCAGGGGAGAGGCCGGCCACCGAGGAGCTTGGGACTTAGGGGCCATCCGGCCCCGAGCCGGGTCCCCGCTGCCGGTGGTTGTGTGCAGCGCATGAGATGGACTCAGTCCATAAACGAAAACGTCATGCGCGCATATTACGGGTCTACAGAGGGGGGAACTAACCTCACTGCGTACCGTGTTAGGATGCTGTCTCTGTTCCAGGAACTTGAACCAACCGTCAACGTCTCGGCCCAACGACTTTCGGATCAGGTGCGGGTCATCCAACGCAATCACATGTTGGACGACGCCGCGCTTGATAGGCTGCGCTCAGAGGTACTGAGCAACCTTATCGTCTTGACTCCGTCACAAACCGCGATGCGAGCGACAGCTATTGACGCAACCCCACCGCGGTCCAACCCTGCTGTTGTAGAGGAAGATGATAGGGTTGTCACGGTAAGTAGCCAGTGCAACGACCGATTGAGGAGCGCACTGGAGGATGCGCTTCGTGAGTATCGATCTACTCCTACCGAACTTAGGCCGTACCAGCCTGGCAGCGCAGGATCGAACATCGTATCGACGGGGCCAGGGTACTCATCGGCAAACTATACTGCTTCAGGGAGGGTAATACACGACCACGTGTGATGCGCTTTGTGAGGCGGGCCTTCTCGGGGACTGAAATCAGTCCTCAAGAATACATGTCCCGTGTAACAGAGCGCATCGACTTCCTGAAGCAGAAAGTTTATGCATGGGCGAACCGTATTCGGCGGTATAAGCGGCGGGTTGATCGATACTCACAGAATCGCATGTTCCAGAGCGATGAGAGGTGGGTATACAGAGCATGGGAGCGACCCGAGCAAAATATGACAGACGTATGCCGCCCAGATGATACCGTCACGAGTTCTTTTTGGCGCAGCATCTGGTCGGTACCCGTCTGCCATACTGAGGCTGACTGGATGCTTGATGTCGAGCGAGTGTGTGAACCTATCACAGAAATGGAGCCAATTTTAATAACAGCAACAGATGTAGCCAGAGCAGTTCGTCCGTTACCGAATTGGAAGTCACCGGGACCGGACGGACTGCACAACTTCTGGCTCAAATGGCTTAGTAGTTCACACACTTGCCTGGCATCCCAATTCCAGTCATCCTTAGAGTCTGGGTCGCTACCGCAATTTCTAACAATAGGTATTACCCACCTGCTCCATAAGTCAGGTAGTCCCGCGGAGCCCAAGAATTATAGACCGATCACGTGTTTGTCGACGGTCTATAAGCTTCTTACATCCATTTTGAGAGTGAAAATTAATACACAAATTGACAAAAACTCCATTATGTCTGCCTCTCAAAATGGATGTAAGAACGGGTCCCGCGGTACTAAGGAGCTACTCCTCATCGACATGGCCATTAGCCAACAGGTTCGTCGATCCCGCAAGGATCTTTCGACATGTTGGATAGATTATAAGAAGGCCTACGACTCGGTGCCACATACATGGCTCATGAGGGTGCTAGAGTTGTACAAGATAGATGCAACTCTACGCGCCTTCCTTGAGTCATGTATGGGGCAATGGAGGACGGTCCTTCGATATCCAGGATGTCGACAGATCCAGGGGAACGATGAGCCTGTATGGATTAAACGGGGAATATTCCAGGGCGACAGTCTGAGTCCACTTTGGTTCTGTCTAGCCCTGAATCCTCCAAGCACATTGTTGGAGGATTCAGGTCTAGGCTACCGGTTGAGGAGAGGTGGTCAGGTCATATCTCACCTTCTTTACATGGATGATCTGAAACTCTTTGCCCCCAACAAATTGCAACTGATGGAGCTACTGAAAGTAACTGAAACTTTTAGTAGCGCCATCAGGATGGAATTTGGTGTGGACAAATGTGCAGTCATGTATGTAAAGCGAGGGGAGATTATGGAATCCGAGGGAATTCAGCTCTCGGATTCCATACACCTCAGATCCCTCTCCTCATCCGAAAGTTATAAGTATTTGGGTATGTCGGAAGCGTTAGGCATTAACGTAATTGACATGAAGCAATCGTTGAGGGAGCGCTTCTTTGGACGCCTGAAGAAGGTATTAAATAGCCTTCTTTCAGGCGGAAACAAGGTGCGTGCCTTCAACGGTTGGGTCATGCCGGTTTTAATGTACTCTTTCGGCATACTCAAATGGACTCAGACCGAACTCGATGCCCTGGATAGGAAAGTTCGTGCACTGCTGACCGCAAACCGGATGCATCACCCACGATCATCGGTGATGAGGCTGTACATCTCGCGGAAGTGTGGGGGTCGTGGCTTTTTAAACGCCAAGACCCTCCACAACCGCGAGGTGTGCAGTCTCAGAGAATATTTTTTAAAAGCCGAAGTGGGTATACACCGAGATGTGGTCGCAGTGGACAAGGGACTCACCCCGCTGTCCATGGCTAAAGAGAACTGGCGCAAACCTGTGGTACTTACTAATGATGACCGCAAGGAAGTATGGCAAGGCAAGGAGCTTCACGGGCGCTTCTACCGGGCTCTTCACGGGCCGGATGTAGATTTCCCAGCGTCCGTGTCCTGGCTACGTTTCGGTGACCTCTTTGGGGAAACTGAGGGTTTTGTCTGTGCGATTATGGATGAAGTTATGTTAACGAACAACTACCGGAAACATATTATGAAGGACGGGACGGTTGACGTGTGTCGGGCATGCCACCGTCCGGGTGAGTCCATCAGACATATTATTTCTGGTTGTTCTCGTCTAGCTAACGGCGAGTACTTGCACAGGCACAACCAAGTAGCCAGGATTATTCACCAGCAACTTGCCTTGAAATATAAACTTGTGGAATCTGAGGTACCGTACTACAAGTATGTGCCCGACCCAGTTCTCGAGAAAGACCATGTCACGCTGTACTGGGATCAGTCTATCATTACTGACAGGACTATTGTCGCCAATAAGCCTGACATAGCACTGGTGATAGACCGATCAGCGCGCCGCGTAATGATAGTCGATGTTACCATCCCGCATGACGAGAACCTCGTGAAAGCTGAGAAAGAGAAACAAATAAAATATCTCGACTTGGCACACGAGGTTGTCGACATGTGGAATGTGAACTCGGCTATCATTGTGCCGATTGTCGTGACGGCCAATGGCCTTATGGCCAAGAGCCTCGATGACCATCTTTCGAGGCTCTCCTTAGGCGGTTGGATCAAGGGCCTGATTCAGAAGGCAGTACTCCTCGATACGGCTCGCATTGTGAGGAGGTTCCTGTCTCTGGAGCCCTAACCACCGGTAGCTTGGACCCTGCTCCCGACACCGGCGGACTCCTATTTTTTGTATTTTTAAATGTTTTTTTATATTGTTTTATATTTAAATATTTAAAAATGTAAAGAATATGTTTAAAAATGAATAAACGGAATAATAATAATAATTTATTTGGAACAACTTAAGTTAACAGGGTACACAGGAAAAACGAAGATAGCTACAAAAGTAAAATACTGTGGCGCAGCTATCAACGCCCAATTCAAAATGCATAGAATTACATATACATTGTTCCAGATTAACCTAAAATAAGTTTGTAATGTTTGATTGATTTCATCTTCATAATCAGGCTTCTGACTTGGCTTTGAATGCCGTCCAGAAATTTCTCTCAGGCAACCCGGTTTCCTCATGATGGTTTTCTTCACCGAAGCAAGTGATAATTGTACAATACGCACATGAATCCGAAAATTTTGAGGTCAAGAGTCAAGACCTATGACTTGGCAGTCCGACGGTCACACCACTAGGCTATCACTGTTGATAGTGTAGGTGATGAGTGACGATAAATAGCATCGAATTGCCAACTACAGTTCATTCTCAGTTATTAATTATGCCTTGTGACGGCTTCACGTTCTTCATGAATTTTGAGGATGGTTGAGAACTTAGATGAGGAGTAGTTTTTCAAGTGTGTACCTTATATACGAATCAGTTTCTATACTGAACGCAGTACTACTACTTAATTTCTGTACTGAACGCATATTAGTTTGCCTGAGTATAAAGCTTCCTGTGTTCTGTTTGTACGCATCAATATTGCTCAAGATGATATTACTGTTAGCACACTTTGCCAATATATTATCATAGAACATAATTTTATTATGTATATATTACTGTGTTTGTACGAGGATAAATTATGTATTTCCTTAGAAAAGCCTTTGTTTATTAAAACAATAATGTTTTAGTTTATTTTGTAGGAAGGAAAAATTATAACTGAATTTCTTTGATGTTTTCATTTCTAAATTAAATATTCATGCTTCATATTTTTTTGATTTATTGGTTATGTTTTATTATCAGAAATTTCTCAGTAGCCTGCTGATGTGGGATCTATGCCCGGTTGATGGCAATGGGCTTGACCTCTATTACATAAGACTTGAACATAATTGGTGAAATGTGGGTGTTCTATAATAATAGGCCTACCAGTCATGCCCTGATAACTTAGAATATTTTTTTTTATTGTTACCACTTTTTTTGCTTGAAATATTTGATACTTTCACTAACTCTTAATTTTGTTATTTTTTAAAAATCAGTGTCTAGTTGCACCAAATGTATGATTTAACAATTTTGTAGAATTTATTTATAAAATGTTTTGTTAAAATGTTGTATTTTAAGTGTTTTTTTTTACAAGAATAGAAACTTAGGAGTAGTTTTCTAATAGGTACCAAAGTTAGCAACACTAAATCTGAACGTCACAATAATTTTTCCACTGATGTGATTACATGCTCGTGGGCATTTTTCTTGTAATTTTTGGTTATTTTGTGTTATAAAGTTGAGTTATAGACTAATATATTATGTGTGAGTTGAGATTTAGTTCCTCCGTATATTCCAGAAATACTGAAATTCCAGTATAGACTACTTTGTAAAAGTGTTGTGTTTTTCATTATGAATTGGTGCAGAGAAATCAGCAATGTTCTCACTGGCAAGATCTTTCATAATTTTACTGAAGCAGATTGTAATCAGATGGACTGCATTATCCTACAGGCTCAAGAGCATTTTAACAAAAGAAAGGGTAGGAAACGAGAAAGGCAAACTGGAGTGTTATTGAATGTTTAAGAAAATAAATTAATTCAATATCATAATTTTGTTTTATTTCCTGACTGTTTATCTCAACTTATTCCTAATTAAATATTAATTTGACGAATAGTTTTGGAAATGTCAAATGTGCTGATTCGACCTATTTGCAATAAAAGATTAAATACTTTATCACGGAAAATAAAGTATTTAATATTTTGTTGTAAATCGGTCGAATCAGTACATTTGACATTTCGAGAACTAGCTGAGAACCTATCTATACGTAGGTATTGATATATTTTATTTAGTTCTCGGGTCTGGCGTCCAGATGTCGCTCAATGCCAAGAAATAATCAAACTGACAGTTGCCAGTCTATCTCATATTATAATATATTAGTCTTGCTACCAGTGCCCGTCTGAAACCAGAAGCGTGATGTTCGTATATTATGATACTTTTATTTCTACGTTCAATATTCATAACTTAAATCCTTAAACTGTAAAAATTGTGTGTTATTTTTCATTTCTTTTTGTTTTGTTAAAGGTGACCATTCACTACTGTGTACCGTGCGACCTAGTCAGCTCACAAACAATAGCACTCGCGAGGTTGCTCCTAGATTACCGAACCATTGTAAGAGTTTCACCATAAAAATATAAATACAGCTTTATACACAAAAGACGACTAAGTATTTTTTTTTAATGCCACAATAATTGTATTAAAAACCGAATGCAATAACGTAACATCACGCGTGTTTTCTCCAAAGGGTAGCTTTTTAGTACACACATTTTTCGCCGAATATGTTGAAGACTTATATTATAACAGAGGGCAAGCTTATTGCCATAAAATGGGTACAAATTCCGATTCAAAACCACAATAACATAATGCTGCAGGAATTCAGAATTTAGAAGATCATACTCTGCAGCAAGCCCGAAGGCACCTAAGAACCCGATTCTGGCCGGCTTCCCTTCGAGAACAATCACTCAACCTATTGTCTATAACATACACATTAATTTGGCGCCTTGCCACTTCGCAACACTACCGCTTGCAACAATTAGACTAAAGAAAAAATAAATAAAATAAAGAAGTAAAAGTTAAGTTAAAAGTAAAAAGAAGAAAAAAGTGAAGAAGAAGAAGTGTCAAAGTTAAGTTTGTTGTAAGTAGAAGTTTAAAAAAATAAGTATACAGGTATAAACGAAGCCGTCAACCGAGCATTCTGTACATCAAACTAAGTAACTTTACGCAAAATATTATGGGGGTCGTGGAGGTGTTTTAAGTAAAAATCTTATTCTTAAAAATATCTTCATTAAAAACATATTTTAAAAAAAAATGGGAGAAAGATTGGAACTTTGACCCCCAATATCTCCGTAACTAGAAGGTTCCTAGGTAAGGTCTAGAACAAAAAAAAATCGTAATGATGGGGAGTACAAGTGCTCGGCTTCGTTAATGGTCGTGTTACATCCTTTATTTAATAAGCGTATTTAGAATCTAGTGGTTATGTTCACACTTACACAATAATAGCAAATTGTGGAAGATTTAGATGTTTGTAATAATAACAAGAATATATCGAAGTTTTGCTTGAGTAGACATAATTACTTAGTCTGAACAAACATGTATGTTTCATAGCGAACCAATTTCTAATCAATATTAGTATTTAAGCAGTTTGGATTGCTAAGATATAGCTGTAGTATGTTAGCTATAATAGCGTGTAACTAGACCGCAAACCGCTGGCTAATAATAACAATCACTGGGATAGATTGTGTTATAGCAAAAATGTCAATCATTTTTAACAATTTATGAAATAATTGTCAAAATTCTATTATTATACTCATGGCGTGGAAACAGACAGAAATAGAAGATGGGCTTTCTTTAATATCGTCTCACGATAATGCTGTTTTCATACAGTTGGTTTATTAAAATACTGATATCTAAACTAATTTTATAAATAGGCAAACTTTGATAGTTTATATGTTTTCTAAGTTTGGATGTAGGGAGTTTAGTTTTTTTTTAATATTTATTTTGTACCTTATCAATGTTTTCTTATGTAACCCAAAGGGCCAAGGGCCAAGGGGCAAGGGGCCTAGTGGCATTGAGTCCACTTTTGTACCACTATTGTACATGAAGTTTAAATTTATTTATTTATTTATTTATTTATTCAGTAGTACATATACAATTTAATCTGTCAAGTTGGTGCCAACATAAACTCAAATAAATAATAATAAACTACTAATCCGAATCCGTAAATTCTTTTACTAATGGGAAGTTACATTATCCTTGAGTGTCATAAGCTAAAACGTTCTAGTGGGCCAATTTCCGACCATAATAACATGAGCGAAGCCGGCAAAAGTCAGTACATAATACTGAATATTCAATTTATCTGTCTATCTTTTTACTCTAATATTAAAGTAATAAAACAATGTATCCTATGTTTGCAAACATAAACAATGTTCTTTATGAACATCAAGTTGTTATATTTGTAACTAGTTTTCCACCCGCGTCTTCGCCCGCGTCGAGTTCGGTTATATCGCGTTTCCAAGAGAACTCTTCAAAAGTCCGGGATAAAAACTATCCTATGTTCTTTCTCTAGGTCAACTCTATCTCTGTACCAAATTTCATCAAAATCAGTTCAGTGGTTTAGACGTGAAAGCGTAACAGACAGACAGACAGAGTTACTTTCGCATTTATAATATTAGTAGGGATAGTAGGGACTAGCGACCCGCCCTTGCTTCGCACGGCGCCACCTATCGAGCCCAAAACTATATCTAATGTAGCCTAAATTTCAAGTAAAGCATCTAGCAGTAGAGCGGTGAAAACTGCGTTCAAATCCATGCTGTAGTTTTTGCGTGATGCGCGTACAGACATACAGATTACAGACTGACAGACAAAAAATCTAGAAACTGTTGTTTTGGCTTCTGTTGCTCTAATAAAAACCCCCATTTTTTTTATCTTAAATGTACAGACGTAGCCCTGTTACAATTTTATTATATTTAAATAGATATGAGAGGAAATATTTGTAATATGAGTGGAAATAACGATTTTCCTGTTTATATCCTTTTCATTCATGATTTTAATGGAACATCCTTTATGATAATTCAAAAGAAAACAGATTATTATGTTAATAAAACAATGAAGAAACTATGACTGTTTAAGAAATGTAAATACTTACATAAGAAAAACTGGTTCAGAGAGACGAGTAAAATATTGTTAAAGTAAATGTTTCATTGTACTTATTCAAAATCTATCCTATGTTTTTTTTTATAAGTATCTTAAAAACAGACAGCTTTCATTTTCATAGTAAATCTCTTAGTTTAGGGTTGTTATCTTCAAAACCAGCAGTGGTAATCAGGTAACGCCCCTAACTTACGAGTTGCACTTGCAGGGCATGAATTCGAACCAACCGGCACGGTCTGCTGGTGGATTACAGCAATTTCCCTCTCATGGAGAGGAGGTTGTGCACAGCAGTAGTTACATATTATTCATTCACTTGCGAGCGATCGTACGGAGTAGTCAAGTATCTAGTATTGAACGAACCAATTGTTGTTCAAGATGTAGTCCCCGAGGTCAGTCCTGACTTAGCCAAGCTAAAAGTTTTGTTTCGATACTCTCTTATCAAAGGGAATGAATCACTACTATGGTAAGCTAAACAAACATTGAAGGAAACGTACAAATACATCTGGTTCCAGAATGGTAGTATATTGGTTCGTAAAATCGAAAACGACAAACCGATTGTCATTAAAAACACTAGTGACATTGATAAAATGGTGGTTCAGGGAAATAATTGTCGATAATAGTTAGACTCAGGAATCACGTCAGTTTCTTCACCGGAAATATTAGAATTCCTTGAGTGTTCAACCAACAACGAGTTTAGTAATCACTTTCCAAATGGTAAACAAAAACTTAATATTGTCCATATTAAAATATTGATTGTAAAAAAAAAATCTTTAGTCCTTCAGTTCATTGGTTCTTCTAAAATTAATATTGATGTTATTATGTAGGTATTTATAAAAACAGTAATCTCATTCAATTCTTCAATATAAATAGCTATGAAATGTATCATAAGCTGCGGGAGCAGCGCAGAGGTGGTGGCATTGTATATTTGATGTATGTTAAATGTACCAACACCTTTCAAATCATGGATCAATCTATCACTATAACACTGCGAATACATAATTGAACATTTGACTACATCATATCACTACACGACATCAATTTGCACAGTTTAAAGACCTCCAAAAGATAGTAAGCACTTGTTTATCAGAGAGTTACAACAAAAACTATTATGTACGGACACCTTCAAACACTCAGATTTGGGCAGGGAGGGGAGGCCAACATTGATTTAAAATAGAATAGAACATTCGGGATTACTAAGTTGTTCGGCTCTTGACCTCGATCACGCCTGGTGGAAAGCGAAATAATAATACTATACGGGAACAAACCGTCGCTTATTTAATACCTACTCTAATTAATGACGTTCCAACAAAAAATCAATCGGAAATAACAAATAGTAATTATAAAAATAAATACAAACAATTCTTTAACTCTCTCTGAAAAAACATTGAATGCCGCGCTATCGTTGTTTTTTTTAATCTTTATCAGTTTTATTTACGAACTACCTCACAATTTGTTATGAACTGCGTGTTAACCTTAATTAACAATGTTAATTGACAATGTTAATAGAGGGTAGATGGCGCTGTCGCCGATGTAAACATAGCTCCGTACTTAAAATTATTTTAAAAATATTATAGTCATAATAAAGTGAATAAAACGCGTTAATTAGTGAAAGGACACAACAATATGCATGTGACATTGTTATGCAGTGATTATTGTGACAATTTGTGAAGATTCAATCAACTAGAAAAAACCAGAAAAAAAGTGCAAATCAAAACCGGACTAAAGTTTAAATTCTCTTCTATAGTGCATGTGATAACTCATAAACTAAATGTTTACTCTTGCCTTGAGAGTAATATTGGTGAAACGGTGAATTCAACGTGGAAACAACGGCGAATTATTGTTTTATCTAACGCCAAGTTAACCGTCATTTCTATCGTCGAAAGAACAAAGAAACGACCTTTGGACTATTACTCGAGATATTAACCAACCAAGACCAAGGTGCAGTCAACAATTTCGATGTTATTACATACGATCGCTTAGCCTAGCGGTCACACCACTGCGATTGAGAAGCAGTACCTGTTGGTCGTAAGTTCGATCCCCGCTAAGTGATATACTTTTTCCTTTACATTTTTCAAATTTGTATCCATAATGAACTTTTTCGAGAATATCACGCTACGAAGAACCCGAACTCAGTCATCATCGGAGTCTACATTCGAATCTAGTACAAATAACTTGACGCTAGATGGCAGCGCAAGTAGTCTACCAAACATATCCGACGATGTAAGTGACGAAACCGAAACTTTAAAATGTCAAATAGAAAAACTAAAATTGGAGCTATTATCAGCCCAGGAAAAGATAAATACACTGTCTACTGAGAACAGTAGTTTAAAATCAACACTGGTAGAAGTCACGAATAAATGCGAGCTCTTGAAAAAAACAGCTAAGATGTCAACAACCGACGTAGGCTCACCAAATTTAAAGTCAAGAAAGTCATCAACTCCGTCAAAGCAATTTACTCAACAAAGGGCTGTTGAAGATATAAGTTCCCTGAGAAAGTCTATGTCTGATTCAGGAAGACAGGCTTCAAATAATAACAAAAATTCAAAAACTACTCAAACACCTTTAAACGAACCGAACAGCCATGCGGCTAAGACTGGGCCGAAAATATGCATAATAAGTAGTGATAATAAACACAATATATTGTTAACAGCTGATAATGCATTTCAGAATGACTGCAATCTATTACATTATTTAAAATCAAATGGAAATACAAAACAGCTTCTTGATGGACTCTGTACCAAATTAAAAAAATATACTATGGAAGATTGCTGCATCATACTCCTGGGGCAAGAAGACTTCAAAAAAACTAATGACTATTATGATATTATTTTCCATTTGAGAAGTATAGTTCAAGATATAAGAAATACCAACATAATTATTTGTTTGCCTACTTATAAGTATCCCTTTGACGCTACTTTATTCAACTGTCGAGTAGAGACATTCAATAATCTCTTATACTTGGATATAATGACGCATGGACATGCATACCTTTTAGACAGCAACCTCAATCTGAAATATGACGACAGCATGTTTAATATATACACAGGGACTATCAATAATCTTGGACTACGTACAATATTTAACGATTTATGGGAATTATTTGCTGAAATTACTCATAATAATTACGCTGACATACAACAAAATGGTGTCGGCAAAAATGAAGGAACTATAACGGATGACAATTTTTTTCGTGACTAAACATCTACATATTCTTCACCAAAACATCGCAGGCCTGCTGGTGAAATGTGATACCCTTGCAGTCAGCTTGAATGAATTGTTAGATAGAAACATAAACGTGGACGTTCTATGCATCACGGAGCATTTCATGATGGAAGGCTATGAGAAATACCTTAACTTAAAGAATTACTGCTTGGCGGCTTCTTTCAGTAGAAAAGAAAGCAAGAGAGGTGGTGCATGCATACTGGTGAAGACAGCCCATCAATGGAGAGAGTTGCCAAAAATAGCAAAAATGTCATCAACAGGTATCTTTGAATGCTGTGCCATTGAACTTGTTACTCATGGGATTGTTTGTGTTTGTATTTATAGAGTACCTAATGCTAAAAATTTCTACGAATGTATGAATAAATTAGAAATAATATTACAGACTATAGTGAAAAATAATTATAAAAATATTGTTTTAGTAGGTGATTTCAATATAGATGTTCTTAAGAAAAATAGGCAATCAACAGAATTTGAAAATATGTTATTGAGCTTTAATTTAAAACTAGCTCTTCATCAACCGACGCGTCTTAAGAGCCAAACATGCATCGACAATTTTGCGCATAATTTTAAAAAGTCCTATAAAGCCACTGTATTGGAATTAGCGTTGTCTGACCATACTGCACAGTTAATGAAATGTCCTATTAGTAATATATGTACTTTTAAACGGTGGTCCAAGAGAAGACGTGACTACAATAACGACAACATAAATAAGTTTAAAGGCTATCTGCAAAACCTAACTTTTGCAGACGTCTATGCAGCTAAGGACCCAAATGTAGCATATAAGGAGTTCGTAGATATTTTCATTTTGTTGTACGATCAGTGCTTCCCTGTAAATCTTATTTCAGTTAATGTCCACAATAAACAAAAATGGGTTTCGCGCGGCATTAAGAAATGTAGTGAGAAGAAACGTCAATTATTGTGGCAGTATAGAATAAAACCCACTCAACAGAATAAAACCCGATTTAAAAATTACTCAAAACTATTTAAAAGAATAATAAATTTAACACAGAAAGCACAAAATAATTACAAAATAAAGACATCAATAAATAAATCCAAAACTACCTGGCAAATTATAAACGAATCAAAATTAAATATACCAAAGAATAATATCGCCAAAATTAGAATTAATAGTGAAATTATCTCGGATCCAAACCATATTTCTAATTTATTTAACGATTATTTTATTGACAAAATTCAACCCTCGATAAATTCAGGGCATAGAGTAACAAAAAATATTTTGAACAGAAAGGATTCTATGTTTCTCGCTCCAAGTTGTCCGAATGACATATCGAAAATCATTCTAGCGTTAAATAACACAAATAGTGTGGGTTATGACGGAATCAGTACCAAAATACTAAAAACAGTAGCTGATGTAATAAGTTACCCGCTCAGTCATATTATAAATTTGTGTATAGGTGAAGGTATTTTTCCAGACGCATTGAAAAAATCGGTGATAAGGCCATTGTTTAAAAAACATGACAAGGAACTAATGGAATGTTACAGGCCGATTGCATTAATACCGATGTTCTCAAAGGTAATTGAATACTATATTTATAATCAACTTAGTTTTTATTTAGAAGTGAACAATATACTCTGTGACGAACAAAAAGGATTTAGAAAAAAGAAAACAATAAATATGGCAGTTTATGACTTTTTGCACTCGGTTATGTCAAATATGGATAAAAATACTCCAGTCTGTGCTTTATTTTGTGACATGACTCAGGCATTTGATTATGTCCAACATGATATTTTACTAAAAAAACTTGATGCGTACGGTGTTAGAGGGAATGTTCTTGAATTTATAAAATCATATTTGCACGGCAGAAAACAAATAACCGAAATAAGTAGACTAAACACTAAAACCAAACATCAAGAAAACATTCTATCGGAGGAACGAACCGTTACCTATGGAGTTCCGCAAGGAAGTGTTTTAGGACCTCCACTTTTTACATTGTACATAAATGACTTTCCAAAGTCAATTGACCATCCTGTAACACTTTTCGCGGACGACAGTACTATAACTATACCCTGTAATAATAAAGACCTATATGAATATGACATTAATAATACATTGATCAATACTATACAATGGCTAGACAATAATAATTTAAAAATTAATTTAAGTAAGACAGTAATTATGCATTTTAGTCAGCGTTTATTGACATTTTCCAATCTTGACATAATGTATAATAATATAACAATTGACACGGTTAATACAACTAAGTTTCTGGGACTAACTATTGATCGACATTTAAATTGGAAGGAACACATAGATTCTCTGAGTAAGAGAATTAGTAGTAGTGCCTATGCATTGTACTTGCTATCACGAAATGTCAATAGGGAGGCGCTATTAACAGCTTACTACGGTCTGGCTGAATCCGTTCTCAGATATGGTGTTATCTTTTGGGGTAACTCCACAAATAGAGAAGTAGCATTTAAAGCCCAAAAGAGGTGCCTTAGAGCAATGTTTCATTTAAAAACCACGGACAGCTGCAAACCCTTTTTTATAACGCATAAAATTTTAACATTGCCATCCATTTATATTCTGGAAGCCGTTATGTTTGTCAGGAACAACCCTAAATTATTTCCGCGCAAAGCAGATCAATTTCCTAGGAATAGGCATGATCAAACCCAATTAAGTGTACCTCCCTGTAGGACGGCACTTATGCGCAAAAGTGTTTTTCATATGGCTCCAACAGTTTACAATAAGTTGCCTAAAAGTTGGAAGGAGCTTAACAATGTACACTTGAAAAGAAAACTTAAGACACATTTAGTTAATAAAGCATACTATAATATTAACGAGTTCCTAGAGGAAAGATTTGTATTGACATAATAGCTTATTTGATTTGATTATAATGTGTTTGTTAATTTACAATTTGTTAGTTTAATGATTTCTATTTTTATTTTTTTATTGTGTAAGTATTGACATGATTATTGTGTAACAATCCTAATAACTTATTTTTGTTTTTGAGATTCTATGTGATTTTAGTTACTTTAAATTTATTACAATATTATTATTATTCTTTAATGATTTAATTTATTGTTATTTTAAGAGAATGCTTTAATTAATATATATATATTTTTTTTTTTTTAAATATATTTGCACGTCACATCATGTGGCAAACATGCCTGTACCTAATAATGTTGTTGCCATCTTGCATGCATGTATTTACTTGTATGTATGACACATGTTTAAGCAAATAAATATTATCTTATCTTATCTTATCTTATCTAATTGTTACGTTAGTATTAAGTTTGCTTAAAAGTGTTTCAACATCCGGACAAACCTAATGAGGTTTTTGTGATGTTTCTGTTTATATTTTGTTTTGTTATTTAATTAATAAACAATAAAAAAATGCAATTATGCATCAAAACCTGTAAATATTTTCCCAAAGTCTCTATTATGCTAAAAATACAAAATCACCTCATCCAAACAGTTTCACACTCACGTAACCATACGATAGCTGTGCAATAAAACGTAACATTCAATAACGCGTCAATGTATTTCCTTTCCTAACAACCGATAAGAATATCAATGAAAGAATTCCCACACATTCCCACATTCGCTGCAAACTGAAATAACAAACGACTGTTTTCTGAATAAAATAAATGTTGCAGTAACGCGGTGGTACTGTCGCACGTCGTAAAGTAATGTTAAGGTTTCGACTTACCAGAGCGTTACATTTAATCAATGCAAACATCGGAATGACATTGAATATATAGAACATAACATCAAGCCTGTAATCTCCGAAGGGTTAGGCAGTAGGTGTGTGTAGTAGGTGTAACTTTCATGATGTATATTGCGGTCCTTGCGGAGTTGGGCGAGCTGATAATTCAGCACAAATGCTATGTGACGGCACAGGTGGCGCACTGGCTGAGCAATTAACTGCGGCGCTGCGTGACGCGAGTTCGATTCCCGCACGGAACTAGAATTCACTGAATCGTTTCATTTTCTGTCAATTATAAGACCATAGAAACTAAAAATAAATTGATAAAACTTATACTTTCGTTCGATAAATATACCATAATTAATAAAAGTGTTTGTTAATATTGCTTTAGTAACTTGCATGTGTTATCGCGCTATTTTTCTTACATTATTTTTATTATTGTCATTTTCATCATTATATAAAAATCACAAAACAGCCAAGATCATCTTCACATCGGCATCGCTTGCAAACGCCACCAATCAATACAAATTGGTCACTTGGAAGAATTATACACACTACATACTGTGTCAATAGTCAAGTGGTGTTGCTTTGATCGTCTAGAGATCCATTAAAGTGATTAGTAATCAATAAATTGATGCTAGAGCGTTCAACACTGATACAGAATGCATGTACTGGTTGGTGGTTATGACTTGCATGGATGGATATCAACCTAGCAGACTATTTGACAAATATTAAGTGTATCTTTAACGTTAATAAAATAGAAACGTTATTTTAGCTTTTTCCCGCATCTGCGGCCGCTTGAATGTCGAAAAATATTCCGCGGAAACGTACTACCGGGATAAAATATATCCTGTCCATCCGTGTGCTAAACTTCATCTTAATCTATTCAGCCAAATTAACTCTGTCTTTATCATAGGCTTTGATACAGACAGAGTTAATTTAGCACTTATAGTGTGCAGACAAAAACATATTATTCGTTATGGTCCATTCTATGTTATTAAAGTAGTAAACACTTTCCACGTTCATTATTAAAACAAAGTCCTTAAAGAAACGTTTCCAAAATACTTTTTTTATAATCCTGGAAAAAAAAAACATACGTAACATAAAAGTGCCAAGCGAACATCATAAAATAAGACTCCCTAAAGCTACATGTTCACTAGAGCGTAATTGAGAATGACAGCGACATTTTTGGTTGCTTTATTCGGTAACAAAGTGGGAAGGTATCTTTTACCGAAATTGCATTCTAGATAATCATAATTGGAGACTTCGTCGGTGCAGAGAAATTAATTTGTTTGCGGGTTTTGCGGTTCAGTTGAAGTAAGTCAAGGTGACTGGCGAAAAGATAGGTACGGTGTTTTATTTGCTAGTGAGATAAGCATTGGATCATTTTGCGGTTGCATTAACAAACCAACTTGAAATTGGCCACAGAATATGTAAAAAATATTTTTGCTTTTTAATTTAAACTTCATAAATCCCATTACGCACCCATACTTACTTCGGAAAATACCGTTGGGAAAGTTTTGACTAAGAAGGTGAATCAGAACAGATGAAGGTCAAATGATGGCAGTGTGAAAGTTCAAAATAATAAAGAAGAAAGCAAGTTGAAAAAATATGATAAATACTCATTATTTAATTGGTTAGAAGAAATATCTTTAAACATGAAAAGACAACAATTATTTTGTATGCAAAAACAAAAGGTGTATATTTACGTAACATACGTTGTAAAATAACGCTCTAAAGCCTTGAATTCACTAGAGCGTAACGGAATGACAGTTCTGCTTTCATTTATTTCCTACTAAAGTTTCGAGAATATCATTTTCACAAAATGTTCTGTTTGTGTGTTTTCACTTTATTAAATGAATTGTGTTTATGTTAATTTATTTAACAAAATAAGAGGTATTGGACATAACAGAAAATTTATTTTAAAAGTTAATTTTGAATGTGATATTAAATGCTTTATAAACTTGCTCTGCTGAAAATTATTTAAATCACTACTGGAGATGTTACAAAGGATTGTGTTAAAATTGGTTGATAGTCAGAAACTGTGAGCTGTGTAGGTTGCGCTATTTTCTCAATGTTCTGGAAAGGTAAATTAGAGTTAGGTCTTAACAAACTCTCTGAAGGAAAATCTTTAGAGAAAGATAAAATAAACAGCTCACTCTTTTCAGGTGTATGTGAAGCTCGAAATCTAGTAATATGTCACTCTTCTAGCTTTGTCTTACAATAAAACGATTTAAACGAATTTCTTTACTTTGCTAAATTTCAATAACATGAATATATATCTTTTTTTTTTTTCTTTATATATGTCTTTTGTCTCCAAGACGTACAGTTTAGTAATGTGCAATCCTTAAATTCCAGGATAAATACTGTATACATTTTCTGGCAAATCATTTAAAAAACCTAAAATCGTCAATCGTGAGAATGCCAAAAGCGTGAAAACTATGCTTTATCAGTACAAGAAGAGTCCCTTGCCCTGTACTGAGACAGTCACAGGCAACTATTATAAATTAATTTATCCGCCGTCCATTGTAATACTCAGTTACCTCGATAATGGAATTACTACACGACCTATATCTCTAGATCCATATTGACATAATACAATTCCGACCAGCTGACTGATATTGCAACAATAGCGTCAGTTACTGAATATGGAGGCGCGTTTAGTGGAATTGGACTCAATCACTTTCGGTGCTTCGCCGGTATGGCAGTAATCGTCGATTGACATTTAATGTACGGGTTGTAACGTCTATATGAATGGGAGTGGTAATCTGTAAGTTATGAACGTGTAGTTTGTATTTATGCAGGATTTATTGTAGCGTGTTTACGTGAAATTGATGGATGATGGACGCATTCGTTTTTATTACATAGTCGTTTTTAAATAAAAATGCGTACAAAACTTGTGATCCTAATAAATTAATAGTTGTACAACTATCTTTTGGAGCGCGTTCAAAATTAGAATCTACACTGCCTTATCTGTTATCTTATCTCCTAGCATCTTTTACTTAAAAGGAGGTCCCTATGTAAGATTCAATGTAAAAGTTGTACAAGTATCTGGAATAAAACTTGATTATTATTTTTTGGTTTTTGGATACAGTTTCTTTTATTGAGTACTAAAAGATCATTTTGAATAATTTAAACTTTTGAGTTCTACGAAGCCAGAGAGTTTCAAAAGGTATTCGTCACTTTTCAAGCATGTAATGGGTGCAAAAAGGCACTTCACGGAGTCGAAAGGCACTTGTTCTGCCGTCGTTGCAATATTTTTTCTGTTCTGGACTATACCTGGGAACCTTCTAGTTACGGAGATATAGGGGTCAAAGGAGGCGGGCGAAAGTTCATAGAAAGTTGGGCCTGATGTTACAGTAACGATTACTGTATTATTTAATTTATATACTAATACCATTTAAAAAATACTAAAATATTTACGACTGCTCCATGGTAGAAAGAAAATATAGGATGTTATTGGTTTGTACAAAATAGAGATTCAGACGCCGTTCAACTAGATTCTAGAGGTTTTAGATAATTATAAAAGGAAGAGGGAGTATGAATAAAAATACTTCCACTTTTAATGATTTATTCATCTTCCACTTCATCATAAACAATTAAAACTGAGCAGGTGGTATTAAATTCTCTTGATGCCTTGCCCAGCGTAGGTACCATACTATGGACATCACATGACAACAGCAACCTACTGTTCTTTTTCCTGCCAAGCAATTACAATAATATTATTTGATGGCCTCTCTACCATTAAGAGAACTGTGAACTAAAGTAAAATATATTTTTGAGCTTACATGTCTCGATTTTATACTACCTCTGAACAGCCAGCTAGAATTATTGGATATTGACAGTTAAAAGTCAAAGTCGTTCAAGAACACTAATCGAATAATAACTATTACAGCACACGAAAACACAACAGAAAATATTCACTAATTTTACCGCCACAAACTCAAAGACAACGAACGAAGCAAATGATTTGTTTGACGTTTGAGTTTTTGACCTGACATTGACATGAGTTCCGCTTTGTTGCCTGTATATTAAAACATTGACAATCGATTGTGAAATCGATTTATTTTACGACTTTTTTTTGAAACGTTGAAGTGTCACGAAGAAACATTAAAAAAAAATGTGTTTTTTATTTAAACTTATGTAAAGAATAAAACTGAATCACGTTTTATAGTATTTTAAATATAATTAATTAACTATTATATTTTTGTAATAATATCGATTAACTTTTATAATTGACCTGGCAACATTGTTTCAAAGTCAAAGTAAAGGAAGTCAGTATTATTTTGATTAAATATTTAATTTCTTATGCCATGATAAAACTGCTTAATATTTTATGATTAACCACTAAAAAACTAAAAAAAAATATTGATAAATATTTTATTTGTGTAACGTTAGGCCCAGATTCGCCCGTCTCCTTTAGGTACAATTTTTTCATAAGGTTTTTTTAATACAACTTTTTATTGTTATAACTTTACTTTAAACACCACTATTCAATGCATATGTATAAACACATTTTTTTGCGTTACTTTGAATTTTGCCATTCAACAGTGATTTTTCACCCAAAAAAAGACCCAACCATTAATATTTGCATAGAGTTACTTAGTTTTGAGGAGCTCGTGGTTAAATAATAACTGCCGCTCGGTTCGATCTTTAAGTTAAGCTGCGCTTGCCTAGGTTGGTCCGTGGATGGGTGACCAGCCATTACATACCGAGTTTCCTCCGTCGGAAAGCACGTTAAGCCGTTGGTCCCGGCTGTCATTTGTAGATCTTTGACAGTCGTTACAGGTAGTCAGTGACCCGAAAGTCTGACAACCAGTCTTACCAAAGGGTATCGTATTACCCAGAACTAACTGGCTTGTGGAGGTCAGATAGGCAGTCGCTCCACGTAAAATACTGGTATTCAGCTGCCTCCGGTTAGACTGGAAGCCGACCCCAAAATAGTTGGGAAAAGGCTAGGCAGATGATGATAGAGTTACTTAGTTTGACGTACAGAATGCTTGGTTGACGGCTTCCTGAAGCGTCTATTTACACCTTGTATAATTTAATTCACAAAACTAAAAATCACAAGATATATGTATATATATATATATATATATAAAATCAGCTGTTCCCTACATTTATGATCGACTAGCTGTTCCCCGCGGTGTCACACGCTGCGCGGCTCCTAAGGGTCGTAGCGTAATGTTATATAGCCTATAGCCTTCCTCGATAAATGGGCTATCCAACACAAAAAGATTTTTTCAATTCGAACCAGCAGTTCCTGAGATTAGCGCTTTCAAGCAAACAAACAAACAAACAAACTCTTCAGCTTTATAATATCACTACATATTATAAAACAAAGTCGCTTTTCTGTCCCTATTTCCCTTTGACCGCTTAAATCTTTAAAACTACGCAACGGATTTTGATGCGGTTTTTTTTAATAGATAGAATGATTCAAGAGGAAGGTTTATATGTATAATAACATGCTTAATATATTAGAGAACCACTGATAATTTCAAGATTTCTATTGTGAAGTCGTAAATAATTTCATTTTTTTCCGCTTACATTGCAAACGCAGGCTGAACCCTACGAGATTTATCAAAATAATGTACTAAGTATTGTACACATTAAAAAGGTCTACAGAAAACTCCGCGATGGTATATGTCTATCTCTTATGGATATCCAACAATAACATGTTTTTGTCATTTACTTTTTACGCCAAATAATGGCTAATTTCCGAAGCGATTTTAACCAATACGGCATTAATCCTTATCCAATTAAATACCTTAAATACATTGTTGATTTAATATAGATCTATATGGCCCTTTACAGCATATGATTTAAATGAATATTTTCGAAGATATTACAGATTTAAAAATTGCGGGACGTAGCGTTTGCGCCGGCACCGGCCGGCGCGGCGAGGCAAATTTAACGCGT